>CM069457.1:34101280-34210995 GCA_035610835.1 Ophiura sarsii
GGTTTCTTTTTTCAATATTTGTTTTTGGGGTCACGGTACTGACCAGGAATGTCAAAAGGGGTCGTGGGCAAAAAGGTTGAGAACCACTGATTTATGGTATCCATTCTTAAGCACTTTTATGTGCCATATCCCGGCTTATTGTTTGGCCAAATAACATTACATTTTTCCTTCAAAATGTATTTTTTTATCACGCATACTCATACTGTCGCTATCCCTGCATTTCCATTTTATGAAAGACATTCTGCTGGTTGGCCTAACCCATAACTGCCGGAGGGTTGTAGCAATAAAGCTATACAGGAGGAAACACGGAACAAATAATGACACAAACTGGTGTTGCGCCTTCAATAAGCCGTAACCCATTCAGGATAGGGGTGGGGGCGGGGTGTTTGTATAGCAATAAAGCGACGGGACGGGACAAAATAATAACACAATGGTGCGGAGGGCGCTGAAAGTGTGGTTTGTACATCATACGCAGGTATCACCAAACGGTGGGCAAGGTATTCTATTTGTGCCCACACTGATAAATATAATTAGCCTCACATGAATTTGCGCTAATTTGGAACTGATCACACTATAACACAGGTCCGTTACACGTGTGTCGCGTGGCGGCCATCGCGTAGCGGAGTGTTGCGTGGCCAACGATGGTGCGTGACTTGCACGCATCGCTCTTGCGTACATTATTACTTGCCACTTCAAGCAGCTGTAGTAACGACCACACACATTGCAACGATTGTTGTATGAAAGCCATTTTTCGTCTATTGGATAACGCCAAGAAATCAACAATTTGCCTAAATTTAGTAAGTTTAAGTCGCCCACGCCACCCCACCCATGTAGCAACCCACTGTCTCCGCAACAGCTCCACCACCACCAACGGCGGTATCCATGCGCATGCGTTGACACCGTTTTCATGCAATATGTTAGAAGACGTGAAACATAGCAACCGACCTGTTTTTTTGTTATTTCCATAGTAATTGAATAGTTTTGCAAAAAATAGTGTCAGATGGTTTAATGGCAATAATTATGTACTCAATCAATGTACGCAAAAATCAGAGTTGAAAGTCAAGGCATCTCTGAGAACACTCGCGGACAAGATTTACGTTCTTCCTTTTATTTAGATAGAAGTCTGGTAGGCCTACCCATAACTGGCCGGCCCGCTGGCCGGAGGGTTGTAGCAATTATAAAGCTATACAGGGGGAAACACGGAACAAATATTATGACACAAACTGGTGTTGCGCCTTCAATAAGCCGTAACCCTAAAAATGACTAACCTATTTTTACAGTGTATCAGTGTGGGCACAAATAGAATACCTTTTTTGCTTATTGCTTATTGTTTGTTAACTCCCTATAACAGCTACATTCTAGCTAAACTGGAAGTCCTCTGAAACAAGGCTATTATAGCCTTGTTTCAGAGGACTTCCAGTTTAGCTAGAATGTAGCTGTTATAGGGAGTTAACAAACAATAAGCAATAAGCAAAAAAGGTATTCTATTTGTGCCCACACTGATACACTGTAAAAATAGGTTAGTCATTTTCTTCCAAATTGGTCATTTTAGACATTGTTTTGACTTATATCAGTGAAAACGATGTCTTAAATGACCAATAATGAGAAAAATGACTAACTAATTTTTACAGTGTAAATATAATTAGCCTCACGTGAATTGTCGCCAATTTGGAACTGATCACACTATAAAACAGGTCTGTTACGCGTGTGTGACGCGTGACGGCCGGGCATCGCGTGGCGGAGTGTTGCGTGGCCAACGATGGTGCGCCAACGATGGTGCGTGACTGACTTGCACGCATCGCTCTTGCGTACATATACTTGCCACGTCAAGCAGCTGTTACAGTAGTAACGACCACTACACGTAGCAACCCAGGATCGTTGTATGAAAGTCGTTTTTCGTCTATTGGATAACGCCAAGAGAAATCAACAATTTGCCTAAATTTAGTAAGTTCATGTCTCCCATGCCACCCCGCCCATGTAGCTACCTCCCTGTCTCCGCAACAGCTCCACCAACGGCGGTATGCGCATGCGTTGGCCAGTTTCATGAGGTAAGAATAGAAGACGTGAAACATAGCAACCGACCTGTTTTTTTGGTTATTTCCATAGTAATTGAATAGTTTTGCAAAAAATAGTGTCCAATGGTTTAATGGCAATATGTACTCAATCAATGTACGCAAAAATCAGAGTTGAAAGTCAAGGCATCTCTGAGAACACTCGCGGACAAGATTTACGTTCGTCCTTTTATTTATATAGATACACACCGTGGCTCTAATTTCTCGACCGTTGATGATTATGGGTGCATACCACTATTACGCGCTAACGTGTGTTTCTATGGGAAAGATGCCTCGGAAAAACGGCAATATCTTGAGTTACCTTGCGACTCATTTAATGAAATCTTGTAATATTTATTAACACACATAGATCTTACCTGGGTCAAAAACTCAGATGGGGGTGACCGTTTACATTTTTCTATATTTCCCCCTTTATACGGAGTAGTATTTTTAACACGAAATTAGACCTTGTAGCCCGTTGTGACCAATGTGTATCCCTCCGCCAATATTTTCAAATAAAACAGTAGATGTATACTCTTTTCATTCGAATTATCTCAGGTACACTTCAGTGAACAAATAAAGACCAAATTCAATCATTTTGAATGACATATCATGTCAATATTAACCATTCTTTCCGTTATTTAGGAACTACATTCGTGATCGCGATCGACGGAAGCTGGGCATTGGACCCATTTTCATCCAATTTCAGAAATCATTATTACATATTAAAGAGCAGAAAATTTCAAATTAAATGGTAAATTTGTATTCGATTTGGATACTCCGTTTGGTAAATACAACATGTACAAAAAGCTACACACCCACTTGAAATTCATAAAAACCCTTAATTCTTGTCATATTTTGGGATTCCCAGATATCAATTTTCACTTTTACAAAGAAGGCCCGCGTTTCTTGATCTTATTGAATGTTAAAAGGATGCATGCTTCATCTTTTTGATACACCACTCTTACTATAACATAGCAAAGCATGTTCATTCATTTAGTCATGATATACTTGCAATAATTGTCACCAATATACCGGGGGAAAGGAAGTACACGTTCATGTAATGCACGAAGCCACACATTATTGGTTAATATCCATGATTTTTAATTCAATCGTCGTATAGTCCTACATGTATATACATTTTAGATATCATAAGTATATTTTCAAAACTATTTGTATCATAAGATTGCCTACATTTGCCTAACCACTCCACAAAGTTGTATTGATCAAAACTCTCACGAAATATGTCAGTAGGCCTAAGATCTACAGGTCAAAACGATGTCGATATTTTGATTTCTGGTGCGTTTTGCCCCGATATCCCCTCCCCCCCCCCCCCCCCCCCACGCCCGTAAAACTGATTTTCTGAGTCATTATGCTTATAGGATTGTTTTGACGTCAATGGATGTTATATGTTTTGTTTGTAAACTAAATAAAAATACTGAGTTTTCACACACAATCTCGCTCACTGGTATCTTTAAATATGATGGTCCGACCAATAACAAATTGCAATTGTCCGAAATTGCAACGGTCAGGCGCGCACGTCCACACGACTGACTTTGCCCGTTTGGCCCGTATTGTGACAATTTCGCACTTTAATGAATGAAAAAGTCAAATTTAATAATGTCAAGTGTTGCGATTATTACTTCAAATGTATTTTCAAAATATAAAACTAACATAAAATGCTACACAAACCAAGTTTTGCAACCACAAAGCCCGTATCGCCTGGTTTTAAAGACTATATCTGTGCGCCCTTTAAGGGTGCATACCACTATTACGCGCTAACGTGTGTTTCTATGGGAAAGATGCCTCGGGAAAACGGCAATATCTTGAGTTACCTTGCGACTCATTTAATGAAATCTTGTAATATTTATTAACACACATAGATCTTACCTGGGTCAAAAACTCAGATGGGGGTGACCGTTTACATTTTTCTATATTTCCCCCTTTATACGGAGTAGTATTTTTAACACGAAATTAGACCTTGTAGCCCGTTGTGACCAATGTGTATCCCTCCGCCAATATTTTCAAATAAAACAGTAGATGTATACTCTTTTCATTCGAATTATCTCAGGTACACTTCAGTGAACAAATAAAGACCAAATTCAATCATTTTGAATGACATATCATGTCAATATTAACCATTCTTTCCGTTATTTAGGAACTACATTCGTGATCGCGATCGACGGAAGCTGGGCATTGGACTGTAATAGTGGTGTGCACCCTTATACAGATGTTTTTCCAACACATCGTCCGAGGCACAGAAAAGATTTGCTGCCCGGAAGTCGTCTCATAGTAAATGTTTTGAAGTTGGTAGGTTTTAAGAAACTTTGCGCGAAGCGCAGAAAAAATGGCATTTACACCCCAGAATAGCCTCTATAAAATCACCCCAACCATCTATAGGTTAAAAAAGTTACACAACCCCCCTGTTTAAGAATAAAAAGTTACATAACCCCCCCCCCCCCTATTTCAACATATGAAAGTTACATGACCCCCCTATAATAGTTTACCCAACCACTCTCTAAATTTGAAAGATTAAAATTTAAATCTAAAAGATTAACTTTTTAATCTATTTCGGATTGTCCTGAAGGACAAATCTATTAGGATTAAAAAGTAATCTTTTCTTGGATTACTTTTTTTTAATCTTTAAAAAGATTACATCAATTATAATCAAATTGGATTAAAAACTAATCAGTTATGGATTAACTTTAAATCTCTTTTAGATTACCTCACACTTTGACAGCACTATATAAAAAAATCCGTTATAATCAAATTGGATTAAAAACTAATCAGTTATGGATTAACTTTAAATCTCTTTTAGATTTTGTATTAGATTGGTTATTCTAATTTGTAAGTCGGGAAACACGAGGTCAAGAAAACCTGTATAACGGCTTTAAACATCGTGTTTATTACTTCATAAAAACAAATAATGTGCTTCTAATATACAGTATGAACAATCACTGCCTGCCATCAAGCAGTGACGTCTTGAATTCTTTTGGTTAGATATGTACCTATACTATCCTACGAATCGACTTTCCATGGTGTTATTCATGTTAGTTGTGAGATGATTTTTGCCTAATTTAGACGCCGGCATTGTGAGACATGTTTTCCAAATAGTCTTTAATCAAATCTGATTGTAGATAAGTGTCTGCCATCTCCATGATCTGTGTCGCTTCGCTATGCTCCGTCGCGTCGCTTACCGAAAGAAAGATTTCGATTAAAAAAAATCAGTCTACACATTTTAAGTATTTTCATTGGTTGAAACTTTGTATACTTTCAAATGGATATTTCGATTACTTAAATGCGCGCGAATTTGTCGATTTGTAAACCATTTCGGATTGACAACGACAATAAATAATCAAAATAGATTTAAAAAAATTGTAATCGCTCCATAGATTATTATTTTTAATCTCTCGAATTTAGAGAGCACCCCTCCAGCATAAATAATGAACGGTCCCTAAGCATAGTCGGCTATAATTGGCCTAAAAAAATTGCTATCTTCGGACGAAAGCTTTAAAAATGCATGTCATACAATCAAAGGGGCATGTCAGTTAGTTTTATTTCCTTATGAAATGATAGTGAAATCGTTCAAGGCCGATCGCATTAGGCGCTCCACGCGTGATAGTTTACGTGCAGACTTGACGCCACGCGTTGCTTAAAACACATTACGCGTAACGCATCAACCAGAACTCACGCACACCACTGAGACACAATTTGGTGATATTTTGTCAACCGCATGAAATCATTCATCACATAAAAATGAAGTATAATGATGACACAATATTATTCAAACTCATCTGTCTTTAAAGTGAAGACTCGCACTGACTGAAGACTGATTACGTGCATTCAAAATGCCGGTGAGTAGCAGCAGCATCAAAAACGGCCCTGCCGAAAGAAGGATGACGTCTTCCAGCAGAACGTCGAAAAGGCGTCTGCAACGTTTGGCTAGGTCCATGAATCAACCACCTTGTGTTTTAGCCGAAGATATCAGACTTGAGCATCTTCAGAAGAATATTGATCACATCAAAACTAGTCGTTTACAGCAGTGCAACCGCCAACAACGGGATGTGGAGAAGTATCTCACAGAACTTGAGGCAGCTAAATTAACGGGTAAGATGAGATGGTTTTGACTTTTAGAGTAGGTTTTATATAGCGGCTTCCTCAATATGTGGCCCTATATAGTGAATTTCTGGCAATTTCAAGGACCAAAAAGAAACCAAGTGTGTCTCAGAAGAAACTTTGTTTTTCCCCCCGAAGTTTTGTTATTAACATGAGACGGGCTCTGTGAAGCAAGAATATGAAGCTGATTAGCCTGCTTCATGTAATGTGAAATTAAAATTTGAAGAAGCATAGTCCAATAAATCACTGGAGTCAGTTGCTTTTCTTGAGTTTAAATACTGTTTTAATAATTGGAACCAAACATTTCATACTGTTTACAGTCACAACTTGGCTCACTTGGACCATCATTTTCAAAAGTTTGAGAGCAAAAGTACACAAAAGTGTATGCGGTAATAATGCAAATTTTAAAAGCTTCGCGCCCGGTCTTCTGAGACAACTTTTTAAAATTTTATTTGGCCTAAAAATGACGAATGTGACTTTCACCATGTTCACACCAACACATAGGCCTGCTAGTACTAGTTTGAGTGTATCCTTGGTGTAATTCATTTATGAGTTAGACTGGTGTTAAACCTCTATACAGAAACCCTAGTTGGAGCTTCACAAAATTCCCATCATAGGCCTACGTCAAACCTTTGTGGCACATGAGCCAAGGTTTGAAAGCCCTATTTATATAATATGTTAGAGTGTAGAAATATTGTTGTTAATAAACAAAATGGTCTTTAACCATGAGAATGATATGATTGGGCCCAAAAAGAATGTTGTGTTTGCCCTCATATATCAGCGACCGACCCTAAAATCGAAAAAATTAGAGTCGAAATCCCGCCCCCCACACACACAATCATATCGCTTGAAAGCCCTAACCTGTGAAATAATATGTTAGAGTGTAGAAATATAATTGTTGTTAAACAAAATGGTCTTCAACAAAATGGTCTTCAACCATGGAAATGAGTCATTTAAACAGGTCCTTCCATTCCATCGGTTAACAGATGTGCCTTAACCGAGAACATATCAATTACATTATATGATTGGGTCCAAAAGAAATGTTTTGTTGCCCTCAGCGACCGACCCTAAAATCTCAAAATGTAGGGTAGCAACCCCCCCCCCCCCCCCCCAAATCATATCGTTATCATGGTTATGTTTTCAAGATTTAAATTTTGAATTGAATCCAAATTGTCAAAATATTACTATTGTCCGCTTGAAATGAATAAGTTTGTTTGAATAAATTGTTTTGACACTATTTAATCACACTAGAAATATTAGTCAAATTTACATTTACCAGTTTGGTCTTGCTACGAACCACGATCTGTCAGTAATATGATTTGTCGGCAAAAAAAGAAGGAAAATCGACTTCAAGATTTTTGGCACCTAGAGGCAACACAACATTTTCTTTTTGGCCTATTTATAATAAAGATGTTTAGTTAGTAACACTGTTCTCTTAAATTATATTATCGGTTGTGAGGAGATTATTTTGTATCACCATTTTACATATCAATCAATGATCTCTATTCTCTCTCAAAGGTTCTTACAGCTACAATTTCCCCAAACAAGCAGAGAGTAGATTCTACCGTGACATACACAGACCGTCTAATCGTCATCACCATCTTCACCTGGAATCATCCCCAAGCATGCCAGAAGCCCCGATTCAAAATATCCGCCAAAACAATCGACCAATCAGAGATAGACCTCGTCGTAACTCGACCCTGCGCCATTCTCAGTCAAATATCACCGGTAGGTCTAGTCACCGACTGAGAGAAGACTTGTTAACCATGGCAACGAGGAAGACAACATCATCCTCCTTCCAGGAACTTCGCAAACCTCGAACCTGGCGTCAATTGAAAAATGAACCTACTCATTCGGTGGTTTCCGACGATGGCGCCACTCTGACAGCAGACGATATTGTAATCAGAGACGGAGCACGGGCGCCATCCGGGAACCGAACTCATTATGCTGACTCTTGCGAATGGTTACGACGCCACGGATCAAACGATGATGACGTCATCAGGAATCTTGGCACAAACAATGATGAAACGAGTGCAAACATTTTTGTGTCCGACATGAATAGATGCAGATATTTGCGAATACCAAGAAAATACGACGCACAGAACAATGATGAAAGGCTGGTGATAGATTTATAACTCACTCAACGTTACAATAGAAGTGGGCTATAAATGGGTCATTTTTTGCTCTGCTCATCAGGTAACAGTTTTATTTTATTCCATTTGACCTATCTCAACATGAAATAACAACATTTTCAGCCAGGGGTCCAAGAAAAAAGTGTGCAGCGCCCTCTTGTGTCACCAGGCCTGTGTGTCACCATCTGATCCTTGTGGAGCCTGGGTGTCAGTGAGTAATAATAATAATAATAATACCGTGTTTATATAGCGCCTTACAAATAACACAAAGCGCTTTACATGAAAAATATCATAAAATACCAAAAATACATGATAAGAATGCAGACTAAAACCATTAAAAAATGTAAAAAGCACATGACAATCTGTATCATATCTTTCCTAGTATACTCATTTTGTGGCTTGTTGCTGTGAGTTTGGTGTCTAAATAAATTTAAATGAGCTCAAACTACACATTTTGAAAGTTACATACAAATCGGACATTGTGTTCTCTTTAAAAAAAATGACGTTTTTGGTCAAAATTGACCACGAGGGCGCCTTTCAAGATCTCAGCCATTTGCTATTTTAAAGTTTACGGCTCATTTACATTTATTTAGTCCCCAAAATCACAGCAACATGCCAGTCGACAATAAGTAATATGAAGGATTTTATAATCACTAATCAATCCCAACACACAAATAAGGTATAGGAGAAGAGGGCTCTGCAGTCTGCACACTTTTTTCTCGGACCCCTGACTGAACATTTTGTTATTTCATGGTCAAATGGAATAAAAAAAACCTGTTCCTGAAAAAAGTAACCACAAAAAAGCATTTTTGACCTCCGTATAGCCCACTCCTATAGTTTAATGAGTTCCAAATTGGCGAGAAATATTCGGTTTTTATCTCTCCGCGCGCAAAAGTAATCCAATCGGATCGTACACGCGTATATGGTCACCCGCATAGACTAATTACTAATTGTTTAAAAAGTGAAAATAAAGTGTCATGTCTACGTACGTCTAGTCTACGTCTGCGCGTCAACTTATTTTTCACTCTAAATTCACTCTAAAATAATATTTGTAAAAACATGGAAAAATAAAAATTTGGATTTTCAATTAATATTTGTAAAAAAAAATGACATTTTCAACAACAAAAAATTGAAATTTGATTTTTTTTAAATTAAATTAAAAAAAAAAAAAAAAATACTGGGTCGGAATGATTTAGAGGGTCGGGCGGACGAGGATAATCAAACATTTCTTTGTTGGCCTAATAGAAGTTGATTTCCAGTTTCATGTTGCCCTCCTCCCGACCCAAATTTTTAGTTTTACCAAAATGTTCATAATATTTGTGCACAAATTTCATATTCTGAGTCTGACAAACTTGAGTACAAAATCTTTCTTTTTTTCGAGGCCTAACGCCTAAGGGAGAGTTCAAAGGCAAGAGGGGAGAAAGACAATAGTTGTGTAGCAAAAAAATAAATCCC
This sequence comes from Ophiura sarsii, assembly GCA_035610835.1. NCBI lineage: Eukaryota > Metazoa > Echinodermata > Ophiuroidea > Amphilepidida > Ophiuridae > Ophiura > Ophiura sarsii. The sequence continues at coordinate 34,111,035 of CM069457.1, forward strand.
ACTACACACAAATATTTTTGTGAACTTTTATTTTAGAAACATTAACAATTTAAAGAGTGAAGAAGAGGACATTTTCATTTTGGGGTGTAAAATGAAACTTAGATCATGATAGGGTATACAAGCAACGTCCGGACCGACCAATGCAAATTGTGCGACAAAATGAAACTTTCCACAATTTCAACAAAGTAGGCCTACTGTTGAAAAAGATGGTCATAACGAGATAATTACAATTTTTTGCGTGCTCACGCACGTTTTCCCGTTTTTGAATGCATTTTGTACAGCAATTTGTTTGCGTTTACGCGCGAATCTTTGTGCCATAAACTTTCCACAATTTTTAACAAAGTACCGTTGAAAAAGGTGGTCATTAACCATGTTAACGAGATAAACACAAATGTCTGACCGCTACGCGCACATTTTCATGCAACCTTTATTTTTTCAAGCAAAAAGAGGCATTCATGTTGAGTGAATCTGAAATGTTGTAAATTGTGGGATGGTCCGGACCGCCACACACAGCGTCGAACTGCGTCGTAAAAAGAAGCCAACAGGTCTTTGCATGTCTATACATGAAATTATTAAGGTGGGGTATCAATAAAGTTTTTTTAAAATTGTTAAGGGGGGGTCAAAAAGTTTCGACACCAAAAAAATTCAGTTGCCCAGCCAACGGCCCCCAACCAAAGTATTTCTGAACACTCCCTAAATCGGGCTCTAAATACAATGAATACCAGGCATCTATTCCTTTAATTTAACTTGATTTTAAGGGATTATACATACATACATACATACAATAAGCTTTTATATACCGCCATTTCATTTAGATCACAGCGGTTTGTGATGATACAAAGAACATACAACCTAGCAAAGTAAACAACATGAATAAAAACAAAACATTATATATACAAAGAGCAATATCAATAAGGAAATAGGTGAGTTTTCACTTGTTTTTTGAAAACATTCACAGAGACCGCAGAACGAAGAGTACGTGGGACATTGTTCCAGAGAGTAGGCGCTGCAAAAAATAATGAACTGTCAGCAGCAGATTATATTGGCAGTGGTGTCATGGTAGGGTAGGTGTGGGTAATTATACGGGACCGTAAGGTAATATAGTCTAGTGGCGTACCCAGAGGGGGGCCAGGGCGGCCAGGCGCCCCCTGGAATAAGCCCGTCGGTAAATTCGAGCCTCCGTCGGTAGATTTGCGTATTTGACCATGCGGTTTTTTTGGCCGGTTTTGTGGACAACCTATCGCTAAATAGCGCCCTCTATAGATAGATCAAACCCTTAGTGAATTTCATGACTATTATCAAAGCTACCGGAAGAATTCCCAGCCAGAAAATCACCACAACCTGTCAATTTAAGGAAAAATGCACCCATATTTTTGGTTTAATATAAAAATAGTGTATTCATAGAATATGATGGTAAAGAAAAGGAAAGGGGGCGTGACCTGAATTCTTGCATTATTAAGCATGTTTCAGGTGTTGGTCCAACATGTATTGTGTGTGTGCTTCGCTAGTACAGTGTACATTGGTGTTATAATGCATTGAATGGGAGCCGTGGGTTCACAATGGGAGAAGGTAATATGGGATAGCGGTATGCAAATGTCTTAAAGGTCCCGTATTACACCACTCCTACCAAAATGTAATAATTGTGCAACAATTTCATATTCTGAGTCTGACAAACTTGAGTACAAAATAAAATTTTTTCTCGAGGTTTTTGTTCTTTTTGTTGTTGTAGCAATGTACCTTTTTTGTACCAATGTACTTCATACATTATTATCTCTTATATGGATTACTGGACTATTATTTATGTTTTTTTTAACATTTACTCTTTAAATAAATATGTCAAATAACTTTTCATACCAAAACAATGTCCTCAAAACAATGGCCCATGTTATCTTCACGTGTAGGTAAGATGGGACATTTATGATGACGTCAGTATTTGTTAAAACAGCCTAACCAAACATAGAATGACTCTGCTTTTTTATTACAATAAAGGTTTATAAAATGTAGATTACAAATAACAAACTTTGCTTAAATTTGAGTCAGTTATTTTGTATTTTAATTATGCAAATGTCTTAAAGGTCCCGTATTAGGCCCTACCCACACCTATTATTCGCATTAATCTACTCAAATTTCAAATGTTATTGATTTTCCAACTCGGTTGCAATATTTCTACATCTATTACATCTATAGCCTACATAAAAATACTTCCTTCATTGTTTTGAAAAGAGTCAATATTTTCAGGATAAATTAATGGGTAGCAAGTAGAAGTAATTTATAATCCTGCTTTGTATGTGTGGTGTGGGTTTTCGTTTGAAAACCATCGGTTCAAAAAATCCAAATAATGAATATTAATGAACTCTCATCTCTCATCCCTTCTGTTTCAAACCTCCAACAGGAAACTAACAATCCATTTCCATTGGCCCTTCAATTTACACCTCCAGTTGCCTAGGCCTATATTATTTGGCAGGCGGGTGTAAATTGATCAAATAAAAAAAACACCTATGAAGTAGTAAAACGATACAAATATAAACATTTAGATGCATTGAAGAAAATACAAAACAAGCGGGAAAAAAAATTCACTATTGGCCAATATGGGGCTCGAACCCATGACATTCGCGTTATTAGCACGACGCTCTAACCAACTGAGCTAATCGGCCATGTGCTGAGTGCAGTGGAATTGTAATGGTATTTAAATAATATCAAAATTTATCGCCATTCTTTTTATTTTCATTTCTGCTCTTTATTTTACACATTAGAATTAAAGAGCTAGGAATGTACTTGGATCACAAAATGATCACAAATTAATGAAGATTCCTCACTTTCGTTAAAAAGCAAGCGCGCTTCATGTTCATATTGCTGGTTTCCGATTAAAATCTACGCCTGACAGATCAACAGATGAATTATTTGGAACTCACAATAAACAGGGAATCAATATGAGGTGTTTTTAATTCTCCATGCAAATAAATGAAAAGTATGAGATTTATTTGATTCATTCAGATTTCCCCAAACTATTCTGCACAAGATATTACTATTCTACAATGTATAAGCAAAACCAAAACACACAGTGGTCACATTCTTGTGCACTTTACTTGCAACAAAGAAATAATATAAACTATAGAAACACTTATAATTGGTAATTCCCGAGTCGAGGAAATCCCTTTTCGTGTTTCGTGTTGTAAACAGTGTTGTAAACAACAAACGACAAATCCCACTTCTTCATTCATTGATGCATGCGAGGACTCGAATTGTTCGTCGTCACCAGTCAGTGTAATTGTAAGTATGCATGAACAGTAGATCAAAGATATGTTATTACTGTTAGTGTTATTATACCTCCCTGATTAGATCACACAGCGCCCTAATAAATAAATTATATTACTGGGCATTTTATATGCTTGCGCGTGATCATTGGGTTTTAGACCCAATCAACTAGTCCGAGGTGGCTCAGACTCGTTCCGATACGATCAGTCATCTAGGAACGACAACACGTACGCTACGTGAACGAGCTACCAATCAACATGATCAAATGGTGGCTATCGTTCATGCTTTATATAGCCACAACACCCTCTATAGACACACATCTCTCTGGACACACGACGTCGCGAAAATCACATTTTGAAATCAAGATTTTCACATCAAATATAATTGAAATTAATCAAATCAAAATGCACTCACATGTTGTTCCTAAACTCTTTTTATAGTAATTATACTACATTGATTGATGATTGAGTTTATTAATTTTGATCAAAGCATCCTTATTTTGGGGGAAATATTGAGGTGAAAAAACGGCTGTGCTGACACTCGATGTGAATTTCGCAACGTCGTGAGTCTATGGAGGGTAGTGGTACCGCGTAGCAAAGATACACTTGCACTACGGTACCGATTGGGACTAGGTTTTGTACACAGACCGGGATGATCACACAGCTCACTATCTCTGGCTGGATCTGCGATGCAGCCAGCAGCTCAAAGTGGTCCTGGCTGGCAAAGGCGTGTAAACCGAGTCACCAGTTTCTTAAAAATATTTCTTGAACACCGCAAGGGTTAGACATTTGCAAATAAGATTGTAATACGTTTTCCCAGTGACAGTTCTTAACTGTCACTGGTTTTCCACAGTGCATTCCTACCTACATTATTTTTAAAACCGAACAACGGAAGCAGAAAAACAGCGCATTATAATATCCGAGGTGTGAAGTGATTCGAGGTGTGAAAATGAAAATTCATGAATACATGTCGTCTAAACAGATTAAGATAGCGGCTTCCTTGGCTTTGTACATGTACTTCTTTACGTTTACCGCTACCACCTGTGTCTCTTTTAAACAACTGTAATACTATTTTTACCAAATTTGTCTTATACTGTAGGCTGAGGACCACATCACTAATGTCACCGACATCAAATTGATTCTAAACTCCTCAAGATGTCGTTATTCAGTGGCATGCGCCTCACCATGGGTAAAAAAAACGCCCAATCTATTTCCGCGCAAGTACAGGATGGGGGCGTTGTGTCGGGTAAACATGTCGACATAGACTGTGAAAAGAAAACAACAGGTGGTCCATCAGTGCCCATTCACCAGCCATTGGGAACGGTGAAAACCGCTGGTGGCAATAATGTCACAAAGGGTGACAGAGTGTCCACATCGGAAAGGGCTTCAAAGAGTGGTACACAAATAGATGTCTCGGCTACTAATTCAGAAGCAAGCAGTTTAATAGACACTCATGCCATTTATTCAGACACAACATCGCCAAATGATTTGACTGTGAGTGTTCCCCAAGATGCCAAGGTTGACTCTGCAGATGTACAATTTGCTGATGCCGTTGGTACAAAAGTACAGGATGAGAAAGACGTTGTTCCCAATATAGGCACCACAAACTTGCAAGATGATAGAGAAATACCGCCCTCTCCAAGAACACAAGGAGGAAGTGGTAGCATGTTTAGCTTCATAAGCAGTCAGTCTGATGAGTTCTCTGTGCAGGATGGAAACATCAGTTGTAATAAGGGCTTAGCAATGGGACAACCTCGTGGAGGAGTAAACATAGATGCAATTCAAGACGAAACCAAAAAGTCTCAATCGCTGACTTTGGAGTCTGATGAATGTTCTTCTAGCGATGGAAACGTCCATAGTAAGGTTAGTAGGAGTTCAGATCCCGCTGATGCTGCAACAGTGATGACTCAAGGTTCCGGACGCTGTGAGGAAAGTCTAAAAGACATCTCAACAGTTTTAGACTTTGAGCTGGATCCATTTAGCGTAGATAAACCCTCAGCTGATGGAAGGACTCATTCTCAGTCATCAAAGTTGAGTTTTGATCTTGCAGGGCTGGTCTTGTCCTCAGGTAGTTCACAGAGCACAGATCTAATGACGACCTCTGGAGACAATGCTGTTAAGATTCATGTTTCAGAAGATGTTGGGTCAAGAACTGCTGTTGTAGAGACAGGTGCTTTATTAGAACCAAGTGTTGATGCTATTTATCCAGATAATGATGATGGAATGGAGGACGGTTATCAACCAGTAATCTTCGAGGATCATAGCAAATTGAATGCTGCTACACCACCAATGGACTCTGGTGAGGATGAAAGACCCATAATAGCAAGGCATGTAGAGCCGCAGTATGATGTTGAGCTGAGTTTCAAAGATAGACTGGAAGTACTGCAGCAGATGCACATGGCTAAGCTGACACATTTCAGGTGAGACAAAACATGCAGAGCTGCTATTACACTCCCTGATCCTGCAGGAAACTCCCTGAAAATCAACCTATCTGTGACCTACATATTATGCGATCTTTTCCATGGGATGCCCTCTATCCTTGATTTTTGTTTGAAAGCAGATTTGACTTGACTTTAGTTGACTTGACTTAACAAAAGTTAGAAAGACTTGGCTTGATTTGAGTCACTTCAGTAATTGAAATATGATTTGACTTGTGACTGGAGGTTAAGTGACTCTCTGAAATTGCTGTGAATGAGTAATGGATAAATATCATAGCTAGAGGACCTCAGAAAATCATGAAGCAAACAGTCTGTAACTGGATTCAAATCAGCGACCTATGTATGATGAAAAAGTCATTACTGCCAGGCATTGACTAGCTTTTCAGCCACACAGGCTTTTAATGACAGTGCTGATATTTCAAATCAAGTCAATGATTTGACTTCTTACTTCAAAACTGTTTAAAAAAACTGGACTCTGGTATAACTTTATCAAAAATACCAGGAGGGGGGGGGGGGGGGGGGGGGGCACTGACATTGAAAAGAGGTGTATGTATGAACCGCCCTGAAGACCCCTTTTTTCACCCTCTTCTGCTAGCTTGTAAGATGCCCCTTTTTGAGCCTGCCATTTTATTGAAAATTTACGTTCTTCTTTAAAGAATAAAATTTGAAAAACAAACCAGTTCTTATATATGAGACCTGCTTTATCGAGAAAATCAGTTCTTAAGACCCTATTTCTTTCGTCATAAAATTCTCTCAGTTCAGTTCCGAAGCCATTTAGCTGCTTAAAAGCAGACATTTTGATATACGTAGGATATTTACCTGAACAGATTGGTTATATCTTCATTTCTGATGGGATGGAATGATATTGTGGGTGAGAAAGACAGAATGTGACAGGTGAAAGTACAAGTTAAAAAAAAATTGAAAAGCAGATTTTCTTGCAGATTTACATTTCTGATCATAAATCGTACATACGGGCCTACATTCCAAGTTACAGGGCGATACGATTCTTAATTACTTCAAAATCATGGTTTTAGGGTGAAAATAAACTGTCGGATATCCGACAACTTATTTTATTCTAGTCTAAATTCACTCTAAAACCATGATTTTGAGGTAATTAGGAATCGTATCGCTCTGTAACTTGGAATGTATTGTACGATTTATGATCAGAAATGTAAATCTGCAAGAAAATCTACTTTCTAAAGGGGTGTATGTATGAACCGCCCTGAAGACCCCTTTTTTCACCCTCTTCTGCTAGCTTGTAAGATGCCCTTTTTGAGCCTGCCATTTTATTGAAAATTTACGTTCTTCTTTAAAGAATAAAATTTGAAAAACAAACCTGTTCTTATATATATATGAGACCTGCTTTATCGAGAAAATCAGTTCTTAAGACCCTATTTCTCTCGTCATAAAATTCTCTCAGTTCAGTTCCGAAGCCATTTAGCTGCTTAAAAGCAGACATTTTGATATACGTAGGATATTTACCTGAACAGATTGGTTATATCTTCATTTCTGATGGGATGGAATGATATTGTGGGTGAGAAAGACAGAATGTGACAGGTGAAAGTACAAGTTAAAAAAAAATTGAAAAGCAGATTTTCTTGCAGATTTACATTTCTGATCATAAATCGTACATACGGGCCTACATTCCAAGTTACAGGGCGATACGATTCTTAATTACTTCAAAATCATGGTTTTAGGGTGAAAATAAACTGTCGGATATCCGACAACTTATTTTATTCTAGTCTAAATTCACTCTAAAACCATGATTTTGAGGTAATTAGGAATCATTTAGCTGCTTAAAAGCAGACATTTTGATAAAAAAGGCCATTTACCTGAACAGATTGGTTATATATCTTCGTTTCTGATGGGATGGAATGGGTGGGTGTGGGTGAGAAAGACACAATGTAACAGGTGGAAGAACAAGTTAATTTGTAACTTATCTTTTGTACTACAAATTCATTTCTTTACAGTGAGGCTTTGGCTGAGTTAACATCACAGATCTCCTCAGCTACCTCAGAGTGTATCCAATCTAGTACGAACCTCCTGGAGAAACAGCAGACTTTAAAACGGATCCAAAGCCAGCGAAATGTGGCTGTAACTCAAGAAGATTATGAACAAGGTAAGAACATCGTTTTATTTTGTGTGGTATTTTTGTTTGTTTGTTTTTGAATTTATTTATTATTTTGTTTGGTTTTTGGTTTTTATTGGGTGGGGGTGGGGGTGAGGTGCGTTTGCATCTGCTGCCACGCTCTCCCTATAGGTGCAAACACATGCAAAGGGATCCTAGATGAATATGGCAAGGGTGCCCTCTATTTCAAAAATAACACAAACGTCATTGATTATACGCGTAGACGTCCGCATTTGGATAGCACTACTGTATACGTGGACATTTTCGCGCTTCATTAATGTTCACGCTTTTCGAGCTCCAAGCAGCTACCGCGTAAATAAAAACACACAAACATATTTAGTTGTATAAGTCTATGGAATGAACTTTCAAATCGTGAATTTAAAAACAAGCGAAATGGCCTAATTCTGCCCCATGTAAGATTTGTAAATGTGTTTCTTATTCTTGCATTTCATGCAGCTGAATTGTTAAATGAAGAGTGTGAAACACTTGAGGCTAATTTACAAAAGATGCCATCCACTGCAACTGTCCCTAGCAACCATCCAGTGATTCTAGACCTTATCAATGTGGTAGCTAAATTGCATCAGGAGGAGGCACATTGTATGGAAGAGCAACTCCAGGATTTGGATGAAATGAGAAAGCTCCAGGAATCCACCATGGAAGAGGTCAAAGGTCAATATGCAAAGATGGAGGCGAGTGAAAAGTGCCAGCTAGACGAGAAACAGAACACACTGCAGAGAGACATTGGGTATGTTTTTGTAGCACCTTTTTGTAGCACAACTCTAGCCCTCTATAGACTTGGTCTAGGTTCTGATTGGTAAAGTCACAGGCCGAGTGCTGGCGGACTTTGGCTTTGGTCACTGTGCGATCTGAGGGTTGGCTTTTTTATGTTCAATTTCGTCATCAAGGTACACAGCGTGATTTACGTTTCATTAAACCTTTTTATGCAACGTTTTAATGCACAGCCTGGCGCCTGGTGCATCTCATTTTGATGACACGTCCTCCTTGTTTGATATAGCGAACGCATAGTGCAAGGCATCACACAGTTTGACCTACTGCTTCTGTGTTAGCACGTGCAACACACAGTTCCATGCACAAATGTGTGCGTTGCAATTTCGGTTGAGTCATGTGGAATATCACAATAACAATTTGCATCAGATTTTGGAGATGTGGAGGCCAGTAGAACCTCTACTGGTTTAGTATTCTAAGGCCAAAAATTTTCGGAAATCTAGGGTCGCTATTTTATTTTTTATTTTTTTTTATTTTAAAAAGATTGAAAAAAAATTGTAAAAAAAATTGAAAGAAGCACATAACAATAAAGAAAGATGAAAACGTGTTTTTGAGTAGTATCTGCTTGTTTAAAAAAAAAAATTAAAAAAAATCAAAAAAAAAAATCAATTTTTTTTCTTCTTTAAAACGAGTTTTTGTGCAGTAAATTTTCAAAAAAAATTTAAGACCTAATCTTACTACCAACACCACAACCACAAGCCTCTACATGTGCATTCTTATGAGGCGACGCAAAGAAAGAAAAATCCTGTTCTACAGGCCCGACCGACCCATTTTTATTTTTTTCAATTTTCTTATTTTTGTAGACAAAATCTGGGAACATTTTAGGATTAAAGTTGGTTTTTTGAAAATGTTTGAAAATTGTTGAAAATTCACCAAAACTCCTGATTTTTTTGGAAATAACAAACAAAACAATCAAAAACTGAAAATAACACCGGACCGACTGACCCTACCTGAGAGGTCAGTCTGAGTAAAAGGCTCTCTGTGTGTACAATTTGTGCATGCTTTTCCACATCTATCACTTATAGAAATATATTTAACCAGGGCCTGAAAGTGAAATAAGCAGGTACATGGAGCAAATTTGCTCCCGCTAAAGTCGTGTGTAAAGTAAAATAGACTACTGTAAAAGCTGAAATTTTCGCGGAGGTTTTATTTTCGCGCAAAATATTTTTCCACAAAAATTATAACACGCAAAAATATTGTTTTCAGCATTCATGCAGTGCATCCAGAAGGTCGCCCGCAAAAAAACCAATCCGCGAAATGTCTATGATATCAAAATGCGCGAAAATATCTTTATGCGAAAATATTGGCTTTTACAGTGTAGTGTTTTTCAGCTTTCTGGAAAACTTTGATTTTAGGCCACAACCTTTGTCTAGTACATGTGAGTTTATACCTGGGGTTATTTTCTCTTTTCATTTTGTATAGTCATCTGAGTCTGGACAAGGAACATCTGAAAAGAAAAGAGTCACAACTTGAGAAGAGGATAGATGAGAAGACAGCTGATGTAAGGAAACACAGGGATGGGCTGTGTGCTCAAAGACAGGTTATACAGGTAATTGCCAAGATAGTAAATAGGAAGGTGCTCATCATGGGTTGGAGATTCCATTACCATAGAGGATGGGAGTCTGGGAGATTCCATTGCTAAAGAGGTGTGAGTTCAATAACCAAAGAGGGTAGGAGATTTTAACACAAGGAAAGACAGAGGGTCAGAGAACATTTGGAGAGAAAAGACTCACAACTTGAGGAGAGAATTATTAATTAGAAGACATATTCTGATGTGATGCAATACTGGGATAAACTGTGTGCAAGAAGACAGTTTGAGGCAGATCATTATAAATGGGATATTCTATTACCGTAGAGGGGAGGGAGATTTTTTATGAAAGGAGAAGGGTTCTAGGAATATTTGGAGAGAAAAAGACCCACAACTTGAGGAGAGGATAAATGGGAAGACATCTGATGTAAGGCAACACTTGAATGAGCTGTGTGCAAGAAGACAGCTTATACAAGGTAATTGACAAGGTAGTAAAGAGGAGACAGGTTATCATGGGTGTGAGATGCCATTGCCAAAGAGGGTGGAATTATGGAATATGACCAGTGGCGTAGCTAGATTTTCCATGGGGGGGGGGGGGGGGGGGGGGGGGGGAGGGAGGGGGGGGGGGGAAGCGTTAAGCATTTTAAACAATGGGAATTGTTCATTAGGACACCAGCTTGTTGTGGGTGCTGTTCAATCACTAATTGCTCCAGAATTATGTGCGCTAGGGCTGTGAGAATTGAGCGCAAAATATCGCAAGTTGTGTGGTGGTTCAATGTTAAAAAATAGTTACAGGCCAAAATGCTATGCGATGCCGGAAGATCATCGAGGCTGCTGTGGTCCCCACCTAACCACTCCCAACCCAACAGGAGTTGGGTAATAAGGTAAACTGAATTTGAAAATGGGTTACTTTTAATAGGTTCTAGGGCGGTATCAAATCTTGGGTTGAACAAATGGCACAGTTGCATTTGGACACTTTTCCATTTGTGACGTGATCACACAAAATGAGTGATCACGTCAGTCGTTTTCAATTTTGATATTTGTCTATCATTTAACTCTTTACCTGACATAGACGCATTAATGCGTCAACACGACCTTTTTACGTTTTACCCTATAACTCGTTAACCAAACATCGGAAGTATGGCAAACTATACCTTTTTGGAATCCTTGTGCTCAGCCGAACAATTTGGTATGCCTATTAGTGTAATTGAAGGCATTTGAATTTGTGTGCCCCTGTATGGCGGCCATTTTGGGCTTACGGTATATTTGTCGTGCTGATCGTACACGATTCTGGTCGTTGCGCCATAACCCAATAACCCACTACAGCAAGTTTGGTATCAAAATGTTCAGAATTATAATGCCCATCTCTTGAACGCATTTTGAAGGGCTCAAGTAGTATAGTTTTCATACAGGACTACTAAATATTTGTAAAAAAAAGATGTTACAAAAAGTGCATGCTGGGTAACGGTTACCATGGCAACCGCCACGATAGTCCGGTATCGTTGAAATTTTCACAGAAGTGTCCGGCCATTCATAAGCTTTCAGAATATATATAGTTTTACTACCTTACAGAGTCTCATATTCAAATTATAAGTTGATATTTACATGCATGTGCAAATACACAATTTCTTCAAAAATTAATTTGTCAGGGAAAGAGTTAAAAGCAGGTGAAAATGCTATGGTTCAAACCCGATTAAAATTGAACTTCTAGTCTTTAAGTTACAAACAATTTACCAACTGCGAAAAAAACAATGTAAAACATAAGAATTTGCCACTTCTTTTTACCTATAACTCAAAATTAATATTCCTGACATACGGCTCATTCCGCTTGATCACAATTTACCTCTGTTTGATTAGGAGGAGATTGTAGAACTCGAAAAGAAGTTGGCCTCCTTGAGACACCATGAGATGGAACTCTCCCAAGAAATATCCCAGCAAGATGACACTATATCAGAGGCCAAGGAGGAGTTCAAAGCAGAGCTTGAGGCTCTGGACAAGGAGAGGTCAGAGGTCAAAGACAAGGATGTTGATGTGACGAGACGGCAAGGTGAATTGAGACAGATGGAGGAAAGGATTACGTCAAGACTTGAAAGAGAAAAGATGGACGTGTCCAGGTGAGGAATTCATTGACATTCAGAAGTCCATGAGTATGTTTAAAACTATAGTAGATTCACAAACTTTGGCCGGTTTACCATTCAGTATAGGTAATATTGTCACGTCACAGAGATATACCAGCCACATTTGGGAGCACCAGCCAGGATATGAACCCGGACATTCCGCACAAATGTTAAGCGTGCTAGCATATATATATACCAAAGATGGACTTCCCTGTCAGGTCTATGGCACTAACACACCTATACCTTGTGACAATACTCCCCCTTTAGACAAGGCACATCATTGTGCTTTAAATCCAGCTCCTTGATACAAGGTACATAATTAAACATGGTCCAATGCATGGGTGGGTAATTAAATATGATCCAATGCATGGGGGGGCCCACCAAGGTGTTAAGAAACACCAGGGGCCACCGCTGCCACCAATTTTGTCACGTACCGACTTAACATATAACAACTCACCGAGATATACCAGCAACATTGGTAGCACCAGCCAGGATATGAACCCGAGACCTTCCACACAAATGTTGAGCGCGCCAGCGTACAGACCAAAAGAGACTTCCCCGTCAGGTCTTTGACACTAACACACCTATACTTTGTGACAATTCCTTCCAATTGAGGGGGAGGCAGTGATTTGAATTCTTAATCTGATCATTGACACATATGGTTCTATACTTTCCGGTGTCTTGAATTACATCGTAGTTCATATCCAGAATAGTGACAAAGTGTTCTTGTGCCGTTGTCCAAATTGATTTTTATTTCTAATTTAATCTACAAGAAGGACTAGATATGATGATCAATACGTGTCACTTGTTAAGATGCCACGTTTGAATAGCGCGATATTTGCTTGGATAATTTAAATTCATGCACGATCGCATGATATTTGGGGATGTGTTGCTTCAACGCTTTGAAGTGCATTATGTAGCAGAGAAACCAAGAGCATCTGAACGATGCCGTCGTGATTGGAATAGGTCCACTTCAATAACTGATCGGCCAATATTTATGAATCTACATTGTAGCTGAAAGAAAAAGAAGAAGACAATATGCCCAGACCGACTAACCCTACCTGATAAGGTTGGTCGGTCTGGGCTTATTTTCTTAAACAGGTTGTATTGTTTGTCACCTAATCTTTTTTCTAATGTTCTGTCTATTCCAGTGAGTCATCCCTGTTTGACCTCATAACTCATGAAATACAGACACTGCAAAACAAGATATCAGACTTAGACCAACTCACCACTGCACCAGAATCCTCGTCAGTTTCTACTGTTTTTGAATCGGAGCAAGATTATCAGAAATTATACAGGTAATGCCAAGAAGGAAATTAGAATCTTATTGAACATATTCGGTAGTGGATTAACCGGCCAGCTAAGACTCAAGATGCTTCAATCAATCAATTATTTAGCGCATATAAAATGGACAGTGAAAGTGATATTTTATGTTACGAATATGAATACGAATATGTTACAACAAAGAGGGCAGTATGCCACTATAGAAAACGGTTAGTCAGAGAGTGACAGATAGGGGCGGTTTTAAAAAAAATGGCTGAAAATGGCATATTCAACATTTTGCCCGTTTTTGATCATATAAAGAACTTTTATAGAATAGCCAATTATTCCAAAATATGTGCTAAGATAGTAATTTCTTTGTGCCAGAATATGATGGCCCTTGCTTGTTGCAAAAAAAACTTCTGCCCATTTTTGATGCTAAAACGGTCAGGAGTGTAACACTTTTTTTTGCATAAAAATTGAACATGCATTTTTATTAAGCTAGTACAAGAAAACCATCTTTGATATTCATTTCAGAGATATACATTTTGAAATATTGAAGGGTCCACCTTAATCAGAATGAGTCACTGTGAAATTGAACTTGACTAAGTCCAAAAAATTATTGATTGTTACACTACAGTATGTCAAAATGAAGAAAGGAGTCAAACTCAAATATTGAAATTAATCCAGCTTGATAATAAAAATGATGAAAGGTTATGCATTTGTCATTCCATATTTTGTATACGTATACACTTGGCTTGCCATAGATGGTCAAGTGGCATTGGTAATCACATCATAACATTTGTGGTCAAAGGTTTACTGGGAGAACTCCAAAATGTCAGGAGTGTAACATTGACATGCCATCTAAATTTTGCAAACTTCCATATATATTTAATTTAGTTATATCAGTTTATTATAGTAGTACATGATGTAAATTAATAAATAGTAACAAATAAAATTGTGTTACATTGAATATGTCTACTACAGATAGTAAATAGGGGTCAGTCAGGAGTGTAACAAATATGTAGAAATGTAAATACATTTTGGATGGCCCACTGCCGTGCCATAAACTGTAATATAAACTTGAAACTGTCCATGTATACCTTTGATATGGCCATATTCTGATGTTTAAAACTATTAAAATCAAACCTATTAACTAAGAATTAGTTAAAACAAAACAAAAACAGGCCTTTATTGTGTAAAAATAGGGGTTTTGTGTGGAAAATCTGATTTTCTTCCCAATTTAGTTGTTAAAGGCATAATGAAATTGTATTTTCTATGCTTACTAATCTTCCAAGTTGAGAGGAACTGTACTTTATACTTAAAGGTTGTGTTTTTTATCCACCAAACCTATTTTATCCACCATTATTAGACATGTCAGGAGTGTAACACAATGTAGAAATGTATTATATGCATTTTGAATGGCCCACTGCTTTGCCGTAGATTGCAGTATGAACTTGAAACATTCCATATACTATGATATTGCCATATTCTGATGTTTAAAACTATTAAAATTAAATCTAATAACTAATAATTAGTTAAAACAAAACAAAAACAGGCCTTTATTGTGTAAAAATAGGGGTTTTATGTGGAAAATCTGATTTTTTCCCCTTCAATTTAGTGGTTAAAGGCATAATGAAATTGTATTTTTTTATGCTTACCAATCTTCCAAAGTTGAGATACTATACTTTGTACTTAAAGGTAGTGTTTCTATCAACAAAACTTCTATTATCGACCATTATTACAATGTCAGGAGTGTAACACAATACAAAAGTATGTAGAAATGCCTTTTGAATGGCCCACTGCTTTGCCGTAGATTGTAGTATGAACTTGAAACATTCCATATACTTTAATATTACCATTTTCTGATGTTTAAAACTATTAAAATCAAACCTAAATTAATAATTTGTTTAAAAAATTAAAAAAATCCCTATATTGAGGGGAAAATAAGGGTTTTATGTGGAAAATCTCTTTTTTTTAAAAATTTGATTGATTTAGGCCTAAACAAATTGCATTTTCTAATGTTACCAATCCTCCAGAGATGAGCTGTACCTTAAACTTGTTGATTTAAACATAATTGTGTTAATATTTAACAAATGAATGTTTTGAGATTTTACCCCAAAAAAGAAACGTTCTACAATAAATAGTGTTAAAAAAAAATATGAGGACTATTTTGTGTGTTCCCTGATTTGTTTTACATACTTAAATATATTGGGATTACAATAAGATATAGAAATCATTAATATATCCAATTTGAAATTTTGGAATTTTGGGAACACAATCTCCCATTTCTCAGCCATTTTTTTTAAAACCGCCCATAGGCTATACAAATAATACTAGTACCAGAAAAGACCCAACCACACATAACTCTCTATCAGCCCCAGATCCACCTGTTAAACTTGTCGATGCTTTTAATTTTCCCGAGTTGCAATAGCGCCTTGACTAGTCGCTAATTAGTTGCCGCCGATTCTGCGGCCAGCCAATCACAGCGAAGTAGGACGAAACTGCAGCTTGTAACAGTACCAACATTCAAGGACGATTTGATTTATATATAGGGGTGTAGTGGTTTCATCGTGGTATAAGAATATAAATTCAATTCTCAGTGAAATTAAATATATAGCTTTGATATATTCTGCTATTTATCGAATACTTCTACTTCATACCACAATGTTTTTATTACAAAACCGGACTAAAAAGGGTTATTAAATCATCACAACTGGTACTTCCCCACTACTGTATAATGTATCATTCATTTGGAGGTCGACACACTTTAGACATGCTTTAACGATGGAAATGCGCATGAGCAAAAGATGACGTAATTCATCGGGAGTGGCCTAATTCATTAGCGTCCTTGCAAGTCCTTCGGGCCGGTCGGTTCTTGTGGCGAGTTCAGTTTTCGGATGTGGCAATTTCATAATATGACAGCCCATATATGTGCGAGTTCAGTTACGCAGTGATTGTAGTGTCAATGGTGTGTTGTATAGCATGCACGCGACAAGTGGACATGTAGTGGTGGGATCTGTGAGTGGTGGTGGTATGGTAGGGATAATAAAGCAATCTAAAAATCAGTCTTTTTTTAGGGAGAGTAGAGGTCTAATATTGGGAGATTATCTGTATGTAAAGAGTATCTTTGCTGCCCAAGGACTTGCAGCAAGTCTACATAAAATATTCCGTAGGGAAGGATTCACTTGTGTACAGTTGCGGTTGTAACCGGAAACATTGTAAACGTCATAAAACGGTGGGAAAATGGTGTCAAACCATGGAATTCTATTTACAAACAAAAAACCACTCGGAAAATAAACTGTCCTGGTACCAGGAAAACTTATTTCAAAATCTGATAAATTAGGAAACATATTGCTCTGCAACTTATAAGATATATAGTTTCACGGTGATTTATGTAATTTGACAAACAAATTGCATTATTTCTAGGGAAAAAATCACAGATAGAGGGCATCCCATGGAAAACATCACATAATATGCCTTTAACTGGCCGCCAATGAAGATGAAAAAGATAATCCGATATGGGATCATACATTCTCTTTCTAGTCATGCTGCAGAACATTACACATTCTGAAGTCTGTTGATGACAGTCCTTGTTAATACCAACTAACAATCTGTTTTAGTCAAATCATGAGGCATACCAATGTGTGCATCTATAATAGTGGAGTCGGTAGTTAACATTTTCCGGGCCCTTACATGTATATCATACTTCCTGGTTCCCTGTTGACCTGGAACCCTATACCTACTCAAGTAGGCCTTTAAACCTAAGATATGGGTGATTGGCGTATAAAACCATAGTTTGCCAATCAATGTAAATCGACTCGGTATACATTGTGTTCTCCCCACCCTTCATCAACATCTCTTGCCACTGCACCAAAAGGGTTACTTTGCTGACAGCTAAAGTTAAAGTTAAACCTGTGTCTAGACCCGTCACATTAGAATGAACATGTTGGGAGGCCCGAGTCAAATCTGAGTTATTGGTATGACTTGAAAGAGTGACATTGTAATTTTTGTTATCGGACTTTGTGATCACAAGATATGAATTGAAGAAGCATATTTTTTTTCTCAATTACTTTCTCTATATTTCACTTATTATAGTGGCATCTATCTCAAAACAGTGTTTGCCGACAACATGTCCTTTTTGACTAGTCACATATGTGTCTACACTCTGAAATACTAAAAAATGCTCTGTGTAATTGATTTAATCCAATAGCCATACAGATCAAGATATTAAATTACTATTTTGTCATTTTTATTTTTTATAGCTTACAGGAACAACTGAAATCTCACAATGCTAGCGTGCAAACCCTTACAGCACAAGTTCTTCAGGACCAGACAAAGCTAGTAAGCTTACGCCAAAAAGTCAGCGATACAGAGGGACATATAGCTACGTTGACAGATGCAAAAAAGATGGCAGTGTCAGGTCAGTTAGGCCTGCTTAAAGATAAAAAGCATAAAGTAATTTAATAAGTAATAAACATTTATATTAGGAAAAAGTGTACTTAAGGTCCCAGATACTGGTATACCAGTATTGTTCAATAATGGAGCATAACAAATTGCCAGTATCGCTCGAAACTGGTTCAATATGGTCGTTACTGGAACACTAAATTGTGTTTTAGTATCGCTCAATACTGGAAACTGGAATGTTTTATGTTCCATCGGGCGATACCGGTACACATGCTACCAGTAGTGAATTTGTCCCAGTATTGAACGATACTGATACTGGAACATTTTTATATGTGCCAGTATCGAACGATACTCGAACACCCAGTATCGGGCAATCAGCCAGAATCTAAAGTACACTTTTTCTTAATATTATTATAAAATTATACCTCTCCATGTAAAATGTAAAATAATGGAATCATAGAGTAATTTCTTTTTTTGATTTTGAATTGCATGAGAAGAATGGTTTTCTATTAACCCTAACCCCGGTTTAGGATTTTTGACCGGGATCACAATTTTCGAGGAAAAAACACCAACTAAATCTCCGGGAACCTGCCGGGATTCGATCCGGGGACCCTCCGTTCTCGAGCCCCACCTTCCTAACACTAAGCCACGGCCCTCAGCTACACATTCGTGCAGTATACTGCACTCATTATATAGGCTCGGTTGACTACGTCATCGAAAACCGACGGCGCATGCGTTTGGAGAGGGACTTTGGATTAGCATTTTTTAGCACTCAGGGGGGTTAGGGTTAATAGAACACGAAAAAAAAACTTTTTTTTTTTTACCATAACCCTAACCCCGGTTTAGGATTTTTGACCGGGATCACAATTTTCGAGGAAAAAACACCAACTAAATCTCCGGGAACCTGCCGGGATTCGATCCGGGGACCCTCCGTTCTCGAGCCCCACCTTCCTAACACTAAGCCACGGCCCTCAGCTACACATTCGTGCAGTATACTGCACTCATTATATAGGCTCGGTTGACTACGTCATCGAAAACCGACGGCGCATGCGTTTGGAGAGGGACTTTGGATTAGCATTTTTTAGCACTCAGGGGGGTTAGGGTTAAGAAAGCTACTGCTCAAAGTGTTATAGTTTGATCAGTTCCAAATTGGCAAAGCCTACTTACAGCTGCAAATGAATACAGAAGAAAGCGGGTGCACTGAAGGCAAGTGCATTGTGCATCATAATGCGAGACGCATGGATTCAGCTTGAACTGTGTGCATGTGGCCATAATTGCGCATGTACGATTGGATTACTTTTGCATGCTGAGATATAATATTTCTCCCCAATTTTTGGAACTGATTAAACTATAATCAATTGTTTTTTAAAAAAAATGGTTTTCATTATGTCGTATAGTGTGACAAGTGAATGTGTCAATGGGATTAGCTTCATTAGTCTGGATTTTTCACTCCCAACTAATTCTTATAGTGGGTGTGATTACATGTATCTGCCGACACAAACTATATCATGTGACCATTAGTATATCGTCAGCCTGCTTCGATAATTGCCTAACTCATTTTTTCTAGTTCTTAGAAAACAACAAAAGTATAAAACCTGTTACCTGTGTACCTGTTACTCATTTTGCATTATTGATGGATGGATTCATTATGTGGAATATGACTTGTATTGTTGGTGCCTCAATTGGCGTGCATGGATGCACTAATCCAAGTCATATAGAAACAGATGAACACAGCCATACAATGATTTGATTAATTCCATTCCGTGGCCCTTTTGCAACAAAGCTCTTCATTTATCAACACTTTTGATTGGTCATTGACTTAGATATTATAACAGCATGTGCATAATGTAATGAAGTCATGATTTATGCAAAAAACTCAATTTGGCTGAAAAGTGAGTAAGGCAATTATCGAAGCAGGCTGACGATATATAAATTTGGGCAGGGCTTAATTCATACCTTCAGCGCTTGTGGTCATCACATAAAGTTGTTCAAGCACACCCTACACAAATTTGCTGGTGTATGCGTTGTGCGTATAATGCAGAATTGCCATGTGTGCATGCTTGTAGATTTAATAAAGGTGAAATTTGTTGTGTTGTATTGTCCTATAATAGCCAAACGATGTCTCCTTTAAACGTTGATGTTAAAACTTGTGCTTAGTATTTGCTTGATTCAGATATATGTATGATGGGAAGATACAGTGTATAAAAGATAGAGTTAATGAAAAGTCTGTTTATTATAAAGTCAAAGTAGTATTTTTTATGTTCCCCCCTCCCCCCCCCCCCCCCCCCCCCCCCCACACCCGCTTTTGGGTCCAATAACCAAGCAATCAATTTGTTAGACCAGAGACGGTGAAAAGTAGGGATGATGGTCTCTATTGAAATTTTGTTGAAAACATGTGCTATATCTGTCTTGCTCGCACCTGTATGACTCGCAGGTTTGAAAAGCCCGGTATTCAATACTGGTACTTAGTATGTTGCGACAACAAATTGTCTCTCATACTATTATGATGATATATATTAAACTATCTTTAGACACGTCGGTGGAAATTCAAATCCTTTAAACATTTTGAACAACTGAAATTATTGCATGAATTTACTAACGCGATTTATGTAACAATATTTAAAAAGTATTTTTACAATTGTTTCACTCGAACCCACAAGCACTTGGGACAATCAGTTCATCTTTTCAAATTGATACTCGTTTCTGGGAGTGAGAGTGTCATGTTATTTATTACTGTTGAGGAGGTATTTCTTGACAGCGCTTGAGACTATGCGGCCTTTTATGATGGTTCCTTTTGACCAATTTTAATCCGAGACACACATAGCTTCAATTGAAAATACCGGCTTAGCCGTCCCTTTAATTTATATGTCTCCGGTTAGACCTAATCGCTAGCATCATTGTAATTATTTCTGATTTTAATTTCAACATACAGGGAGAAATTTTGCTGAAGCCAAACGATTATCAAATGAAATCAAGGACCTGACATCTGAGGGTCAAAAGAGTCAAGGGGAACTTGAAGACACGATGCAGATGAGGGAGAAGAACACCTATAAACTTGAAACACTGAGAGATGATATCGACAAAATGAAAACGGAATTGATGGAAGAGGAGCTCCAATATGGTATGTACATACACTGCGTACAAAAATTGGCATACGCTATACGACGTATATAATTTTATACTGGTAAAGATGCAATCTTGTTGCAGAGTGCTCAATGCGATGCAGAGCGAAATATAAGTTAAACCATTTGGAACGGTAGTTGCTACTCAGAGTTTCACGCTTGTGCGATCATCAGACAACTGTATGTATAATAAAATGTATATATTCAAAATATTGGCGATTGAAAACAAATTTGCAATCATATATGCATTTTTTAGTTTTTTTGCTCCGTCACATTTTCATGGAATCGCCCATATATATATAAACTCTTCAAGGTGCTTAGTTTGATGGTCATCTTGTTATTCTCTTCTTTTAACCCTATAAACATATTTGTCAGAATAAATATAATCAGAAGAAAATGGTTGTGTAATGACCCCAAAAGACCCCCAATTATGTTGAAAATTAAACCTGTACAGAGCCAGGATGCAAGGCAGACTAAACAATGTCAGCCACACCCAACATTACTACTTTTCTGTCATGCTATCTATACTCTGTATCAGCTCTCAGGTGACATCAGCATGTAGTCTACTGATAGATACAGCACTTTCTGTGCCACGCCTGACTTTTTTCTTTGAATCGGTGGGTGCCAACTAGTGTCAAACCCAGCCATTTGAAGTGGGCATTTGTATGTTACAATGTAGGCACTAACAAATCAGACATCTGATTTGCATTACTGCACATTTTATAAAACCTGCTCTTATCAGTGGGGATGTTAATCGCAGATCCTTTTTGCAATCCTTTTATCAATAGGAAAAAGAAGCGAGCTTTCTCTGCGGTTTCCCCTATTTGTAAATAATGCAAGGCTCCTAAAATGTTTGAAACTTAATCACAAGTCAAATCAAGTCATGGGTCTCAGAGTCTCACGTCAAGTCATAAAAAATGGTGTGTTAGCCCATAATAGTCCTTGACATTGATCGAGTCTACTCATCATCATTTTGTATTCTTTCATGATTTAAATTTGGGTTTAATCCTGTAGAAATAAATCTCTCTAATAGATATACCAACATCTAATCAAATTTACATTTTGTTGCTGTTTTTCCTTTCACAGATTCTGATTTGAAGTCAAGACTATTAGATCACATAGAACAGACCCAAACAAGAACATCCGAGAAATCCACCAATCTCAGCTTCATATCACAAGCTATAACCACAGCGGACATCACAGTGTGTGTATCCCTAATCCAATATCTATGCATCAAACATGGCAACCCTGTACCAGGTTGCCTGCAGGAATATATCAATGAATGTCAGTTAAAAAGAGAGGAGGAGGATGAAAATGCTCTGGAGAGGGTTGGATTTCAAACAGTAAGTTTATGCTTGTAATTTATGGGTTTGGAAATCTATTTTGATGCATATTGTTCAAATAACATTTCTAAAATTTCTGAAGAAAATATTAATAATGCAAAAAGAATAATCTCACTAGAGTTCAGTCAGTTCCAAATTGGCAAAACCTGTTTACAGCAGCAAATTAATTCAGAAGTGCGCCGCGTGCAAAATGCTGGCATGGCGCGCAATGTCACAGTGTCATTGCAAATTACACTTTTATGCTTAATTGGAATACTTCAATCCTGGACACTCATTGAAGTTCAAATATTTCACATAAATATTTAATATCAATTGCATGTCAAAATAAGCAGACAATAATTCTCTATCATGTCTGTATGAAATTAAGATGTACGCATTCATGCATGGCTGAGCACATTCATTAAGCAATGGTAAGGTGCGTAAAAGGAAATTGCAAGAAATGAGCATTTACAGTCATTTGAATGGAGGGATTATCCAATTGTGTGCAATCTTCTTGCCATTGTCAAGTGAATGGGATCTGCCATGCATGAGTGATCATGTCTAAATTCCATGTTAAGCTGTTAGAGGATTACTTTCTGCTTATTTTGATATACAATTATATATATATAATTATATATATTCTATTAAATATTAATTCAATTTAAGTGTCCAGGAACTTCTTTTGACGAGTGTATTTCTCGCCAATTGGGAGCTGATTGATGTTTAAGTTTGGTGCGGCAGTTGAACAGAGTTTTTGTCATTGCCATATCCAATTATTACCTGAAATCTTATTTTAACCTGATTAATCAGATTCCTAACTAAAGTCTGTTTCCCTTCCTCTGGGCACTGACATCACTTTACTGGAGAAAGTTTTACTCACACATATAACTTCCTCTCTTGTTTGCAAACACCAGGGACTTGAGTAGACATGCATGTTTATGTATCAATCAGTGAATGAGGCAGTGACATTCCTGTCTCATGGCAAATGAAATGGACAATGCAAAAACTGAGGTATTATGTAGTTAACAACTGTGTGTTGACGATGTTCCGTTAAAAAGCTCAATTCCATCTTCCATTTTTACTAATATCCCAGGATCCCACCAAAGCAGATGTAGCCTCTGTTGAAGTCATTGAATTGCGCAGCAAGATTGAAGATTTAGAATCCCAGTTGCAGGCAGCAGTTGACGAGGAAGACTATGACGCAGCTCATATCCTTTAGTTATATAATTGAAAAGATGAATGAAAGTTTTTTTGATTGACTCGGTTTAATCAATGACGGTGCTCAAAATACAAGAAAATACTGGACGTGTCAAAAATAAAGGGAAAAACTGTACCTTAAGTCCCAGACACTGGATATCAGTATGGCACGATACTGGCGCATGCATGACATTTGCCAGTATTGCTCGATACTGTAATTTATTGTTAAAATATTCCAGTATCAACCAATAATGAAACACAATTATGTACCAGTAGCGGGCATTATTATGCAGTTCGAATCTTCCGTCCTATACTTGCAATGCATTAGTAAAGGCCTATTATTCTGCACATTATGTCACTGGAGCGATATTGGCCAGACCGATATTATTCGAACTTGGTCGATTTGGTTACCTGCCTCTTACGCACGAATCCACTAAAAGCATGTGCTAATACGCCGATGTGTAGCGACCACACTTGTTGCGTGCAAAAATGTAGTGGAGACCCGAGACTAATTTTTGGTTTAATTAATTACGATCGACATCAGGTCATCGATCGGGTCATGGTAATTTGTGTTAAAAATGGCTACTGGTTCCGGGAGCACACGTTTTGTTACGCTAAATGAAAAAGAATTTCCAGGAATTAGGCCGACAGTTCTGCAACGCGAAGAAGCACCGATACAAGTGTGTCTATCTGTATAAATGGGGACGTTCCTGGCCTAAAAATGGCGATCGTCAAAGTTGTGTACTTAGGGGGCTGGGGTACCGCGCCATTTTGCAATATTTTGCGAAATCGATCGTGGTTATCACGTGATACGTATCGTGGAAAATTAATGTACACTGTTTTAACGAAATGCACTGTGGGATTGTGTTACCAGCCTAAAATTATAGAGGTCGCAAACCCGGTCGCAAACTTGCTTATATTGAGCCTAGCTATAACAAGCTAAAAGTGACATCCCTGAATGTATTACCAAAGTGTGAAATTGTTGGACACACTGGTAAAATGGTTTTACAACAAGTTTTGCTATCATAATTATTATCAAACTGAATTCAAGTTAAATCACTCTATATCGAGCAATAATATAATTGTTTACGCATTTTAATTGTTTAGACAAAGTTAAATAAATCAAGGATACATTTATGATAGATAAATAAATAAAAAGAAAACTATAAACGCATGGGCGGCATTTATAATTGATAAAAATTGACATAACAATGATGTTACATTAATATACCATCAAGTTTAAAAAATAGAAAAAATAATGGGAATATTCGAACCCGTGATTTCCGATTGCCAACGACATGGCCAACCTACGCACGCCACAGAGATTTACGACTGTAATTGTGATAGTTTTATTATTTAACCATGTCCATTTATTTATAACGAACGGATTTTTATTGTGCCATTTTTGCCAAATGTGTGTGTTGCTCTCGCACAAAATGTGTTTGTAATTTGATTATAATTCTTATTTTTAAAAGAACGGTAATTTTTTTTGACATTTTCGAGAGAAAAAAATGGCGTAACCCTGATACGGTAAACGCCAGCAGTGTGGTGTACGTGTCCGCGTGGGCAAGCATACAGATGATGCTAAGCAAATCCAGCATATAAAACAAAAAGTGCTCCTAATGGGACTCGAACCCACAACCTCTCGCTCCTCAAGCGACTTTCTTTCCACTACACTAACCGTGCTAATTGAAAAAATTTAACGCAAATAATTTATTTATATCATGGGTCATGGGTTAATGCACTGTGTTAAATTCTACAATCCCGGCCGCCACTCTGTTCAAAGGCACAAAAAAGTTGACTTGTTTTATGCTTTTTTTGCAATTCTGAGGTGTGCAGTTCGATTTTCTTTCTCGAATTGTTTAGAAAACCATCCATTTTAGAACATCTGAAATTTAAAATGAACTGCACACCTGGGAAAGTATGATGCCAAGGGCATATTTTTTGCACGTAAATCCAATACAAGAGTTCTGAAAATCGACAAAAATATGACGTCATAACCATTGCTTCGGGACAAAATGGCGCAGTACCCCACCCCCCCCTATTGTGTACTGTAACTTGTAAGTCAATGTAAGCTTTACATAAACAATCGTGTGTGTTTTTTTAATGTTGAAAACAGACGATCGCCGAAATGTCTTTTGAATTTATTGCTAACTGTAAAACTTGAACTTGTTACGTGTTTGGAATTTGTTTTGGAGCTTTTGTTCTGTCATTCTGTTAGTGTACCAGAAATGTTGAACAGTTTGGAAAGTAGGCCTACAGACTATTACTTTTTTTTAGTACAGTGTAATGTTATTCATTTATTTGACAGGCTCAAGTCATTTCTCGAGTATCGAGTCAGATTCTCACTGCATAATAATGATAAAATCAGACGGATTTTTTCGCATGATACACAAATATATTGGTCTTGCTATGAGTTTTAAAAATATTTTTTAAAACTGATAGCTCGACCAATATCTTTGTGTATCACGCTCAATCCATCCAATTTTATATCCATACTGGTACACATGCTACCAGTAATTTGTTCCAGTATTGAACGATTCTGGTACATTATTTTGTCCTGTATTGAGTGATACTGGAACATTTTTTTATGTACCAGTATCGACCGATACTGGAACACTGACTTTGTACCAGGATCGAACACTGTACTGGGTGTTCCAGTATCAGACGATACTAGTACAGTCCTGAATCTGGGACCTGAAGTACACTTTTTCCAAATATATCTCTGTGCCATGATGGTTGGAAAATGTTTGTAAAGCAGTGAACCATAACCAATCCTGTTTACATGTTAAGCCCAATTGATAATGATGATATTGTTTCAGATTTCGCCCATTCAATTCTGCTTTCCTCTGATTATTTTGACGCAACTGAACCCAATGGGTAATAATTAGTTAAGACAATAAGTTACATCACTGGTTTGCTACTACTGATTCAAACAAACCAAGGTTTATTTCATTGGTTGGTTGGTTCGGTCCTGTCATGACTGACAGCTCGTGACCTTACAGATACTACGCCACAAATAACGATTTTCAGCAAAGGAGTAACAATCATGGAGAGGGTGTCCAGTAATCAATTTTATTTGGTCAATCCACCGGGAACGAGGTCTGCCTCTCTTACGCTTCCCTTCAATCATGCCTTGCATGATCATCTTCTCTAGGTTGTTACCCTTGCGACGTGAGATATGGCCGAAGTAGCTCAGCATTTGGGTGTTGATAGCATGAAGAAGTCGTTTAGACACCCCTATTTCTTCAATAATACTGGCATTGGTCCTTCTCATTGTCCATACGATACGAAGCATACGCCTCCAACACCACATCTCGAAAGCAGCTATTCTGTTATGTCAGCTTTGGTTAGGGTCCACGTCTCACATGCATACATGGCAATTGGAAATACAAGGGCTTGGACTAGCCTGGTTTTTGTTGCTCTGGTTATTCCTCTGTCAGCCCAGATCTTGCTTAGGTTGATCATTGCTGATCTGGCCATTGCTAAACGGTGTCTAATCTCTTGGCTGCAACCACCCTCTTTGGTGATCAGGGATCCAAGGA
Source organism: Ophiura sarsii (assembly GCA_035610835.1). Lineage (NCBI taxonomy): Eukaryota > Metazoa > Echinodermata > Ophiuroidea > Amphilepidida > Ophiuridae > Ophiura > Ophiura sarsii. The sequence continues at coordinate 34,138,139 of CM069457.1, forward strand.
AGTTGAATTTCGAGACCGATTCCACCTCATTACCATCAATTATGAGAGGCTCTCCAACACCATCTGTGCCTATGGACATGATCTTGGTCTTGCTGACATTTAGACGTAGGCCAAGCTGCTCACTCTCCACCTTGACTTTCTTCAGGAGTTCCTCCATCTCTTCCATATTTGTTGCAAACAGGGTGGTGTCATCGGCATAACGTAGATTGTGTATTTGGTATCCACCTACTGACAGCCCCCCTGGCCAATCATCCAATGCACGTCTCATTATAGACTCTGCATAAAGGTTGAAGAGTGCTGGTGAAAGTATGCACCCTTGACGGACTCCCTGACCTAGAGCAAACCAATCACTATTTCCTTTCTCAGTGCGCACACAGGCAGCTTGACCATCATACAGATTGCGAATTAGGTGGACGAGGTGGTAAGGGATTCCCATTTCTTGCAGTGCTGTCCACAATGCGGAATATCTCACACAATCAAAGGCCTTAGCGTAGTCTATGAAGCACATGAAGAGCTCCCTCTGGAATTCAAAACATTTTTCCATTATGTGACGTACATTGGCTATCTGATCTCTTGTGCCGCGGCCTTTCCGGAAACCGGCTCGTTCAAGATGAGGTCTGAGACGTTCGTTGATGATGTGCAGTAGGATTTTGCTTGCATGTGGTATCAGAGCGATAGTACGATGGTTTTTACACTCGCTAGCATCCCCTTTCTTTGGAAGTGTAAGGAAAACTGATCTCTTCCAATCCTCTGGCCATACTCTTGACTTCCACACAGTATTGCACAGCTTTTGCATAATAACTGCTACAGAATCATCAGCTTGCTTCAGGAGCTCACTTGGAATATCATCTAGACCAGGTGCCTTTTGACTTTTTAACTTCTTGATGGCTTCCTGGACCTCAGACAGAAGAATATCAGGCTCATCTTCACCTAGTGGAGGCGGGGGAGACTCCTGTGAGCCATTTGTCTCTTCTTGGGACGCATACAGATTTTCACAGTAGTTTTTCCAACGATCCTTGATTTCGTCACTCTCAGTCAAGACTTTTCCTTGCTCATCCTTGATGACAGCCAATCTAGTTGTCGTTTTTGAGGTGATGTTTTTTATACATCTAAAGAGCTCTCTGCTGTTTTTGTGAAAACTGTGATCCTCAAGTTCTTGGCATTGCTATCGGATATGCTTATTTTTATCTCTCCTAGAATTCAATTGAACCTCACTTGAAAGTCTTCTGTATAGGTTACTGCCTTGCAGACCAGCTTCCTTCATTTGGCGTCTTTCATCTGCTAAGTTGATGGTTTCATGTGACAGCCATGATGTGGTCTTTCTCTTATGTTTCTTAGGAACATGTTTTTTGGCTGCGCTGAGAATAGAGTTTTTGATGTCCAGCCAGAGTTCATCAGGAGTTGTTTCCTCATCTCTAACCATCAGTTCTTGAAACAGATTTCTGGTCTCCACTCTGTATTTGTCATCAAGATGCTGCAAATCAAATCTGCAGGGTTTGGGAGCACCTTTGGTCATCTTCAACTTGATTCGAAAATCAGCAATCAGAAGTTGATGGTCACTACCTATATCTGCCCCTGGCAGGGTTTTTGCTATCTTGATAGAAGACTTCCACCTACTGCTAATGAGGATATAGTCAATCTGGTTTCTTGTGATGCCGTTTGGTGATATCCAAGTGTACTTCCGCCTCGGGTGTTGTTGGAAGATTGTGTTTGTCATAGTAAGTCTGTTTGCTACACAGAAATCCACGAGTGTACTACCTCTTTCGTTTCTGCTTCCCAAGCCATGCGGGCCCAAGGCCATGGTTTCGTCTTCACTTTGAATGCCTTCTCCAACTTTTGCGTTGAAATCACCTGTTATCATGATGATATCTCTCTTCGGAATGCCATCAAGGGTTTCCTGCAGTTGGCTGTAAAAACATTCCAGATCTTCATCAGAGGCTGCGGAGGTTGGTGCATATATTTGAATGACTGAGAGGTTAATAGGCCGAGCTTGGAATCTGATGGAGATGATCCTGTCACTGACTGGGTTGTAGCCCAAGACATACTTTGAGATGATTTGACTGGTGATGAAAGCTACACCTTTGCTCCCTCCTTTCTCATTTCCTGAGTAGTATATGGTGTGGTCATCTGTGGAGAAGTGGCCTTTTCCTGACCAGCGTACTTCAGCAATACTTAGGATGTTCACTTTGCATCTGTCCATCTGTCTGGTCAGAAGCTCCAGAGTGCCAGGCTGTGATAGCGTTCTCACATTCCATGTACCAAATCGTATGACTTTTCTTAACTTAAGATCCTTTCCCATAGTCCTTCCTTCGGCTCCATTCGGTGCGTCATCACAGGACAAGGGTCGGGATTGGTTTTGTTGCCCATTACTTTCCCCTCTGGGTCCGGAGGTACCACCTTGGTATGCTAGGCTGGTGGCTGCCCCATTACTAAGTTTCGTCATCATAGGTTATCTATAAGGTTTCCATGGGCGTGTACTGATGGAATACATACAACGAGGTGGGCGCCCAGATCCTTCCTCGTGAAGGGTACCCACACCTTAAATGCAACACCTATTCTTACTCTATGATTGGGAGAGGAAGAAGAAAAGAGAAAGGGATAGTAACATCACCAGTTGGCACCCACACTAACACCGTGTGGTGTTGCGCCGTCACCATCAAACTGAGGATCTGTATCCTGTACCTCAGAAAGATATCAGTTAAGTCTCGATCTTTCCAGGGATTAGGCGCCTATAACCTACACATAGGAATAGAACCTCTATCCTAGACAAACCAGAAAGGCGAACTAACTAGCCAGTTAACTTGGCTCACCTATCCTAGCCAACTGGGATGCGAAAGGAAGTACATAAGCTAGAGAAGGTAGTAGAAAGGGTGAAAGGGGAAATAAGAGTAAGAGAAGAGTAGGAGCACCCAAATGGGGGGGGGAAAAATACCCACTTGGGAAAAATCCAACACTCATGGATGCTCCAACACCCATGGGTGCTGAAATAAGGTAATTTTCGGCTCCTCGGCACTGGGATAATGCCTACCTTTCATAGTTTAAGATTATTGTCTATAAAGTTAAGGAAACTGAAAACAATGAAATGCAAAATATATCTGATTAATCGTGTTTTTAAATTGTATTTATAGTATTTATAGGTCAATAAATGCATATGTGTTGTGTCGAGAAAAATTAGAAAAATCAATGCACGTGCGCTAATGTTGATGTGTGAATAATGGCACGACCCCGAATGGGGAGTGCTATTGTGAGCATATCAACATTTGCTCGAGTGCATTTTTTCTTGTTATTTTTCGAGAAACAAAACATACGCATGTATTGACCTATTTCATACACGATAATCGGCGAACACACGATTCCTGAACAACGAATCAAAACAAAGGGCGTGGTGCGCATAGCGAACGGCGCACACGCGGAGTGCATTAGACACTTTCAATGCACTCCGCGTATTTTAGTTTCTTGCTTTCTGATTGATTCGACACCACTAAGAGTGTATGAATGATTGTCAGTACACTTTGAAAATCGTTCAATGACGGATTCTTCATTTCATTTGTTTTGTTTCCCTCTTCCTTTAAATTCCTTGACTATCCTTATCACAGCTCTTACAGGAACAAATAGAGAATCTGCAGAGGAGGTGACACAGGGCAGATGGGATGAGAACACCAGATAAAGAGGTGACACACAGGGCAGATGGGATGAAAGCACACCAGATATGATGAATAATTATGTGCCACTGCCTAATCACGTTTAAACTTTTGTTGATATTGGCTGTTTGCCGGTCATAAATTCTCCAATTCTCGGATTAGGCAGGCCAGTGGCCATGCCCTAAAACACTGTTTTGATCTATATCCCAGACATGGCCATGCTATAGTCAACAGTGACAGCCGACTAATAGCCATAAAACAGACACTCTATGGCATCAGGTTGAGATTTCTCCATCAACTCCATTTCATCTGTCACCAAATGAACAGGTGTAAGATAGTTCAACACCCAGGGTTAACTGGTCAAAGTGGCAGTGGAACATACTGTAGCATTAGTTCAAACTCAAACATACATGACAGTTGCCGTGTGGTGTAGTAGAGTTAGGGTTATCTATGATGACAATTACAAAATTTTGGAATGAAAAAAAAAAATTGCTGTTTAAGAGATGACTTCAGGCAGAATTAATGAAAAGGGTGGCCCAGCAAACCTGCATCCTATTTTGGTGGAGCTCTTCATACTAAGTTACAACGATAATTTTATATTTACAGCAGATTCCAAATGTTAACAAAATGGATATGTTATAGTGTTCAAGTGAAATTAGCGCTCCATCAAAATAGATTTTGTCGGGCCTTGCATTCATGTAGAAAAATGATAATCGGTCATTCATCATCCATCACACTAATGCACAGTAGCAGCACTAACATCAACGTTTGGAGTGGGGCAAGCAAACAACTATGGGGGGAGGGGGGGGGGGGGGGGGGGGTTAAGAGCAATAATTGTTAGATGATATTTGATTTATCATCTTAATATGAATATCGATGTAACATGTGCCTCAATATGGTTGCTGTTCTGTTGAAACCATGTATGGTTTTGGTCCTGCATGTATAAAGTAATACTGCCCAATGGTTGTGCATATGTGTAGCTTTATACATTTTCAAGGGCAAGAGCACTTACAATGTTTCAATAGAATGTGTTTTTGGCCCTTGAACATGTTTAGAGCAGACTGCCCAAAGGTTATGCATAGGAAGTATTACTTTAATTATACATTGATGATGGGCCAGATGGAGATACAAGATTTTGACAGAACAGCAACAATATATAATTGTTTTGGTATGTATTCTTCAAAGTAGAGCTCAGGTTTTTCTAATATCCTTAATTTAAACATATCAGTTTGACCTGAAAATAATCCTGTATGACATTGCAATTTGCACCAAAATGTGTCAAATGCGATTGTAGTAAACACAAGTTCATCCTTCATGTAAGCACTCACGAATTAGTCTAGTGCAAGACTTCTATTGTATGATTTATACAGGTTTATTCCGAATTACATGTAGGAACATTAATGGACTATATATGGTCAAGTCTATACGTGTTTTGGACTTTGTTTTAAATACTGGAGGGAAATAAATGTAGGCCTACAGGTAAAAAGGGTCCCTTTTGGAGGACTAACCACCATGTGCTTACCAACCGAAGATTATGTAGATTTTGCTACTGAAATTGCCATAATGGTAAATAATTGCAATACTTATGTAAAATAATTTGAAGTGCAATAAAAAAAATATTACACTGTTTATCATATTGGTTAGTATAATGTCGTGAGTAATTTGTCTATACAGGGTATTCCAAAAGGAATGATGAATATAAATTGACCATACGGTATTTCTCATTTATTATTTCACAGTTTATCAGTTCATCCAACCCATTCTTTATATAAACAAGTTCATAAATAATCCCATAAATGTAGTCTAGAATCACCTAATTCGAATAGCATGAAATAGTTTCACGCATCAAAGCAATTCTGAACGTGGGTTCATAAAGCATGCATTATAGAAAATGTTAACGCCATTCATAGAGTTGACATGAATTTGAAAAGAAATAATGTTTAATATAATAGCACGGTCGAAAAACTCTTAAAAACAAAAGATCTTGATGTTACATTTTTAGAGTACCACTTGCGAAAATCGGCGAATTCCAATATATGCGAAAGCATTTTGAAGAGGAACATCTGATCTTTTACTTTGATATTATTTCAGAAACGGCCTTTTGTATTCATTATAAGTATGGTAGCCCCTAACCTTTAAGGGTCTAACCATGGACTAATTAGACAAGTCCATGGTCTAACCCCAAACAAATTGCAAACATCGTAATGCAGCAATGGGTTTACTTGTACCAGGGAGTGTTATTAGTAGCATATCTCTGCTTATACCAGGCATGCCAGGAAAGGTTAACGCGATAACCATACGCACTGAAGGTATTATTTTTCGAATGAATTAAGCCCCGCCTAACCTATAAACCATTGTCTCAGTACGTGTATGGGCGTGTCGGCTGAAAATCAGCCCAAAACCAATCAAATTGCCTGCTGACATCCAAAACCACACCCACTATATAAGAATGTTTTACATTTCACCATTGAATGTTGGAAAAGTTTCAAACTGGCATACACCATTAGTTACGCGTCCATCATACAAAATGTTCAAATTTACATGATGTATAAAACTCAAATAGATTAACAATTGAGTATTGTGCACTTGGTCTGATAAATAACAACATTTGTTACGGTGCATGATACGGCACTGCACCATGTGCACCGGATCGTTCAAACATTAAATTTCTTAACACAACTTTCAAATGTCGCGTGTTGGGCTCTTAGTTCCACCCAAGACTTGCTCGATCCAACACCATTGAACGCATGCCGGCAGGGGCGGACTGGGACCTGAAAGCGGCCGTGGCAAAATTATTAAAGCGGCCCTTTTTGACCATGTCCCGGTAGTAAATTTTCGTAAAAGGTTGCCCCAATTTTTCCCCAGTCAGCCACCTCGTGAATTTCACGTAAGTGTGGGTGGGGGGGGGGGGGGGGGGGTCTCGGGACTCGGGCTGCGCCCTCGTCCCGATACAGAATCCTCAGCTAGATATAATCCGTATCCGACCCAACCTCACCTAATAACTAATAGTCTATCCACGAAAACAGTCTTCCAGTAACATCTTTAGCCAACAGTTTCGAGCAGAGTCCGTTGTGCGATACCTTGTCGAAAGCTCCCTTTATGTCAAGGGGGATGACACAAACCTCGTCGCTTTTGTCTAAGGAGTGGTTCCACTTCTGTGACAGGATGTTGAGGAGATCAGCTGTTCTGTGGCCTGCTCTAAATCCAAACTGTCTGCTGGAGATCAGGTTATCGATTAGAAGAATGCATTGAAGTTGTTTCTGTACTACAGCTTCCATGATCTTACTGATGTTGCTTAGCAGCGAGATGGGACGATATTTGTTGGGTCAGCCTTGGAACCTCTCTTGTGAATTGGAGTGACAGGGGCTGTCTTCCATTTGTTTGGAAACACAACATGCTTGAAGAAAAAAGCCTGCAGAGTGGGCTGGCCAGCGCCAGCTCAGCACAGTATTCCTTTAGAACCTTGGTTGGAATAAGGTCTGGTCCAGTGACTTTATCTGGATTGAGGTGTTTTAGCAGTTTTCGTACATCCTTGGGTCAGAAGACTATCTTGTCAAAAGATTTGTTAGTTGAAGGATGGGCAGTAGGGAGGCTGGTCTATAGCACCTTGGAGTCTGCGTTTTTCTGCAAATGTCTGACAAAATGCTTCTGCCTTGTCCCTTGCTGTGATGTGGGTAACGTTTTGATGATCGAACACTGGGTTCTCAGATCGGGCTGTTCTACCAAAGAGAGTGTTGATGATTCTCCACCATTTTTTGCTGCTCAGCGTTTTGTCTGCCAGATCTTTTCTCAATTTAGTGTTGTAAGATTTCCTAGCTTGCTTCTCAGCTTGGTTGTAGGAATGTCTAGCTTCAGCAAACTTTGCCTTGCTGGCTTCAGTTTGGTCCTTTTTGGCTTTCTTAAAGAGGCGGGTGCTTTTTCCTAGATGCCTAGCTACGGCATTCATCGTTGAACCAAACCTTGTCTCCAGTCCTATTGGGTGACTGCCTTAATTGGGATGTCGATAGCATCGCAGATGATATTGTCGACATTAGAGCAAGCAGTTTCAGGATCTTTCTTCTGGAATACACTTGACCAGTTTGTGGAAGGTGACCTCTTAATCCCCAATAATCAGCCTTATCATATCTCGCACACGACCTATGTAACTGGCACGTGGTCGACTGAATGTCCCACCAACGTCTGATAATAAACCTATCCCATAATGACGTCGGCTGTACGTTAACATTCGGTCGGAAGAGATAGGTCGGTTTATAGACGGTACGAAGTACGCCCGGCGTTAAATAGACGTCGGCAACATGTCGTTCACAGGACCCTTTGGTCGGATTCTGGGTCGGCAAGAGGTTAAGCCGACGTCCGCCCGACCTTTCTCACAAACGGTCGGCCCGACGTAGGCCCCATAAGCAGCCGACCCCTGAGCCGACGTCTCCGGGACGTTTGGTCCGACCAAAAAGCCGACGTCGGCCCGACGTATCTGTGTTCAAGCGAGTGGGTCCAATCGAGTGGGTTCTTTGACGATCTGTTGTAGTCCCAGAGAGTTGGCTCGTTGAAGGGTGCCCAGCTGCATCAGTAGTGCGACTTCCTAACCATTCAGTGTGGGGACATTGAAATCACCGACCAGCATAATTGAGTTGGCTCCAAGTGTGCTCATTTTTTGAAGAGTGTTTGAGTCCGACTGCTATCACTAGTTGTTCTATAAACCATGTAAACAGCGGCAATCAGTAGCTTTTGAGATTTCAGAGATATGGTGAACCATGGGTGATGAGTTGTAAATTATTCTTTTTTAAAAATCTTTAACACTTCTTTGTGTTCCAAATGATTCCCATGGAGCTCGTCCAGTAATGACTTTGAGCTAGCAGGTAACGAATCATATTAATGATCATATTTATAGCGATTCCACTATATGGCAATTTGAAAGGGGCGCCGACTTTCTCCAAGGCAATTATGTACTTTTGAATTGAGTAAAAACAGCCATAAAATGAGGGCATATCAAGGCAACTGATGCCTTTGATAAAGGAACACGAAGAAGTGTTGAAGATTCTTAAAAAAGAATAATTTACAAATTACCATTCTTGTTGTTTCTACTCACAAAAAACACAACGAAACTTGATTTAAACAATACCATCGCTATTTATTAAACCAGACGACGCTGGACACGGGCGTATTCACGAGTATTCAGGTTAAAATATGCGAACGAGGTTACGTGATCAAGTGAATGGGACGAACGCTTAACAACGGTTTAAATTCAAAAAATGATACTGACACTGCGGGTGGTTAGCCACCCACAACGGTTTTGGATTGGAAAATTTTTCTTCTAACCTATGATGAATTTTTCAAAATGATTAGATCAACATTCGCGATTACGTGTTATTCCAATACGAATTCAAAATTTAGGTTTTCGCGTGTCCATCGTCGTCTGTATTAAACCTTTTCTTAAAAACGCCCTCTATGTAAATATGGTTTGCGTTATTGCTCACGCGTGCTGCAGGTACGTGTACACTGTTTGACGTAAAATGCTGATCGCGGCTCGATAAGCATTTTTGAATCGACGTTTTGTTGTACAAAGAGGGCTGATTTGTCTTAATTCTTATAGGTGTAAGTATACTGTATGTAATACAATTGTAAGAATATACCAATCTCAGTTTTTTTTTATCATCATTGAGGGCGCAGCCTAGCCCATTACGGTTCCGTTCCCTGTATATTTACGAACTTCTTTAACCAAGGCTTTCATATCATATCCGTGGTTATTAATCTTGGTTCATCCCCCGCCCCCCCCCCCCCCACCCCCCAAAAAAAAATCCTAGCTGTTATAGCGCCTATGGCACTTTAGGTACCTGCTCTGGCCGTTCGGACATTCGGACGCAGATTTTGACTAGGTTTATTTTGTAGCAAGGCCGTCACACTAGTGGGGGTCAGTGTGATATTTAATCAATGCAGTTTTTGTTGAATATTCGTGATTTAATGTATAAAAATGAATACATTATATCAAAATAACCCAGTCTGTTTTTTGAACGAGCAAAATTGGTTGGATAGATCGGAAGTTATGGTAATAGAAAATATTACATGTTCACATTAATTTCATATTCCATTCATAAATAGCTTCAACCTTCGAAAGTATGTTGGGTGGAGCAGCAAGCCCAAAATGTTAAGTTTATCGTTTGTTATGTTATAAAAATTATCCTTTGAATTTCAATTTATTATAAATCTAGTGATGTTTCAGATTAAATAAAATAAAAAGTTCACATTTCGAGAAAAATCACGATACAGTATTTCTAGATCAGATTTTAGTTTTAAAAAAAAGAACCTAATGCAACACATCTCTTATTGTCCCCTTAATGTGAGCGCTGATCATCGTATCTACTGTATGACGTACACCTGAGTTTGGTTGAGTGGACTTATACGCAGTCTTGTTTAGTAGTGATTTCCAAATCACAATTACAACCTCATAATTAGAACAAGAGGGGGGGGGGGGGGGGGGGGGGGGGGGGCTACGGGCAGAATCTCGCTTGAAAACAGTAACATTCAGTAATTCTAAGGCCAATGACAAGCCATACTTGACAGATCTAAGTATATTCCGGTACACTGGGACAATACTAATAATAAGTTAATACAATTTAGTAGACGATCTTAGGTTATGTCGAAGACTCGAACATTCATATATCGGCTTCTAATAGTTTTCTCGATTTTCAATTCTTTACTTAATTGACTACCATTTTTCATATCTAGCGCCATTATCTTTGTATCCTTTCCTTTCACTGATTGTTGTCGATAGGATAATATATAATTAGTTTATTTCTTGATTTCTTGATTTGTCGTATCGAATAAAGTAACAAAATGCATTAATATAGCTTATTATGTACTGGAGTTGGCTCTATTTCAGTTCGTTTAAATGTATTTAAATGTGTGCATTAGGCCTATTGTGCATGCAGTTTGAACTTGGATTTTGGATAACACTTGGAGTACCAATATCTACTGGAGTGTGTATTTCGCACATAAGCATGGGCATGATGGGCCACTCATGAAAATTATAAAAGTGATAAGAGCGTTTTGGGCCTGAGGTGGCGCGATTACAGGTGACATGGGGGGGGGGGGGGGGGGGGGGGGGCGGGGGGGGGGGGCGTCTTTTTGTGACAGCTCAAATAAATTATAGTGGAGGGAGGGGGGTCAGAAATCATAAGGATGCTTTTGGTGATTATTTACTCCAAATACGATCATTAGTTTAAAATTAATATCATAATAAGGTATTTTAGTGTCAAGCTAAGACAGGATCTTTGAATTTAATAGTCAACACGTTTACAAGTGGGATCTCTGTGTTACAATAACATAAATTGGAGATTTTTGTGTAATAATGATAAAATAATGAAAACAGGGTTTTGTCATTTTAGACCATGGGACGTTGCTCTCTATCTTTCACTCTTGTTCTCCCCGTCGTGGGGGAACATTAAATCATTTCCAAAAGATGGCAAATAGGCCTACATGCCTAAAGACAAATTCAACTTATCCCACGTTCGTAGTGACCCTTTAAATGAGGGCGGGATAAGTTGAAGTTGTCTTTAGGTATGAATTTGCCCCCGGTATTTGCCATCTCTGTGTTTTTGGGAGATAAAAATAAAATAATGAAAACAGGGTTTTGTCATTGAACATGAACTTATTTTAGAAATGGGGTTCATGTTCCCCCACGACAGAGAGAACAAAAAGTAAAAACCAAGCATTTTTTGGTTCCTTTGTGTGACGAGTTATATGCTGTTTTAAAGGTAGATGTTCCGATTTTCAACTTGAAGTTTTCTATTCTACATGAAAGGTCATCCTTAAAAAAGTCGTGTTCCAAAGTTTGAGTTGCATAAAAAAAGCTCTAATGGCTCTTATTTTGACGCACAGGATGCTGTGAACTGTACCCATTGAGTAGTACACAAACTATATCGGTGGTTACCATCATTCGCGGTAATTCGACGTTATTTCATCGATTTCTCCGTAATTATACCGATTTAGGCCGTCAAATTTCAGTATGATGATGAGAAAAATACGAGCTTTCATATGATATGAAAATCTCTGTATGTTTGAAATAATTCTGTGTTACGTAAATGTGATCGGGTCATCTACCTTTAAGGGCATTCGGTGCGGAGCATATAGTAGCCCCTTTAGTTTCTCATTGAACTTTTTATAGATATACAAAATACATTAAACTTGAACTTTAGATTACTTTTAATATATTTATACGTTTCAGTATACCCGGCATATAGAAACGTGCTAAAATGATGTATTTATTAAGGCCATCGGTGCGTAGCATATATTTGAGTGCACCCCTGTCTCATTAAACCTTTTATGGAAATGCATTCAACTTGTACATTAATAGATAACTCACAATATATGTTTACACGTACGATGTTATTGTTCAGTATACCTGGCCGCTATAGAAACGGTGACATGGTTCACTGTTCAAAAATCGTACCATATACTAATAATATTATATACATATCGTACATACAGTTATTTTACCGACTTGGAATGATTTTAATCAAATAAAAAGGTGCAGTATAGGCTACTGTGATTGCAGAGCTAACCATTTAAAGGTAAGCCTTATCACTAACATTATAAGAAGTATCTTACCCGATTATATTAGATTAGCCAATTAAAATAATACATTGGATTTACATGGTGGTGTTCTCAAAATGGACACCAAGTTCTATGCATTTGCTGCGACTGAACAAGAAATTGTGTTGTAATATTACTACCAGAGTAATACATACTACTATTTTAAAAAGAAAACGGTTTGAACACTTGTATCATATACGATTAACAGGTTTGTGTTAGTATTTATCACTAGTATTTAAAATTTAACACTAGTGTTTCATTATCAACAAATCAAATTTATTTGCCATTTTAATTGACGATTTGCATTCTTCCAGTAGTCATGTTCTCAAAGGTTGACATTGCCATTAGATATTCTTCATAACTATATAGAGGAATATTTGTATATAACTTCTTTATTTATTACTCATAGAATTCGATACAGTTTGAGGGAAGAGTTATTTTTCGGAAGCATTTGAGTTCAGTAGGTAGGTTTCAGTAGGCAGGCCTACTAGTACTAGGCCTGTCCCGAAGGCGTAACAATCCTATATACACTCTTAGAAAAAAGGGTGCTTCAGTCAAAAAAATTCGCACGGTCAAAAAAAAATCGCACAGTACATGTACTACATTGTACGATTTTGCCTTATATTTGACTATTTGGGCGGAATATACCCACACATAACCAGCACGCAATCTTGGTCTTTTATCATTTTTTTTCACTATTTCCTTTTTTTCTTCACTATTTTCTTTTTTTTAGAGGGGGTGGGGGGCGGGGGCACTATATTATAGTATTTCTTAAAGAATATAACACAACCTTCCTTGCGCCTTTGATCTGTCTGCTTCACTAATGCAGCCATCGAGAGTACTACAATAGTTATATTGTTAACGCCAGATAAGTAGAGAGGTTTCTAGTTAATCACCGATCTTTTTCCTATGCTTTTAACAATAGAACGAAATACCATTGGAATATCGTTGTAAAATCGCTAGAAAAATGCTTTAAAATCACTGTAGAGTTTGGATATCGCCCCTTACATTATTAAATTATGTTTTGATACGATTTATAGTTTGTCATTGTTCTCCGACTCCTTGTATTCTAACAATTCATCCTGTCCAGGTTCTCCTGCTTAGATACCCTATGAAGTCACCATGGCAACGCTAGGGTTTCTTCTACAACTCCTGTTCATAGGAATATATTTACTCGGTAAGAGACCATTTTATTCTGTGAAAATCCCTAGTAAGGCGACGAACCCTCCCCCTTGCTTTACGGACAAGTAAGGTCGGTCGAGTGAGCGTTTTTTGTTTGTTTTGTGTTTCTTTACACCTACAATATATCACATAAATTTGCAAAAATCGAGAATATTTAAAAAAAATGTGTGAACAACTTTTTTCGATAGATTTTAACCCCCCAAAACGGATGATTTTACATGATTTGATACAAATGTATCTAAAAAAACAAAAACAGGGTTTTATATTTTATCGAGAATATTTAAAAAAAATGTTTGAACAACTTTTTTCGATAGATTTTCGGCCAAAAAACGGCTGATTTTACATGATTTGAGAAAAATGTATCTAAAAAAACAAAAACAGGGTTTTATATTTTCGTCGCAAAGGGCTCAATATTCAATCCATTTCAACTGATTTCGCGAGAAATAACCATGCTCTTGCCATGGCTTATATTGCATACCACGTACAACATAATCTCATCCTCCTGAAACCTGTGTGCCTCATTTGTAACAGGATGTCTCAAAAAAATTACAATGCACCTCTAGGTAGTATAACAAAATAAACACATTCAACTAACTTTGTGAAGTTAAGAGATAGGGAGAACACAAGCATACAATGTGCATTGATCATATCTGATTACTTTTATTAAAAAGAAAAAAGCACAACTATTGACTATATTATTATTCTTATGAAAAATAAATAAAAATAGAGCGCATATAGACCATAACTTATTTTGGTAAAAAGAAATTTAAAAAAATCGCATAGCACATAGCTTTTCAGCCAAAAGGCGCTGAGACAAAGTATTTAATTTGTTTGGCCTTAATTGGCTAATATCTGCAGAAAACCACATGTGATTCAGTAGTTATGGAGAAATGAGCGATTATGTGACAATCGTCAAAGAACACTTTCATCCGAGTTTGTGTATTATACAGATCTTTAATTTGCGCGGGTGGGTTACATTATTACATACTCATTCTCTTTTCAATTAGCCAGCACTGCTGAATTATTTGATTAGTGAATTTCTTCATGTTACAAGAGTACCAAGTAATCGATCGTAACACTCATAATATAACGACCAGAAATCAAAAACAATACGACTCATTGTAAGGAGAGAGACTTGTAAATTTACCTTATTGTTTTTTTCAATTGCGTTGATAATTTGGCCTTTGTCCAAAATTGGCAATAATATAGGGGAAGGTGGGGTAATGGCGGACGCGGGGTAATCGCGGACAGGGCTATATCTAAAGGCAGGTGAAAGAAGGTGGTATTTTGCCACCCTATGATGTTAGGTGCCTCTCCATTGAAATCACACAAAACCTAAATGGGATGGTTGTCTCGCAAATTCTCGCGAGAATTACAAAAATCACTTTTTGGGCAAGTTGATATTTTGGTGCATTACTTTCTCTTTGAAACTGGTATTTCTACATCAAGGAAAACAAAGTCTTATTATTTTTTTATTTAATGTATGATACCTTCTGATAAAAAAGAAATGAATTCGGAGTCACAATGATGAGCATAATAATAAGAGAGGATGTGCCCATACATTGTACATGGATTGGGGTAATCCCGGACATGTACCGTTTCCATGGTAACCAATATGGGCGTGGTCAATTTAACATCATAAATCGGTAATAGTTGTTGACCATATAAATATGTGACATTGTTCTTTGATTTCTGCTACACTTTTAAAAATGGTATTTTTTAACTCCCATTGAAATACTGTATTCCAATAAAAAGAGGGCTGCCATTGAAAAATACGGTCCGGGATTACCCCCAGAGTGTGGGGTAATGCCGGACGACGCCATTTTTTTTATTGCGTCGTAGCTTCGAATTTCAAAATGATGAGTTGATAAAAACTTGATAAAAGGTAGAACCATCACAGTGCTTTGTGTTTACATGATTTTTATTGTTATATGACGTATTATATGTGTGTTATACCTCTCTGACAAAAGGTGTCCGCCATTACCCCACCTTCCCTAAACATGCTTGTCAGCCTTGTTGAAAATGTGAATATAAACCTTGATACTTTGTATGTGCAATATTATTGGTTTTCTTGAACTTTGTCAATAACTGACAATGTTTAGACTAACCATTGTTTTGTTTTCAATTGTAATAAAAAGATTGAACTTGACGAAAAAATTGGCGATAGTAAACTTCAACATTTACTAATATCAAAGTTTAAAATGTGATGAAAATAACCTTGAAAACCTATATGAGGGGATCAATAATATGTGTTACGTCGTTTACAATGTTTCTGGTTACGACTGCAACTGTACTTTACTTAATAAGTGAACACAATGGAACGCATATTTCCATTATATTTTAGTAAGGTTTTGTGATATGTTTTCTTACGGAATATAAAGTCAAAGTAGATTTGTGTATCATGGGTGGGTGACCTGAGTATCGATCTTTGAGTAGGCCTATAAGCTATCACAAATTAGTCCTGTGCAAAGACTTTTATTGGATATGTTATATGTATGCAGCGATGGAAATACCCACATGACTTTCCACCCGGGGTAGACAGTCCCGGGGTGGACCAACCCTGGGTAGACTACAATAGAGCGCCCTCACGGAATAAAGCGCACAAATACTGTTTAAAAAACACCTTGGAAACTATATTGATTATAAATTATATGTTAAAACACTTAGGAGGTTGGTTGTCGGGGATGTAAAAACAAGGATGGATCATTCTAAAACAACACCGGGACTGTCCGGATCGTGATTGATTGCATTGTATAATTGTTGTTGTTTTTTGTATGCATTATTTGTATATGTATACTGTTCTCTGCTCTGGTTTCATTGTTTCTTTTGTTTAATTGCTCAATGCGCCATGAGTGCTTTATATCTATATGCAGCAATGGAAATACCCACATGACTTTCCACCCGGGGTAGACCAACCCTAAGTCGACCAACCCTAAGTCGACCAACCCTGGGTGGACTAGGGTTAGGTTAGGGTTAGGGTTAGGGTTAGGGTTAGTGGTTAGGGTTAGGGTTAGGGTTAGGGTTAGGGTTAGGGTTAGGGTTAGGGTTAGGGTTAGGGTTAGGGTTAGGGTTAGGGTTAGGGTTAGGGTTAGGGTTAGGGTTAGGGTTAGGGTTAGGGTTAGGGTGGACAGTCCCGGGGTTGTTTTAGAATGATCCGATCCGTCCTTGTTTTTACCTTCCCGACCGCCAACCCCCTGAGTGTTTTAACATATAATTTAGAATGAATATAGTTTCCAAGGTGTTTTTAAACAGTATTATGCGGTTTATTCCGTGAGGGCGCTATTGTATTCCACCCAGGGTTGGTCGACTTAGGGTTGGTCTACCCCGGGTTGGTCTACCCCGGGTGGAAAGTCATGTGTGTATTTCCATCGCTGCATATTATATATACAGTCATCAAAAGAAGTAACTGACCAGGTAATACATGTTCTGATAACTCTAAAAGTAAAACTCCAACATGAACATATTCAATTATAAATTTGTTGAGTAATTTCTCCTCTTTCATTCGATATATTGCACGCTTATAATGGTCGATAATTGAGGAAGTTGTCCTCCAACCGATACTTGGGACGTTTGTACTTATATAAATGCATTCCTCATGATGATGATTCCAAATATGGTAATGAAATTAAATAAGTCTGTCATTCTTGAAACATTTTGTGACCATTTGGAATGTTGTCTGCAGATGCCTGTCGCGTGGAAAGTGTTAAGAACTGTATTCACAAATTAGTTGCATGACGCACATTACATTGGCGCACTCATTCGTCAATATTGTGACGGACCAAAGGCTGCCCATGACGCACCTCTTCGTATAGTGCGTCATGCAACTAATTTGTGCAATTGCAAAATGATTACGAAAATAACTTCAAACGAGTGAAATATATGTTTAATATAGCCGGTCAACCATATATCTATAAAACATTTTACACTGTTTAAAAAGTATTTTCATATATTGCAATCCTGTGCAGTCAACAATGATGTATGACGGTGGGGTGCGTCATTTGAGACAGTCATGGTCCGTCAGAATCAATCAATGGTGCGTCACAATATTGACTGAGGGTACCGTCATTGTATGGCGAAGGTCCGTCAGATTTGTGCCACAGACATGACAGACAGGGGTGCGTCATGGTGCATTAGAAAGTGACGCACCTCAGTAAAGTGACGCACCATTCCCAGGGATCATTTAGTGCGTCATACTACTGACATGTGCATTAAGAATATTCTATGTATTAACATTGATTATTATCATATTTTTCTTCTAACAACAGGTGGTGTAAAAGCACAGAGTAAGTACGATACAACTAGATCTCTTTGAGGACGATCGAACACATTTGTGTTCTACGTTCTGCACCCTGCGGGACTATAATACAGTGTGTATTAAACTAAAAGAAACTCGAATTTAATGATCAATTAAAGGAAAACATGTTGGGTTTCCTATATTTTGAAATACTGTGTAGAACCCATTGGGTACGGGAATACAAGGCCGCAATTGACCAATCCTTTGATGCCTTGATGAAATTATTATTCTGAAACCCTTTCTGTTCATCTTCCATGATGCGGACCTCTGGGTTCAGAGGCAGACGATCTACCGCTAGGCCACGGGGAGAAACCATACATGGCGGAGTATATTCCGCCCTGTATATACCCTGGGGCCATTATTTCGAAAAACTGCCGAACCGGGTGACACAAGCACACCACATCGTAGTAATTCGTAGTACTCAAGAGTGTTAGGGTTAATATGCAGTCCTCAAAGGACAATAACAGCTAAGAATGGAAACAAAATAGAGCAGCAAGATTATGCCATCTTTATCAAACTGATGTGATTCACAAACTTTTGACGAATGTTAGTGAAAAAATGTACGGACTATCCAAAAATTGAAACTGTGATATCTTGGTTGTACAGTGTTCTTTCCCTTCAGTTAATGAATTTTAAAAGTTTAGAAAGAACATTGATTTTAAGTATTTATTTCAACATCTATGGTTAGTGTGAAAGTATCATTTTAATTTAGACAAAATGATTGCTATAGTAGATTTATAAACTCTGGCGCATCGGTATCGATTTTGGACCTCGTCCATTGGGCATTAGAGGAACCCATTTTGACCAATGATGAAACAGCGGTACTTTTATAAATGTTATTATCATGATTATTTGCGCTCCATAATCAAATGTTATTCATGATAGTGTGGCTTTATGAATAGGGCTGATCATATAGCTTTACAATCACGACAACCAAAAACGTAATCCAGCAGCTTCAAGTGTGTTATCGCTTTGGAAGCGGTTACCACAATAAAAACAAATCGACCATCATCGACCGTATACATGTTTTGAAAGAAAAATATTATGTATGTCATTTTACCTATTCATAATTTAGTGGATACTTTTTATTATTTTCCGTTTTTATTATGCACGTGGAATAAAGGACACATTAAAATGAAAATAACAGTTCTACGTATTTATTTGCGAGAAAAACCCGGAAAATAATTCAATTTTTTAAATTTTATATACCTAGGTACAAAACCATTTGTCCTAATTAAATGGAAAAAACAGTTATATCAACCAAGATACGGATTGTAAACGTTACTTTAAGTATTTCTGGCTATGAGACCACCTGAATGTACCGTTATAAATTTATTTGAATAACAATACATTTCTTTATCGTTATGTCGATAATCCAACCGCAAGTTCCCTGTCACTTAGGTACATAGTGGTAACTACATCACAGTAGTACATGCACACGAGGACACGGTATTAACCTTGCATATTACGATTAAATTCGAGTGCCTCCCCCTCTTTTGCTTCTGTTACCTCTTTACTGAAATGGTATATCGCTAAAATCGGCCAATGTCTGCGAATCGACTATAGCCTTCATCAGTTGGAAGTGGGAAATATTGATTTTGAGATATAACCAAACAAAGGATAGACATTCTTTTGTTTCTACTATTTTGAAAACCTTTCAATAGCCCGTATTTTTGGAAGTAAGTGTCCGTTTGCAATGGGGTGTTCTGCAAAACGTAGCTTTGTAAAAACCTATACAAGCAAGTAAAACACTAAAAAATGAGAAATATTCAACTTCAGACTGATTTTGCCGTAAAGACTAATACTTTCTGTATATGCCTCACCTACGCCTATTTATTCCAAAAATAATGAAACAATTCTACTGATTTTGCCAAGTGTTACTGGGTATATAAACTATATCGTCTAATAGAACTGCTAATTCTAATATTGTACTCATAGCAAATTTAATTGATGCAGCTAATGTGGCACATCAAACCTCAAACTGAAAATGTACTTATAATGCACCCATTGTGTTTTGTATTTGTAAACTAGTTACTGTTCAGAATTGTAACACAGCCACCATGGTATTCATCCTATCTACATCAGACCGATACGTTATAGCTTCTTGGACAGAACCTACTGCGACATCTGGTGGGGTGACATTGATACCAACAAAATCACCAAACATTCCATCGCCTATTTGGTTATTTCAGCTACTAACTCTGCCAATAACCTACACATGGACAGATGGAAGTGGTAACACAGAGCATTGTGTGATAACACTTCAGACTGTAAGAGGTAGGATGTAAGGATAGAGGGCGTCCCACGGAAAAGATCGCATAATATTCCTTACTTTTCATTATTGTGCCAAATTTAAGGTCCACATTTCAAATGCAGCAATAACAATATTTAAAAACAATTGTTTTATAATAATTAGTAACAGGGGCGTTGTCAAACACCAACGGCGGATCCAGGGGGGGGGGGGGGCGTGCTGCGGTGGCTGCAGCACACCGGGGTATGAAGAAGAAAAAAAGAAAAAAAGGGGGGGGGGGAGAAAGAAAAAGGAAAGGAGAAAAAGGAAAGGAGACAAAAAAAGGAAAGATAAGAGAAGAAAAGGAAACTGGAAAAATAAGGACAATTATAGTAGGGCTATAGAACAAGAAAATGGCCTATTGAAAGTGTGCGGAAATAGCAGGTGCGGTATTATAGGGATAGGCTTTTCTAAAACAACTATAGAAAATATAAGATTATAAATTCTCTTCTCTTTTAGTAGGTTTGTTCGTTCAAAATAAGTATAAAAGTCGCATTTTCGTAGATAATCAAAAGACGTTGCTATGGTTCGTGATATAATAGTCTTATCACGCAAATTACGGCCGGTTAGTAAAATCAGGTTTTTAAACATTAGCTATCACAAAATATGAAT
Source organism: Ophiura sarsii (assembly GCA_035610835.1). Taxonomy (NCBI): domain Eukaryota; kingdom Metazoa; phylum Echinodermata; class Ophiuroidea; order Amphilepidida; family Ophiuridae; genus Ophiura; species Ophiura sarsii. The sequence goes on from CM069457.1 coordinate 34,158,747, forward strand.
AAGAGGAAATACCTTTGTATTTTGAAATGGTCTTTTTACGGGTCGGGGTAGTTTGTCCATTTAAAGTCCACACAAAAGAACCATGTATACATGTATAGGCATGGCCCGACAATTATTTGTCGGAATCGGAAGTTCGAAAACAGCGACGAGAAAAGATGAGTAAAAGTTTATTTAATTAAGAAAACCTGATTACGTAGACTATGTTATCTTTTCATTCTTTGGTAATATTTTAACATCACTCTCAAAGTGTTTTGATACACCAATATAAATACCGCGTGACCTGCCATGTCTGACTGGGTTATTCTAGTAATGCGCCCTCACTTGTGTGCTGTATTACAGTTTACTTTTGACCAATAGCACGATGCCTTGCATGTCGCATAGGCGGACAAATAGGTCGACTGTTATTCGTAACATACTAAGTTTGCCAAGAAACAACAAAGATAAGCCATGTTTTAGCATGCATCATTTAAATAAAATTGACGTAATATTGGAATAGAACTACATGTTACAGAATTTCATTAAATGGTGCTTATATTTATATATTTAATTAATTCATTAATTAATTAATTAATTAAATTAATTAATTAATTAATTAATTAATTAATTAATTAATTAATTAAATTTTAATTAATTAATTAATTAATTAATTAATTAATTAATTAATTAATTAATTTATTAATTAATTTATTTATTTATTTATTTATTTATTTATTTATTTATATATTTATTTATTTATTTATTTATTTATTTATTTATTTATTTATATATTTATTTATTTATTTATTTATTTATTTATTTATTTATTTATTTATTTATTTATTTATTAGTATATTTATTTATTTATTTATTTATTTATTTATTTATTTATTTATTTATTTATTTATTTATTTATTTACTTATTTACTTATTTATTTATTTATTTATTTATTTATTCATTCATTCATTCATTTATTTATTTATTTATTTATTTATTTATTTATTTATTTATTTATTTATTTATTTATTTATTTATTTATTTATTTATTTATTTATTTATTTATTTATATATTTATTTATTTATTTATTTATTTATTTATTTATTTATTTATTTGAACACTTTTACAACAGTGGCACTCGTCTACCCGACGGTGCGTTCATAATATACATACAATAGTAGAAAAAAACAAAAGAGCACGAATAATTATTATATAGTCTTGTATACAATAGTCTCACTAGACACACTTTGAGTTCATGATATTACATCTAACTGCCCACGCACGTTTAAGGTATGATTTGCAGAATTGGTCAAAGATAGCATATGCATTACAGGCATCTTTAGTGTGTCTGTAAGGCGTGGTGATATTTATTGGACAACCGAGCATTATATACAATTTTGAGTCCAGATTACTGATAATGAATTCCAGCCAAACATCACTAAAACCATTGTTGCCTAGGTTATTTTTCTAGTTTGAGATATTCCTCGACCCTTATCTACATGTAAATAAGAAATGTCTCAGGTCTTCCACTGAATCATCATTATCATTACAAAGCATACATTTACCATCCTTATTATTTGAAGAACATTTGCGAATTCTATGTTCCAATGGAAGCGTGTTTGATCGCGCTTTGAATTTTAGACTACAACCAAAGAAATCAGTTTTGTCTAAAAGATAATCTTCCAATTGAACGGTTTTTTTAAACTGCAAATAGTCGTTAAGTGAAGATTTTTCCCTAACATTGTTACTCCATACATTATGACAGACAATCTTATTAATGCGCTTAAGAGAGCGTGCCTGAGAAAACTAAATGGTGGGCGGAACATGAAGGTTGTCGAATTTTGCTCTTTTTTGGTTTAGTATATGTACTTGATGAAATATTCATGCTGACAAGATTTGAAAATTCTGGCCCCTATAGCTTGGATTTTGTGCCCCATCAAGTTTTAGCCCCTTTTAAGCCCCAAAATCTCCCAAAATTGCATATAATTGCCCATTTTTGCATAATGTTCATACTTGTAATCTTGATGTCCATTGTCAAATTATTTTTTAATCGAGTTAAAATATTGTAAGTACATGGGTTTAGTATTGTGAAGATCAAACCAAATTTCACTTAACTCCTTCTTCCTCACCAGGGGGATCCCACCTAGGACCCCCCTCAAATATCTTGATGTTTTATGTAAAAATGGGGCTATCTTCAATCGCTTGCAGGAATTTATCCCAGCAGTGAATTAAAATAACCTGATTGTAGCCTCACAGCAGGACACATTGGCTAACAAAAACTATTCAAACTTAGCTGGGGAAATGTGTCTGGATACTGAAAAACATAGTGTTTCTATATAGTAATTTTTAATATTTTCTAAAACAAGAACACATATTAGTGGGGTATAAACAGGGGTTACAGTACACCCCTTCTCCCCAGGACTCCCCCAAACCAACTTTGTTTACTTACTTTCATGGTTCTAAAACATATTCAGAATGTTACCAAAAATAATTTTGCCATGCTAAGGGATTATTCAAGATGGCGTCCAAAATGGCCGCCAGAACTGGTCAGATCTCATAACATGACATATAGCAATCAAAATGTATGGTGAAAGTATAGTTTTAATGGTGGGATGTATGCATTAGACCACTACACTCTCATATCCAGAACGTTTGCTTTGTTGACACACCTAGATCCAAGATGGTCGCCAAAATGGCCGCCAAAAATGGTAAAATTTCATAAATTGGCATAATATGAACCAACATGCAAGTTTTAACGATGGGGTGTATGTGTTAGACCACTAGTAACTCATGTCCAGTATTTTGCTTTGTTATCATAGTTAAAAATCCAAAATGGCGCCCAAAATGGGTCCCAAAATGACTAAACCAATTTGGAATTCAGTAAAATGGAATAATATCAACCAAAATGTATCATGAAAATATAGTTTTAATGATGGGATGTATATATTAGACCACTAGTAACTCATATCCAATTTTTCTGATTTGTTAACATACTTAATAATCCAAAATGGCCACAAAATAGGTCCCATAATGACTGAACTAATTGTCGGAATTCCATAAAATGGGATAATATAACCAACATGTATGATGAAATTATAGTTTTAACATTGGGATGTATGTATTAGTCCACTAGTAACTCCTATCCAGTGTATTTGCATTGTAACAATGTACTTAAATCCAAGATGGCCACCAAAATGGCCACTGTAAATGTAAATATAGTCTACATGAGTGTATGGTAATCCAAAATAGATTGTGAGTGTATATTACATCAAATTCACCAACTAGTATGTTCTAAACTGATAATGCCCACCTCTGTGACAATTCTGATTCTATATCACTTTCCAAAATGGCTGCCAAAATGATTAATTTGATATTATATGACCTAAAACAATTGTTTTGTAAAACTATGTAATACCAATACCCCCAAATCTAATGGGACAGCATTCACTATATGTCTACGATAAAGCCTAGTGGCTGTAGATCTGATCATACATGTTGATTCATATGCCAATTTATAGAATGTTAACATTTTTGGCAGCCATTTTAGCGGCCATCTTAGATTTAGGTGTGTTAACAAAGCAAAATTTCTGGATATGAGTGTCTAGTGGTCTAAATACATACATTCCACTTTTAAAACTATACTTTTACAATACATTTTGATTGCCATAATATGGCGGCCATTTTGGACGCCATCTTGAATAACCCCTTAACGTACCAAAATATATTTGGTAACATCCTGAATACGTTTTAGGACCATGACAGTAAGTCAAAAAGTTGGTTTGGGGGAGTCCTGTGGGGTGGGTGGGGTGTACGGTAATCCCATACCCGACTAATTTTCTTATTCATAATATCCAATAACTGGTGAACATGAGTCATGTAGATGATGATGCCTAACACACCATTATTGGTCCCTCTGATATCAAGGCTGCTGTAGTTGTGCATGGTTTGCCAAAGATCAGTATACTATAAGTAGACCTAGCTGGTCCACACAAATTCTAGATATTGTTTGTGGGACATCTCATTCACCATCTTGTTATTAAAAAAATGTGGTAGCCCAAATAGTAGGTTATTGCCCCAAAGTTAAAACACATGTTACTAGAAGAAAATTAGATAGATTAAATCAAACTAGAAAGTGATGCATTTCCCATCTATATATCTATGAGACTAACTTTTGCCCTAGTTATTTTATTGGGATAGTGATGGGAATTGTGCCTCAACTATATAGAAACACTTTGTCCTATTGCATCTATAGATATACATTTATATCAAGGGTGATAATATATATTCAATTGTCATAGTCCAATTGTTATAGTCCCTATAGTAGAATATCTATTATAGCACACACCACCCATGGATCAGTCATCCTCCCGTTTGGAAAAAAATACTATAAAATAGAATTTTTTTTTTACCCTTAGGCAATTCCACATTTCCAGTATGATTGACACTAGGATTAATGTATTTAAAACTAATGATTTAAAACTAATGATGTAAAAAATCTGATTGACGTAGGCTATTTGTATTTGAACCTGACCTATTCCAAGCAAACTATTGTGTCTAATTTATATTAACATACGATCTAGAAACACTGATTGCTTCAAAAGACCTTTACCTTTGATTACACAAACCTTTGCTTCAATTCTCTGATGTGAGAGACTTTGGAATAAAGCTATCGCTGCTCAGAAGCAGCAAATGTATGGTTTAAGTAACCTTTTAAAATCAATATCTTATTTCAAAACACTTCAAAAATATTTTCTGTCTAGAAACAATCATTTAGATATAGATATAAATATATTCTTAAAGTCTGTGACCTATTTGATTGAATTACATTCCTGTATTACAACAATTTCTCAAATAAATCATATATATTCAATTGTTTAAAAATGTCAAAAATGCCTAATAGAAACACTTCATTGGGTGTATCTAGAAACAGAGACAATTTAAACGATTTTATATGATTTTATGGCTCAAAATGGGGCTAAAATGCCATGGGGCAGAAAATCCAAGCTAGGGGGGGGGGGGGGGGGGGGGGGGGGGGGGGGGGGAGGGGGGGGGGGGTCAGAATTTTCAAACTTTGTCAACCTGAATCTTTCATCAACTGTACCCAGCAAACTATATATGAGCAATATTGGACAACCTTCATGTTCCTAGATTTTGTCATATCATCCTATTCTCTCAGGCATGCACTCTTAAATGTGTTCACCCAGCGTGGACTTGTGGGGGCGTCATATAATGTATAATGTATTCCATATCGCACCTTTTAAGCGTATCTCTAATCGACGACAACCATTTGTACCTGATATGGTCCATGTCGCAGTTTAGATTCATTAGAGCGTTTCAGCCAGTAGGGAGGTCACGCTGCATGCCATATTTTGTTATACGCAAGAAAACAATGGAGTCTTTAGTGACTGCAATATTTGCTAGAAATAGCATCGGAAAATGGTCTATTTGGGCATCTCAGAAACTAAGAAACGTGTTAAAAATCATGCAGAATTTTAGAGGAGGGTCAATAACATCTGCAGAACAGTAAAATGTATAGTTTTAAACACGGTTGTTGACCAAATTCATGTCGTACAATGTCGGAAAATTCACGTTTTGAAAATCCGTGGTCTTCAAAATTACAGGAATCCTAACTCATTCTAAACCTCACCAAATCATGAAGGGAACCCTCGTCTACAAAAAAAGTCCATGTACGTATTGCTCTATCTCTCCGGAGATAGCGAAGACCACGGAAACCTCATAGCTTTATACCACGGAATGAAATCTGTCATAGACATTTCATGGCGAAAATCGTACAGATTTGCACTGCAGACCTCTGTGTAGGGAGTGTTGACAATAGCATGACAATAGCAATGTCGTTTGACTATTGTGTTTGTGCATGTTTGTGACGACTGACCCCGTTTAACAATCTTCATAGCTTTCATATAGGGCTTGGGTGACCTAACTATTGACTGGTTTAACATAAGTTTTGGCCAACGGTGCATATCTAGATTAGAGAGTCGTGCAAGATACTTAATTCTATGAACATCTTGCAGGGAGGCGATGGGGTTCCACCCCAAGTCGCCATAGAGGGCTACGCCCGGAGTGTTACGGGGTGCCTTCAAGATATATCTTGCCATTTGTAGCGGCAAGTTCTCTACTTTATTGCTACGGTATCAGCCTTGCTACCACAGGTCCATACTGAGCATGCATAGTTAATAGAGGGAAGCGCTAAGGATTTCCAAAGAATGTTACCATCATAGTGAATCCTATTGAATACTATACTATTATACTAATCATACAGACAGCCTGCCAGCAATAAAATATATGCTCAGAAAAAATCTCAACGGCATTTTTTGTTAGAGCAATTCCAACCGTGTGGAATCATAAATATGTAAGACACTGCATAGGATGTGGGGTGTTGGCAAATTCTATATCTTGATTTAGTGTGAAATTTTGCTCAAAAACTGTCATTTTAATCAGTTTTTCACCACAATATTGTTTTTCAGGATATTTCTATTTTTAAACATGTTATTTCATCATGACTGGTGCCAAATGAAAGATGAGGATATAAGCTTTAATATGATACAAATATATGCGTGTATAAATCACGAATATCAGAATTGTGATTGAAAACACATCAATTTTTAGCAATTTTTGATCAAATTTCGAAATAGTTATCTAATTAGGTATTAACTTAACGGATGTGTTGTTCGATCACGAGAACGATATTACCGAGAAGGTGAAAAAAGTTCAAAATATTTCTTCAATCTAGAAAAACGTAATGTGTCAAAGAAATGTATAGAAGATCTATAGTTGATAATGTATTAGTAAATAACTCAAGGGGTGTCATTGATCATATGAAATAATTCATAGTCTTGAAAAATATGACACCAAATAAATCACCAGGTAGTGATGGTATATCAAGTAATTTTTATCTTCATTTCTGGAATGACCTAGGTCCTTTGTTGGTCAAATCATTGAATTTTGGGTATTCAAATGGTCAAATGTCGGTTTTTCAAAAGCAAGCTATAATAACTTTAATTCCCAAACCTGGCAAAAATCAAAAATTGATAAAAAAATTGGCGTCCCATATCTTTGCTGAATATAGATTATAAAATAGGTACAAACAGTATTTCCAAAAGGATCGAACAAATTTTACCCAGTATTATTGGTGAAGACCAAACAGCGTTTGTAAAAGGTCGATATATTGGTGAGAACATTCGTTTAGTTGAAGATGTCATAGAATATTCAAACAAAACAAAACATCCAGGTATGTTATTACTCAGCTGACTTGGAGAAAGCATTCGATTCCGTGGAATGGAATTTTATGTATGCAACTTTAAAGAAATTCAATTTTGGTCCGAGCCTAATATCTTGGATAAAATGTTTCTATAGTAATCCAACGAGTTGTGTAATTGGTTTAATTTAACACGAGGTGTACGTCAGGGTTGTCCTTTATCAACAGTATTATTTGTTTGTGTAATAGAAGTTTTAGCCTTAGCAACACGAAAAAATAAAGAAATTAAAGGTATTACCTTGCCAAGTGGTAAATAATTAAAATGTTCTTTTTTGCGGATGATGCTACTTTTTTCTGGCCGATAACAAATCTACAGACCTAATTGAGCTTATGAAACATTTTGGTAGGCTGTCCGGACTAAATGTAAATATGGAAAAAACTGAGCTTTTGAATTTGTGTAAAAATAAAAAATGACAACATTCCTATTGCAAATATTAGACCAGCCAGAGGACCAGTTAAAATCCTAGGAATATTTATTGGTCATGATCAGAACGAATGTTATAATTGTAATGTACATCCAAGAATGTCAAGACTCAAAGATAAATTGGACATATGGCGTAGTCGGTATTTAACACTCAGGGGGAAAGTATTACTTGTTAAAAGCCTTGGCATTTCTCAAATGACGTATGTAATGTCAATGCTTTCTGTTAAAAATGAAACCTTATCTGCTTTAAACAAAATTCTATATAACTTTATATGGAGTGGTAAACCAGATAAAATCAAACGTTCTGTCATGATTGCATCAAAAGATAAAGGTGGAGTTGATATGATAGATGTTTATAATACAGATATAGCTTTAAAAGTGGTTAAAGCGTTTCCTCAGCGAAAAAAATGCTCCGTGGAAAGATATACCAAATTATTATTTTGATAAGTTGGGAGGTTTTGAATATATATTGCAAACAAATATGAAGGAAGATTCATTTCCGATATATTTTCCTAAGTTCTATAAAGATATTATTCTAGGTTTGCAGACGTTAAAAGATTGCGATCAAAAAGATCTACAGCTTGATGAGATCTATAACATGCCACTTTGGAATAATGCATTGTTAACTAATCCAGTAAATAATGTATTTCATACAACAGCATTTAAAGCTGGTATCGAAAGAGTTAAACACATATTAGACGAGAAAGGTTCTTTCTTATCTTATTCAAAAGTATGCTGTATGTATGAAAACTGTATTGACTTTGTATCGTATTATGGTATCATAAAAAGCTTTCCATATAAATGGAAGATTATATTAAACAAAGCATCTAAATATGATATAAATAAAGTTAAAGGTAAAGATATTATTACAAAACCAAATATTAGTAAGTTAACAACCCGTGGTATACGAAACATCTTTAATATGAAACAAATGACAATACCATCAAGTCAGATATATTACGAGCATCTACTGAAACTCCCACTTGAGATCAATTGGAGTAATATTTGGTCTCTTCCTTTCAAAGTAACGATTCTACATCGTATTATTCCGAGTAACTCTTTTCTAAAGACTGTAAAAATTATCGATGATGAGAATTGCCATTTATGCCTAGAGAAAGAAACTATTGAACATATGTTTTGGCTATGACCTATAATAAATAGCTTTTGGAAAAATGTTGCATTATGGATAAATGAAAATCAACATACAAGTTGATTGTAAGGATGTCTTTTTAGGTTTTTCGAACCACTCAAAATATGTAGTGATTAATTATGTGTTATACTGTACTAAGTATCATGCGTTTCAAAATAGGTCTATCAAAAGTAAACCTGATATTGAGATATTAAAAAGTATCATTGACTCAAAGATCAAAGATGAAAAAAGCTATTTCTACAAAACAAATCAAGTGAGCAATTTTGAAAACAAATGGAAAGGATTTATTTAATGATGAAATTGTACTTCTAAATATTAATATAAGATAGGCCTAATATGATTGTACATTGAAAGTACTCATGTTAAAGTGTATACATGTATCATACTAAACAAGTGATGTAAGAAACTATCTCTGTCCCATTTTTCTTGTCTTGTCTGTCTTGTCTTGTCTTGTCGTGTCGTGTCTTGTCTTATCTTGTCGTGTCGTGTCGTTGTAGGTCATGTTGTGGCGGGTCATGTCGTGGCGTGACATGTCATGCCGTAGCGTGTCATGTCGTGTCATGTCGTGGCATGTCGTGTCGTATTGTGTCGTGTCATGTCATGTCAGGTCATGATGTTGCATGTCGTGTCATGTCGTGTCATGTCATGTAGTGCCATTCCGTGCCATGCCATGTCGTGTTGTGTCGTGTCGGGTCATGTCATGTATTGTCTTGTTTTGTCTTGTCTTGCTATTTTTTCAATGGTTAAATGTACGTCGTCTTTAGTGTTTAAATACATTTGTAATATATCATTATAGGTATCTTTTAAGTTAGCTTAATAATGTATTTTGATGTAATATGTTGCAAACCAAACATTTTAATTTAAAAAAAAGGAAAAACAAGTATTAATTTAAGATTAAAAAAAACCCAGCATCTGTCCCATATGTTCTGAAAAACTGCTCGTATAACATCTTAATAATATAGAAGAAAAAACAAAAAATGCTTTGATAATCCAAATTGTATTTTATAGCAATTTTATTCTACAAAGCAACAGCAAGAATGCCCTTTATTTCAAGGTGCTATACATAACATACAGTATATAGGATATAATAAAGCACATTATAGGGGACTGGTTTAATGATCCCGCACAGGACTTGTGTGAATTACCGTGCATGACTGCACCTATTGGCATAATGTCCAGCTGACGCGGTAAATTCAAATGCTTGTTCCCTGGGTTTCATGCCTGGTGAATCATTTGTTTACGTAGAGCGTGTTTCTGCTGGGACACTGCAAAAAGTTAGCGTTAATAAACGCTAAGTTTCAATCGGTCAGTTTTTAATCCCCCCTGTTTCTGCTCGCGAAAAGTTACCGGTAAGTTTATCGATCCTAGTCGATGGGCCACAACATTTGACCTAATATGTAAAACCAAACAATGCAACCGCACCTGAAAAAGATTGCTTCACAATAATATGTATAACCCAGCGTGACACGGTTCACGGCGCAAACCGCTAAGAATCACCTTTCTGTTTCTGCTGGGTTTATTGCCGATTATTGCCGATTATTGCTGGTTCCAAACCTGCTTTGTGAAGGTTTTTGGGATTACCAAAAATACCGATTATTGCCCGGTTCTGCCTGTTTCTACTGGGCAAACTTACCGTTTATTACCGGTAACTTGCCCAGCAGAAACACGCTCATACAGATAAAGCTAAAAGTATGTACAGGGTGTCCCAAAAGTCTATGCACGTTTTTGAAGAGTCATATCTCATAAAATATAAATCATATGGTATAAATTTAACCATATTTTGATAGCCGAGATTTGGGAAATTATTTTGATACCAAACACAACCCTATTGGTGAACCCACAACATTATAAAACTGGTTAAAAGTTTTTGGCCGTGTGAGACCCACCCATACCAACTACCACACATTGTTGCTAAAACAGGTGCGCATAAATTAACGGTATGAAAGCAACGTTGCGCATTAGTCACAGTTCACTGCTTACCTTGCAACATTAATGTTATTACTAAACTCGGTCACTCACAACATAAATAGGCGTTAGTAGACAGCATCATTGCACAGCAAAAGTCTTCATTCAAGATGGTTTACAGCATAGATAAGTGAATACAAATTGTATGGTTCTACGCTGAAACAAATCCAGTTCAACTTACTCAATAAAAGTGCAGAAAACATTTTAAAGTGAAACGCGACCAGGAAGAATATCCATTCTTTAGTTGGTGGATACATATTTGAACACAGAAACTGTGCATGATTTGTCTCGATGTGGTAGAAAAAAGACTGGTTAAGATCAACAAGTCACATTGAATGATGTCATAAGACATGCCGTAGCCAAAAGTCCAAAGAGATCTATTCGCTGTGTGATGTGTGTGTTCACTTTTCTGTTATGTTATTCAATTTGTTTAGGTCTGTGTTTTTGCATTAGCACACGTCTCTGTATAAATGGAAAACATTTAAACTAGATTTCACTATAGAAACGAAAACTATGTGTGATATAGTTTGTTATTATGATGGGATCACTGTAATGTAAAATTTTAAATATTACAATTGACGGATCACTTCCGTGTAACCAACTCTACCCGTCTTTTTGTTAATCTCGATAGGTATGGATTTATGAACTTTATTCCTCCGAAGTATAAAATTACATTTTTGCAGTAATACATATTTCACTTCTAGGGTGGCATTACAAACAGATGTTACTCCAATGTTTGGTATCAAAATTATTTCTCACATCTCCTCTTTCTAAATATGTATTCACATTTTCAATACGACTTATATTTTGTGAAATACAAAGCTTCAAAGTTGTGCATAGACTTTTGGGACACCCTGTACAAAGTGTACACACTGATTAAATACAGAAATGAGGAATACGCAGATGAGGTTATTTTACCAAATTGATCATATAAATATTAATATTCATCACTAAACTTGACTTTATTGGAAATATAGGGTGTTGTCATTGTCATTTATTTAAATTGCGGGGCATCGTTGGTCGGTTTCACTGTAAAACGGTAATTTCGACTCGTTTAAGATCATAATTATTGTTTCTTGTCAAAGATTCCATTTTTCTATGATTGGTGTCAAATGGAAGGTGATGTCCGCTTTTATTACCCATATAAACGAAATAAAAACCAGGAATAAAATATGGAGTTTTTAGATTTAAATTAAAAAAGCATTTGTGCCATATTTTCTACAAATGACTGATATTACACCTGAATTATATATCCATTGTTTTTATTATAATAATTGTTATTAATTTTATAACATTAACACATTTAAATGTAGATGCCCAAAACCTATATTTTTTGCATTTTATTTTAACTACAATAAAAAACCAAATTATTATGCTAATTGAAATGTATTTATTAGATTCCCAACAGAAATAGCATTTGTTCCACATTTTCTAAAAACGGCTAAAATTACATCTGAATTATATAGAGAAAAACTTAGGCCTACACCAATTTGCAGTTTAGGCGACGAAAAAACCCTGTTCTGCGGGCAAACGGACCTCTCAGGTAGGGTAGGTCGGTCAGGTTTTTTCCTTACGGGAGCCGCCGAATCAGGAATTTTAGAGCAGGGGGGTACTGTCGAGGCAGAACATTTTGAGTGGCGGGGTTTGACATGGTGTCCCGAAACTGAGTAAAAAAATCGAGCTCCAATACTATTTATTTTGTTTAATTTCAGCTATTTTCACAACATTTCATACAAATTTTAAAATATCAACCTCAGGCCGGCCCGTAGAACAAAGTGACTTAGTCATGGTCTTAGTGCAGCATCACATAACTGTCATTTGTACTCGTTTTAGATCGGAATATTGTTTTGAAGAATATCGCATTTATATATAAACTTTTATTTAATTTGGACTGGTGTCAAACCGAAGGCGATGATATCAGCTATGTTTATAATACCCATGCGATATGATTTTAAAAACTCAGTATACATCAAACATCAAGGTCAGTACCGTAGTCAGGCGAGGGCAAGGGGGGGGGGGGGGGGGGGGGGGGGTGGGGTGGGGGCGGCGGGAAAATCGAGAAGGCAAAGGAAGGGAATGAAAGTGAGAAGAGGAGATAAAAGGGAAAAGGGAAAGAAAACGGACAGAAAGGAGAAAGGAAGACAGGCAAACTTTGGCCCACATGTGAAAAACTATCAACCCTTCATGGATTGGATAATGATATATTTTTGTAGGGTAGGGTCTGGAGAGACGGTATGTTTGTTAGGCCAAATAATAAGGGTTTTGTTTACCCAAACAAGGGGAAGTGGGTATCGCTCTGTAACTTAAAAGATCTTTACAGTTTACAGTTTACGATTTATGATCAAAAATGAAAATCTACTTACAAAGTAAAATCAAGGATCCGTTCACTCGGAAAAGATCGCATAAAATGCCTAATATTAACTGCTTCTCCTCACTTTTCCCCCTTATACTACATATTTCAATCTACACAGGAATTAAAGATATTGTCTTAGTTATCATAGTTATGCATTAAACACAATTGGGCTTTACCGGTTGTTATGTTATGCAATACACTTAGCACGTGTTTCCTGCCAATCACAGAAAATATTAACTGAGTCAATTGACTCATTTTGACGAGTCTTATGTTTGTTCGTGTACTGAGACACTTCAACGATTTACTGAGTCAAATGACTCAACACTAATGAGTCAATTGACTCAGTAATGCTTTAAATGAGTCATATGATGCACCAGCAATGAGTCATATGACTCATTAATGCTTTAAATGAGTCATATGATACACTAGTAATGAGTCAAGTAAAACATGCATTGATCACCTGACTCATTTGAATGAGTCAAGTTACTCAGTGATGGATCAAATTGAGTCATTTGAAGCATTTATTCGAGTCATTTGATGCATTTATTTGAGTCCCTTGACTCACTAGAATGAGTCATTGGTTTGTCCGTGTACTGAAACACTGTAATATTTTATTGGGTCAGTTGACTCGGTGGATGAGTCATACACACAGAAAACACTATGTAAAAAATTATGTAAATATAGAACTCCATAATTATTATGTAAGAGTTTACATAAAACATGTAATATATACCCAAGCTTGTGTAAATTCCTATGCAAAAGCTTAACACAACTGTTTACATAGTATTATGGAGTTCTATTTTTACACAGATTATGTATTTTTTACATAATTTGTGTAATTTTTTTACAAAGTGTTTTCTGTGTGTATGACTTGGCTGATTTGGCAGGGTCCAAAGTGTACTGACTCTAATCCGTCATAGTTATAATGTAGAATTCCAAAAGTGAATTATTTGAAAGACAAAGGTTCATACTTTATAATAATAGAATTACTCATGCGTATCATAACAAGACCAGTTTCATTACATATTGACCAACCTTCGTATCTACAGACCAGGAAGCGCTATTTTCTTATAACCAGGCTATATAGCGAGGGATTGTAACATGTGTTAGGGTATACGGTTAGGGTTAGGGATAGGTTTAGGGTTGGAATTAGGGTTATGTTTTGGGTTAGGCTTTAGGTCAGGGTTCAAATCAGGGGGTGACTTGCTAGGTTACGAACACATTTTCAAACGCGATTTACTCAAAATGCGACGAATTATATGATATCTGACATGATTGCCTTTCATTTGGTACCACCAGTCATGCAGTATGTACGGTAATCGAGTTTACGTCTTATAGGCTAATATAGAGATAGGGCCTATCCTTTAGGCAATATTTAGAAACAAATTAAGAAGAAAAAAAAGATTTTGGAACAAATTGACCGTTACAAGAAATTCTAGCAATTAGAAGTATAAGGTCACTTCAGTTTTCTCAGATATGTATACAAGGTGTCTCAGATTGGGCTATTCCAGATAATAATGACCCCCCCCCCCCCCGATAGAGGACATCATTCTGATACACCCTGTATGTTATACTAGCAATTTAAGATTTAGTTAAAATGGTAAAACACTTTAGAGTATTTTACTTTTAAAATGTTGTTAAATGTTATCTTTTCTCATTCATATAAAAGCTGACATCGTCACTTTTAGTTGATGTAAAACTTAAATGAATTAGTTTTTTTGAATTTGAGTCCAAAAATGCTAAATATTGATGTTTTCACCTATGTTGTGTTATTTATATTCGCTTATACTGGTAACATACAATAGCTGATAACATCACCTTTCATTTGACACCAGTTATGATGCAATCGGATCATTATTGATGGATATATCCTTAAAAACAGTATTTTGATGAAAACCGTGTAAACCTAACTGTTTAGGTAAACAAATTGCCATAGCGATAAATTGGGATAAACAAGCAACTCTGTTTCTTCTTTAAAATATTCATGTACGTATACTAGGAGCAGTTTTGTAATAAATATGGGAAACTTGTGGTTTTATTTTTAATCTCAAAATAACATTTAACCAATTACATTTTTTGAATTTTAGTCTAAAAATGCTAAAAAATTATGTTTTTTCACTCGTTGTTTTATTATTCTTGATTTATATTCGCTTATACTGATATCATATAAAAGCTGATATTGTCACCTTTCATTTGACACCATTTGACGGAATCGGACCTTTAATAATGCATATATTTTTAAAAGCAATAATTTGGTCGAAAACGTGTAAAAATCAAAAGAATGACATGAATGTTAAATGCAATTACATAAGAACACACATCAACTATACAGACCTTAACAAAAGAAAGTCGTCATATACTTTGTTTATATGCTATAGAGATTTCAAATTTAGATTTGACGAAACAGAAACAGGGTAGATATAGACATTTTGAAGAATATTTTTGGCCCAATTTGGAACCAAATCTGACCTATAATATAAACAACAAAGATAAGCCATGATTAGTATAAGCACCATTTAATGAAATTCTGTAACATGTAGCTCAACTTCTTTCTTTCATTGGGATAAAAACAAAATATTGATTGGATATGAAGAGTTGGCTTTTCGATAAAATGTTGGTCAAAAGTGTACACCAGATCGCACCTAATGAGTTCCAAAATTGATTTTTTTTCCTTCTATTTCTGAGAGGGCCACATCCACCCTGTTCGAGCTATGTCCGAGCTTTTGTCCGAGCGAGGGCGATACCTGATCAATTTCATTTTTTTGGGATCGTCTTTTAAACCATCTATACTTAAATCAAGAATATATCAGTATAATATGCTCAACTTCTTTCGTGCATTGATAAAAAAACAAAATATTTATTGAAAATGAAGAGGTGGCTTTTCGATAAAATGTTGGTCAAAAGTTTACACCAGATCGAACCAAATGAGTTCCAAAATTGATTTTTTTCTTCTATTTCTGAGGGGGCCACATCCACCCTGTCCGAGCTATGTCCGATCTTTTTTCCGAGCATAGCTCGGAGGGCGGTACCTGATCAATTTCATTTTTGGGGGGATCGTCTTTTCACAGCGCCCCGGAGTTTGACCATCCTGTATCCGCGCTTGTCAAACACAGCAACTCTTTCGGGGATATATCTTAAGAAGACATTTATATATTATTGAACATCAATTGGCATATATGGTGAAAAAAGCATTGACAATAAAGTGCATTTGAAGAAAATGACGATAGGTCAAAGAACAATAGGTGTAATAAAACTCAAAATTAACAAACACAAGCAAGGCAATGGAATATACAGAATTATAAACTCTTACAATGTTACCACAAATTGTGTTTTTAGAATCAGGCGAGTAACAAATCGATGATTTCAAGGAAAGGGTACGGGTATTTGTTTCATAAATCTGATCATGTCGATATCTTACAGATTTAGGGGTCCAAATGGGGAGAAATCACATGCAATCCTCATATTAGTGAATGTTGGCTTTGGCAGAATTACACGGATGTCTGCCATGCCAGATTCTATGGTTTGGCATGCTTACAGTATGATATTTAACGCCCCCTCCCGTAAGATATCAATTCTCGCTAGTTTCCTTCACAAATATATGATAACTTCCGTTTTATTACTTTTATCCATTTAACCCGCACGATACTCATACCTAACATCTGTAGATGTTGATGAATGTAGCACATCTACTCCATGTGATAGTAACACTGAAAACAAAAACTAGTCTTCTCTGTGTCCTACTAATAATTAATTAGTAGATTAGTTAGTTCAGTCAATTGAACTATATAGTTATGAACGAACCTTGTAGAGTCTTAGAAGAAACTGAACTAACCTCGTGCAATTAGAGACTAGAAATGATTCTACTACTCAGTTTCACGTGATTCTACTAATTAATTGATCTAATTTGTACTAATTATACGCGATCTTTGCCAAAAATTAGTTCAGTCGTTTCACTAGTTCAGGTCGTTTTACTTATTTAACCTACGAATTATTTCAACACCGTGTACGTGTTACTAGTTTTTTAGATGCAGCGGCCGCCATAACAGATCATTGACACGCATTGCGTGGTGACGGCTACAAAAATGGCTAAAAGGTACGTACATTGCTGTCAAATAATTATGTCAAATCATTTGATTTAAAAGAATGCTGATCTATAGATGTTTCTGGACAATTCAAATCTTGTGATAGACATTTGTATTGCTATCTAACCGTGATCATGCTGATGGCAGTATACGTAATAAAATAAGGGCACTATTATCTTACTTGAACCAACTCCCATACTCAAGTCATTGGTTGCGTTTGTCCTAGCCAGGAGTTAGGTGGTTTCTTCTTCTCCAGAAACATCTGTAGTATTAAGTTCAATGCCCAGAAACATCTATAGATCAGTATTCTTTTAAATCAAATGATTTGATATACATTTGACATTAATGTATACGTACCTTTTAAGTTATAGAGCATATAATGGCACAAGTAGTACAGACCGGGCTACCAATTACTGTACTATCCGGCAAAAGTAGTAGAACCGACCCTATTAACAAAACTGGTACAAATCGACAACATTTCTACTAGATTATAAATTAGTAGACGACCCCTAAATACTAGTAGGGCAATTAGTAGGAGTAGTACAACGAATTTCCTTACTAACTATAAACGTGTACGGCAAACCTGTTCAACTGTTTCTGCCAATTTTGAACCCGGGTCGGCCGCGTGACAGGCGAGATATACCAACACTCAGCCACGGGGGGAGGGCTTCACAGGCTAAAAAATCGAAGACAATATACCCGTATTTTAGTGCTACATGAGGGGAGTGACTATATACACTCCCGTCTTGTAGCGATTTTCTATAGACTATATACACGACGGCTTATTAATCCTCGTAAATTCTCGCGTGATTCCTGTTCAGAGTGTTTGCGACTGCCGGAAAGACGGTAAGACCGTCGTGTACAAGATAGACTTGGGACCAGTCCTTATGTGACTTCACTTCTTGTTGTCCGTTTTTTAGTTATTATGGTCTCAGGGAGAGCCCGAGGGCCGAGTGGGTGGCGTATGGGTGGTTGATTGGTAAAGTGAAGCTGCATTGTCCTATACATTTATAATCTAATTTATCAAAATAAATTAATTACTTTTGGGTGCGCTGTGTAAAGCAGAGTGCTGTGGCTTGAGACTAAAATACGGTAAAATACCCCCGCCCCCCCCCCCCCCCAAAAAAAAAAATCCACAACAACACCTAGGGTATTTTAGTCTTAGACTACGGCTCACACAATGTGACATTAGGACTGGTCAGGGAGGTGTCAAACAGAATTGACACCTCCCTGGACTGGTCATTGAACACATGCAGTAGTGATTGGAGTCATGATAAAGATCTCCTTTGTGTAAACGGAAATGATGTTGAAGTTTAAGTAATTGTTTAACAATCGATTATTTTGCTTAGAGCTTTATATATGGCCACATAAAAGTTAACATGTTTAGCGTCCCCCGCCACCTCATATTTTTTGACTCGCTTCAATTGTCTTTTGTTTTTTCTTTATTTACGGTCATAACCTTTTTTCAGAGTGTTTCAGCAGGGAGGTGTTAGTAATAACATCTCTCTGGTTTCAGAGTTTGAGATTGTTTGCTTTCACATCCAACCGTTTAGGCCCGGGCGTTTAGGCTCAAATAAACCCTAACTAAAAATAGATATGCCTGGAAAAGATCAGTGTGTGTTGGAAGAGGGGGGCGTAAGAATAATCAACATAGTAGGGGGGTCATTACATTAATCACTTTCGTTGTGTGGGGGGGGGGGGGGGGGGGGGGGCAAACAAATTGACGATCATAAAGAAACATATTGGGACACCTCTCCCTACCCCCTGCCAAAGAAAATAAAACAGCCCCGTTTTTGTAAGCATTTTAAAACAAGTTGTGTTGTGACCAACCCCTTTGAACCACAACATATTTAATAGAGGCATCTTCGTCAAAGTTCGTCCAGGTTTATTAGAATCGCTATATATTAATACAAGCGATTTTGTACTAAAAGTTTTTTAAAAGGCCTCCTCCTATTTTTTTTAGAAAGTCTCTACGCTAAACATGTTTTAATATTTGTATTTGCCTAATTTACCCACACACCTGCATACGGCCCACTTGAACTTCGATTTCGCTACACGACTGTCTGTCGTCATGTATCACTCGATTTAGCGTTCAGGTTGAAGACCGTCGTGTACATAGTCTGTGCAATTTCGCCGCACGACAGTCTTTTATACTAAATTTACATCTGCGCATGCGTTAACGACTGTCGTGTATATAGTCTGCGCAATTAAGTTACACGACAGTCTTGTATATAGTTTCGGCCCTACATGAGATAGAACTTGTGCGCGCGCAAGCCAAGTGGTGCTGGTCGTGTGGTTTCTGTGATACGTACAGTGCAACTTACCATAAACGCCCTTTATTTCAATTGGTTATACACCAACTCCTTTTGGTCCATGAAAAATGAAAATTAAACCAATTCAGTATGTGATCCAAATGCTTTTAAATGACTCAAGTTCAAATAAGTAATTTACTCTCCGTATGTGAGTTTTAATGTTGTTATACATTTCTATTAAACCTCCTTTGTAATTGGTCTTTGCTTCAGTACCCACCATTCACAACTGTATAGGGCCCAGCCAACTAGAAGCTAGCTTTTAACCGACCTTGATTTCACAGCTGAGTACACATCTCCAATTTATAAAGACCTAAAGAGATGTCAAGAAGCACATACTAGGGAGCTGGTCTATGAAACCTCACACACCCCTTGTATGTATCACTGTGCATGACTGCACACATAATGGCATGTGCAGTACTAACGCGGTAGATTCAAATGCACGTTCCCTGTGGTTATGCCTGGTGAATCATTTGTTTGCATACAAATAAAGCTAAGAGGGCGTGTAGAATGCATACTTATTGCTTAAATATGTGCAGTTTAAAAACAAAAACAAAGTCATAAAATGTTCTCATACCATTTTGTTGTGTATGTCTTACGCTTTAATTTGATAGGTCACAAACCCATATCAAAGGTATGGTTATGTTCAAATTAAGTCTCTAATATAGGTACTTAATTATGCAAATTATTTAAATAAAGAGAAAAATACAAAGAAATGTTTTAATTTGCTCATACAAAAATGTCGGAATTAAGAATATGCACATTGTATCTTATTCCCAGGCTTCCATGTTGTACACATCTTTAGATAAAAAGTCAAATGTGTTTTTGACTAGATGTTAATTAAATATGCATAACATATGCAAATGAGCTTAATTAGCAAAATAGTTGTAATACAAATTTGCGTTGAGGCTTTGATGTCATGTGTCTTCAAACTTGACTTAATTGGAAGAAAAGTGTTGTTGTTATTGTCATGTAAGGGATATTGGTTAAAACGGGCATTTATGGTAAGTTGCACTGTAGTAGGGTTATGGTTATGCGCACTCTGTCGCAAGACCCCAGTGCGCTGAACAAAATGTACAAAATATGAACAAAGATACAAAACATTATAAAGTAATTTGCTGAAAGAGGTATGACCTGACAAACAACTTATTAGTTAGTAAAAAGTAAAAATCGACATCAGTTGTATTAGTTATAAATTAGTACATTAGCGAGTTTTGGTTTTCAGTGAACGCCATCTGTAATAATATTGATGGAAGTTTTACATGTACTTGTTATGACGGATACACAGAAGATGGTGTCACCTGTCAAGGTATGCATACAATCCATAATATCCTTGTTCCCGTTAGATAATTAATATAGCAGATCTCGTTTCATCCTTAAGAATAAACCATATTCCTAACCCTATACTTAGCCTAACCCTAACTCTAACACTTTCCCTAAACCCTAACCCTAACACTAACTATAAAATAATACTATGTTTTCTTTTACCAATAGACATAGAGGAATGTCTTACAGACCCTTGCATGAATGGAGGTATATGTATGGAGACGCCTGGTAACTATACTTGCTACTGTGTGGATGGATGGATGGGGAGAAACTGTACAACAGGTATGGTAGCATGAGTGTTGAAATAATTTAAACTCTTAGGTCCACTGGTACTAACATGATCTTTTGGAAATACCCCTAGTTTGAGATTTCTCCATCTTGACTTTATTTGCTATGAACAGGTGTATGCTAGGTGAACTAGCCAAATTATACCATGGAGTTGGTTGGGCCTTTAAAACAAGTTATTTTGCACTTTGTCTCTCCAGGTAATAAATATGTATATAACTTGACAAATATACATGTAGTACCAACCTTAGAACAGTACATTATGAAATTATTAAGTAATTAATCTGCTTCATATATTAATAGGCTAACAATAGCACTCCCCTGCGGAGTCGAGCATTATTCTCACATAAACATCAACACATGTGCATTATTTTTTCTTCTAATTTTCTTGAAACAACATTACTTTATTATGGATTTTGGGATAACAGTTGTTGTTGTTGTGTTTTTGTGTTTTTTTTATCGCTGTTGTTGTTGTTGTTGCTGTTATTTTTAAGTATTTTACAAATGTTTTTATCAAACTCATTTAGATGTAGATGAGTGCATGGACAGCTCAACCTGTTTAAATGGAGCAACATGTATGAACATGGACGGTTGGTTTAAATGTGTATGCGCTCCGGGATACAATGACACTAACTGTGGAAATGGTAAGCATTCTCTTATTATTATTAGACTATTCAAATTGTAATTTTATCGCTAGAAATTGCTGAAGTAATGTTAAGCAATAGAAATCAAACATGGACTGCCTATCAACTACCCCAGAATATTGTGGCAGTCATAAATATTTTCATATAAACCCCTCAAAAAGATGCCGGACTACGTTTACAACTGCCTGCTGATTTTTGTTTTCGTGATAAAATATATATATATTTAATTTTTTTTCTCGTGATATTTTCATATTGTGTTGCATATAAATGACAAGCTGATGCCCATGTGTCAATAGAACATCTTTCTTTATCAATGGTACACTGTATTGCACAATCAGCAGAGTTGTTCTTTTCAGCACACAATAGCGGTGAGTTTGGCACATAGAGATTGAGACCTCCCTATCTCAAACATTTGGCTGAGCACTGAGAAAAGGGATTGTTACAAGATGTGGTATCATTGGAAAGAGGAACGCATCAGATTTCAATAGATGAATAACTAAATGTGAACAAATATCCTTAAGAATAAAACCTATCCCTAACCCTATACTTAGCCTAACCCTAAGTCCAATACTTACCCTAAACCTTAACCCTAACACTAACTATAAAATAATACTATGTTTTCTTTTACCAATAGACATAGAGGAATGTCTTACAGACCCTTGCATGAATGGAGGTATATGTATGGAGACGCCTGGTAACTATACTTGCTACTGTGTGGAAGGATGGATGGGGAGAAATTGTGAAACAGGTACCGTATGGTAGATTGAGTGTTGGAGTGATTTAAACTCCTAGGTCCACTGGTACTAAAATGATCCTTTAGGAATATCTGTAGGTTCAGATTTCTCTATCTTGACTTTATTTAATATGCACAGGTGTATTCTGGGTGAACTAGCCAAATTGGACTATGCAGTTGGTTGGGTCTTTAAAACAAGTTATTTTGCCCTTGGCCTTCCCATGTAATAACTGTGTATGTAACTTGACAAATATAGTACCAACCAAAAAAACCCAGTACATTATGACCAAAAAACCCCAGTACATTATGAAATCATTAAGTAATTAATCTGCTTCATATGTTAATAGGCTAACAATAGCACTCCCCCTGCAGAATCGAGCATTTTTCTCACATGAACAGCACATGTGTAGGCCTATTGTTTTTTTTCTAATTTTCTGATTTTGGGATAACTGTTGTTGTTTTATTGTGTGAGGTTTTTGTCGCTGTTGCTGCTGCTGCTGTTGTTGTTGTTATTGTTGTTATTGTTGTTGTTGTTAGTGTTATTTTGAAGTATTTCACAAATGTTGTTATTGAACTCTTTTAGATGTAGATGAGTGTATGGTCAGCTCAACCTGTTTAAATGGAGCAACATGTATGAACATGGACGGTGGGTTCGAATGTGAATGTGCTCCGGGATACAATGGCCCTAACTGTAGAAATGGTAAGTATTCTCTTATTATTTAATTGTCATTTTATCGCTAGAAATTGCTGAGGTAATTTTGAGCAATACAAATCAAACATGGATTGGCCATGAATCACCCCAACACATTCTGGCAATCATAAACATTTTCATATAAACCCCTCAAAAAAGTCCGGACTTCGTTTACAGCTTGCCTATATATTCGTGATATGTTCATATTGTGTTGCATATCAATGACACAGCACGCTGTTGAGTGTGTGTCGCTGACGTCACGACACTTCGATCATGGCGTCACCGTAGTAGACTATAATTTCAGCCGTTTGTACATAATTTCGCAATGAAAATATATTTTTGTTCCGTATCTGCTGAAATGTAAACTTTCTGAAACCTACTGAAATAACTATACCATTATTATTTATATGGGCCTTCCAAACGGTACAATAACAGTGCGTATTTAATATTGTGTTCCCGGATGTGCGTCTAATATTTTTAAAAAAATATTTCCGTCCAATATTTTTTGTGCGGCGCAGAAGATGTGCGCGTGAGTATAATTATGCGCAGAGGAGGTCAGTTCGGGCTAACTTATTTAGTTTTATCAAAACAGTCTGTTTTATAAATAATAATAATAATAACATGATTAATTTTCGGATGATACAAGAATATATTGCACTCGCTCTAAAATTATTGCACTTGTCTCCGACTAGTGCAATATTTTCATAGCTCGTGCAATTATTGTATCATCCTCAAAACCATTTAATTTTATATAATTATTGTAATCCTACACAATATGGGCCTCTGTTTCCAGGACCTCTCCTTTAAGAAGACATACTTTGTTGAATCACACTTCAATTGGACAAATGGGAATAGAGATCCTTGGACGGACTTTCTCATTAGTAAACTAATAAAAAGAAGAAGTTTGTAGCATGATTCGAACAGGAATCCACCTTCAAGTTATATTTGACCCCAGTATACCGATAGGAAAAAAGTATATAAGTATCACTGGTGATTTTAGATGTAGTTTATGCCCTGCTAATTTGGAATGGGGTTTACTTTAACTAGGCCGTATGGATGACTGTTGTGACTTCAGTCCGATGACCTCTATTTGCTGATTAAAAGTATGCAATATGGGTAATCAGTTTTGCTTAAAGCGATTGCATATTAGCGTTTCAATTGGCAATTAGAGCAACGTAACGATATAGTTTCATGTTTGGTCCCAACAAGTAAGGTATTTTATGCACCCTGTACCTTGTATAGCCAGATATTGTTTAAAACAGTCAAGTGAATTTCATGTTGTTTGATTCACCCAATTAATTGTTTGTCTTATTTGTTCTGTAGATATCAATGAATGTGCCGGTAACCCGTGTCAGAATGGTGGTGTATGCCAGGACTTGGTGAATGAATACCAATGTAATTGTACAGGAACAGGTTATGAGGGGATCAATTGTGAAATAGGTGAGTAAATGGATGACCAATGTGTAAATCGCTATTTCATTTAATGTTTTAGTTGGAGCTTCCTTTTTATGTCTTTTTCACCCTATGTTGTAGGCCTATAGAGTAATATAATGCTGTCTCCAAAATTATGAGTAATCGATAATTGAAAAGGTTACTCATTTTTTATTTAAACAATTATCAATGCAAAGGTTATACATGTAAGGAACTATAAACAATCTTTTGCCCGCTTAATTAGACGCATTTGCTCTTGTTTATATGAGTACAGTATAGTTGTTCGCGCATCTGAAGTATTTCAACGAAGCTCCGCGAACAAAAACATAGCTTGAATTTCAGTTATTATTGGCTAGGGTCACATTGTCTGACAACAATTTTGTAATTAATATCAAACAGTATTTTTGCAAGATCCTCAGTAATTGGACAAAAGTAGGACTGACAATAGTCAAACGTTAAAGCTGAATAATGGTTTTCTATTGCCCAGCAAATATCAGATGAGATATAAAAATGAACTAGCCCATAACTACGTGATTCTGTATAAACATATAACATTCATGCGTGTGTTTTGAATTAATTTTCAAGTTTCTTTGGCTAATCATTCTTGCAATACTTTTAGGAGGTGTACAGCCTAAGTTAGTAGATAATTAAAATGAATGCCATCTGCAGGGTGGTCTGACATATCTGGCTCGGAGGAAGGGATAAAGCAAGTGCTCCTGCATGGTGCCAACTATTCTTGCCATTGGGCCCTAGTAATGTTACAGTTTTACACCACACCCTCTGTTACTAGTGATACACACAGCCCCAAATCTATGATTAAAGTAATGTACCCAGGGTGTTGGGCAGGCAATTCATTGTGACCGAAAATTGCGTTTTTAGAATCAGGCGTGTAACAACGCGATTACAGGTCAAGGGGTCCACAATCACCATCACGGTGAATATTGGCACATTGGCGGAAATACACGACGGGATGTCTAGAAGAATCTTTGGCCAGGCATGCTTACAGTATGATGTTTGACCCCCTCCCGTCATATTAATTCTCGCTAGTTTCCTTCACAAAACAGTTAACTTGCGTTTTATTACTTTTATCCATTTAACGGTTAACCCGCACGATACTCATACCTAACATCTGTAGATGTTGATGAATGTAGCACAACTGCCCCATGTGATAGTAATGCCATCTGTAATAATATCGATGGAAGTTTTACATGTACTTGTAATGACGGATACGAAGGAGATGGTGTTATCACCTGTCAAGGTATGTATACGACGTACAATCCACAATATCCTTGTTCCCATTAGATAATTAATATAGCAGATCTCGTTTCATCCTGATGAATAAGCACTATCCCTAACCCTATACTTAGCCTAACCCTAACTCTAACACTTTCCCTAAACCCTAACCCTAACACTAACTATAAAATAATACTATGTTTTCTTTTACCAATAGACATAGAGGAATGTCTTACAGACCCTTGCATGAATGGAGGTATATGTATGGAGACGCCTGGTAACTATACTTGCTACTGTGTGGAAGGATGGATGGGGAGAAATTGTGAAACAGGTACCGTATGGTAGATTGAGTGTTGGAGTGATTTAAACTCCTAGGTCCACTGGTACTAAAATGATCCTTTAGGAATATCTGTAGGTTCAGATTTCTACATCTTGACTTTATTTAATATGCACAGGTGTATTCTGGGTGAACTAGCCAAATTGGACTATGCAGTTGGTTGGGTCTTTAAAACAAGTTATTTTGCCCTTGGCCTTCCCATGTAATAACTATGTATGTAACTTGACAAATATAGTACCAACCAAAAAAACCCAGTACATTATGAAATCATTAAGTAATTAATCTGCTTCATATGTTAATAGGATAACAATAGCACTCCCCTGCAGAATCGAGCATTTTTCTCACATGAACAGCACATGTGTAGGCCTATTGTTTTTTTGTCGCTGTTGCTGCTGCTGTTGTTGTTGTTATTGTTGTTGTTGTTGTTGTTATTTTGAAGTATTTCACAAATGTTTTTATTGAACTCTTTTAGATGTAGATGAGTGTATGGTCAGCTCAACCTGTTTAAATGGAGCAACATGTATGAACATGGACGGTGGGTTCGAATGTGAATGTGCTCCGGGATACAATGGCTCTAACTGTATAAATGGTAAGTATTCTCTTATTATTTAATTGTCATTTTATTGCTAAAAATTGCTGAGGTAATTTTGAGCAATACAAATCAAACATGGATTGGCCATGAATCACCCCAACACATTCTGGCAATCATAAACATTTTCATATAAACCCCTCAAAAAAGTCCGGACTTCGTTTACAGCTTGCCTATATATTCGTGATATGTTCATATTGTGTTGCATATCAATGACACAGCACGCTGTTGAGTGTGTGTCGCTGACGTCACGACACTTCGATCATGGCGTCACCGTAGTAGACTATAATTTCAGCCGTTTGTACATAATTTCGCAATGAAAATATATTTTTGTTCCGTATCTGCTGAAATGTAAACTTTCTGAAACCTACTGAAATAACTATACCATTATTATTTATATGGGCCTTCCAAACGGTACAATAACAGTGCGTATTTAATATTATGTTCCCGGATGTGCGTCTAATATTTAAAAAATATATATTTCCGTCCACTATTTTTTGTGCGGCGCAGAAGATGTGCGCGTGAGTATAATTATGCGCAGAGGAGGTCAGTTCGGGCTAACTTATTTAGTTTTATCAAAACAGTCTGTTTTATAAATAATAATAATAATAACATGATTAATTTTCGGGTGATACAAGAATATATTGCACTCGCTCAAAAATGATTGCACTTGTCTCCGACTAGTGCAATATTTTCATAGCTCGTGCAATTATTGTATCATCCTCAAAACCATTTAATTTTATATAATTATTGTAATCCTACACAATATGGGCCTCTGTTTCCAGGACCTCTCCTTTAAGAAGACATACTTTGTTGAATCACACTTCAATTGGACAAATGGGAATACAGATCCTTGGACACACTTTCTCATTAGTAAACTAATAAAAAGAAGAAGTTTGTAGCATGATTCGAACAGGAATCCACCTTCAAGTTATATTTGACCCCAGTATACTGATAGGACAAAAGTATATAAGTATCACTGGTGATTTTAGATGTAGTTTATGCCCTGCTAATTTGGAATGGGGTTTACTTTAAATAGGCCGTATGGATGACTGTTGTGACTTCAGTCCGATGACCTCTATTTGCTGATTAAAAGTATGCAATATGGGTAATCAGTTTTGCTTAAAGCGATTGCATATTAGCGTTTCAATTGGCAATTAGAGCAACGTAACGATATAGTTTCATGTTTGGTCCCAACAAGTAAGGTATTTTATGCACCCGGTACCTTGTATAGCCAGATATTGTTTAAAAAAAAGTCAAGTGAATTTCATGTTGTTTGATTCACCCAATTAATTGTTTGTCTTATTTGTTCTGTAGATATCAATGAATGTGCCGGTAACCCGTGTCAGAATGGTGGTGTATGCCAGGACTTGGTGAATGAATACCAATGTAATTGTACAGGAACAGGTTATGAGGGGATCAATTGTGAAATAGGTGAGTAAATGGATGACCAATGTGTAAATCGCTATTTCATTTAATGTTTTAGTTGGAGCTTCCTTTTTATGTCTTTTTCACCCTATGTTGTAGGCCTATAGAGTAATATAATGCTGTCTCCAAAATTATGAGTAATCGATAATTGAAAAGGTTACTCATTTTTTATTTAAACAATTATCAATGCAAAGGTTATACACGTAAGGAACTATAAACAATCTTTTTCCGGCTTAATTAGACGCATTTGCTCTTGTTTATATGATTACAGTATAGTTGTTCGCGCATCTGAAGTATTTCAACGAAGCTCCGCGAACAAAAACATAGCTTGAATTTCAGTTATTATTGGCTAGGGTCACATTGTCTGACAACAATTTTGTAATTAATATCAAACAGTATTTTTGCAAGATCCTCAGTAATTGGACAAAAGTAGGACTGACAATAGTCAAACGTTAAAGCTGAATAATGGTTTTCTATTGCCCAGCAAATATCAGATGAGATATAAAAATGAACTAGCCCATAACTACGTGATTCTGTATAAACATATAACATTCATGCGTGTGTTTTGAATTAATTTTCAAGTTTCTTTGGCTAATCATTCTTGCAATACTTTTAGGAGGTGTACAGCCTAAGTTAGTAGATAATTAAAATGAATGCCATCTGCAGGGTGGTCTGACATATCTGGCTCGGAGGAAGGGATAAAGCAAGTGCTCCTGCATGGTGCCAACTATTCTTGCCATTGGGCCCTAGTAATGTTACAGTTTTACACCACACCCTCTGTTACTAGTGATACACACAGCCCCAAATCTATGATTAAAGTAATGTACCCAGGGTGTTGGGCAGGCAATTCATTGTGACCGAAAATTGCGTTTTTAGAATCAGGCGTGTAACAACGCGATTACAGGTCAAGGGGGTCCACAATCACCATCACGGTGAATATTGGCACATTGGCGGAAATACACGACGGGATGTCTAGAAGAATCTTTGGCCAGGCATGCTTACAGTATGATGTTTGACCCCCTCCCGTCATATTAATTCTCGCTAGTTTCCTTCACAAAACAGTTAACTTGCGTTTTATTACTTTTATCCATTTAACGGTTAACCCGCACGATACTCATACCTAACATCTGTAGATGTTGATGAATGTAGCACAACTGCCCCATGTGATAGTAATGCCATCTGTAATAATATCGATGGAAGTTTTACATGTACTTGTAATGACGGATACGAAGGAGATGGTGTTATCACCTGTCAAGGTATGTATACGACGTACAATTCACAATATCCTTGTTCCCATTAGATAATTAATATAGCAGATCTCGTTTCATCCTGATGAATAAGCACTATTCCTAACCCTATACTTAGCCTAACCCTAACTCTAACACTTTCCCTAAACCCTAACCCTAACACTAACTATAAAATAATACTATGTTTTCTTTTACCAATAGACATAGAGGAATGTCTTACAGACCCTTGCATGAATGGAGGTATATGTATGGAGACGCCTGGTAACTATACTTGCTACTGTGTGGATGAATGGATGGGGAGACATTGTGAAACAGGTACCGTATGGTAGATTGAGTGTTGGAGTGATTTAAACTCTTAGGTCCACTGGTACTAAAATGATCCTTTAGGAATATCTGTAGGTTGACTTTATTTAATATGCACAGGTGTATTCTGGGTGAACTAGCCAAATTGGACTATGCAATTGGTTGGGTCTTTAAAACAAGTTATTTTGCCCTTGGCCTCCCCATGTTATAACTATGTATGTAACTTGACAAATATAGTACCAACCAAAAAAACCCAGTACATTATGAAATCATTAAGTAATTAATCTGCTTCATATGTTAATAGGCTAACAATAGCACTCCCCCTGCAGAATCGAGCATTTTTCTTACATGAACAGCACATGTGTAGGCCTATTGTTTTTTTCTAATTTTTCTGATTTTGGGATAACTGTTGTTGTTTTATTGTGTGAGGTTTTTGTCGCTGTTGCTGCTGCTGTTGTTGTTGTTATTGTTGTTGTTGTTAGTGTTATTTTGAAGTATTTCACAAATGTTTTTATTGAACTCTTTTAGATGTAGATGAGTGTATAGTCAGCTCAACCTGTTTAAATGGAGCAACATGTATGAACATGGACGGTGGGTTCGAATGTGAATGTGCTCCGGGATACAATGGCCCTAACTGTGGAAATGGTAAGTATTCTCTTATTATTATTAGACTATTCAAATTGTAATTTTATCGCTAGAAATTGCTGAGGTAATCTTTAGCAATACAAATCATGGACTGCCCATGAATCACCCCAACATATTCTGGCAATCTTAATCATTTTCATATAAACTCCTCAAAAAAGTTCGGACTTCGTTTACAACTGCCTATATATATATATTACGTGATATGTTCATATGTGTCGCGTATCAATGACACACACGCTGTTGAGTGTGTGTCGCTGACGTCACGACACTTCGATCATGGCGTCACCGTAGTAGACTATAATTTCAGCCGTTTGTACATAATTTGGCAATGAAAATATATTTTTGTTCCTTATCTAATGAAATGTAAACTTTCTGAAACCTACTGAAGTAACTATACCATTATTATTTATATGGGCCTTCCAAACGGTACAATAACAGTGCGTATTGAATATTGTGCACCAAGTTCCCGGATGTGCGTCCAATATTCAAAAAAATATTGCCGTCCAATATTTTTTGTGCCGCGCAGGAGATGTGCGCGTGAGTATAATTATATGCGCAGAGGAGGTCAGTTCGGGCTAACTTATTTAGTTTTATCAAAACAGTCTGTTTTATAAATAATAATAATAATAATAATAATAATAATATTGAATGATTAATTTTCGGGTGATACAAGAATATATTGCACTCGCTATAAAATTATTGCACTTGTCTCTGACTAGTGCAATATTTTCATAGCTCGTTCAATTATTGTATCATCCTCAAAACCATTTAATTTTATATAATTATTGTAATCCTACACAATATGGGCCTCTGTGCTGTTTCCAGGACCTCTCCTTTCAGAAGACATAACTTTGTTGAATAACACTTCAATTGGACAAATGGGAATAGAAATCCTTTGACGGACTTTCTCATTAGTAAACTAATAAAAAAAAAGGTTTGTAGCATGATTCGAACAGGAATCCACCTTCAAGTTATATTTGACACCAGTATACTGATGGGACAAAAGTATATAAGTATCACTGGTGATTTTAGATGTAGTTTATGCCCTGCTAAATTGGAATGGAGTTTACGTAGGCCGTAAGGATGACTGTTGTGACATCAGTCCGATGACCTCTATTTGCTGATTAAAAGTATGCAATATGGGTAATCAGTTTTGCTTAAAGCGATTGCATATTAGTGTTTCAATTGGCAATTAGAGCAACGTAACGATATAGTTTCATGTTTGGTCCCAACAAATAAGGTATTTTATGCACCCTGTACCCATTAAGGTGCGATATTACATTTAGCTGCATTAGAAACCTAATAGCCACCAATAGCCTCAGCTATTGGGGATACTAGCTAATGACACTTGTAGCTGATATTGGATGATATTAGGTAATAAATGGGGATATTAGATATTAGCTATAGGTAATAAGATATTAGCTACTACAATTCACCCGTTAATGCCTTAGCTATTATCAGCTATAGCTAGCTAATATGGGATATTAGTATAGTACTCCAATACAGCTAGTATCAGCTATTAGATATTAGCTATAGCTATAAGATATTAGCTATTACAATGTGCTTATTGTATTAGCTAATATCAGCTACAAACCTACCTATAGCTAATACTAGCTATTACAACATTCTATTATCACAATCATATAAGCTATTGCCTTCTAATATAAGCTGATATCGGCTAACTAGAGCGCTAGCTAATATAAGCTACTACCCGCTAATGCGATATGATAGTTCGATTTCTTCTTTATTGTAAACATAGATATACCAGCTATTAGCTATTAGAACAATCTAATATACGCTATTGGAAGCTAATATAAGCTATTGGTAGCTAATATCAGCTATTGATAGCTAATATCGGGTTATGCGCTAATAGTTAGATTTTTATTTTATTATAAACCTAGCTATAGCTGATATAAGCTATTACAACAATCTATTATAAGCTACGGGTAGCTAATATAAGCTATTGGTAGCCAATATAAGCTATCGATACCTAATATTGGCTAATAGAATAATGGTACATAGATTCTTACTTTATTCTAAATCTAGCTATAGCTGATATTAGCTATTACAACCTTCTATTATAACAATCATATAAGCTATTGCTATCTAATATAAGCTGATATCGGCTAACTAGAGCGCTAGCTAATATAAGCTACTACCCGCTAATGCGATATGATAGTTCGATTTCTTCTTTATTGTAAACATAGATATACCAGCTATTAGCTATTAGAACAATCTAATATACGCTATTGGAAGCTAATATAAGCTATTGGTAGCTAATATCAGCTATTGATAGCTAATATCGGGTTATGCGCTAATAATTAGATTTTTATTTTATTATAAACCTAGCTATAGCTGATATAAGCTATTACAACAATCTATTATAAGCTACGGGTAGCTAATATAAGCTATTGGTAGCCAATATAAGCTATCGATACCTAATATTGGCTAATAGAATAATGGTACATAGATTCTTACTTTATTCTAAATCTAGCTATAGCTGATATTAGCTATTACAACCTTCTATTATAACAATCATATAATCTATTGCTATCTAATATAAGCTGATATCGGCTAACTAGAGCGCTAGCTAATATAAGCTACTACCCGCTAATGCGATATGATAGTTCGATTTCTTCTTTATTGTAAACATAGATATACCAGCTATTAGCTATTAGAACAATCTAATATACGCTATTGGAAGCTAATATAAGCTATTGGTAGCTAATATCAGCTATTGATAGCTAATATCGGGTTATGCGCTAATAGTTAGATTTTTATTTTATTATAAACCTAGCTATAGCTGATATAAGCTATTACAACAATCTATTATAAGCTACGGGTAGCTAATATAAGCTATTGGTAGCCAATATAAGCTATCGATACCTAATATTGGCTAATAGAATAATGGTACATAGATTCTTACTTTATTCTAAATCTAGCTATAGCTGATATTAGCTATTACAACCTTCTATTATAACAATCATATAATCTATTGCTATCTAATATAAGCTGATATCGGCTAACTAGAGCGCTAGCTAATATAAGCTACTACCCGCTAATGCGATATGATAGTTCGATTTCTTCTTTATTGTAAACATAGATATACCAGCTATTAGCTATTACAACAATCAAATATACGCTATTGGAAGCTAATATAAGCTATTGGTAGCTAATATAAGCTATTGGTAGCTAATATCAGCTATTGATGGCTAATATCTGGTTATGAGCTAATAGTTAGATTTTTATTTTATTATAAACCTAGCTATAGCTGATATAAGCTATTACAACAATCTATTATAAGCTACGGGTAGCTAATATAAGCTATTGGTAGCCAATATAAGCTATCGATACCTAATATTGGCTAATAGAATAATGGTACATAGATTCTTACTTTATTCTAAATCTAGCTATAGCTGATATTAGCTATTACAACCTTCTATTATAACAATCATATAATCTATTGCTATCTAATATAAGCTGATATCGGCTAACTAGAGCGCTAGCTAATATAAGCTACTACCCGCTAATGCGATATGATAGTTCGATTTCTTCTTTATTGTAAACATAGATATACCAGCTATTAGCTATTAGAACAATCTAATATACGCTATTGGAAGCTAATATAAGCTATTGGTAGCTAATATCAGCTATTGATAGCTAATATCGTGTTATGCGCTAATAGTTAGATTTTTATTTTATTATAAACCTAGCAATAGCTGATATAAGCTATTACAACAATCTATTATAAGCTACGGGTAGCTAATATAAGCTATTGGTAGCCAATATAAGCTATCGATACCTAATATTGGCTAATAGAATAATGGTACATAGATTCTTACTTTATTCTAAATCTAGCTATAGCTGATATTAGCTATTACAACCTTCTATTATAACAATCATATAATCTATTGCTATCTAATATAAGCTGATATCGGCTAACTAGAGCGCTAGCTAATATAAGCTACTACCCGCTAATGCGATATGATAGTTCGATTTCTTCTTTATTGTAAACATAGATATACCAGCTATTAGCTATTACAACAATCAAATATACGCTATTGGAAGCTAATATAAGCTATTGGTAGCTAATATAAGCTATTGGTAGCTAATATCAGCTATTGATGGCTAATATCTGGTTATGCGCTAATAGTTAGATTTTCATTTTATTATAAACCTAGCTATAGCTGATATAAGCTATTACAACAATCTATTATAAGCTACGGGTAGCTAATATAAGCTATTGGTAGCCAATATAAGCTATCGATACCTAATATTGGCTAATAGGATAATGGTACATAGATTCTTACTTTATTCTAAATCTAGCTATAGCTGATATTAGCTATTACAACCTTCTATTATAACAATCATATAAGCTATTGCTATCTAACATAAGCTGATATCGGCTTAATAGAGCGCTAGCTAATATAGCTAATATTCGCTAATGCGATATGGTAGTTCGATTTCGATTGGCAATCTACTCTAATACGACGACGGAAAAATCGGACCCCTTAGCTTACCGAAAAAAAGTGCAACAAAAATCCCAGTCGGTACCGGTCATCTCAATTATTAGTGTTTCTAAACTTGTAATAAAGCATGTTTCAAACTTGTATTATCGATGATAAACTATTTGTAATAAAATATTGTTCTTAGCTCAAAACTATAGTGTGTTTCATTTATTACATCAAAGTGATTCTTTACATCCTATGCTCTATAGGTGTGTTGGATATCCTACGCTCTATATACTACTCCCTTGACGTGACGAAAAACAGTGCTTTTCTATTGTCTGGGTATACAATATCGTCGCGTTAAGGTACTAGTATATAGGTGTGTTGGATATCCTACGCTCTATATACTACTCCCTTGACGCGACGAAAAACAGTGCTTTTCTATTGTCTGGGTATACAATATCGTCGCGTTAAGGTACTAGTATATAGGTGTGTTGGATA
Source organism: Ophiura sarsii (assembly GCA_035610835.1). Taxonomy (NCBI): domain Eukaryota; kingdom Metazoa; phylum Echinodermata; class Ophiuroidea; order Amphilepidida; family Ophiuridae; genus Ophiura; species Ophiura sarsii. The sequence goes on from CM069457.1 coordinate 34,194,122, forward strand.
CCGACACTCTATATACTACTCCCTTGACGCGACGAAAAACAGTGTGTCTCTATTGTCTGGGTATACGATATCGTCGCGTTAAGGGGGGGGGGGGGGGGGGGGGGGGGGGGGGGGGGGGGGGGGGGGGGGGTCTATGTTATTTTTTAACCAATTTTGGAAACAGATTTTCTCAATGTTACCATGGGTTTACCCCTTAGAGTCATATATCAAATTGAAGCTTAGGTAACAGCGTTTCAAAAAATGCATGTTATTTTGATCTGGTTGCTATGGTAACCGGTCAAGGCCTCTGATTGGCTAAACACTGGATCCAACTTTACTAGAAAACTAAATGTTGCATGTTCACCATACTTTGGTAGATGATGCATGGAAACAATGCGCACAACCCAATGAAGCCGGATTTTTTATACGGTTGCCATGGTAACCAGGAACCGACCAATCAGGTAATTTTACGTTATAATTCAAATTTGGAAAGATAAATTGAAAATCCGGCTTCATTGGGTTCTTCCTCTATTCAAGCTTATTATCCATTCCAAATATCACCCTGATACGAGGTTTCGTTTTTGAGTTATGTTGGATCCCGTATTGCAAGTTTGCGTGTTTTCTAGTTTTGAGATATCGTGCAAAACGTATGAAAAATATTAGAATTGGCGAGAAAAAAAAAGGTTGACATTTTGGATAAAAACAGTTGTTCAATTATGGAAGAGCATGAATTTAGACACATTTTGAGCCATTTTGGGTGAAAATAGCAATTATATTACCATTTTTATTGATTTTTAAAGATAAATGGCTTAAAAATAGCCGGTTGAGAAAAATAAAGAAATACATAAGAAATTGCGTTGACTTTAAAATTTTGATGATTTATGATGTGCAATTAATTATTTTAATATTTTAATAAATAAATTTGATCAAATGTTACAATTATTTGATCAAAAAATAATTAAAACTGAAAACGCTTAAAATCGCAGGGTGAGCGTTTTCTACATACAAATGTATACAAAACACCACCGATATTTTGAGACACCCGAAACTCAATCAACCATAACTTCAGAACCGAAAATCCAATTTACCTCAAACAAAAAGCATTTTAAAGCAGAGACTTAGCAGTTTCCTACTGTGCTAATATCTCATTTTTTTCCGAAGCACTGAATTTTACTATTTGACTAACATAGACCCCCCCCCCCCTTAAGGTAGTAGTATATAGGAGCGTTGGATCGGGCGCTCTATATACTACTCCCTTGACGCGACGAACAACCGTGTTTCTCTATTGTCTGGGTATACAATATCGTCGCGTTAAGGGAGTAGTATATAGGTTTGATTACTTATTTATCATACTAAATGAATACACGGTCCGGAGGACGGAAAAGGGGATTTCTTTTGGGGGATATTATATCAGCAAAAGAGGGGCTTGGTATAGTTTTGGGGGGAAAGAAGGTTAAAAAAAGGAAGAAAGAGGCTATTTATTTCGTCTTATTTATTTTTAGATCTGCCGTCTTATTAATTTTGTGGGAAAACGTGTTATTTTTTTGTTTAACATGAAGTAAGAAAAACTTAACAAGTTTCTCCCCAAAATTAATAAGACGACATTTCCGGACATAAATACAATTTCTAAACGTTTTTTAAAATAAAAAGTACCGTCTTATTTATATTTATCCGCCGTTTTATTAATAATTTGAGGGGAAAACGTGTTAATTTTGTTAATAATTGTGACATTTTGGTGAGAAATTTGTGTTTTTTGTTCAATTTGAACTTTTTGCTTTTTTTTGGGTAAATGTTCGAATTATTCGCTTGTGGCATTTTGGTTCATTTTTATGTGACAAATATTTGTATCTAATAATGCGGGTATCAATCCACCCGCGGCTAAACTAAATCTCTACGAACGCACGTTGGCACAGTCGCGGCGCCTATTCGAACGAGTTCCCCACGCGCGCCGCGCCGGACCAAAACAAATCAGAGCTACCGGCGAGACATTGCGTCGTATAGGCCTAAATGAAATTTTAAAACATTCTTATTTACTATCTCATTATTTTTACGGAGTAAAGCTATGATCTTTCTATAATGCGGTTTATTCCGTGTAGAAGATCATTCCTATAAAAGCTACTTTCTATTTTTACGGAGTAAAGCTATGATCTTTCTATAATGCGGTTTATTCCGTGTAGAAGATCATTCCTATAAAAGCTACTTTCTATTTTTACGGAGTAAAGCTATGATCTTTCTATAATGCGGTTTATTCCGTGTAGAAGATCATTCCTATAAAAGCTACTTTCTATTTTTACGGAGTAAAGCTATGATCTTTCTATAATGCACTTCATTCCGTATAGAACATTCCTAACATTATAAAATTGAATTCTGATTATTTTACGGAGTAAAGCTAGGATTTGTCTTTAAATGCGGTTTATTCCATGAAGAAGATCATTCCTTAAATCAAGTTATACAATCTCGTTTTTAATTACTTTGACGGGGTAGGCCTAAAGCTATTTTTTATGATTTGGTTTATTCCCGTGTAGAAAGATCATTCCTAAAATTAAGTTATAAAATAAAGTCACTTTCTTATTATTTTTCACGGAGTAAAGCTAAATCTTTCTATATTATGCGGTTTATTCGCGTGTATAGATCATTCCTTATAAAAGCTACTTTCTAATTATGTTTACGGAGTAAAGCTATATGATTTATCTATAATGCGGTTTATTCCGCGCAGGAGAAGATAACATTCCTAAAATTATAAAATATACTTTCTCATTATTTTTACGGAGTAAAGCTATGATTTATCTATAATGCAGTTTATTCCGTGTAGAATTATAAAAGTTAGGCCTACTTTCTCATTATTTTTACGGAGTAAAGCTATGATTTATCTATATAACATATATAATGCGGTTTATTCCGTGTAAATCATTCCTAAAATTATAAAAGCTACTTTCTCATTCTTTTACGGAGTAGGCCTCCTAAAGCTATTGTATAATGCGGTTTATTCTGTGTAGAATATCATTTTTCAAATTTCTCATTCCGTTTATAGAAGGGCATTCCTAAAATTGCTCATTATTTTTACGGAGTAAAGCTATGATTTATCTATAATGCGGTTTATTCCGTGTAAATCATTCCTAAAATTATAAAAGCTATTCAATATTTACAGAGAAAAGGTATTCTAATAATGCGGTTTATTCCGCGTATAAAGATCATTCCTAAAATGATAACAGTTACTTTCTGGCATTATTTTTACGGAGTAAAGCTATGATTTATCTATGATGCGGTTTATTCCGTGTAGAATTAGATCATTCCTAAAATTATAAAAGCTATAGCTTTTACTTTCTCATTACTTTTACGGAGTAGGCCTAAAGCTATTCTATAATGCAGTTTATTCCGTGTAGCTTGATGATCATTCCTAAAAGTATACAAGTTACTTTCTCATTATTTTAACTTAAAAAGTAGGGCCTAAAGCCTACGATTTTAATGATGCGCTTTATTCCGTTTTAAAGAAGATTTCAAAACTTAACAAGCTACTTCTGAGTTTGAGATGTTAACGCAACGGAAATGTCGGAGGCCGTCCGCACTGAGAAACGGCCGGGGAGAAACCCTAGTCGTCGGGTCTATCTTCACGGTTATATTCTCCCGTGGTCACATACAACACTGCACCGTACCGCTGCGCCAATCAACAGTTCTTCAGGAATTGCGTCGCGTAATACAGAGCGCCGAGTAAATACATCCAGTAGCGGCCTACTTATTATAGGACGCCATGGTAAAATATATTCATCCGTCGCGTCAATACAGCGCGCTACAGCAACTTCAACGGCACACCTCATGGGCGCCGGGGTTTCTCGACCGCGGTTAAATACCCGGTGCAGTGCGCGCGGTCAGTGCCGTACTGCCCGCGGGAGAAAGCTATTAGTCCCGCGGTGTGCCGTGTTTGACCACGGGAGAAAGTGACCCGGCAAAGTAAGGTCTTATGACTTCTACCGTTTGAAATTAGTATTTATTTACGGGAATGTCGTCTTATTAATTTTGGGGAGAAACTTTTTATTTTTCTTACTTCATGTTCAACCAAAAATAACATGTTTTCCCCCAAAATTAAGGCGACGGCAGGTCCAAAAATAAATAAAACGTTAGTTGTAAAGACAAATACTCACGTTTCCCCCCAAAATTAATAAGACGGCAGGTCTAAAAATAAATAAGACGAAAAATAGCCTCTTCCTTCCCTTTTTTAACCTTCTTTCCCCCCAAAACTATACCAAGCCCCTCTTTTGCTGCTATAATATCCCCCAAAAGAAATCCCCTTTTCCGTCCGTACCGGACCGTGTATTCATTTAGTATGATAAATAAGTAATCAAACCTATATACTACTCCCTTAACGCGACGAATTTGTATACCCAGACAATAGAGAAACACTGTTTTTCGTCGCGTCAAGGGAGTAGTATATAGAGCGTGTCGGGTATCCAACGCACCTATATACTACTACCTTAACGCGACGATATTGTATACCCAGACAATAGAGACACACTGTTTTTCGTCGCGTTAAGGGACTAGTAATATATAGAGCGCCCGAGGTATCCAACGCACCTATATACTAGTCCCTTAACGCGACGATATTGTATACCCAGACGATAGAAAGACACTGTTTTTCGTCGCGTCAAGGGAGTAGTATATAGAGCTAGAGGAGCATAGGACACACTTAACGTGGGACACACTACACTAAGAATTTAGGAATGCATACAAAAGACACACTATAATTGTAAAGTAATGGTTTTATTTTATTATTTTTAATAACACACATAGACACCAATATTATTGATCTCCCACAGCAGTACTGCTGTGAGAGATCGATAACATCATAACACTGATTTCGTCAACAAGTTTGCCACAACTTCGGTGCTTTTTTCCAGTAAGTTAGGGGGTCCGGTCACTTCCGTCGTCCTATTAAGGTAGATTGCCAGCTTATATAAGCTATTGGTAGCTAATGTCAGCTATTGATAGCTAATATCGGGTTATGCGCTAATGGTAGTTATATTTTTACTTTATTATAAACCTAGCTATAGCTGATATTAGCTATTACAACAATATATTATAAGATAAAACATTAACTTGATCGTTTCCCAAACACATCAAGGGTCGTTCTTAAAAAAGCCAATCAAATGTAAAAATGTAAACACCTTTTAAGGTGGTTACATTTGATATAACTTTGGTGTAGGAAGCCAATGACGTTTAAACCGGTATTAAAAGCATGTTAAGAATTTAAACATCACATTGTTGGTGTTTTTAACTTGGTGTTAGAAGCCATAGAAATTTAAACCCTTATTAAGCGTTAAAACATCAAATCGATCCCGGAACACACGATTGGTCGTTCTTTAAAACGTGTAGGTGTAGAAAGCCAATAAAAGTTAAAATTCTTAATATGCATGATAACACTTTCTACGCGGCCATAATTTACCATAATTATTATCGAACAACAGATTTTTCGGAAACCTTTCGTAACAGTTTTCAATGAGGAAAAAATATAAAATAAAGATAGCCCATTAGCAGATAGGGGTAGCTGATATAAGCTAAGGGGTTGTGATAGCTGATAGCCGTAATAGCTAAGTTTTCAATGAGGGAAAAAATATATAATAAAGATAGGCCTAGCCCATTAGCAGATAGGGGTAGCTAATATAGTGATAGCTGATAGCTCAATAGCTACGTTTTCGAGGCAAAACAAATATAAAATAAAGATATCCCATTAGCAGATAGGGTAGCTAATATAAGCTAACGGGTTGTGATAGCTGATAGCTCAATAGCTAAGTTTTCGAGGGAAAAAATAAAAAATAAAAATAGCCTATTAGCAGATAGGGGTAGCTAATATAAGCTAACGGGTTGTGATAGCTGATAGCTCAATAGCAACGTTTTAGAGGGGAAAATATAAAATAAAGATAGCCCATTAGCAGATAGGGGTAGCTAATATAAGCTAACGGGTTGTGATAGGTGATAGCTCAATAGCTAAGTTTTCGAGGGAAAAAATATAAAATAAAAATAGCCCATTAGCAGATAGGGGTAGCTAATATAAGCTAACGGGTTGTGATAGCTGATAGCTCAATAGCTACAGTTTTCGAGGGGAAAAAATATAAAATAAAGATAGCCCATTAGCAGATAGGGGTAGCTAATATATGCTAACGGGTTGTGATAGCTGATAGCTCAATAGCTACAGTTTTGGAGGGAAAAAATATAAAATAAAGATAGCCCATTAGCAGATAGGGTAGCTAATATAAGCTAACGGGTTGTGATAGCTGATAGCTCAATAGCTACGATTTCGAGGGAAAAAATATAAAATCAAGATAGCCCATTAGCAGATAGGGGTAGCTAATATAAGCTAACGGGTTGTGATAGCTGATAGCTCAATAGCTACGTTTTCGAGGGGGAAAAAATATAAAATAAAGATAGCCCATTAGCAGATAGGGGTAGCTAATATATGCTAACGGGTTGTGATAGCTGATAGCTCAATAGCTACAGTTTTCGAGGGAAAAAAATATAAAATAAAGATAGCCCATTACCAGATAGGGTAGCTAATATAAGCTAACGGGTTGTGATAGCTGATAGCTCAATAGCTACGTTTTCCAGGGAAAAAATAAATAAAATCAAGACAGCCCATTAGCAGATAGGGGTAGCTAATATAAGCTAACGCGTTGTGATAGCTGATAGCTCAATAGCTACGATTTCGAGGGAAAAAATATAAAATCAAGATAGCCCATTAGCAGATAGGGGTAGCTAATATAAGCTAACGGGTTGTGATAGCTGATAGCTCAATAGCTACAGTTTTCGAGGGAAAAAATATAAAATAAAGATAGCCCATTAGCAGATAGGGTAGCTAATATAAGCTAACGGGTTGTGATAGCTGATAGCTCAATAGCTACGTTTTCCAGGGGAAAAAAATATAAAATCAAGATAGCCCATTAGCAGATAGGGGTAGCTAATATAAGCTAACGCGTTGTGATAGCTGATAGCTCAATAGCTACGATTTCCAGGGAAAAAATATAAAATCAAGATAGCCCATTAGCAGATAGGGGTAGCTAATATAAACTAATGGGTTGTGATAGCTGATAGCTCAATAGCTACAGTTTTCGAGGGAAAAAATATAAAATAAAGATAGCCCATTAGCAGATAGGGATAGCTAATATAAGCTAACGCGTTGTGATAGCTGATAGCTCAATAGCTACGTTTTCCAGGGGAAAAAAATATAAAATCAAGATAGCCCATTAGCAGATAGGGGTAGCTAATATAAGCTAACGCGTTGTATTAGCTGATAGCTCAATAGCTACGTTTTCCAGGGAAAAAATAAATAAAATCAAGATAGCCCATTAGCAGATAGGGGTAGCTAATATAAGCTAACGCGTTGTGATAGCTGATAGCTCAATAGCTACGATTTCCAGGGAAAAAAATATAAAATCAAGATAGCCCATTAGCAGATAGGGGTAGCTAATATAAGCTAACGGGTTGTGATAGCTGATAGCTCAATAGCTACGATTTCCAGGGAAAAAAATATAAAATCAAGATAGCCCATTAGCAGATAGGGGTAGCTAATATAAGCTAACGGGTTGTGATAGCTGATAGCTCAATAGCTACGATTTCCAGGGGGAAAAAAAATATAAAATCAAGATAGCCCATTAGCAGATAGGGGTAGGTAATATAAGCTAACGGGTTGTGATAGCTGATAGCTCAATAGCTACGTTTTCCAGGGAAAAAAATATAAAATCAAGATAGCCCATTAGCAGATAGGGGTAGCTAATATAAGCTAACGCGTTGTGATAGCTGATAGCTCAATAGCTACGATTTCCAGGAAAAAAATATAAAATCAAGATAGCCCATTAGCAGATAGGGGTAGCTAATATAAGCTAACGGGTTGTGATAGCTGATAGCTCAATAGCTACGATTTCCAGGGAAAAAAATATAAAATCAAGATAGCCCATTAGCAGATAGGGGTAGCTAATATAAGCTAACGGGTTGTGATAGCTGATAGCTCAATAGCTACGATTTCCAGGGGAAAAAAAAAAAAAATCAAGATAGCCTATTAGCAGATAGGGGTAGGTAATATAAGCTAACGGGTTGTGATAGCTGATAGCTCAATAGCTACGATTTCCAGGGAAAAAAATATAAAATCAAGATAGCCCATTAGCAGATAGGGGTAGCTAATATAAACTAATGGGTTGTGATAGCTGATAGCTCAATAGCTACAGTTTTCGAGGGAAAAAATATAAAATAAAGATAGCCCATTAGCAGATAGGGATAGCTAATATAAGCTAACGCGTTGTGATAGCTGATAGCTCAATAGCTACGTTTTCCAGGGGAAAAAATATAAAATCAAGATAGCCCATTAGCAGATAGGGGTAGCTAATATAAGCTAACGCGTTGTATTAGCTGATAGCTCAATAGCTACGTTTTCCAGGGAAAAAATAAATAAAATCAAGATAGCCCATTAGCAGATAGGGGTAGCTAATATAAGCTAACGCGTTGTGATAGCTGATAGCTCAATAGCTACGATTTCCAGGGGAAAAAATATAAAATCAAGATAGCCCATTAGCAGATAGGGGTAGCTAATATAAGCTAACGGGTTGTGATAGCTGATAGCTCAATAGCTACGATTTCCAGGGGAAAAAAATATAAAATCATGATAGCCCATTAGCAGATAGGGGTAGCTAATATAAGCTAACGGGTTGTGATAGCTGATAGCTCAATAGCTACGATTTCCAGGGGGAAAAAATATAAAATCAAGATAGCCCATTAGCAGATAGGGGTAGGTAATATAAGCTAACGGGTTGTGATAGCTGATAGCTCAATAGCTACGTTTTCCAGGGAAAAAAAAATATAAAATCAAGATAGCCCATTAGCAGATAGGGGTAGGTAATATAAGCTAACGCGTTGTGATAGCTGATAGCTCAATAGCTACGTTTTCCAGGGAAAAAAATATAAAATCAAGATAGCCCATTAGCAGATAGGGGTAGCTAATATAAGCTAACGGGTTGTGATAGCTGATAGCTCAATAGCTACGATTTCCAGGGAAAAAAATATAAAATCAAGATAGCCCATTAGCAGATAGGGGTAGCTAATATAAGCTAACGGGTTGTGATAGCTGATAGCTCAATAGCTACGATTTCCAGGGAAAAAAAAAAAAAATCAAGATAGCCTATTAGCAGATAGGGGTAGGTAATATAAGCTAACGGGTTGTGATAGCTGATAGCTCAATAGCTACGATTTCCAGGGGGAAAAAAAATAAAAAAATCAAGATAGCCCATTAGCAGATAGGGGTAGTTAATATAAGCTAACGGGTTGTGATAGCTGATAGCTCAATAGCTATGTTTTCCAGGGGAAAAAATATAAAATCAAGACAGCCCATTAGCAGATAGGGGTACCTAATATAAGCTAACGCGTTGTGATAGCTGATAGCTCAATAGCTACGATTTCCAGGGAAAAAAAATATAAAATCAAGATAGCCCATTAGCAGATAGGGGTAGGTAATATAAGCTAACGGGTTGTGATAGCTGATAGCTCAATAGCTACGTTTTCCAGGGAAAAAAATATAAAATCAAGATAGCCCATTAGCAGATAGGGGTAGCTAATATAAGCTAACGCGTTGTGATAGCTGATAGCTCAATAGCTACGATTTCCAGGGAAAAAAATATAAAATCAAGATAGCCCATTAGCAGATAGGGGTAGCTAATATAAGCTAACGGGTTGTGATAGCTGATAGCTCAATAGCTACGATTTCCAGGGAAAAAAAATATAAAATCAAGATAGCCCATTAGCAGATAGGGGTAGCTAATATAAGCTAACGGGTTGTGATAGCTGATAGCTCAATAGCTACGATTTCCAGGGGAAAAAAATATAAAATCAAGATAGCCTATTAGCAGATAGGGGTAGGTAATATAAGCTAACGGGTTGTGATAGCTGATAGCTCAATAGCTACGATTTCCAGGGAAAAAAATATAAAATCAAGATAGCCCATTAGCAGATAGGGGTAGCTAATATAAACTAATGGGTTGTGATAGCTGATAGCTCAATAGCTACAGTTTTCGAGGGAAAAAATATAAAATAAAGATAGCCCATTAGCAGATAGGGATAGCTAATATAAGCTAACGCGTTGTGATAGCTGATAGCTCAATAGCTACGTTTTCCAGGGGAAAAAATATAAAATCAAGATAGCCCATTAGCAGATAGGGGTAGCTAATATAAGCTAACGCGTTGTATTAGCTGATAGCTCAATAGCTACGTTTTCCAGGGAAAAAATAAATAAAATCAAGATAGCCCATTAGCAGATAGGGGTAGCTAATATAAGCTAACGCGTTGTGATAGCTGATAGCTCAATAGCTACGATTTCCAGGGGAAAAAATATAAAATCAAGATAGCCCATTAGCAGATAGGGGTAGCTAATATAAGCTAACGGGTTGTGATAGCTGATAGCTCAATAGCTACGATTTCCAGGGAAAAAATATATAAAATCATGATAGCCCATTAGCAGATAGGGGTAGCTAATATAAGCTAACGGGTTGTGATAGCTGATAGCTCAATAGCTACGATTTCCAGGGGGAAAAAATATAAAATCAAGATAGCCCATTAGCAGATAGGGGTAGGTAATATAAGCTAACGGGTTGTGATAGCTGATAGCTCAATAGCTACGTTTTCCAGGGAAAAAAAATATAAAATCAAGATAGCCCATTAGCAGATAGGGGTAGGTAATATAAGCTAACGCGTTGTGATAGCTGATAGCTCAATAGCTACGTTTTCCAGGGAAAAAAATATAAAATCAAGATAGCCCATTAGCAGATAGGGGTAGCTAATATAAGCTAACGGGTTGTGATAGCTGATAGCTCAATAGCTACGATTTCCAGGGAAAAAAATATAAAATCAAGATAGCCCATTAGCAGATAGGGGTAGCTAATATAAGCTAACGGGTTGTGATAGCTGATAGCTCAATAGCTACGATTTCCAGGGAAAAAAAAAAAAATCAAGATAGCCTATTAGCAGATAGGGGTAGGTAATATAAGCTAACGGGTTGTGATAGCTGATAGCTCAATACCTACGATTTCCAGGGGGAAAAAAAAATAAAAAAATCAAGATAGCCCATTAGCAGATAGGGGTAGCTAATATAAGCTAACGGGTTGTGATAGCTGATAGCTCAATAGCTATGTTTTCCAGGGAAAAAAATATAAAATCAAGACAGCCCATTAGCAGATAGGGGTACCTAATATAAGCTAACGCGTTGTGATAGCTGATAGCTCAATAGCTACGATTTCCAGGGAAAAAAATATAAAATCAAGATAGCCCATTAGCAGATAGGGGTAGGTAATATAAGCTAACGGGTTGTGATAGCTGATAGCTCAATAGCTACGTTTTCCAGGGAAAAAAATATAAAATCAAGATAGCCCATTAGCAGATAGGGGTAGCTAATATAAGCTAACGCGTTGTGATAGCTGATAGCTCAATAGCTACGATTTCCAGGGAAAAAAATATAAAATCAAGATAGCCCATTAGCAGATAGGGGTAGCTAATATAAGCTAACGGGTTGTGATAGCTGATAGCTCAATAGCTACGATTTCCAGGGAAAAAAATATAAAATCAAGATAGCCCATTAGCAGATAGGGGTAGCTAATATAAGCTAACGGGTTGTGATAGCTGATAGCTCAATAGCTACGATTTCCAGGGGAAAAAAATATAAAATCAAGATAGCCTATTAGCAGATAGGGGTAGGTAATATAAGCTAACGGGTTGTGATAGCTGATAGCTCAATAGCTACGATTTCCAGGGAAAAAAATATAAAATCAAGATAGCCCATTAGCAGATAGGGGTAGCTAATATAAGCTAACGGGTTGTGATAGCTGATAGCTCAATAGCTACGATTTCCAGGGAAAAAAATATAAAATCAAGATAGCCCATTAGCAGATAGGGGTAGCTAATATAAGCTAACGGGTTGTGATAGCTGATAGCTCAATAGCTACGATTTCCAGGGGGAAAAAATATAAAATCAAGATAGCCCATTAGCAGATAGGGGTAGGTAATATAAGCTAACGGGTTGTGATAGCTGATAGCTCAATAGCTACGATTTCCAGGGAAAAAAAAAATCAAGATAGCCCATTAGCAGATAGGGGTAGCTAATATAAGCTAACGGGTTGTGATAGCTGATAGCTCAATAGCTATATTTTCCAGGGAAAAAAATATAAAATCAAGATAGCCCATTAGCAGATAGGGGTAGCTAATATAAGCTAACGCGTTGTGATAGCTGATAGCTCAATAGCTACGATTTCCAGGGAAAAAAATATAAAATCAAGATAGCCCATTAGCAGATAGGGGTAGCTAATATAAGCTAACGGGTTGTGATAGCTGATAGCTCAATAGCTACGATTTCCAGGGGGGAAAAAATATAAAATCAAGATAGCCCATTAGCAGATAGGGGTAGGTAATATAAGCTAACGGGTTGTGATAGCTGATAGCTCAATAGCTACGATTTCCAGGGGAAAAAAAAAAAAATCAAGATAGCCCATTAGCAGATAGGGGTAGCTAATATAAGCTAACGGGTTGTGATAGCTGATAGCTCAATAGCTATGTTTTCCAGGGAAAAAAAATATGAAATCAAGATAGCCCATTAGCAGATAGGGGTAGCTAATATAAGCTAACGCGTTGTGATAGCTGATAGCTCAATAGCTACGATTTCCAGGGAAAAAAATATAAAATCAAGATAGCCCATTAGCAGATAGGGGTAGCTAATATAAGCTAACGGGTTGTGATAGCTGATAGCTCAATAGCTACGATTTCCAGGGAAAAAAATATAAAATCAAGATAGCCCATTAGCAGATAGGGGTAGGTAATATAAGCTAACGGGTTGTGATAGCTGATAGCTCAATAGCTACGTTTTCCAGGGAAAAAAATATAAAATCAAGATAGCCCATTAGCAGATAGGGGTAGCTAATATAAGCTAACGCGTTGTGATAGCTGATAGCTCAATAGCTACGATTTCCAGGAAAAAATAAAATAAAATCAAGATAGCCCATTAGCAGATAGGGGTAGCTAATATAAGCTAACGGGTTGTGATAGCTGATAGCTCAATAGCTACGATTTCCAGGGAAAAAAATATAAAATCAAGATAGCCCATTAGCAGATAGGGGTAGCTAATATAAGCTAACGGGTTGTGATAGCTGATAGCTCAATAGCTACGATTTCCAGGGGAAAAAAAATATAAAATCAAGATAGCCTATTAGCAGATAGGGGTAGGTAATTTAAACTAACGGGTTGTGATAGCTGATAGCTCAATAGCTACGATTTCCAGGGAAAAAAATATAAAATCAAGATAGCCCATTAGCAGATAGGGGTAGCTAATATAAGCTAACGGGTTGTGATAGCTGATAGCTCAATAGCTACGATTTCCAGGGAAAAAAATATAAAATCAAGATAGCCCATTAGCAGATAGGGGTAGCTAATATAAGCTAACGGGTTGTGATAGCTGATAGCTCAATAGCTACGATTTCCAGGGGGAAAAAATATAAAATCAAGATAGCCCATTAGCAGATAGGGGTAGGTAATATAAGCTAACGGGTTGTGATAGCTGATAGCTCAATAGCTACGATTTCCAGGGGAAAAAAGAAAAAAGAAATCAAGATAGCCCATTAGCAGATAGGGGTAGCTAATATAAGCTAACGCGTTGTGATAGCTGATAGCTCAATAGCTACGATTTCCAGGGAAAAAATATAAAATCAAGATAGCCCATTAGCAGATAGGGGTAGCTAATATAAGCTAACGGGTTGTGATAGCTGATAGCTCAATAGCTACGATTTCCAGGGGGAAAAAAATATAAAATCAAGATAGCCCATTAGCAGATAGGGGTAGGTAATATAAGCTAACGGGTTGTGATAGCTGATAGCTCAATAGCTACGATTTCCAGGGGGAAAAAAAAAATCAAGATAGCCCATTAGCAGATAGGGGTAGCTAATATAAGCTAACGCGTTGTGATAGCTGATAGCTCAATAGCTACGATTTCCAGGGAAAAAAATATAAAATCAAGATAGCCCATTAGCAGATAGGGGTAGCTAATATAAGCTAACGGGTTGTGATAGCTGATAGCTCAATAGCTACGATTTCCAGGGAAAAAATAAAATAAAATCAAGATAGCCCATTAGCAGATAGGGGTAGCTAATATAAGCTAACGGGTTGTGATAGCTGATAGCTCAATAGCTACGATTTCCAGGAAAAAAAATATAAACTCAAGATAGCCCATTAGCAGATAGGGGTAGCTAATATAAGCTAACGGGTTGTGATAGCTGAAAGCTCAATAGCTACGTTTTCCAGGGAAAAAAAATATAAAATCAAGATAGCCCATTAGCAGATAGGGGTAGCTAATATAAGCTAACGGGTTGTGATAGCTAATAGCTCAATAGCTACGTTTTCCAGGGAAAAATAATATAAAATCAAGATAGCCCATTAGCAGATAGAGGTAGCTAATATAAGCTAACGCGTTGTAATAGCTGATAGCTCAATAGCTACGTTTTCCAGGGAAAAGATATAAGATCAAGATAGCCCATTAGCAGATAGGCGTAGCTAATATAAGCTAAACATTACTTTTGTTAGGGGTACCCCTTTAGCTGATAGCGATAGCTAATATACGATCCCTATACATATACATGTATAATAGTGTCAAAAATCTCGTTACATTTAGCAAAAAAGGGCTACTGTTAGAATATATAATATACACATAAATAGCTCCTAATAGCTAAGGCCCTTAAAAAAACCTGTAATACCGCACCTAACTCCCTGTACCTTGTGTAGCCAGATAGTGTTTAAAAAAAGTCAAGTGAATTTCATGTTGTTTGATTCACCCAATTGTTTGTCTTATTTGTTCTGTAGATATCAATGAATGTGCCGGTAACCCGTGTCAGAATGGTGGTGTATGCCAGGACTTGGTGAATGAATACCAATGTGATTGTACAGGAACAGGTTATGAGGGGATCAATTGTGAAATAGGTGAGTAAATGGATAACCAATGTGTAAATCGCTATTTCATTTAATGTTTTAGTTGGAGCTTCCTTTTTATGTCTTTTTTCACCCTATGTTGTAGGCCTATAGAGTAATATAATGCTGTCTCCAAAATTATGAGTAATCGATAATTGAAAAGGTTACTCATTTTTTATTTAAACAATTATCAATGCAAAGGTTATACACGTAAGGAACTATAAACAATCTTTTTTCCCGCTTAATTAGACGCATTTGCTCTTGTTTATATGATTACAGATATTGATGAGTGTGATACCGAAACTGATAATTGTCATCCAAACGCCGCCTGCACTAACAATGATGGTGGATTCAGTTGCTTTTGTGATGCTGGTTTTGAAGGAGATGGTGTGACTTGTACAGGTAAGTTGATGGGTTAATATGTTGCTGATAAATTTGATAATCTGTATAGGCCTATGTCGAGTACTGCAACAAACTCCACAAATGTGATATAAACATTGCAGGCGCGACTGTGATAAATAATCGAAATAAGTAAATTAAATCAAAAAGTAAAGCAAATCACATTCAATTTAAAACGAAATGAATAATATACGAGTTAAATCTATTCAACACTCACATTTATTTTTCGTAGTAACCATACTCCGTCGTCAGAAATAAATGTGAGTGTTGAAGAATAGTTTTAAATCTTCTTTACGAGGGTCGGTCAATAAATAATGAAAGTAATCATGGTATGGGATGCATGTAGTCTTAATTGTCAAAGACGCCTCTCGAGTGCCGAGCAAAGCGAGGCCTGTTTTTAGCGCCACGATTCCACAAATTTGATAGAGGACGATCACACTGTTTTACCGCCACGAAGCCTTGATGAAAGGCTAGGATGCATGAGTGATTCTATTGACAGATAGTGCGAACAATACAAAGTATGAACCTTTGTCTTTCAAACAATACACAATCATTTTCGGGTACCCGGGTACCCAATTAAGTACCCAAAATAACGGTAGGGTACGGTACCCGGGCTTTAGGTCACACCCTTAGTGCCATTTGTACGCTTCTTGAAATACAGGATGCACGACTGGCCAGTATGGTATACAGTGTAACACAACCTGCACGTGTGTATTAGGAGCAGTTTGTAATTCAGTAGATGGAGCATGTACTTGTACTAAAGTGTTTGATGGACAGGACTGTGATAAAGGTAGGTATTGATAAGTTAGCTTGATTCTAGCAGTTTTTCTAGTCATAGGTTATGTTAGGTCAACATAGCTAATATTAAGCGATACAAGTAAGAGAGAACTTTTAAGTTTTAAAAAACGGTATAACTTACCAAAGAAACATCCGATTTTCACCAGGCTTTCAGTTTCTTTTTTTGGATTCCATCTTGGTTTTATTTCATCTAATTGCGCATGTGTCACAACCCCATAGAGGTCAGGATACCCCCCCCCCCCCCCCGAAGTTGTGCCGAGTAACCCCGAGTCCCGCTGAAGATTGTTCACAACAACGATGACGTCATCTGAATGACAGACAGTCAATAAAGGGGGGGGGGGGGGGGGGGGGTCACTGCTATGGATTCACGATGTGAATGCATTTCTACTTATTTTCACGCGAGGGTTTATGAAAATAAGTTCTATTGTCTACAGGTAACTTGGATGTTCAAATAAAAGTCAGCAAAACTCCAGATCAGATTTTGGATGGCACCGATGTGACATTGACCTGTATGATTAACCTGCCTACTAGTGAGATTGGTTATTTCATCACATGGACTCTGCCTTATGGAACCACAAGGGATGTGGGGGTAGAGGCGTTTGATGAGGGGCAGTATTTGTTATATCTCATGAGTGTACAGCCAGAGAAAGATAGTGGGGATTATACCTGTACAGCTAGCACTATCTTACAAACAGGAGAAACTTTGGAAGTTATATCTATTGAAACAATTG
>CM069457.1:34211095-34415657 GCA_035610835.1 Ophiura sarsii
TAATTAGTTAAACTCCTTCAAAAGCTAAATATCCTAATAGCACGGTAGCCACGCGACCCTGTGCAATGATATCATCATTTGATAAATTCCTTCAATAGCTAAATAGCCTAATAGCGCGGTAGCAACGCGACCCTGTGCAATAATATAAACATAGACCAGTACACAAAACCCTCTAAGTACCAAATTAGCAACTAGCCACCTTGTCTCCGATAATTAGGATAATGCTGTTATGAATAGCGAAATATCATATGTAACCAGCGATGGAAATAAGACCCGCCCGCCCGCCCATAGCGGGTAACTTTCGTGTCGGGCGGGTGAAGATACAAAGGTACCCGTCCGACTGGCGGGTAACATTTTTGAAGCTCAATATGAAAGTAACAGTAAGTTCAGGGTAATTTCATCATTAGATGATCGTGTGTCATGATGATAGAGGAGATCAGGTTGATAGGAGATTAAAGAGAGTATTGGATTGATGAACATGATGAATACGAGGAGCTGTTGCGGGCTGAGTTACAGTGGAACATCGTACAATAAAGACAAAAACATGTAATTTTAGTTTAAAAGTAATCTTGCTCTTAATTGTTTGCTGCAAAATATTTTGAAAAAAAACCTTGGGCTTGTGGAATTTTTGTCGGGCAGGTAAATTCTGTGAATTACCTGCCCGACTGGCTAGTTGAAAGAAATCTGAAGTTCCACCGCTGTATGTAACTGTTGGAAAAGGAATTTCCCTCCATAGGCTTAAGTACAGTAGATAGCGTCGATAAGTGCGGATCCCGCACCATACTCGCGGAGACTGGGGTAATTTTACTTTTGCCTTGGGCAAACACTTTGAGATCTTCACGCCCCTTTAAGCAAAATCCTGTACTGTATGTTTTTATTTTTATTTGATACACCGCCAGATTACCTTTATTTCAAAATTCCGGTATTCTGAAGTTCTACCAAAAAACTGTTTTTAAAACCACCACTTACTTGAAACTCTCTACATCTTGGTGCCTGTGCATTTGTCCCGCACACTAACAGTTTATTGTCCACATGGTTATATAGCAACACTTGGATATAGTTCTGGCACTCCCAAAATTGGTTGCCTTTCATTGTACAACTGTCTATTACATCATCAGTGGCAGGCCACGTATAATTCCTAACTGTAGACACGTCACTAATTGCGTTGTCCAGACTAAATATGTAAAAAATGTTCTTGCCTCCTATGTACAACATGCGTCGTTGAGTGTCTATGGACATTGTACCGAGGCTCTCCCCTTGAAAATATTGAAGATCTGTAAAGTGAGAGAATAAAGGAAATAGTATTATTATAAATTGTTTGATTCTCAAATCAACTAATTAGAAGATATCGGTTTAAAACATACAAATATGGATGTATGTTTGGTTAAGTAGTGGTAAGACTAATACATTTCAAATGCTGTAACGGATTTCAGTCATATGCTACCAACTTCGTTGTTATTTGAGTTTTTTCATCCGGATTTTACAGACTATAAAATATAGCATTACTATAGGAAATTAATTGACCTTTGACATTGATGCATTTATAAGATAGAAAATTGAGCCTGTTGTGCCATGTATTAAAGTTAATGTTAACATATAATGTCAAACATAATTAAACGCAATGTACAATTTCACAACAAGACAACTTTTTAGAAATATCACTTGAAATTCACATTTCAATCGGGTAGCACAACTTCCGAAGGATTTTTAAAAATATTTTGATTCAGACAGTGGTCATGGGGAGCACAATTTAATAAGGGAACGCACATGTACTTACCCTATTAAAAGCAATCTATTAATGCAATCTCACATTACTAATATGCTCAATTAGTAGCAGAATAATGAGCAACGAGGGACTATTATAATGTTAAAAATAATGATAATAAAGCACAATGTACAAGTTCACAACAAGAACAACTCTCTAAAAATATCACTTGACATTCACATTTTAATCGAGTAGCCCAACTTTCCGAGGGGGGGGGGGGGGGGGGGGGCACAATTCGATAAGGGAATGCACATGTATAACACATACACTATTACACTATTAAGAGTCAGTCTGTGTAATTTTTTAGAATTGATTCTATCCTTCAAATAATAGATTTTTCTCATAGCTTGTGTATTGGTAGGCCCTTGGGCACTAACAACTAGGGTGACTTTCAAAAAATAAAAAATCGACTCGTTGCCATGGTTACCCACCAAAAACCAATTTGGGCCATTTTGGACCATATTTGCCCTGAAATTTACTCAAAATTGTCTTATGTCAAGAACTCACTGTACAAAAACGGAATAATACTGGAACCTTCCAATACAATCATCTCAAAGGACAACTCTTCCCCTACTGACTGCATCATTTAAAGGTAAATATCTTACTCCTAAAGGTAAATGCCAAGTATTTAAAGGTTGCCTGTTTTCAGTTTTGAAATAAAGGCGATTTTTGACCAAATGTATTACCTTAAAATTAATTCTGCCAGGGGTGCCAGAAATTTGTCTTTGCTGGTGTGACTAGTTAAATGTATTGCCCTTCCAAATCTGTAAAAAGTAGCTTGGGCAAATGATATTCCTAAGTACAGTGTTGCCAGGAACAACAGCCTTTTTGAAATCTGAGCATTTTGACTAAATAAGCCTTTTAACCCTATTTGTTATAAAAGCATGTGTTTTTTCAATGATATTCAATTAAAACATATTCTAATAACTCAGTTACATTCTTGTGGTTGATTGCAAAGTGTAATCTGTAATAACAATTCGACCTGTTGCCATGGTAACAACCAAAAACCAATTTTGGCCATTTTGGACCAAATTTGCCCTGAAATATACTTACAATTATCGTATGTCAAGAACTGACCATACCATAACAGAATAATACTGGAACCTTAGAATACAATCATATCAAAGGACTCCTCTTCCCCTACTGACTGCATCATTTAAGGGTGAATATCTTATTCTTAAAGGTAAATGCTAAGTATTTAAAGGTTGCCTATTTTCAGTTTTGAAAATCAAGGTGATTTTTGACCAAAAGTATTGCCTTAAAAATCTTCTTTTCAGGGGTGCCAGAAATATGTCCTTGCTGGTGTAAGTAGTTCAATGTATTGCCCATTCAGATCGGTAAAAGGTAGCTTGGGCAAATGATATTCCTAAGTACAGTGTTGCCAGAAACAACAGCCATTTTTAAATCTAAGCATTTTTTACTAAATAAGGCTTTTTAACACTATTTGTTATAAAAGCATGTGTTTTTCCAATGATCTTCAATCAAAACATATTCTATTGACTCAGTAAACTCTTTTTGGGGGTTGATTGCAAAGGGTTATCTGTAATAACAATTCGACCTGTTGCCATGGTAACAACCATAAAACCATTTTTGCCATTTTGGACCAAATTTGCCATGAAATGTACTCAAAATTATCTTATGTCAAGAACTGAAACCAAAACAGAATAATACTGAAACCTTAAAATACAATCACCTCAAAGGACACCTCTTCCCCTACTGACTGCATCATTTAAGGGTGAATATCTTATTCTTAAAGGTAAATACTAAGTATTGAAAGGTTGCCTATTTTCAGTTTTGATAATCAAGGTGATTTTTGACCAAAAGTATTGCCTTCAAAATCTCCTTTTCAGGGGTGCCAGTAATATGTTCGATGTATTGCCCATTCAGATCTGTAAAGAAAAGCTTGGGCAAATGATATTCCTAAGTACAGTGTTGCCAGGAACAACAGCCATTTTTAAATCTAAGCATTTTTACTAAATAAGGCTTTTGAACCTTTCATTATCAATGTGTTGTGAACATGTTTACTATACATTATGTATATATATTCAGTATTATGCCTATACCTGTCTGTATATTCCAAAAACATTTTTTCTGGCAACACTAGATACTACTTCGTTGTATCGCTTGTCTGCATGCTATATACTGTTCACAAGAAAGGTTGTAATTTCAGCTACTCACACTAGCAAACATGTTATTTTGTCAACACTGATTTTCATAGGTTTAGCAGAAGCTGGATGCGGCTGGATTTATGTACAGTCTATGTTTATGAAATTGGGTGTTATCCAGTAACCCAGGCAACACTCTTTTTCATATTACTCTTTGAAAACAACCACAAGAATGTAACCGAGTTAATAGAATATGTTTTGATTGAATAGCATTGAAAAAACATATGCTTTCATAACAAATATTATTTGAAAAGGCATATTTAGTCAAAATGCTCAGATTTTAACAAGGCTGTTGCGCCTGGCGACACCGTACTTATCATTTGCCCAAGCTACTGTTTACAGATTTGAAAGGGCAATACATGTAACTGCTACTAGCTGGAAGAGGGATTTTTAAGGCAAAAATCGCTTCTTTTTTTTCAAAACTGAAAATAGGCAACCTTTAAATACTTAGCATTTACCTTTAAGAGTAAGATGTTTTTGGTTGTTACCGTGGCAACAGGTCACATTTTCATTACAGATAACCCTTTGCAAACAACCCCAATAATGTAACAGAGTTATTAGAGTATGTTTTGATTGAATATCATTGAAAAACACATACTTTATAAGTTATAACAGATAGGGTTCAAAAGCCATATTTAGTAAAAATGCTTAGATTTAAAAATGGCTGTTGTTCCTGGCAACACTGTACTTAGGAATAGCATTTGCCCAAGCTACTTTTTATAGATCTGCATGGGCAATACATCGAACTACTTACACCAGCAAGGACATATTTCTGGCACCTCTGAAAAGGAGATTTTTAAGGCAATACTTTTGGTCAAAAATCACCTTGATTTTCAAAACTGAAAATAGGCAACCTTTAAATACTTAGCATTTACCTTTAAGAATAAGATTCACCCTTAAATGATGCAGTCAGTAGGGAAGAGGTGTCCTTTGAGATGATTGTATTCTAAGGTTCCAGTATTATTCTGTTTTTGGTATGGTCAGTTCTTGACATAAGATAATTTTGAGTACATTTCATGGCAAATTTGTTCCAAAATTGTTTATGGGTTGTTACCATGGCAACAGGTCGAATTGTAATTACAGATTACCCATTGCAATCAACCAAAAAAAATTTACTGAGTTATTAGAATATGTTTTGATTGAATATCATTGAAAACACATGCTTTTATAACAAATACGGTCAAAGAGCCTTATTTAGCAAAAATGCTTTGATTTCAAAATGGCTGTTGTTTCTGGTAACACTGTACTTAGGAATATCATTTACCCAAGCTACTTTTTGCAGATCTGAATGGGCAATACATCGACTATTTACACCAGCAAGGACATATTTCTGGCACCCCTGAAAAGGAGATTTTTAAGCAATACTTTTGGTCAAAAATCACCTTGATTTTCAAAACTGAAAATAGGCAATCTTTCAATACTTAGCATTTACATTTAGAATAAGATATTCACCCTTAAATGATGCAGTCAGTAGGGGAAGAGTTGTCCTTTGAGGTGATTGTATTCTAAGGTTTCAGTATTATTCTGTTTTGGTTTCAGTTCTTGACATAAGATAATTTTGAGTACATTTCATGGCAAATTTGGTCCAAAATGGCAAAAATGGTTTTATGGTTGTTACCATGGCAACAGGTCGAATTGTTATTACAGATAACCCTTTGCAATCAACCCCAAAAAAAAGTTTACTGAGTCATTAGAATATGTTTTGATTGAAGATCATTGGAAAAACACATGCTTTTATAACAAATAGTGTTAAAAAGCCTTATTTAGTAAAAAAATGCTTAGATTTAAAAATGGCTGTTGTTTCTGGCAACACTGTACTTAGGAATATCATTTGCCCAAGCTACCTTTTACCGATCTGAATGGGCAATACATCGAACTACTTACACCAGCAAGGACATATTTCTGGCACCCTGAAAAGAAGATTTTTAAGGCAATACTTTTGGTCAAAAATCACCTTGATTTTCAAAACTGAAAATAGGCAACCTTTAAATACTTAGCATTTACCTTTAAGAATAAGATATTCACCCTTAAATGATGCAGTCAGTAGGGGAAGAGAGTCCTTTGATGTGATTGTATTCTAAGGTTCCAGTATTATTCTGTTTTGGTATGGTCAGTTCTTGACATACGATAATTTTAAGTATATTTCAGGGCAAATTTGGTCCAAAATGGCCAAAATTGGTTTTTGGTTGTTACCATGGCAACAGGTCGAATTGTTATTACAGATTACACTTTGCAATCAACCACAAGAATGTAACTGAGTTATTAGAATATGTTTTAATTGAATATCATTGAAAAAACACATGCTTTTATAACAAATAGGGTTAAAAGGCTTATTTAGTCAAAATGCTCAGATTTCAAAAAGGCTGTTGTTCCTGGCAACACTGTACTTAGGAATATCATTTGCCCAAGCTACTTTTTACAGATTTGGAAGGGCAATACATTTAACTACTCACACCATCAAAGAAAAATTTCTGGCACCCCTGGCAGAATTAATTTTAAGGTAAAACATTTGGTCAAAAATCGCCTTTATTTCAAAACTGAAAACAGGCAACCTTTAAATACTTAGCATTTACCTTTAGGAGTAAGATATTTACCTTTAAATGATGCAGTCAGTAGGGGAAGAGTTGTCCTTTGAGATGATTGTATTGGAAGGTTCCAGTATTATTCCGTTTTGGTACAGTGAGTTCTTGACATAAGACAATTTTGAGTAAATTTCAGGGCAAATATGGTCCAAAATGGCCCAAATTGGTTTTTGGTGGGTTACCATGGCAACGAGTCGATTTTTTATTTTTTGAAAGTCACCCTAGTTGTTAGTGCCCAAGGGCCTACCAATACACAAGCTATGAGAAAAATCTATTATTTGAAGGATAGAATCAATTCTAAAAAATTACACAGACTGACTCTTAAATGTAAGATGTTAATGCAATCTCAGATTACTAATATGCTCAAATAGTAGCAGAATAATGAGCAACGAGGGACTATTATAATGTTAAAAATAATGATAATAAAGCACAATGTACAAGTTCACAACAAGAACAACTCTCTAAAAATATCACTTGACATTCACATTTTAATCGAGTAGCCCAACTTTCCGAGGGGGGGGGGGGGGGGGGACACAATTCGATAAGGGAATGCACATGTATAACACATACACTATTACACTATTCTATTAAATGTAAGATGTTAATGCAATCTCAGATTACTAATATGCTCAAAAAATAGTAGCAGCATAATGAGCAACAAGGGATCATAACTGTTAAAAATAATGTTAAACATAGTTAAACACAATGAACAATTTCACAACAAGAACAACTTTTTATAGAAATATCACTTGATATTCACATTTCAATCAGGTAGCACAACTTTCAGAAGGGGGCACATACATTTACTGAGACAGGGTCAAGGGGGGGGGGGGGGGGAGCACAATTCGAAAGGGGATGCACATGTATAACACATACAGTCATCACAATAAGTAACTGCCCAGGTAATACATGTGCTGATAACTCTAAAAGTATAACTCCTACATAAACATATTAAATTAAATTAAACATGTTGAGAAATTTCTCTTCTTGAATTTGAGATATTACACGCTAAGAATGGCTGATTATTAAGAAAGTTACAATCCCAAATGTACTGCCAAGTCTGATTTTAATTTTCACATTTTCATTTTCAACACTGGGACTCAGACCGGCAAATTATTGATTACTGGTAGTGGTACATGTAGTGCCAATTCACCCGTCGATGGCCTGGTTGTTGGTTAATCGGCCGGTGACATTGTTACGGTTAATCGACGGCACACACGCTTTACCTGTCATACTTTCCCCGTGTTGAAAAGAAAATGTTACAATGAAAATCAGACTTGCCCTAACGTTGGTGTATCCTTCATGTAATATAGCACGAAATATTGTATATATACATACTATGTGACTTAATATAAATGGTATTACCTGGTTATACCTACTGTTGTATTGTTTAATGTATGTTCATGCGATGTTATTTATTCTATATACTACTGTACGTGTCAAACTGGGTATAATTCATTATATATGCTGTTGTGTCTTTTTATATCATACATTTAATTACTTTTTGGCCTGTGACATTGTGTCATCTGTGACATGGCGGGTTTAATTCATTCTATACACTATTATGTCTTTATATATCATACATTTAATTACTTTTTGGCCTGTGACATTGTGTCATCTGTGACACGGCCGGT
The DNA here is from genome assembly GCA_035610835.1 of Ophiura sarsii. Lineage (NCBI taxonomy): Eukaryota > Metazoa > Echinodermata > Ophiuroidea > Amphilepidida > Ophiuridae > Ophiura > Ophiura sarsii. Next base: position 34,219,242 of record CM069457.1, read on the forward strand.
TTAATTCATTCTATATACTATTATGGCTTTTTATATTATACATTTAATTACTTTTTGGCCTGTGACATTGTGTCATCTGTGACATAGCGGGTTTAATTCGTTCTATATACTATTATGTCTTTATATATCATACATTTAATTACTTTTTCGCCTGTGACCTTGTGTCATCTGTGACCTGACGGATTTAATTCATTCTATATACTATTATGTCTTTTTATATCATACATTTAATTACTTTTTGGCCTGTGACATTGTGTCATCTGTGACATGGCGGGTTTAATTCATTTCATATACTATTATGTCTTTATATATCATACATTTAATTACTTTTTCGCCTGTGACATTGTGTCATCTGTGACATGGCGGGTTTAATTCATTCTATATACTATTATGTCTTTTTATATTATACATTTAATTACTTTTTGGCCTGTGACATTGTGACATCTGTGACATGACGGGTTTAATCCATTCTATATACTATTATGTCTTTTTATATCATACATTTAATTACTTTTAGGCCTGTGACATTGTGACATCTGTGACACGGCCGGTTTAATTCATTCTATATACTATTATGTCTTTTTATATCATACATTTAATTACTTTTTCGCCTGTGACCTTGTGTCATCTGTGACCTGACGGATTTAATTCATTCTATATACTATTATGTCTTTTTATATCATACATTTAATCACTTTTTGGCCTGTGATATTGTGTCATCTGTGACATGGCGGGTTTAATTCATTTCATATACTATTATGTCTTTATATATCATACATTTAATTACTTTTTCGCCTGTGACATTGTGTCATCTGTGACATGGCGGGTTTAATTCATTTCATATACTATTATGTCTTTATATATCATACATTTAATTACTTTTTGGCCTGTGACATTGTGTCATCTGTGACACGGCCGGTTTAATTCATTCTATATACTATTATGTCTTTTTAAATTATACATTTAATTGCTTTTTGGCCTGTGATATTGTGCCATCTGTGACATGGTGGGTTTAATTCATTTCATATACTATTATGTCTTTATATATCATACATTTAATTACTTTTTGGCCTGTGACATTGTGTCATCTGTGACATGGCGGGTTTAATTCATTTCATATACTATTATGTCTTTATATATCATACATTTAATTACTTTTTGGCCTGTGACATTGTGTCATCTGTGACAAGACGGATTTAATTCATTCTATATACTATTATGTCTTTTTATATCATACATTTAATTACTTTTTGGCCTGTGACATTGTGTCATCTGTGACACGGCCGGTTTAATTCATTCTATATACTATTATGTCTTTATATATCATACATTTAATTACTTTTTCGCCTGTGACATTGTGTCATCTGTGACATGGCGGGTTTAATTCATTTCATATACTATTATGTCTTTATATATCATACATTTAATTACTTTTTGGCCTGTGACATTGTGTCATCTGTGACAAGACGGATTTAATTCATTCTATATACTATTATGTCTTTTTATATCATACATTTAATTACTTTTTGGCCTGTGACATTGTGTCATCTGTGACACGGCCGGTTTAATTCATTCTATATACTATTATGTCTTTATATATCATACATTTAATTACCTTTTGGCCTGTGACATTGTGTCATCTGTGACACGGCCAGTTTAATTCATTCTATATACTATTATGTCTTTTTAGATTTTACATTTAATTACTTTTTGGCCTGTGACATTGTGACATCTGTGACATGGCGGGTTTAATTCATTTCATATATTATTATGTCTTTATATATCATACATTTAATTACTTTTTCGCCTGTGACATTGTGTCATCTGTGCCAAACCGGGTTTTAATTCTTCTCATATACTATTATGTCTTTTTATATCATTAATTCATTTACTTTTCCCCCTTTGACATTGTGTCATCTGTGCCAAACCGGGTTTTATTCTTCCCATATACTAGTATGTATTTTATATCTTAAATTCATTTACTTTTTTGCCTGTGACATTGTATCATCGGTGCCAAACCGGGTTTTGTTCTTCTCATATACTATTATGTATTTTATATCATAGATTCAATTACTTTTTTGCCTGTGACATTGTGTCATCTGTGCCAAACCGGGTTTTAATTATTCTCATATACTATTATGTATTTTATATCATAAATTCATTTACGTTTTCGCCTGTGACATTGTGTCATCTGTGCCAAACCGGGTTTTATTCTTCTCATATACTATTGTGTATTTTATATCATAAATTCATTTACTTTTTCGCCTGTGACATTGTGTCATCTGTGCCAAACCTGGTTTTATTCTTCTCATATACTAATATGTATTTTATATCAAAAATTCATTTACTTTTTCGCCTGTGACATTGTGTCATCTGTGCCAAACCGGGTTTTATTCTTCTCATATGCTATTATGTATTTTATATCATAAATTCATTTACTTTTTCGCCTGTGACATTGTGTCATCTGTGTCAAACAGGGTTTTATTCTTTTCATTTACTATAATGTATTTTATATCATAAATTCATTTACTTTTTCGCCTGTGACATTGTGTCATCTGTGCCAAACCGGGTTTTATTCTTCTCATATACTATTATGTATTTTATATCATAAATTCATTTACTTTTTCGCCTGTGACATTGTGTCATCTGTGTCAAACAGGGTTTTTTCTTTTCATATACTATTATGTATTTTATATCATACATTCATTTACTTTTTCGCCTGTGACATTGTGTCATCTGTGCCAAACCGGGTTTTGTTGTTCTCATATACTTTTATGTATTTTATATCATAAATTCATTTACTTTTTTGCCTGTGACATTGTGTCATAATCTGTGTAAAACCTGGTTTTATTCTTCTCATATACTATTATCTCTTTTTATATTATTAATTCATTTACTTTTTCGCCTGTGACATTGTGTCATCTGTGCCAAACCGGGTTTTAATTCTTCCCATATACTATTATGTATTATATATCATAAATTCATTTACTTTTTCGCCTGTGACATTGTGTCATCTGTGTCAAACCAGGTTTCATTCATTTCATATACCATTATGTCTTTTATATCATAAATTCATTTACTTTTTTCCCTGTGACATTGTGTCATCTGTGTCAAACCGGGTTTTATTCCTCTCATATACTATTATGTCTTTTTATATCATTAATTCATTTACTTTTTCGCCTGTGACATGGTGTCATCTGTGCCAAACCGGGTGTTATTCTTCTCATATATTATTATGTATTTTATATCATAAATTCATTTACTTTTTTGCCTGTGACATTGTGTCTTCTGTGTCAAACCGGGTTTCATTCTTTTCATATACCATTATGTCTTTTATATCATAAATTCATTTACTTTTTTGCCTGTGACATTGTGTCATCTGTGTCAAACCGGGTTTCATTCATTTCATATACTATTATGTATTTTATATCATAAATTCATTTACGTTTTTGCCTGTGACATTGTGTCATCTGTGCCAAACCGGGTTTTAATTCTTCTCATATACTATTATGTATTTTATATCATAAATTCATTTACTTTTCCCCCTGTGACATTGTGTCATCTGTGCCAAACCGGGTTTTAATTCTTCTCATATACTATTATGTATTTATATCATAAATTCATTTACTTTTTCGCCTGTGACATTGTGTCATCTGTGCCAAACCGGGTGTTATTCTTCTCATATACTATTATGTATTTTATATCATAAATGCATTTACTTTTTTGCCTGTGACATTGTGTCATCTGTGTCAAACCGGGTTTCATTCATTTCATATACCATTATGACTTTTATATCATAAATTCATTTACTTTTCCCTGTGACATTGTGTCATCTATGCCAAACCGGGTTTTATTCTTCTCAAATACCATTATGTCTTTCATATCATAAATTCATTTACTTTTTCGCCTGTGACATTGTGTCATCTGTGCCAAACCGGGTGTTATTCTTCTCATATACTATTATGTATTTTATATCATAAATTCATTTACTTTTTTGCCTGTGACATTGTGTCTTCTGTGTCAAACCGGGTTTCATTGTTTTCATATACCATTATGTCTTTTATATCATAAATTCATTTACTTTTTCGCCAGTGACATTGTGTCATCTGTGCCAAACCGGGTTTTATTCTTCTCATATACTATTATGTATTCATAACATAAATTCATTTACTTTTTCGCATGTGACATTGTGTCATCTGTGCCAAACCGGGTTTAATTCTTCTCATATACTATTATGTATTTTATATCATACATTCATTTACTTTTTCGCCTGTGACATTGTGTCATCTGTGCCAAACCGGGTTTTATTCTTCTCATATACTATTATGTATTTTATATCATAAATTCATTTACTTTTTTTGCCTGTGACATTGTGTCATCTGTGTCAAACCGGGTTTTATTCTTCTCATATACTATTATGTATTTTTATATTATTAATTCATTTACTTTTTCGCCTGTGACATTGTGTCATCTGTGCCAAACGGGATGTTATTCTTCTCATATACTATTATGTATTTTATATCATAAATTCAACTCTTTCTCTTGTGACATTGTGTCATCTGTGCCAAACCGGGTTTTAATTCTTCCCATATACTATTATGTATTTTATATCATAAATTCATTTACTTTTTTGCCTGTGACATTGTGTCTTCTGTGTCAAACCGGGTTTCATTGTTTTCATATACCATTATGTCTTTTATATCATAAATTCATTTACTTTTTCGCCAGTGACATTGTGTCATCTGTGCCAAACCGGGTTGTATTCTTCTCATATACTATTATGTATTCATAACATAAATTCATTTACTTTTTCGCATGTGACATTGTGTCATCTGTGCCAAACCGGGTTTTATTCTTCTCATATACTATTATGTATTTTATATCATAAATTCATTTACTTTTTCGCCTGTGACATTGTGTCATCTGTGCCAAACCGGGTTTTATTCTTCTCATATACTATTATGTATTTTATATCATAAATTCATTTACTTTTTATGCCTGTGACATTGTGTCATCTGTGTCAAACCGGGTTTTATTCTTCTAATATACTATTAAGTCTTTTTATATTATTAATTCATTTACTTTTTCGCCTGTGACATTGTGTCATCTGTGCCAAACGGGATGTTATTCTTCTCATATACTATTATGTATTTTATATCATAAATTCAACTCTTTCTCCTGTGACATTGTGTCATCTGTGCCAAACCGGGTTTTAATTCTTCCCATATACTATTATGTATTTTATATCATAAATTCATTTACTTTTTCGCCTGTGACATTGTGTCATCTGTGCCAAACCGGGTTTCATTCTTCTCATATACCATTATGTCTTTTATATCATAAATTCATTTACTTTTTCGCCTGTGACATTGTGTCATCTGTGTCAAACAGGGTTTATTCTTTTCATATACTATTATGTATTTTATATCATACATTCATTTACTTTTTCGCCTGTGACATTGTGTCATCTGTGCCAAACCGGGTTTTGTTGTTCTCATATACTTTTATGTATTTTATATCATAAATTCATTTACTTTTTTGCCTGTGACATTGTGTCATAATCTGTGTAAAACCTGGTTTTATTCTTCTCATATACTATTATCTCTTTTTATATTATTAATTCATTTACTTTTTCGCCTGTGACATTGTGTCATCTGTGCCAAACCGGGTTTTAATTCTTCCCATATACTATTATGTATTATATATCATAAATTCATTTACTTTTTCGCCTGTGACATTGTGTCATCTGTGTCAAACCAGGTTTCATTCATTTCATATACCATTATGTCTTTTATATCATAAATTCATTTACTTTTTTCCCTGTGACATTGTGTCATCTGTGTCAAACCGGGTTTTATTCCTCTCATATACTATTATGTCTTTTTATATCATTAATTCGATTACTTTTTCGCCTGTGACATGGTGTCATCTGTGCCAAACCGGGTGTTATTCTTCTCATATACTATTATGTATTTTATATCATAAATTCATTTACTTTTTTGCCTGTGACATTGTGTCTTCTGTGTCAAACCGGGTTTCATTCTTTTCATATACCATTATGTCTTTTATATCATAAATTCATTTACTTTTTTGCCTGTGACATTGTGTCATCTGTGTCAAACCGGGTTTCATTCATTTCATATACTATTATGTATTTTATATCATAAATTCATTTACGTTTTTGCCTGTGACATTGTGTCATCTGTGCCAAACCGGGTTTTATTCTTCTCATATACTATTATGTATTTTATATCATAAATTCATTTACTTTTTTTGCCTGTGACATTGTGTCATCTGTGTCAAACCGGGTTTTATTCTTCTCATATACTATTATGTATTTTTATATTATTAATTCATTTACTTTTTCGCCTGTGACATTGTGTCATCTGTGCCAAACGGGATGTTATTCTTCTCATATACTATTATGTATTTTATATCATAAATTCAACTCTTTCTCCTGTGACATTGTGTCATCTGTGCCAAACCGGGTTTTAATTCTTCCCATATACTATTATGTATTTTATATCATAAATTCATTTACTTTTTTGCCTGTGACATTGTGTCTTCTGTGTCAAACCGGGTTTCATTGTTTTCATATACCATTATGTCTTTTATATCATAAATTCATTTACTTTTTCGCCAGTGACATTGTGTCATCTGTGCCAAACCGGGTTGTATTCTTCTCATATACTATTATGTATTCATAACATAAATTCATTTACTTTTTCGCATGTGACATTGTGTCATCTGTGCCAAACCGGGTTTTATTCTTCTCATATACTATTATGTATTTTATATCATAAATTCATTTACTTTTTCGCCTGTGACATTGTGTCATCTGTGCCAAACCGGGTTTTATTCTTCTCATATACTATTATGTATTTTATATCATAAATTCATTTACTTTTTATGCCTGTGACATTGTGTCATCTGTGTCAAACCGGGTTTTATTCTTCTAATATACTATTAAGTCTTTTTATATTATTAATTCATTTACTTTTTCGCCTGTGACATTGTGTCATCTGTGCCAAACGGGATGTTATTCTTCTCATATACTATTATGTATTTTATATCATAAATTCAACTCTTTCTCCTGTGACATTGTGTCATCTGTGCCAAACCGGGTTTTAATTCTTCCCATATACTATTATGTATTTTATATCATAAATTCATTTACTTTTTCGCCTGTGACATTGTGTCATCTGTGCCAAACCGGGTTTCATTCTTCTCATATACCATTATGTCTTTTATATCATAAATTCATTTACTTTTTCGCCTGTGACATTGTGTCATCTGTGTCAAACAGGGTTTATTCTTTTCATATACTATTATGTATTTTATATCATACATTCATTTACTTTTTCGCCTGTGACATTGTGTCATCTGTGCCAAACCGGGTTTTGTTGTTCTCATATACTTTTATGTATTTTATATCATAAATTCATTTACTTTTTTGCCTGTGACATTGTGTCATAATCTGTGTAAAACCTGGTTTTATTCTTCTCATATACTATTATCTCTTTTTATATTATTAATTCATTTACTTTTTCGCCTGTGACATTGTGTCACCTGTGCCAAACCGGGTTTTAATTCTTCCCATATACTATTATGTATTATATATCATAAATTCATTTACTTTTTCGCCTGTGACATTGTGTCATCTGTGTCAAACCAGGTTTCATTCATTTCATATACCATTATGTCTTTTATATCATAAATTCATTTACTTTTTTCCCTGTGACATTGTGTCATCTGTGTCAAACCGGGTTTTATTCCTCTCATATACTATTATGTCTTTTTATATCATTAATTCATTTACTTTTTCGCCTGTGACATGGTGTCATCTGTGCCAAACCGGGTGTTATTCTTCTCATATACTATTATGTATTTTATATCATAAATTCATTTACTTTTTTGCCTGTGACATTGTGTCTTCTGTGTCAAACCGGGTTTCATTCTTTTCATATACCATTATGTCTTTTATATCATAAATTCATTTACTTTTTTGCCTGTGACATTGTGTCATCTGTGTCAAACCGGGTTTCATTCATTTCATATACTATTATGTATTTTATATCATAAATTCATTTACGTTTTTGCCTGTGACATTGTGTCATCTGTGCCAAACCGGGTTTTAATTCTTCTCATATACTATTATGTATTTATATCATAAATTCATTTACTTTTTCGCCTGTGACATTGTGTCATCTGTGCCAAACCGGGTGTTATTCTTCTCATATACTATTATGTATTTTATATCATAAATGCATTTACTTTTTTGCCTGTGACATTGTGTCATCTGTGTCAAACCGGGTTTCATTCATTTCATATACCATTATGACTTTTATATCATAAATTCATTTACTTTTCCCTGTGACATTGTGTCATCTATGCCATACCGGGTTTTATTCTTCTCAAATACCATTATGTCTTTCATATCATAAATTCATTTACTTTTTCGCCTGTGACATTGTGTCATCTGTGCCAAACCGGGTGTTATTCTTCTCATATACTATTATGTATTTTATATCATAAATTCATTTACTTTTTTGCCTGTGACATTGTGTCTTCTGTGTCAAACCGGGTTTCATTGTTTTCATATACCATTATGTCTTTTATATCATAAATTCATTTACTTTTTCGCCAGTGACATTGTGTCATCTGTGCCAAACCGGGTTTTATTCTTCTCATATACTATTATGTATTCATAACATAAATTCATTTACTTTTTCGCATGTGACATTGTGTCATCTGTGCCAAACCGGGTTTAATTCTTCTCATATACTATTATGTATTTTATATCATACATTCATTTACTTTTTCGCCTGTGACATTGTGTCATCTGTGCCAAACCGGGTTTTATTCTTCTCATATACTATTATGTATTTTATATCATAAATTCATTTACTTTTTTTGCCTGTGACATTGTGTCATCTGTGTCAAACCGGGTTTTATTCTTCTCATATACTATTATGTATTTTTATATTATTAATTCATTTACTTTTTCGCCTGTGACATTGTGTCATCTGTGCCAAACGGGATGTTATTCTTCTCATATACTATTATGTATTTTATATCATGAATTCAACTCTTTCTCCTGTGACATTGTGTCATCTGTGCCAAACCGGGTTTTAATTCTTCCCATATACTATTATGTATTTTATATCATAAATTCATTTACTTTTTTGCCTGTGACATTGTGTCTTCTGTGTCAAACCGGGTTTCATTGTTTTCATATACCATTATGTCTTTTATATCATAAATTCATTTACTTTTTCGCCAGTGACATTGTGTCATCTGTGCCAAACCGGGTTGTATTCTTCTCATATACTATTATGTATTCATAACATAAATTCATTTACTTTTTCGCATGTGACATTGTGTCATCTGTGCCAAACCGGGTTTTATTCTTCTCATATACTATTATGTATTTTATATCATAAATTCATTTACTTTTTCGCCTGTGACATTGTGTCATCTGTGCCAAACCGGGTTTTATTCTTCTCATATACTATTATGTATTTTATATCATAAATTCATTTACTTTTTATGCCTGTGACATTGTGTCATCTGTGTCAAACCGGGTTTTATTCTTCTAATATACTATTATGTATTTTTATATTATTAATTCATTTACTTTTTCGCCTGTGACATTGTGTCATCTGTGCCAAACGGGATGTTATTCTTCTCATATACTATTATGTATTTGATATCATAATTCAACTCTTTCTCCTGTGACATTGTGTCATCTGTGCCAAACCGGGTTTTAATTCTTCCCATATACTATTATGTATTTTATATCTTAAATTCATTTACTTTTTAGCCTGTGACATTGTGTCATCTGTGCCAAACCGGGTTTCATTCTTCTCATATACCATTATGTCTTTTATATCATTAATTCATTTACTTTTTCGCCTGTGACATTGTGTCATATGTGTCAAACCGGGTTTCATTCATTTCATATACCATTATGTGTTTTATATCATCAATTCATTTACTTTTTCCCCTGTGACATTGTGTCATCTGTGCGAAACCGGGTTTTGTTCTTCTCATAAACTATTATTTATTTTATATCATCAATTCATTTACTTTTTTTTGTGACATTGTGTCATCTGTGCCAAACCGTGTTTTATTCTTCTCATATACTATTATGTCTTTTATATCATTAATTCATTTACTTTTTCGCCTGTGACAATGTGTCATCTGTGTCAAACCGGGTTTCATTCATTTCATATACCATTATGTCTTTTATATCATAAATTCATTTACTTTTTCCCCTGTGACATTGTGTCATCTGTGTCAAACCGGGTTTTATTCTTCTCATATACTATTGTCTTTTTATATTATTAATTCATTTACTTTTTCGCCTGTGACATTGTGTCATCTGTGCCAAACGGGGTGTTTTTCTTCTCATATACTATTATGTATTTTATATCATGAATTCAATTACTTTTCCCCCTGTGACATTGTGTCATCTGTGCCAAACCGGGTGTTATTCTTCTCATATACTATTATGTATTTTATATCATGAATTCAATTACTTTTTTGTCTGTGACATTGTGTCATCTGTGTCAAACCGGGTGTTATTCTTCCCATATACTATTATGTATTTTATCTTAAATTCATTTACTTTTTCGCATGTGACATTGTGTCATCTGTGCCAAACCGGGTTTTATTCTTCCCATATACTATTATGTATTTATATCATAAATTCATTTACTTTTTCGCATGTGACATTGTGTCATCTGTGCCAAACCGGGTTTTAATTCTTCCCATATACTATTATGTATTTTATATCATAAATTCATTTACTTTTTCTCCTGTGACATTGTGTCATCTGTGCCAAATCTGGTTTTAATTCTTCCCATATACTATTATGTATTTTATATCTTAAATTCATTTACTTTTTTGCCTGTGACATTGTGTCATCTGTGCCAAACCGGGTTTTATTCTTCTCATATACCATTATGTCTTTTATATCATAAATTCATTTACTTTTTCGCCTGTGACATTGTGTCATCTGTGCCAAACCGGGTATTATTCTTCTCATATACTATTATGTATTTTATATCATCAATTCATTTACTTTTTTGCCTGTGACACTGTGTCATCTGTGCCAAACCGGGTTTTGTTCTTCTCATATACTATTATGTATTTCATATCATAAATTCATTAACTTTTTCGCCTGGGACATTGTGTCATCTGTGCCAAACCGGGTTTTAATTCTTCTCATATACTATTATATATTTTATGTCTTTGATATCATAAAATTCATTTCCTTTTCCCCCTGTGACATTGTGTCATCTATGTCAAACCGGGTTTTATTCTTCTCATATACTATTATGTCTTTTCATATCATTAATTCGTTTACTTTTTCGCCTGTGACATTGTGTCATCTGTGCTAAACCGGGTGTTATTCTTCTCATATACTATTATGTATTTTATATCATAAATTCATTTACTTTTTCGCCTGTGACATTGTGTCATCTGTGCCAAACCGGGTTTTATTCTTCTCATATACTATTATGTATTTTATATCATAAATTCATTTACTTTTTATGCCTGTGACATTGTGTCATCTGTGTCAAACCGGGTTTTATTCTTCTAATATACTATTATGTCTTTTTATATTATTAATTCATTTACTTTTTCGCCTGTGACATTGTGTCATCTGTGCCAAACGGGATGTTATTCTTCTCATATACTATTATGTATTTGATATCATAAATTCAACTCTTTCTCCTGTGACATTGTGTCATCTGTGCCAAACCGGGTTTTAATTCTTCCCATATACTATTATGTATTTTATATCTTAAATTCATTTACTTTTTAGCCTGTGACATTGTGTCATCTGTGCCAAACCGGGTTTCATTCTTCTCATATACCATTATGTCTTTTATATCATTAATTCATTTACTTTTTCGCCTGTGACATTGTGTCATATGTGTCAAACCGGGTTTCATTCATTTCATATACCATTATGTGTTTTATATCATCAATTCATTTACTTTTTCCCCTGTGACATTGTGTCATCTGTGCGAAACCGGGTTTTGTTCTTCTCATAAACTATTATTTATTTTATATCATCAATTCATTTACTTTTTTTTGTGACATTGTGTCATCTGTGCCAAACCGTGTTTTATTCTTCTCATATACTATTATGTCTTTTATATCATTAATTCATTTACTTTTTCGCCTGTGACAATGTGTCATCTGTGTCAAACCGGGTTTCATTCATTTCATATACCATTATGTCTTTTATATCATAAATTCATTTACTTTTTCCCCTGTGACATTGTGTCATCTGTGTCAAACCGGGTTTTATTCTTCTCATATACTATTGTCTTTTTATATTATTAATTCATTTACTTTTTCGCCTGTGACATTGTGTCATCTGTGCCAAACGGGGTGTTTTTCTTCTCATATACTATTATGTATTTTATATCATGAATTCAATTACTTTTCCCCCTGTGACATTGTGTCATCTGTGCCAAACCGGGTGTTATTCTTCTCATATACTATTATGTATTTTATATCATAAATTCAATTACTTTTTTGTCTGTGACATTGTGTCATCTGTGTCAAACCGGGTGTTATTCTTCCCATATACTATTATGTATTTTATCTTAAATTCATTTACTTTTTCGCATGTGACATTGTGTCATCTGTGCCAAACCGGGTTTTATTCTTCCCATATACTATTATGTATTTATATCATAAATTCATTTACTTTTTCGCATGTGACATTGTGTCATCTGTGCCAAACCGGGTTTTAATTCTTCCCATATACTATTATGTATTTTATATCATAAATTCATTTACTTTTTCTCCTGTGACATTGTGTCATCTGTGCCAAATCTGGTTTTAATTCTTCCCATATACTATTATGTATTTTATATCTTAAATTCATTTACTTTTTTGCCTGTGACATTGTGTCATCTGTGCCAAACCGGGTTTTATTCTTCTCATATACCATTATGTCTTTTATATCATAAATTCATTTACTTTTTCGCCTGTGACATTGTGTCATCTGTGCCAAACCGGGTATTATTCTTCTCATATACTATTATGTATTTTATATCATCAATTCATTTACTTTTTTGCCTGTGACACCGTGTCATCTGTGCCAAACCGGGTTTTGTTCTTCTCATATACTATTATGTATTTCATATCATAAATTCATTAACTTTTTCGCCTGGGACATTGTGTCATCTGTGCCAAACCGGGTTTTAATTCTACTCATATACTATTATATATTTTATGTCTTTGATATCATAAAATTTATTTCCTTTTCCCCCTGTGACATTGTGTCATCTATGTCAAACCGGGTTTTATTCTTCTCATATACTATTATGTCTTTTCATATCATTAATTCGTTTACTTTTTCGCCTGTGACATTGTGTCATCTGTGCTAAACCGGGTGTTATTCTTCTCATATACTATTATGTATTTTATATCATAAATTCATTTACTTTTTCGCCTGTGACATTGTGTCATCTGTGCCAAACCGGGTTTCATTCTTCTCATATACAATTATGTCTTTTATATCATTAATTCATTTACTTTTTCGCCTGTGACATTGTGTAATCTGTGCCAAACCGGGTTTTAATTCTTCCCATATACTATTATGTATTTTATATCATAAATTCATTTACTTTTTCGCCTGTGACATTGTGTCATCTGTGCCAAACCGGGTGTTATTCTTCTCATATACTATTATGTATTTTATATCATAAATTCATTTACTTTTTCGCCTGTGACATTGTGTAATCTGTGCCAAACCGGGTTTTAATTCTTCCCATATACTATTATGTATTTTATATCATAAATTCATTTACTTTTTCGCCTGTGACATTGTGTCATCTGTGTCAAACCAGGTTTCATTCATTTCATATACCATTATGTCTTTTATATCATAAATTCATTTACTTTTTTCCCTGTGACATTGTGTCATCTGTGTCAAACCGGGTTTTATTCTTCTCATATACTATTATGTCTTTTTATATCATTAATTCATTTACTTTTTCGCCTGTGACATGGTGTCATCTGTGCCAAACCGGGTGTTATTCTTCTCATATACTATTATGTATTTCATATCATAAATTCAATTACTTTTTTGCCTGTGACATTGTGTCTTCTGTGTCAAACCGGGTTTCATTCTTTTCATATACCATTATGTCTTTTATATCAAAAATTCATTTACTTTTTGGCCTGTGACATTGTGTCATCTGTGTCAAACCGGGTTTTATTCATTTCGTATACCATTATGTGTTTTATATCATAAATTCATTTACTTTTTTCCCTGTGACATTGTGTCATCTGTGCGAAACCGGGTTTTGTTCTTCTCATATACTATTATGTATTTTATATCATAAATTCATTTACTTTTTTGCCTGTGACATTGTGTCATCTGTGCCAAACCGGGTTTTATTCTTCTCATATACTATTATGTCTTTTATATCATTAATTCATTTACTTTTTGGCCTGTGACATTGTGTCATCTGTGTCAAACCGGGTTTCATTCATTTCATATACCATTATGTCTTTTATATCATAAATTCATTTACTTTTTCCCCTGTGACATTGTGTCATCTGTGTCAAACCGGGTTTTATTCTTCTCATATACTATTGTCTTTTTATATTATTAATTCATTTACTTTTCGCCTGTGACATTGTGTCATCTGTGCCAAACGGGGTGTTTTTCTTCTCATATACTATTATGTATTTTATATCATAAATTCAATTACTTTTTAGCCTGTGACATTGTGTCATCTGTGCCAAACCGGGTTTTAATTCTTCCCATACACTATTATGTATTTTTGCCTGTGACATTGTGTCATCTGTGCCAAACCGGGTTTTAATTCTTCCCATATACTATTATGTATTTTATATCATGAATTCATTTACTTTTCCCCCTGTGACATTGTGTCATCTGTGCCAAACCGAGTTTTAATTTTTCCCATATACTATTATGTATTTTATATCTTAAATTCATTTACTTTTTTGCCTGTGACATTGTGTCGTCTGTGCCAAACCGGGTTTTAATTCTTCCCATATACTATTATGTATTTTATATCATAAATTCATTTGCTTTTTCTCCTGTGACATTGTGTCATCTGTGCCAAATCTGGTTTTAATTCTTCCCATATACTATTATGTATTTTATATCTTAAATTCATTTACTTTTTCTCCTGTGACATTGTGTCATCTGTACCAAACCGGGTATTATTCTTCTCATATACTATTATGTATTTTATATCATAAATTAATTTACTTTTTCGCCTGTGACGCTGTGTCATTTGTACCAAACCGGGTTTTGTTCTTCTCATATACTATTATGTATTTCATATCATAAATTCATTTACTTTTTTGCCTGTGACATTGTGTCATCTGTGCCAAACCGGTTTTTATTCTTCTCATATACCATTATGCCTTTTATATCATAAATTCATTTACTTTTTCCGCTGTGACATTGTATCATCTGTGTCAAACCGGGTTTTATTCTTCTCATATACTATTATGTATTTATATCATAAATTCATTTACTTTTTCGCATGTGACATTGTGTCATCTGTGCCAAACCGGGTTTTTATTCTTCTCATATACTATTATGTATTTTATATCATAAATTCATTTACTTTTTCCCTGTGACATTGTGTCATCTGTGTCAAACCGGGTTTTATTCTTCTCATATACTATTATGTATTTTATATCATAAATTCATTTACTTTTTCTCCCGTGACATTGTGTCATCTGTGCCAAAACTGGTTTTAATTCTTCCCATATACTATTATGTATTTTATATCATAAATTCATTTACTTTTTCGCCTGTGACATTGTGTCATCTGTGCCAAACCGGGTTTTATTCTTCTCATATACTATTATGTATTTTATATCATGAATTCATTTACTTTTTCCACTGTGACATTGTGTCATCTGTGCCAAACCGGGTTTTAATTCTTCCCATATACTATTATGTATTTTATATCTTAAATTCATTTACTTTTTCGCCTGTGACATTGTGTCTTCTGTGCCAAACCGGGTGTTATTCTTCTCATATACTATTATGTATTTTATATCATAAATTCATTTACTTTTTCGCCTGTGACATTGTGTAATCGGTACCAAACCGGGTTTTAATTCTTCCCATATACTATTATGTATTTTATATCATAAATTCCTTTACTTTTTCGCCTGTGACATTGTGTCATCTGTGTCAAACCAGGTTTCATTCATTTCATATACCATTATGTCTTTTATATCATAAATTCATTTACTTTTTTTCCCTGTGACATTGTGTCATCTGTGTCAAACCGGGTTTTATTCTTCTCATATACTATTATGTATTTTTATATCATTAATTCATTTACTTTTTCGCCTGTGACATGGTGTCATCTGTGCCAAACCGGGTGTTATTCTTCTCATATACTATTATGTATTTTATATCATAAATTCAATTACTTTTTGCCTGTGACATTGTGTCTTCTGTGTCAAACCGGGTTTCATTCTTTTCATATACCATTATGTCTTTTATATCAAAAATTAATTTACTTTTTCGCCTGTGACATTGTGTCATCTGTGCCAAACCGGGTTTTATTCTTCTCATATACTATTATGTATTTATATCATAAATTCATTTACTTTTTCGCATGTGACATTGTGTCATCTGTGCCAAACCGGGTTTTTATTCTTCTCATATACTATTATGTATTTTATATCATAAATTCATTTACTTTTTCCCTGTGACATTGTGTCATCTGTGTCAAACCGGGTTTTATTCTTCTCATATACTATTATGTATTTTATATCTTAAATTCATTTACTTTTTTGCCTGTGACATTGTGTCGTCTGTGCCAAACCGGGTTTTAATTCTTCCCATATACTATTATGTATTTTATATCATAAATTCATTTACTTTTTCTCCCGTGACATTGTGTCATCTGTGCCAAATCTGGTTTTAATTCTTCCCATATACTATTATGTATTTTATATCTTAAATTCATTTACTTTTTTGCCTGTGACATTGTGTCATCTGTGCCAAACCGGGTTTTATTCTTCTCATATACCATTATGTCTTTTATATCATAAATTCATTTACTTTTTCGCCTGTCACATTGTGTCATCTGTGCCAAACCGGGTATTATTCTTCTCATATACTATTATGTATTTTATATCATAAATTCATTTACTTTTTCGCCTGTGACACTGTGTCATCTGTGCCAAACCGGGTTTTGTTCTTCTCATATACTATTATGTATTTCATATCATAAATTCATTTACTTTTTCGCCTGTGACATTGTGTAATCTGTGCCAAACTTGGTTTTAATTCTTCCCATATACTATTATGTATTTTATATCATAAATTCATTTACTTTTTCGCCTGTGACATTGTGTCATCTGTGTCAAACCAGGTTTCATTCATTTCATATACCATTATGTCTTTTATATCATAAATTCATTTACTTTTTTCCCTGTGACATTGTGTCATCTGTGTCAAACCGGGTTTTATTCTTCTCATATACTATTATGTCTTTTTATATCAATAATTCATTTACTTTTTCGCCTGTGACATGATGTCATCTGTGCCAAACCGGGTGTTATTCTTCTCATATACTAATATGTATTTTATATCATAAATTCAATTACTTTTTTGCCTGTCACATTGTGTCTTCTGTGTCAAACCGGGTTACATTCTTTTCATATACCATTATGTCTTTTATATCAAAAATTCATTTACTTTTTCGCCTGTGACATTGTGTCATCTGTGCCAAACCGGGTTTTATTCTTCTCATATACTATTATGTATTTTATATCATCAATTCATTTACTTTTTCGCCTGTGACACTGTGTCATCTGTGCCAAACCGGGTTTTGTTGTTCTCATATACTATTATGTATTTCATATCATAAATTCATTTACTTTTTTGTCTGTGACATTGTGTCATCTGTGCCAAACCGGGTTTTAGTTCTTCCCATATACTATTATGTATTTTATATCATTAATGTATTTACTTTTTCCCCTGTGACATTGTGTCATCTGTGCCAAACCGGGTTTTAATTCTTCTCATATACTATTATATATTTTATGTCTTTGATATCATAAAATTCATTTACTTTTTCGCATGTGACATTGTGTCATCTGTGCCAAACCGGGTTTTTATTCTTCTCATATACTATTATGTCTTTTTATATCATTAATTCATTTACTTTTTCGCCTGTGACATGGTGTCGTCTGTGCCAAACCGGGTGTTATTCTTCTCATATACTATTATGTATTTTATATCATAAATTCAATTACTTTTTTGCCTGTCACATTGTGTCTTCTGTGTCAAACCGGGTTTCATTCTTTTCATATACCATTATGTCTTTTATATCAAAAATTCATTTACTTTTTCGCCTGTGACATTGTGTCATCTGTGCCAAACCGGGTTTTATTCTTCTCATATACTATTATGTATTTATATCATAAATTCATTTACTTTTTCGCATGTGACATTGTGTCATCTGTGCCAAACCGGGTTTTTATTCTTCTCATATACTATTATGTATTTTATATCATAAATTCATTTACTTTTTCCCTGTGACATTGTGTCATCTGTGCCAAACCGGGTTTTATTCTTCTCATATACTATTATGTATTTTTTATCATAAATTCATTTACTTTTTTGCCTGTGACATTGTGTCGTCTGTGCCAAACCGGGTTTTAATTCTTCCCATATACTATTATGTATTTTATATCATAAATTCATTTACTTTTTCTCCTGTGACATTGTGTCATCTGTGCCAAATCTGGTTTTAATTCTTCCCATATACTATTATGTATTTTATATCTTAAATTCATTTACTTTTTTGCCTGTGACATTGTGTCATCTGTGCCAAACCGGGTTTTATTCTTCTCATATACCATTATGTCTTTTATATCATAAATTCATTTACTTTTTCGCCTGTGACATTGTGTCATCTGTGCCAAACCGGGTATTATTCTTCTCATATACTATTATGTATTTTATATCATCAATTCATTTACTTTTTCGCCTGTGACACTGTGTCATCTGTGCCAAACCGGGTTTTGTTCTTCTCATATACTATTATGTATTTCATATCATAAATTCATTTACTTTTTTGCCTGTGACATTGTGTCATCTGTGCCAAACCGGTTTTTATTCTTCTCATATACCATTATGCCTTTTATATCATAAATTCATTTACTTTTTCCCCTGTGACATTGTGTCATCTGTGTCAAACCGGGTTTTATTCTTCTCATATACTATTATGTCTTTTTATATCATTAATTCATTTACTTTTTCGCCTGGGACATTGTGTCATCTGTGCCAAACCGGGTGTTATTCAGCTCATATACTATTATGTATTTTATATCATAAATTCAATTACTTTTTTGTCTGTGACATTGTGTCATCTGTGCCAAACCGGGTTTTAGTTCTTCCCATATACTATTATGTATTTTATATCATTAATTTATTTACTTTTTCCCCTGTGACATTGTGTCATCTGTGCCAAACCGGGTTTTAATTCTTCTCATATACTATTATATATTTTATGTCTTTGATATCATAAAATTCATTTCCTTTTTCCCCTGTGACATTGTGTCATCTGTGTCAAACCGGGTTTTATTCTTCTCATATACTATTATGTCTTTTTATATCATTGATTCATTTACTTTTTCGCCTGTGACATTGTGTCATCTGTGCCAAACCGGGTGTTATTCTTCTCATATACTATTATGTATTTTATATCATAAATTCATTTACTTTTTCGCCTGTGACATTGTGTCATCTGTGCCAAACCGGGTTTTATTCTTCTCATATACTATTATGTATTTTATATCATGAATTCATTTACTTTTTCCACTGTGACATTGTGTCATCTGTGCCAAACCGGGTTTTAATTCTTCCCATATACTATTATGTATTTTATATCTTAAATTCATTTACTTTTTCGCCTGTGACATTGTGTCATCTCTGCCAAACCGGGTTTTATTCTTCTCATATACTATTATGTATTTTATATCATGAATTCATTTACTTTTTCCAATGTGACATTGTGTCATCTGTGCCAAATCTGGTTTTAATTCTTCCCATATACTATTATGTATTTTTTATCTTAAATTCATTTACTTTTTTGCCTGTGACATTGTGTCATCTGTGCCAAACCGGGTTTTATTCTTCTCATATACCATTATGTCTTTTATATCATAAATTCATTTACTTTTTCGCCTGTGACATTGTGTCATCTGTGCCAAACCGGGTTTTATTCTTCTCATATACTATTATGTATTTTATATCATGAATTCATTTACTTTTTCCACTGTGACATTGTGTCATCTGTGCCATTTACTTTTTCCACTGTGACATTGTGTCATCTGTGCCAAACCGGGTTTTAATTCTTCCCATATACTATTATGTATTTTATATCTTAAATTCATTTACTTTTTCGCCTGGGACATTGTGTCATCTGTGCCAAACCGGGTTTTAATTCTTCTCATATACTATTATATATTTTATGTCTTTGATATCATAAAATTCATTTTCTTTTCCTCCTGTGACATTGTGTCATCTGTGTCAAACCGGGTTTTATTCTTCTCATATACTATTATGTCTTTTTATATCATTAATTCATTTACTTTTTCGCCTGTGACATTGTGTCATCTGTGCCAAACCGGGTGTTATTCTTCTCATATACTATTATGTATTTTATATCATAAATTCATTTACTTTTTCGCCTGTGACATTGTGTCATCTGTGCCAAACCGGGTTTTATTCTTCTCATATACTATTATGTATTTTATATCATGAATTCATTTACTTTTTCCACTGTGACATTGTGTCATCTGTGCCAAACCGGGTTTTAATTCTTCCCATATACTATTATGTATTTTATATCTTAAATTCATTTACTTTTTCGCCTGTGACATTGTGTCATCTGTGCCAAACCGGGTGTTATTCTTCTCATATACTATTATGTATTTTATATCATAAATTCATTTACTTTTTCGCCTGTGACATTGTGTAATCTGTGCCAAACCGGGTTTTAATTCTTCCCATATACTATTATGTATTTTATATCATAAATTCCTTTACTTTTTCGCCTGTGACATTGTGTCATCTGTGTCAAACCAGGTTTCATTCATTTCATATACCATTATGTCTTTTATATCATAAATTCATTTACTTTTTTCCCTGTGACATTGTGTCATCTGTGTCAAACCGGGTTTTATTCTTCTCATATACTATTATGTCTTTTTATATCATTAATTCATTTACTTTTTCGCCTGTGACATGGTGTCATCTGTGCCAAACCGGGTGTTATTCTTCTCATATACTATTATGTATTTTATATCATAAATTCAATTACTTTTTTGCCTGTGACATTGTGTCTTCTGTGTCAAACCGGGTTTCATTCTTTTCATATACCATTATGTCTTTTATATCAAAAATTCATTTACTTTTTCGCCTGTGACATTGTGTCATCTGTGCCAAACCGGGTTTTATTCTTCTCATATACTATTATGTATTTATATCATAAATTCATTTACTTTTTCGCATGTGACATTGTGTCATCTGTGCCAAACCGGGTTTTTATTCTTCTCATATACTATTATGTATTTTATATCATAAATTCATTTACTTTTTCCCTGTGACATTGTGTCATCTGTGTCAAACCGGGTTTTATTCTTCTCATATACTATTATGTATTTTATATCATAAATTCATTTACTTTTTCTCCCGTGACATTGTGTCATCTGTGCCAAATCTGGTTTTAATTCTTCCCATATACTATTATGTATTTTATATCTTAAATTCATTTACTTTTTTGCCTGTGACATTGTGTCATCTGTGCCAAACCGGGTTTTTATTCTTCTCATATACTATTATGTATTTTATATCATAAATTCATTTACTTTTTCCCTGTGACATTGTGTCATCTGTGCCAAACCGGGTTTTATTCTTCTCATATACTATTATGTATTTTATATCTTAAATTCATTTACTTTTTTGCCTGTGACATTGTGTCGTCTGTGCCAAACCGGGTTTTAATTCTTCCCATATACTATTATGTATTTTATATCTTAAATTCATTTACTTTTTTGCCTGTGACATTGTGTCATCTGTGCCAAACCGGGTTTTATTCTTCTCATATACCATTATGTCTTGTATATCATAAATTCATTTACTTTTTCGCCTGTGACATTGTGTCATCTGTGCCAAACCGGGTATTATTCTTCTCATATACTATTATGTATTTTATATCATCAATTCATTTACTTTTTCGCCTGTGACACTGTGTCATCTGTGCAAAACCGGGTTTTGTTCTTCTCATATACTATTATGTATTTCATACCATAAATTCATTTACTTTTTTGCCTGTGACATTGTGTCATCTGTGCCAAACCGGTTTTTATTCTTCTCATATACCATTATGCCTTTTATATCATAAATTCATTTACTTTTTCCCCTGTGACATTGTGTCATCTGTGTCAAACCGGGTTTTATTCTTCTCATATACTATTATGTCTTTTTATATCATTAATTCATTTACTTTTTCGCCTGGGACATTGTGTCATCTGTGCCAAACCAGGTGTTATTCGGCTCATATACTATTATGTATTTTATATCATAAATTCAATTACTTTTTTGTCTGTGACATTGTGTCATCTGTGCGAAACCGGGTTTTAGTTCTTCCCATATACTATTATGTATTTTATATCATTAATTTATTTACTTTTTCCCTGTGACATTGTGTCATCTGTGCCAAACCGGGTTTTAATTCTTCTCATATACTATTATATATTTTATGTCTTTGATATCATAAAATTCATTTCCTTTTTCCCCTGTGACATTGTGTCATCTGTGTCAAACCGGGTTTTATTCTTCTCATATACTATTATGTCTTTTTATATCATTGATTCATTTACTTTTTCGCCTGTGACATTGTGTCATCTGTGCCAAACCGGGTGTTATTCTTCTCATATACTATTATGTATTTTATATCATAAATTCATTTACTTTTTCGCCTGTGACATTGTGTCATCTGTGCCAAACCGGGTTTTATTCTTCTCATATACTATTATGTATTTTATATCATGAATTCATTTACTTTTTCCACTGTGACATTGTGTCATCTGTGCCAAACCGGGTTTTAATTCTTCCCATATACTATTATGTATTTTATATCTTAAATTCATTTACTTTTTCGCCTGTGACATTGTGTCATCTCTGCCAAACCGGGTTTTTATTCTTCTCATATACTATTATGTATTTTATATCATGAATTCATTTACCTTTTCCACTGTGACATTGTGTCATCTGTGCCAAATCTGGTTTTAATTCTTCCCATATACTATTATGTATTTTATATCTTAAATTCATTTACTTTTTTGCCTGTGACATTGTGTCATCTGTGCCAAACCGGGTTTTATTCTTCTCATATACCATTATGTCTTTTATATCATAAATTCATTTACTTTTTCGCCTGTGACATTGTGTCATCTGTGCCAAACCGGGTATTATTCTTCTCATATACTATTATGTATTTTATATCATGAATTCATTTACTTTTTCGCCTGTGACACTGTGTCATCTCTGCCAAACCGGGTTTTGTTCTTCTCATATACTATTATGTATTTCATATCATAAATTCATTTACTTTTTTTCCTGTGACATTGTGTCATCTGTGCCAAACCGGTTTTTATTCTTCTCATATACCATTATGCCTTTTATATCATAAATTCATTTACTTTTCCCCCTGTGACATTGTGTCATCTGTGTCAAACCGGGTTTTATTCTTCTCATATACTATTATGTCTTTTTATATCATTAATTCATTTACTTTTTCGCCTGGGACATTGTGTCATCTGTGCCAAACCGGGTGTTATTCTGCTCATATACTATTATGTATTTTATATCATAAATTCAATTACTTTTTTGTCTGTGACATTGTGTCATCCGTGCCAAACCGGGTTTTAGTTCTTCCCATATACTATTATGTATTTTATATCATTAATTCATTTACTTTTTCCCCTGTGACATTGTGTCATCTGTGCCAAACCGGGTTTTAATTCTTCTCATATACTATTATATATTTTATGTCTTTGATATCATAAAATTCATTTCCTTTTTCCCCTGTGACATTGTGTCATCTGTGTCAAACCGGGTTTTAATTCTTCCCATATACTATTATGTATTTTATATCTTAAATTCATTTACTTTTTCGCCTGTGACATTGTGTCATCTCTGCCAAACCGGGTTTTTATTCTTCTCATATACTATTATGTATTTTATATCATAAATTCATTTACTTTTTCCACTGTGACATTGTGTCATCTGTGCCAAACCGGGTTTTAATTCTTCCCATATACTATTATGTATTTTATATCTTAAATTCATTTACTTTTTCGCCTGTGACATTGTGTCATCTCTGCCAAACCGGGTTTTTATTCTTCTCATATACTATTATGTATTTTATATCATGAATTCATTTACCTTTTCCACTGTGACATTGTGTCATCTGTGCCAAATCTGGTTTTAATTCTTCCCATATACTATTATGTATTTTATATCTTAAATTCATTTACTTTTTTGCCTGTGACATTGTGTCATCTGTGCCAAACCGGGTTTTATTCTTCTCATATACCATTATGTCTTTTATATCATAAATTCATTTACTTTTTCGCCTGTGACATTGTGTCATCTGTGCCAAACCGGGTATTATTCTTCTCATATACTATTATGTATTTTATATCATGAATTCATTTACTTTTTCGCCTGTGACACTGTGTCATCTCTGCCAAACCGGGTTTTGTTCTTCTCATATACTATTATGTATTTCATATCATAAATTCATTTACTTTTTTGCCTGTGACATTGTGTCATCTGTGCCAAACCGGTTTTTATTCTTCTCATATACCATTATGCCTTTTATATCATAAATTCATTTACTTTTCCCCCTGTGACATTGTGTCATCTGTGTCAAACCGGGTTTTATTCTTCTCATATACTATTATGTCTTTTTATATCATTAATTCATTTACTTTTTCGCCTGGGACATTGTGTCATCTGTGCCAAACCGGGTGTTATTCTGCTCATATACTATTATGTATTTTATATCATAAATTCAATTACTTTTTTGTCTGTGACATTGTGTCATCCGTGCCAAACCGGGTTTTAGTTCTTCCCATATACTATTATGTATTTTATATCATTAATTCATTTACTTTTTCCCCTGTGACATTGTGTCATCTGTGCCAAACCGGGTTTTAATTCTTCTCATATACTATTATATATTTTATGTCTTTGATATCATAAAATTCATTTCCTTTTTCCCCTGTGACATTGTGTCATCTGTGTCAAACCGGGTTTTATTCTTCTCATATACTATTATGTATTTTTATATCATTAATTCATTTACTTTTTCGCCTGTGACATTGTGTCATCTGTGCCAAACCGGGTGTTATTCTTCTCATATACTATTATGTATTTTATATCATAAATTCATTTACTTTTTCGCCTGTGACATTGTGTCATCTGTGCCAAACCGGGTTTTATTCTTCTCATATACTATTATGTATTTTATATCATGAATTCATTTACTTTTTCCACTGTGACATTGTGTCATCTGTGCCAAACCGGGTTTTAATTCTTCCCATATACTATTATGTATTTTATATCTTAAATTCATTTACTTTTTCGCCTGTGACATTGTGTCATCTCTGTCAAACCCGGTTTTATTCTTCTCATATACTATTATGTATTTTATATCATGAATTCATTTACTTTTTCCACTGTGACATTGTGTCATCTGTGCCAAACCGGGTTTTAATTCTTCCCATATACTATTATGTTTTTTATATCTTAAATTCATTTACTTTTTCGCCTGTGACATTGTGTCATCTGTGCCAAACCGGGTGTTATTCTTCTCATATACTATTATGTATTTTATATCATAAATTCATTTACTTTTTCGCCTGTGACATTGTGTCATCTGTGCCAAACCGGGTTTTAATTCTTCCCATATACTATTATGTATTTTATATCATAAATTCATTTACTTTTTCGCCTGTGACATTGTGTCATCTGTGTCAAACCAGGTTTCATTCATTTCATATACCATTATGTCTTTTATATCATAAATTCATTTACTTTTTTCCCTGTGACATTGTGTCATCTGTGTCAAACCGGGTTTTATTCTTCTCATATACTATTATGTCTTTTTATATCATTAATTCATTTACTTTTTCGCCTGTGACATGGTGTCATCTGTGCCAAACCGGGTGTTATTCTTCTCATATACTATTATGTATTTTATATCATAAATTCAATTACTTTTTTGCCTGTGACATTGTGTCTTCTGTGTCAAACCGGGTTTCATTCTTTTCATATACCATTATGTCTTTTATATCAAAAATTCATTTACTTTTTCGCCTGTGACATTGTGTCATCTGTGCCAAACCGGGTTTTATTCTTCTCATATACTATTATGTATTTATATCATAAATTCATTTACTTTTTCGCATGTGACATTGTGTCATCTGTGCCAAACCGGGTTTTTATTCTTCTCATATACTATTATGTATTTTATATCATAAATTCATTTACTTTTTCCCCTGTGACATTGTGTCATCTGTGCCAAACCGGGTTTTATTCTTCTCATATACCATTATGTCTTTTATATCATAAATTCATTAACTTTTTCGCCTGTGACATTGTGTCATCTGTGTCAAACCGGGTTTCATTCATTTCATAAACCATTATGTGTTTTATATCATAAATTCATTTACTTTTTCGCCTGTGACATTGTGTCATCTGTGCCAAACCGGGTTTTATTCTTCTCATATACTATTATGTATTTTATATCATAAATTCATTTACTTTTTGGCCTGTGACATTGTGTCATCTGTGCCAAACCGGGTGTTATTCTTCTCATATACTATTATGTATTTTATATAATGAATTCGATTACTTTTTGCCTGTGACATTGTGTCATCTGTGCCAAACCGGGTTTTAATTCTTCCCATATACTATTATGTATTTTATATCATAAATTCATTTACTTTTTCGCCTGTGACATTGTGTCATCTGTGTCAAACCAGGTTTCATTCATTTCATATACCATAATACCATTATGTCTTTTATATCATAAATTCATTTACTTTTTCCCCTGTGACATTGTGTCATCTGTGTCAAACCGGGTTTTATTCTTCTCATATACTATTATGTATTTTTATATCATTAATTCATTTACTTTTTCGCCTGTGACATGGTGTCATCTGTGCCAAACCGGGTGTTATTCTTCTCATATACTATTATGTATTTTATATCATAAATTCATTTACTTTTTTGCCTGTGACATTGTGTCATCTGTGTCAAACCGGGTTTCATTCATTTCATATACCACTATGTCTTTTATATCATAAATTAATTTACTTTTCCCCTGTGACATTGTGTCATCTATGCCAAACCGGGTTTTATTCTTCTCAAATACCATTATGTCTTTCATATCATAAATTCATTTACTTTTTCGCCTGTGACATTGTGTAATCTGTGCCAAACCGGGTTTTATTCTTCTCATATACTATTATGTATTTTATATCATAAATTCATTTACTTTTTTGCCTGTGACATTGTGTAGCTACTGTTGAAGACGTCTCTCTGTTATGACTGTATATTGTATATATGTGCTCCACATAGTGTTTGCCCACGGTAGTTCTCTGTTGACGACGTCTCTCTGTTGCTGCCACATTCTGCTATCACGGTATATTGTATGTGCTTCACATGGCATGCATGGTGTTTGCCCATGGTAGTCCACTGTTGAATACGTCTCTCCGTCTCGCTGTCATCTTTTGTTATGACTGTATATTGTATGTGCTCTTCATGGTTTTTGTTTACGGTAGTCCACTTTTGAAGACGTCTCTCTGTTGCTGCCATCTGCTGCCCTCACGGTATATTGTATGTGCTTCACACGGTGTTTGCCCATGGTAGTCCACTGTTGAATACATCTCTCTGTTGCTGTCATCTTCTGTTATGATTGTATACTGTATGTGCCCATATTGTATGTGCTCCACGTGGTGTTAGTCTACGAGGATACTTTTCGAATGCGTGTATTTTCCCCGCGAATTCAATTCTCTATCCAACGTACTCGAAACTCGATTGGAATTGGTCAATATCAACCACGTGGTTTGAAATTCGATCACGCGTGTTCGAAAATCGAATACGTATATTAATACGTGTATTGATATACGTTATGGCGGACTCGGCCAACCATATACGTTAGTCCACTGTTGAAGACGTCTCTCTGTTGCTGCCATCTTCTGCTATCACTGTACATGTATGTTGTATGTGCTTCACATGGTGTTTTCCCATGGTAGTCCTCTGTTGATGACGTCTCTCTGTTGCTCCCATCTTTTGTTATCACCATATAGTTTATATGCTCCAAATTGTGTTTGCCCACGGTAGTTCTCTGTTGACGACGTCTCTCTGTTGCTTCCATCTTCTGCTATCACTGTATATTGTATGTGCTCCACATGGTGTTTGCTCACGGTAGTTCTCTGTCGGCGACGTCTCTTTGTTGGTCTCATCTTCTGCTATCGTAAGTGCTCCACAATGTGTTTGCCTGGGGTATGGTGTTTGCGTGTGGTACTTTACTTTTGAAAACTTCTCTCGGTGCTCCCATCTTGTGCTATCGCTGTGTATTTTATGAGCTCTACATTGTGTTTACATGTGGTATCCACTGTTGATGACGTTTATCTGTTGCTCCCAATGTCTGTTATCACTGTATAATATGTGCTCCACATTGTGTTTGTCGTGGTATTCCACATGTTAAAGTCGTCTCTCTGTTTCTCCCATCTTCTGCTATCACTGTATATTCTATATGCTTCGCATGGTGTTTTTGGCCATGGTAGTCCACTGTTGAAGACATCTCACTGTTCCTCCCAAGTCATGCTATCATTTAGTATTTCGGCCGTATTTCCTACCAAAGCTTGCCATATTTCAACACTATGCAAGATTCTAGACCATGTTGATTCGTTGAATGGTTTGATAACAGTCTCAGCTACCGAAGGATTGTGGCAAAAACACCGTAAAACGGTAGAAACTTGACAGCTTTTCGAAGCCATTACTATTACATTTTCCTTCTCGATCAGCTGTTGTTTATCGATCTCGTATTTGTTCATGTTGTTTGTAACCAAGTGACCTGCAAAGGTCATGCGGCAGCGCACACATTTTACGCTCGTATTACACGACTGCATAAATAGCTGCTATTTATTTATTTATTTATTGTTTATTTGGCAAATTGACAACACAATACAAAAAATTACAAAGCAATCAATACACAAAGAGCAAATATATAATAAGAACACACAAAAATAGACAACCAAATCAATATGCCAGGATATCCCATAAAGTTGGCTAAATATGCCAACTTATTTCCAATGGGTCCAGTAAAGAAAATGGAGCCTGCAAAAGTGTGAAAAAACAAAGCAAGACAGGACAAATGAAGAGGACCAATAGAAATAAGTTTAAGCATACTCAGCCAACTCCCGGTTCAACGAACTTTGAGACAAGTGTGCTTTGACATGGGCTTTGAAGGCATGTTTATCAGAGATGGATTTAACATGGTTAGGTAAATAATTCCAGTCAATGATACCATTGTAATAAAAAGTATCAGCAGCAAGGCCTTTGTGATGTGGAACATGAAAGTTATAGGATCTTGAACGAGTGCCATGGGAGTGAACATTGGACACTTTGGAGAAAAACTGCTGTAAATAGGATGGACCGGATGCATGGAAGACATTGAACACATGATTGAGTCGCAACTGTTTGACTCTATCCTGGATGTCAAGTATTTTGATAGAGTTCAAGTGAACCTGACCAATATGCTCTCTAGGAGGTAAATTCAGAATGAAACGAACCATTTTGTTCTGGAACGTTTTCAGTTTCTTTTGTTTAGTGGAAGTGAGACCAGAAAACCATGAGGTGCAGCAGTAATCAATGTGACACTGAATAAGAGCCGAACAAAAGTTTTTGCGCAATTTCTGGTTGAAATATTGAGAGTGTCTGTAGAGAAATTTTAGTCTGCCACTGACTTTGCTCATGATGGAATTAAACATATTGTCACCAGAGAGACATCGGTCAAGCGTCACACCCAAATAGTTGATGGAATCCTGGCTTTTGATAATTTGATCGTTATAAGAAATGTTAAAATCACCTGTTTGGCCAAGTTTGATTTTTGTTCCAAAAAGGATACATTCAGTTTTGCCAACATGGAGGGAAAGTTTGTTAGCGATCAACCAATCATTGCATGATTTCAAATCAGAGCTGAGGCTATGGGAAATGACCGCAGGATCAGTGTGAGATGAAATGATGACACTATCATCAGCATATAGAAGCAGCTTGTTGTGAACAGAGGATTCCATGTCATTGCTATAACATAGATAGAGCAAGGGACCTAGTAGGCTCCCTTGGGGAACTCCACAAGAGAGCTGCTCAAGACTGGAATTGATGCCATCAATGCTCACCAGCTGCTTCCTATTGGCTAGATAAGATTTAAACCAACTGGGGTCGATTCCCATATTGCACAAGATTTGTTGATTCACGCTATCAAAGGCTTTTTGCACATCAAGCAATAGCATACCAACAAACTTACCCTCTGAAATTTCTTTTCTTATATAATCAGTGAGGTATATTAAGCAACTTTCAGTAGATCTGAAAAAATAAATCGAATTTATAATTGAACGAACACATTGGAGCAGAGTATTGCGCGTGCGTACATTGCGTGAGGCGCGCACAGCCATAATTGATAATTTCGGGCACGTTCATCTTTTTGCTGCGTGCGTGTTGTTCGTTCAATTATTAATTTGATAGTATAATCATTTTAGTGCAGTTCGTTAAAATGACAAATTTGACTGGATTTTCACCCGGAAAATTAAACCATAAAGGGTCACTTCTGCACGCGGGAGAAGGTGAAAATGCTTATTCTATATTTTCCCCATAATTTTAAAAGTGTTTTCAAGTTCCGCCTGATGCGTCCGCCTAAAACCATGGTTTTAGAGTGAAAATAACTCGGACAACTTATTTTTACTCTAAATTCACTCTAAAACCATGATTTTGAGGTAATTAGGAATCGTATCGCTCTGTAACTTGGAATATATTCATGATTTATGATCCGAAATGTAAATCTGCAAGAAAATCAACTTTCTAAAAAAATCATGAATAGAGGGCGCTCCCTGGAAAATATCACATAATATGCCTTTAATAAACAGTGGCAGAGGACATTCCTACGTGAGGAAAAGTGTAGAGCGCACAATAATCAATCAAAAAATAAACAGTTGCCGTATTTATTTAAAAAAAATATTACAACAATTATATTACCAATCACTGTCTTACCTATAAAATAGACCTCAATCGTGTCTGATAACACAAAATATAATTCTAAACAAAAGGGATGCTGCAACGGAACGATAACGCGTGAACGAATTACGAATGTGAAGTTGTCAAGTTCAAGTCGAAGTCGAAGTATTCAGGTGCAATGTTCTAGTGTATTAAGGCAGGGATTCTATTAATTTTGGGATAGGAAAGTCCTATACTGACGTACGTAGCGAAAACGGTCCCTTTTGCATATTTACATAAATTAGGGTAATCGTCGGGAATGCGTCGGGGACCGGTGTATGACGCGTTTGACGTCATCGTTTGGTCAGCATAGAATTGGTGGCGCTGTTCACGCGGTAGATTTACAAACAGCTTGCTGTCAAAAAATGATACTGACACTGAAGTTTTTTTTTTTTTTTTTTTTTCTCATTCTATTTATTTTTCATTTCTCTACATTATATACATAGTTATATAACATAATAACAATATATTAAACATACTGGTATCAATAAGTATGACCCTACCAGCGAACAGCATGTACCAATAATTACCATTAGCATGAAGATAGATGGCTAATGATCATCAACGGCACATGATTTTCGCAGGTGAGTTGACAAGCAAAGTAATATATAATATGGGCTGTCATGTACATGTGTTTTACGAATATTATGTACATGTGTTTTAAGAATATCAGAACCTACTATTTACTCTGTGCTATGTAGGCTTTTGCCAATCTTATGCCACATAGTTTCACTATGTCTCAATATACTAATTCTCCATCTTAATTCGTACAGAAACCATTTAAATGCATCAACGTTTTTATTATCAGTGATCTTGATATGTCTGGATCTATATAGAGTGAACGACGCCAGACTAAGCATTCTATTTAGCATTACATTCAATACATTTTGATTAGCTGGTTTATAACCAAGTACAATGATTTTTAACGATATCTCTGGACATGGAATATTGTTAGAAATAATAAATCTTTTAAAATGAACCCAAAAACTTTTTGACAAAGGACAGCCAATAAATGAATGTAGATAATCATCATTCTGTCGTGTTGCACTGAAAACAATTGGGTGAGTTCACCTTATTCCATTTATATAAGTTTGCTTTGGTAGCGATGATTCTATACAATAATTTGTAATTTAACTCTGCCAATTTTCTCTCTTTTTCAAGAATAGTTTTCATAGTCCAAATATCGTCCCATTTTGGTGACGTTGACAGTTCCTGTGCCCATCTGTTCTGAATTATTGGCACGACTGTAAACTGTTTAACTACATGAACGTAAACATACCTTGATTGCCAATACATTATATTTACACGTTTTTTATTTACATATATACACGAGGTTCTTAAACGAGTACTTATTTCAATAGGCATATTGTTGGTGTTTAATAATGCAAACCAATTCTTTGGAATTGATTTGAAAATAATAAATAGCTCTGCAATCCAGTTGTGCTTATTTTTGAGCTTGTCAAGTATATATGTAGTGGAAAAGATACCGTCATTATTTATCACTATCAATCCAGTGTTTGAAATACAAGGTCTTGCCATTGTGCATGATCAGTTCATTTCCCCATATAATATGACTTTTGACCCTTAATGAGTCGTTGATTGGTAAGTTTCTATAATCATTATCTAGATTATGCCATGCTTTAACCAGATCTGAATAAAATTTTGGTAGACCAATTAACGATGGGGCATTCTTAGCTTCCACAAAATTCATATTTAAGATTAAAAAGTTTGGACCATGAGCATTTAAATAGCGTTTAAAAAGGCATTTCCATTTACTATCATCATCGTACATATAACGTTTTAACCATATACATTTCAAAGCTATACACTGAGATTCAAAATCACACATTTTTATTCCTCCCATATTGTAATTTCGAATGAGAGTCTTTCTCTTTATTTTCTCCGGTTTTTTATGCCATAAGAAATTGAAAATAATTGAGTTTACTTCATTCGTGAAGTTTTCAGGAACGGGTAGACAAGACATTAAAAATGTTAAATTGGATATACCAAGACATTTTATAATAGTTGCTTTACCATACAGTGTTAGCTTTCTTCTATACCACGAGTTCAAGATTCGAATTAGTCGATCTTTTTTCTCTTGCCAGATGCTCTTGTAACATTCTATCATATTGTGTCCAAAATATACACCAAGAGACTTAACATTTTCAGTTGGCCATTTTACAGAGTTATGTTTTTCAAAGTGACCAAATGCTAAACCTTGAGTTTTTTCCACATTAATTTTTGGTCCTGCAAAATATCCAAATGTATTAATGATTTTCAACATGCTATCAAGAGATTCTTCCTTTGAACAGAAAAGAGTTGTATCGTCAGCAAATTGGCTAATACGAGCTTCACATTTTTCTTCGTCATTGTCATCAATGACAATACCTGAGATTGTTTTATCTTGTCTTATGTTCAAAGCTAAGACTTCGGAGACTACAACAAACAAAAGCGCAGATAACGGGCAGCCTTGACGCAAACCTCTGCTCAATCTAAAGAACTTTGATTTCCAACCAAGATTTAAAACATAACTCTCAATATTATTATACATTACGGTTATCCAATTGATAAACGATGGTCCAAAATTAAACTTCTGTAATGTTTGAACTATAAACTTCCATTCGACGGTGTCGAACGCTTTTTCGAAATCTACAAACAAAATCGCACCCGATTTATTCTCATTTATACATAAATTAATAACATCATCAATTAATCTTATATTTGTACCAATATATCTACCTTTTATGTAACCAGTTTGATCTGTATGTATGATTTTACTTATAACTTTCTTCAAACGATTTGCCAAAACCACTGACATGATTTTGTAGTCAGTGTTCAATAGACTTATTGGGCGCCAGTTTTTTAATTGTAGTTTGTCGCCTTTTTTGTAAATTAAACTGATAATTGCTCTTCTTTGAGTGAATGACATGTGACCTTTTTCGAAAGAGCAATTTAATGAGTTAACCACTAAACTACTTATACAATTCCAGAACACCTTATAAAATTCTGCTGGAATACCATCACAACCTGGACTTTTACCCGTTTTTAGTTGATCTACTGCTTCTTTGCATTCAATATGCGTCAATAAACCTTCACATTTACTTTGTTCCTCTTTGGTTAGAATATCAGTAAATGTTGTAGTATTCAGATACCCTTTAATATTGTCACTATCAACATTAGCACTTGTATATAGATTTGTGTAAAACCTTTCTTCTTCCTTCATAATGTCTGATTGCTTAGTAAGCAAGGAATCGTCAGGTAGTTTGAGTTTTGTGATAGACTTGTTTATTGCGTGAAACTTTTCGAGACCAAGAAAATACGCACTACTTTTTTCTCCTTCTTTGTACCATCTTGTTCGAGATCTCACTATCTGTCCTTTCACAGTATTTTCATACATCTTGTTAAGTATACCATTTACTCTATCAATCTCATTTATAACACTTGCGTTAGGAAAATTGATGGCATTTAGACCTTTTAGATAAGACACTAAATTCTTTTCAACCTGCTGTTTATGTTGCTGTTTTGTCACACAATAGCTAACAGAGAATTCTCTTATTTGTACCTTACAGTATTCTCACAATAAGTGGTCATCATTAATAGACTCTGCTTTTGCATTGACATTACATAATATATCTTGTATACCTTTAACATAAGCAGTATCATTTAAAACTGATGTATTAAGCTTCCAAATACCAGGTCCTCTTTTTTCGGTATTGATTTGGAATTTCAAGGAAACAGCTTGATGGTCCGAGCGCACACTTGGTCTAATATCACAATAATTAATTACATCTACAAGAGTGTTGCTTACAAGAATAAAATCAATTCTTGTTCTTACAAGTGGTGTTTTTTGCCTATACGTGTATTGTCTTTTTGATGGGTTCAATGTCCTCCAAATATCAAGAAGGTTGCGTTTACTTATCTCTGCATTAAGATACTTTGTGTCTTTATTCAAACATTTTATACCACCTTCTTTATCTTCTGCTTGATTCAAGCAGGTATTAAAATCACCACCTAGAACAAGGGCGTGATCTTCTGGAACATGTTGATCAATTTTTTTGAACATTTTTTTGTAAAAGTTATACCTCTCCTTAATATTATTTGGAGCATATATGTTCATGAGGGTAATCTTTTGATCATCAATAACCGTGTTCATCATCAGCATTCTACCGTTTTCATCAGAGTGTGTATCCTCTACCTTTACATTTGCCGAGGATTTAATTAAGATGAGACACCTCTGGCATTTGAGGCACCACATGAATGAAATGAAACACCATCAGGCCAATCACATATATCATGGTTTAAAATGATTTCATTTGTGAAATGTGTTTCTTGTATAAACAATACATTCCCATTTTGATTGCAAAACCAATTATAAATTTGCAGTCTTTTTGCACGGTCTTTGAGACCGTTAACATTAAGAGTAATTACATGTATCATGAGTAAGATGAGTGATGAAAATCAACAAACATTGTTTATTAATGTTCATTGTTTGTTCTTGAGGTGTTTTTTTTTATTTAAGAAACACTAGTATTGTCACTGGGATTTTCGAATTCACTGCTGTCTGTCTCATATGCGTGTTTTGTGTTTGCTGATTTTTGGCGTTGGCGTTTCCTTGCAGCGCGGTTGGATTTTTTGCGGCCCGATCTAAGTTCACGGTCGTTTGTGGTTGTGGGTTTACGTGTTTTTGATGAGGCGCGATTATCTCCGACAACAGTATCGGTACTGTCAGCATTTGCAATGGGAGGGTCTTCTTCACCGTCAGCATCACTGTCCGCGATCGAGTTAGGTGCGGTATTACAGGTTTTTTTAAGGGCCTTGGCTATTAGGAGCTATTTATGTGTATATTATATATTCTAACAGTAGCCCTTTTTTGCTAAATGTAACGAGATTTTTGTTACTATTATACATGTATATGTATAGGGATCGTATATTAGCTATCGCTATCAGCTAATGGGGTACCCCTAACAAAAGTAATGTTTAGCTGCTTATATTAGCTACCCCTATCTGCTAATGGGCTATCTTGATTTTATATTTTTTTCCTGGAAAACGTAGCTATTGAGCTATCAGCTATCACAACCCGTTAGCCTATATTAGCTACCCCTATCTGCTAATGGGCTATCTTGATTTTATATTTTTTTCCCTGGAAAACGTAGCTATTGAGCTATCAGCTATCACAACCCGTTAGCTTATATTAGCTACCCCTATCTGCTAATGGGCTATCTTGATTTTATTTTATTTTTTCCCCTGGAAATCGTAGCTATTGAGCTATCAGCTATCACAACCCGTTAGCTTATATTAGCTACCCCTATCTGCTAATGGGCTATCTTGATTTTATTTTATTTTTTCCCTGGAAATCGTAGCTATTGAGCTATCAGCTATCACAACCCGTTAGCTTATATTAGCTACCCCTCTCTGCTAATGGGCTATCTTGATTTTATATTTTTTCCCTGGAAATCGTAGCTATTGAGCTATCAGCTATCACAACGCGTTAGCTTATATTAGCTACCCCTATCTGCTAATGGGCTATCTTGATTTTATATTTTTTCCCCCTGGAAAACGTAGCTATTGAGCTATCAGCTATCACAACCCGTTAGCTTATATTAGCTACCCCTATCTGCTAATGGGCTATCTTGATTCTATATATTTTTCCACTGGAAATCGTAGCTATTAAGCTATCAGCTATCACAACCCGTTAGCTTATATTAGCTACCCCTATCTGCTAATGGGCTATCTTGATTTTATATTTTTTCCCCTGGAAATCGTAGCTATTGAGCTATCAGCTATCACAACCCGTTAGCTTATATTAGCTACCCCTATCTGCTAATGGGCTATTATCTTGATTTTATATTTTTTTTCCCTGGAAATCGTAGCTATTGAGCTATCAGCTATCACAACGCGTTAGCTTATATTAGCTACCCCTATCTGCTAATGGGCTATCTTGATTTTATATTTTTTTCCCCCTGGAAATCGTAGCTATTGAGCTATCAGCTATCACAACGCGTTAGCTTATATTAGCTACCCCTATCTGCTAATGGGCTATCTTGATTTTATATTTTTTCCCCCTGGAAAACGTAGCTATTGAGCTATCAGCTATCACAACGCGTTAGCTTATATTAGCTACCCCTATCTGCTAATGGGCTAT
This sequence comes from Ophiura sarsii, assembly GCA_035610835.1. Lineage (NCBI taxonomy): Eukaryota > Metazoa > Echinodermata > Ophiuroidea > Amphilepidida > Ophiuridae > Ophiura > Ophiura sarsii. Next base: position 34,256,783 of record CM069457.1, read on the forward strand.
CTTTATTTTATATTTTTTTCCCCTGGAAAACGTAGCTATTGAGCTATCAGCTATCACAACCCGTTAACTTATATTAGCTACCCCTATCTGCTAATGGGCTATCTTGATTTTATATTTTTCCCTCGAAATCGTAGCTATTGAGCTATCAGCTATCACAACGCGTTAGCTTATATTAGATACCCCTATCTGCTAATGGGCTATCTTGATTTTATATTTTTTTCCCTGGAAATCGTAGCTATTGAGCTATCAGCTATCACAACCCGTTAGCTTATATTAGCTACCCCTATCTGCTAATGGGCTATTATCTTGATTTTATATTTTTTTTCCCTGGAAATCGTAGCTATTGAGCTATCAGCTATCACAACGCGTTAGCTTATATTAGCTACCCCTATCTGCTAATGGGCTATCTTGATTTTATATTTTTTTCCCCCTGGAAATCGTAGCTATTGAGCTATCAGCTATCACAACGCGTTAGCTTATATTAGCTACCCCTATCTGCTAATGGGCTATCTTGATTTTATATTTTTTCCCCCTGGAAAACGTAGCTATTGAGCTATCAGCTATCACAACGCGTTAGCTTATATTAGCTACCCCTATCTGCTAATGGGCTATCTTTATTTTATATTTTTTTCCCCTGGAAAACGTAGCTATTGAGCTATCAGCTATCACAACCCGTTAACTTATATTAGCTACCCCTATCTGCTAATGGGCTATCTTGATTTTATATTTTTCCCTCGAAATCGTAGCTATTGAGCTATCAGCTATCACAACGCGTTAGCTTATATTAGATACCCCTATCTGCTAATGGGCTATCTTGATTTTATATTTTTTTCCCTGGAAAACGTAGCTATTGAGCTATCAGCTATCACAACCCGTTAGCTTATATTAGCTACCCCTATCTGCTAATGGGCTATCTTGATTTTATTTTATTTTTTCCCCTGGAAATCGTAGCTATTGAGCTATCAGCTATCACAACCCGTTAGCTTATATTAGCTACCCCTATCTGCTAATGGGCTATCTTGATTTTATTTTATTTTTTCCCTGGAAATCGTAGCTATTGAGCTATCAGCTATCACAACCCGTTAGCTTATATTAGCTACCCCTCTCTGCTAATGGGCTATCTTGATTTTATATTTTTTCCCTGGAAATCGTAGCTACTGAGCTATCAGCTATCACAACGCGTTAGCTTATATTAGCTACCCCTATCTGCTAATGGGCTAACTTGATTTTATATTTTTTCCCCCTGGAAAACGTAGCTATTGAGCTATCAGCTATCACAACCCGTTAGCTTATATTAGCTACCCCTATCTGCTAATGGGCTATCTTGATTCTATATATTTTTCCCCAGGAAATCGTAGCTATTGAGCTATCAGCTATCACAACCCGTTAGCTTATATTAGCTACCCCTATCTGCTAATGGGCTATCTTGATTTTATATTTTTTCCCCTGGAAATCGTAGCTATTGAGCTATCAGCTATCACAACCCGTTAGCTTATATTAGCTACCCCTATCTGCTAACGGGCTATTATCTTGATTTTATATTTTTTTCCCCTGGAAATCGTAGCTATTGAGCTATCAGCTATCACAACGCGTTAGCTTATATTAGCTACCCCTATCTGCTAATGGGCTATCTTGATTTTATATTTTTTTCCCCCTGGAAATCGTAGCTATTGAGCTATCAGCTATCACAACGCGTTAGCTTATATTAGCTACCCCTATCTGCTAATGGGCTATCTTGATTTTATTTTATTTTTTCCCTGGAAAATGTAGCTATTGAGCTATCAGCTATCACAACCCGTTAGCTTATATTAGCTACCCCTATCTGCTAATGGGCTATCTTGATTTTATATTTTTTTCCCCTGGAAATCGTAGCTATTGAGCTATCAGCTATCACAACGCGTTAGCTTATATTAGCTACCCCTATCTGCTAATGGGCTATCTTGATTTTATATTTTTTCCCCCTGGAAATCGTAGCTATTGAGCTATCAGCTATCACAACGCGTTAGCTTATATTAGCTACCCCTATCTGCTAATGGGCTATCTTGATTTTATTTTATTTTTTCCCTGGAAAACGTAGCTATTGAGCTATCAGCTATCACAACCCGTTAGCTTATATTTAGCTACCCCTATCTGCTAATGGGCTATCTTGATTTTATATTTTTTCCCCCTGGAAAACGTAGCTATTGAGCTATCAGCTATCACAACCCGTTAGCTTATATTAGCTACCCCTATCTGCTAATGGGCTATCTTGATTTTATTTTCCCCTCGAAATCGTAGCTATTGAGCTATCAGCTATCACAACGCGTTAGCTTATATTAGATACCCCTATCTGCTAATGGGCTATCTTGATTTTATATTTTTTTCCCTGGAAAACGTAGCTATTGAGCTATCAGCTATCACAACCCGTTAGCTTATATTAGCTACCCCTATCTGCTAATGGGCTATCTTGATTTTATTTTATTTTTTCCCCTGGAAATCGTAGCTATTGAGCTATCAGCTATCACAACCCGTTAGCTTATATTAGCTACCCCTATCTGCTAATGGGCTATCTTGATTTTATTTTATTTTTTCCCTGGAAATCGTATCTATTGAGCTATCAGCTATCACAACCCGTTAGCTTATATTAGCTACCCCTCTCTGCTAATGGGCTATCTTGATTTTATATTTTTTCCCTGGAAATCGTAGCTATTGAGCTATCAGCTATCACAACGCGTTAGCTTATATTAGCTACCCCTATCTGCTAATGGGCTATCTTGATTTTATATTTTTTCCCCCTGGAAAACGTAGCTATTGAGCTATCAGCTATCACAACCCGTTAGCTTATATTAGCTACCCCTATCTGCTAATGGGCTATCTTGATTCTATATATTTTTCCCCTGGAAATCGTAGCTATTGAGCTATCAGCTATCACAACCCGTTAGCTTATATTAGCTACCCCTATCTGCTAATGGGCTATCTTGATTTTATATTTTTTCCCCTGGAAATCGTAGCTATTGAGCTATCAGCTATCACAACCCGTTAGCTTATATTAGCTACCCCTATCTGCTAATGGGCTATTATCTTGATTTTATATTTTTTTCCCCTGGAAATCGTAGCTATTGAGCTATCAGCTATCACAACGCGTTAGCTTATATTAGCTACCCCTATCTGCTAATGGGCTATCTTGATTTTATATTTTTTTCCCCCTGGAAATCGTAGCTATTGAGCTATCAGCTATCACAACGCGTTAGCTTATATTAGCTACCCCTATCTGCTAATGGGCTATCTTGATTTTATTTTATTTTTTCCCTGGAAAACGTAGCTATTGAGCTATCAGCTATCACAACCCGTTAGCTTATATTAGCTACCCCTATCTGCTAATGGGCTATCTTGATTTTATATTTTTTTCCCCTGGAAATCGTAGCTATTGAGCTATCAGCTATCACAACGCGTTAGCTTATATTAGCTACCCCTATCTGCTAATGGGCTATCTTGATTTTATATTTTTTTCCCCTGGAAATCGTAGCTATTGAGCTATCAGCTATCACAACGCGTTAGCTTATATTAGCTACCCCTATCTGCTAATGGGCTATCTTGATTTTATTTTATTTTTTCCCTGGAAAACGTAGCTATTGAGCTATCAGCTATCACAACCCGTTAGCTTATATTAGCTACCCCTATCTGCTAATGGGCTATCTTGATTTTATATTTTTTCCCCCTGGAAAACGTAGCTATTGAGCTATCAGCTATCACAACCCGTTAGCTCATATTAGCTACCCCTATCTGCTAATGGGCTATCTTGATTTTATTTTCCCCTCGAAATCGTAGCTATTGAGCTATCAGCTATCACAACGCGTTAGCTTATATTAGATACCCCTATCTGCTAATGGGCTATCTTGATTTTATATTTTTTTCCCTGGAAAACGTAGCTATTGAGCTATCAGCTATCACAACCCGTTAGCTTATATTAGCTACCCCTATCTGCTAATGGGCTATCTTGATTTTATTTTATTTTTTCCCCTGGAAATCGTAGCTATTGAGCTATCAGCTATCACAACCCGTTAGCTTATATTAGCTACCCCTATCTGCTAATGGGCTATCTTGATTTTATTTTATTTTTTCCCTGGAAATCGTAGCTATTGAGCTATCAGCTATCACAACCCGTTAGCTTATATTAGCTACCCCTCTCTGCTAATGGGCTATCTTGATTTTATATTTTTTCCCTGGAAATCGTAGCTATTGAGCTATCAGCTATCACAACGCGTTAGCTTATATTAGCTACCCCTATCTGCTAATGGGCTATCTTGATTTTATATTTTTTTCCCCTGGAAAACGTAGCTATTGAGCTATCAGCTATCACAACCCGTTAGCTTATATTAGCTACCCCTATCTGCTAATGGGCTATCTTGATTCTATATATTTTTCCCCTGGAAATCGTAGCTATTGAGCTATCAGCTATCACAACCCGTTAGCTTATATTAGCTACCCCTATCTGCTAATGGGCTATCTTGATTTTATATTTTTTCCCTGGAAATCGTAGCTATTGAGCTATCAGCTGTCACAACCTGTTAGCTTATATTAGCTACCCCTATCTGCTAATGGGCTATTATCTTGATTTTATATTTTTTTCCCCTGGAAATTGTAGCTATTGAGCTATCAGCTATCACAACGCGTTAGCTTATATTAGCTACCCCTATCTGCTAATGGGCTATCTTGATTTTATATTTTTCCCCCTGGAAATCGTAGCTATTGAGCTATCAGCTATCACAACGCGTTAGCTTATATTAGCTACCCCTATCTGCTAATGGGCTATTATCTTGATTTTATATTTTTTTCCCCTGGAAATCGTAGCTATTGAGCTATCAGCTATCACAACGCGTTAGCTTATATTAGCTACCCCTATCTGCTAATGGGCTATCTTGATTTTATATTTTTTTCCCCCTGGAAATCGTAGCTATTGAGCTATCAGCTATCACAACGCGTTAGCTTATATTAGCTACCCCTATCTGCTAATGGGCTATCTTGATTTTATTTTATTTTTTCCCTGGAAAACGTAGCTATTGAGCTATCAGCTATCACAACCCGTTAGCTTATATTAGCTACCCCTATCTGCTAATGGGCTATCTTGATTTTATATTTTTTTCCCCTGGAAATCGTAGCTATTGAGCTATCAGCTATCACAACGCGTTAGCTTATATTAGCTACCCCTATCTGCTAATGGGCTATCTTGATTTTATATTTTTTTCCCCTGGAAATCGTAGCTATTGAGCTATCAGCTATCACAACGCGTTAGCTTATATTAGCTACCCCTATCTGCTAATGGGCTATCTTGATTTTATTTTATTTTTTCCCTGGAAAACGTAGCTATTGAGCTATCAGCTATCACAACCCGTTAGCTTATATTAGCTACCCCTATCTGCTTATGGGCTATCTTGATTTTATATTTTTTCCCCCTGGAAAACGTAGCTATTGAGCTATCAGCTATCACAACCCGTTAGCTTATATTAGCTACCCCTATCTGCTAATGGGCTATCTTGATTTTATTTTATTTTTTCCCTGGAAAATGTAGCTATTGAGCTATCAGCTATCACAACCCGTTAGCTTATATTAGCTACCCCTATCTGCTAATGGGCTATCTTGATTTTATATTTTTTTCCCCTGGAAATCGTAGCTATTGAGCTATCAGCTATCACAACGCGTTAGCTTATATTAGCTACCCCTATCTGCTAATGGGCTATCTTGATTTTATATTTTTTTCCCCTGGAAATCGTAGCTATTGAGCTATCAGCTATCACAACGCGTTAGCTTATATTAGCTACCCCTATCTGCTAATGGGCTATCTTGATTTTATTTTATTTTTTCCCTGGAAAACGTAGCTATTGAGCTATCAGCTATCACAACCCGTTAGCTTATATTAGCTACCCCTATCTGCTAATGGGCTATCTTGATTTTATATTTTTTCCCCCTGGAAAACGTAGCTATTGAGCTATCAGCTATCACAACCCGTTAGCTTATATTAGCTACCCCTATCTGCTAATGGGCTATCTTGATTTTATTTTCCCCTCGAAATCGTAGCTATTGAGCTATCAGCTATCACAACGCGTTAGCTTATATTAGATACCCCTATCTGCTAATGGGCTATCTTGATTTTATATTTTTTTCCCTGGAAAACGTAGCTATTGAGCTATCAGCTATCACAACCCGTTAGCTTATATTAGCTACCCCTATCTGCTAATGGGCTATCTTGATTTTATTTTATTTTTTCCCCTGGAAATCGTAGCTATTGAGCTATCAGCTATCACAACCCGTTAGCTTATATTAGCTACCCCTATCTGCTAATGGGCTATCTTGATTTTATTTTATTTTTTCCCTGGAAATCGTATCTATTGAGCTATCAGCTATCACAACCCGTTAGCTTATATTAGCTACCCCTCTCTGCTAATGGGCTATCTTGATTTTATATTTTTTCCCTGGAAATCGTAGCTATTGAGCTATCAGCTATCACAACGCGTTAGCTTATATTAGCTACCCCTATCTGCTAATGGGCTATCTTGATTTTATATTTTTTCCCCCTGGAAAACGTAGCTATTGAGCTATCAGCTATCACAACCCGTTAGCTTATATTAGCTACCCCTATCTGCTAATGGGCTATCTTGATTCTATATATTTTTCCCCTGGAAATCGTAGCTATTGAGCTATCAGCTATCACAACCCGTTAGCTTATATTAGCTACCCCTATCTGCTAATGGGCTATCTTGATTTTATATTTTTTCCCCTGGAAATCGTAGCTATTGAGCTATCAGCTATCACAACCCGTTAGCTTATATTAGCTACCCCTATCTGCTAATGGGCTATTATCTTGATTTTATATTTTTTTCCCCTGGAAATCGTAGCTATTGAGCTATCAGCTATCACAACGCGTTAGCTTATATTAGCTACCCCTATCTGCTAATGGGCTATCTTGATTTTATATTTTTTTCCCCCTGGAAATCGTAGCTATTGAGCTATCAGCTATCACAACGCGTTAGCTTATATTAGCTACCCCTATCTGCTAATGGGCTATCTTGATTTTATTTTATTTTTTCCCTGGAAAACGTAGCTATTGAGCTATCAGCTATCACAACCCGTTAGCTTATATTAGCTACCCCTATCTGCTAATGGGCTATCTTGATTTTATATTTTTTTCCCCTGGAAATCGTAGCTATTGAGCTATCAGCTATCACAACGCGTTAGCTTATATTAGCTACCCCTATCTGCTAATGGGCTATCTTGATTTTATATTTTTTTCCCCTGGAAATCGTAGCTATTGAGCTATCAGCTATCACAACGCGTTAGCTTATATTAGCTACCCCTATCTGCTAATGGGCTATCTTGATTTTATTTTATTTTTTCCCTGGAAAACGTAGCTATTGAGCTATCAGCTATCACAACCCGTTAGCTTATATTAGCTACCCCTATCTGCTAATGGGCTATCTTGATTTTATATTTTTTTCCCCTGGAAAACGTAGCTATTGAGCTATCAGCTATCACAACCCGTTAGCTTATATTAGCTACCCCTATCTGCTAATGGGCTATCTTGATTTTATTTTCCCCTCGAAATCGTAGCTATTGAGCTATCAGCTATCACAACGCGTTAGCTTATATTAGATACCCCTATCTGCTAATGGGCTATCTTGATTTTATATTTTTTTCCCTGGAAAACGTAGCTATTGAGCTATCAGCTATCACAACCCGTTAGCTTATATTAGCTACCCCTATCTGCTAATGGGCTATCTTGATTTTATTTTATTTTTTCCCCTGGAAATCGTAGCTATTGAGCTATCAGCTATCACAACCCGTTAGCTTATATTAGCTACCCCTATCTGCTAATGGGCTATCTTGATTTTATTTTATTTTTTCCCTGGAAATCGTAGCTATTGAGCTATCAGCTATCACAACCCGTTAGCTTATATTAGCTACCCCTCTCTGCTAATGGGCTATCTTGATTTTATATTTTTTCCCTGGAAATCGTAGCTATTGAGCTATCAGCTATCACAACGCGTTAGCTTATATTAGCTACCCCTATCTGCTAATGGGCTATCTTGATTTTATATTTTTTCCCCCTGGAAAACGTAGCTATTGAGCTATCAGCTATCACAACCCGTTAGCTTATATTAGCTACCCCTATCTGCTAATGGGCTATCTTGATTCTATATATTTTTCCCCTGGAAATCGTAGCTATTGAGCTATCAGCTATCACAACCCGTTAGCTTATATTAGCTACCCCTATCTGCTAATGGGCTATCTTGATTTTATATTTTTTCCCTGGAAATCGTAGCTATTGAGCTATCAGCTATCACAACCTGTTAGCTTATATTAGCTACCCCTATCTGCTAATGGGCTATTATCTTGATTTTATATTTTTTTCCCCTGGAAATTGTAGCTATTGAGCTATCAGCTATCACAACGCGTTAGCTTATATTAGCTACCCCTATCTGCTAATGGGCTATCTTGATTTTATATTTTTCCCCCTGGAAATCGTAGCTATTGAGCTATCAGCTATCACAACGCGTTAGCTTATATTAGCTACCCCTATCTGCTAATGGGCTATCTTGATTTTATATTTTTTCCCCCTAGAAAACGTAGCTATTGAGCTATCAGCTATCACAACGCGTTAGCTTATATTAGCTACCCATATCTGCTAATGGGCTATCTTGATTTTATTTTATTTTTTCCCTGGAAAACGTAGCTATTGAGCTATCAGCTATCACAACCCGTTAGCTTATATTAGCTACCCCTATCTGCTAATGGGCTATCTTGATTTTATATTTGTTCCCCTGGAAATCGTAGCTATTGAGCTATCAGCTATCACAACGCGTTAGCTTATATTAGCTACCCCTATCTGCTAATGGGCTATCTTGATTTTATATTTTTTTCCCCCTGGAAATCGTAGCTATTGAGCTATCAGCTATCACAACGCGTTAGCTTATATTAGCTACCCCTATCTGCTAATGGGCTATCTTGATTTTATTTTATTTTTTCCCTGGAAAACGTAGCTATTGAGCTATCAGCTATCACAACCCGTTAGCTTATATTAGCTACCCCTATCTGCTAATGGGCTATCTTTATTTTATATTTTTTTCCCCTGGAAAACGTAGCTATTGAGCTATCAGCTATCACAACCCGTTAGCTTATATTAGCTACCCCTATCTGCTAATGGGCTATCTTGATTTTATATTTTTTCCCCCTGGAAAACGTAGCTATTGAGCTATCAGCTATCACAACCCGTTAGCTTATATTAGATACCCCTATCTGCTAATGGGCTATCTTGATTTTATATTTTTTCCCCCCTGGAAAACTGTAGCTATTGAGCTATCAGCTATCACAACGCGTTAGCTTATATTAGCTACCCTATCTGCTAATGGGCTATCTTGATTTTATATTTTTTCCCCCTGGAAAACGTAGCTATTGAGCTATCAGCTATCACAACCCGTTAGCTTATATTAGCTACCCTATCTGCTAATGGGCTATCTTGATTTTATTTTCCCCTCGAAATCGTAGCTATTGAGCTATCAGCTATCACAACCCGTTAGCTTATATTAGCTACCCTATCTGCTAATGGGCTATCTTGATTTTATATTTTTTTTCCCTGGAAAACGTAGCTATTGAGCTATCAGCTATCACAACCCGTTAGCTTATATTAGCTACCCTATCTGCTAATGGGCTATCTTTATTTTATATTTTGTCCCTCGAAAACTGTAGCTATTGAGCTATCAGCTATCACAACCCGTTAGCTTATATTAGCTATCCCTATCTGCTAATGGGCTATCTTTATTTTATATTTTTTTCCCTCGAAAACTTAGCGATTGAGCTATCAGCTATCACAACCCGTTAGCTTATATTAGCTACCCCTATCTGCTAATGGGCTATCTTTATTTTATATTTTCCCCTCTAAAACGTAGCTATTGAGCTATCAGCTATCACAACCCGTTAGCTTATATTAGCTACCCCTATCTGCTAATAGGCTATTTTTATTTTTTATTTTTTTCTCGAAAACTTAGCTATTGAGCTATCAGCTATCACAACCCGTTAGCTTATATTAGCTACCCCTATCTGCTAATGGGATATCTTTATTTTATATTTTTTTCACTCGAAAACGTAGCTATTGAGCTATCAGCTATCACTATATTAGCTACCCCTATCTGCTAATGGGCTAGGCCTATCTTTATTATATATTTTTTCCCTCATTGAAAACTTAGCTATTGCGGCTATCAGCTATCACAACCCCTTAGCTTATATCAGCTACACCTATCTGCTAATGGGCTATCTTTATTTTATATTTTTTCCTTATTGAAAACTGTTACGAAAGGTTTCCGAAAAATCTTTTGTTCGATAATAATTATGGTAAATTATGGCCGCGTAGAAAGTGTTATCATGCATATTAAGAATTTTAACTTTTATTGGCTTTCTACACCTACACGTTTTAAAGAACGACCAATCGTGTGTTCCGGGATCGATTTGATGTTTTAACGCTTAATAAGGGTTTAAATTTCTATGGCTTCTAACACCAAGTTAAAAACACCAACAATGTGATGTTTAAACTCTTAACATGCTTTTAATACCGGTTTAAACGTCATTGGCTTCCTACACCAAAGTTATATCAAATGTAACCACCTTAACACTTTCCACGCGACAGGCAGCTGCAGACGACATTCCAAAAGTTCACAATATGTTTCAAAAAGGTCAAAATTGTTGTATTTCATTACCATATTTGGAATCACCGTGAGAAATGCATTGAAATAAGTACAAACATGCCTTGTGTTTGGTCAGTAATCTTTGAGATAGACTTTGAAAATTATGAAAGGTTTCTGAAAAATCTCTTTTGTGTATGGTAAAAATAATAGCCGCGTGGAAAGCGTTAAAAGGTGTTTACATTTTTACATTTTATTGGCTTTTTTAAGAACGACCCTTGATGTGTTTGGGAAACGATCAAGTTAATGTTTTATCTTATAATATATTGTTGTAATAGCTAATATCAGCTATAGCTAGGTTTATAATAAAGTAAAAATATAACTACCATTAGCGCATAACCCGATATTAGCTATCAATAGCTGACATTAGCTACCAATAGCTTATATAAGCTACCAATAGCGTATTATTAGATTGTTGTAATAGCTAATAGCTGGTATATCTATGTCTAGAATAAAGAAGAAATCGAACTACCATATAGCGAATATTAGCTATATTAGCTAGCGCTCTATTAAGCCGATATCAGCTTATGTTAGATAGCAATAGCTTATATGATTGTTATAATAGAAGGTTGTAATAGCTAATATCAGCTATAGCTAGATTTAGAATAAAGTAAGAATCTATGTACCATTATCCTATTAGCCAATAGTAGGTATCGATATAGCTTATATTGGCTACCAATAGCTTGTATTAGCTACCCGTAGCTTATAATAGATTGTTGTAATAGCTTATATCAGCTATAGCTAGGTTTATAATAAAATAAAAATCTAACTATTAGCGCATAACCAGATATTAGCTATCAATAGCTGATATTAGCTACCAATAGCTGATATTAGCTACCAATAGCTTATATTAGCTTCCAATAGCGTATATTAGATTGTTGTAATAGCTAATAGCTGGTATATCTATGTTTACAATAAAGAAGAAATCGAACTATCATATCGCATTAGCGGGTAGTAGCTTATATTAGCTAGCGCTCTAGTTAGCCGATATCAGCTTATATTAGATAGCAATAGCTTATATGATTGTTATAATAGAAGGTTGTAATAGCTAATATCAGCTATAGCTAGATTTAGAATAAAGTAAGAATCTATGTACCATTATCCTATTAGCCAATATTAGGTATCGATAGCTTATATTGGCTACCAATAGCTTATATTGGCTACCAATAGCTTATATTAGCTACCCGTAGCTTATAATAGATTGTTGTAATAGCTTATATCAGCTATAGCTAGGTTTATAATAAAATAAAATCTAACTATTAGCGCATAACCCGATATTAGCTATCAATAGCTGATATTAGCTACCAATAGCTTATATTAGCTTCCAATAGCGTATATTAGATTGTTGTAATAGCTAATAGCTGGTATATCTATGTTTACAATAAAGAAGAAATCGAACTTTCATATCGCATTAGCGGGTAGTAGCTTATATTAGCTAGCGCTCTAGTTAGCCGATATCAGCTTATATTAGATAGCAATAGCTTATATGATTGTTATAATAGAAGGTTGTAATAGCTAATATCAGCTATAGCTAGATTTAGAATAAAGTAAGAATCTATGTACCATTATCCTATTAGCCAATATTAGGTATCGATAGCTTATATTGGCTACCAATAGCTTATATTGGCTACCAATAGCTTATATTAGCTACCCGTAGCTTATAATAGATTGTTGTAATAGCTTATATCAGCTATATCTAGGTTTATAATAAAATAAAAATCTAACTATTAGCGCATAACCCGATATTAGCTATCAATAGCTGATATTAGCTACCAATAGCTTATATTAGCTTCCAATAGCGTATATTAGATTGTTGTAATAGCTAATAGCTGGTATATCTATGTTTACAATAAAGAAGAAATCGAACTTTCATATCGCATTAGCGGGTAGTAGCTTATATTAGCTAGCGCTCTAGTTAGCCGATATCAGCTTATATTAGATAGCAATAGCTTATATGATTGTTATAATAGAAGGTTGTAATAGCTAATATCAGCTATAGCTAGATTTAGAATAAAGTAAGAATCTATGTACCATTATCCTATTAGCCAATATTAGGTATCGATAGCTTATATTGGCTACCAATAGCTTATATTGGCTACCAATAGCTTATATTAGCTACCCGTAGCTTATAATAGATTGTTGTAATAGCTTATATCAGCTATAGCTAGGTTTATAATAAAATAAAATCTAACTATTAGCGCATAACCCGATATTAGCTATCAATAGCTGATATTAGCTACCAATAGCTTATATTAGCTTCCAATAGCGTATATTAGATTGTTCTAATAGCTAATAGCTGGTATATCTATGTTTACAATAAAGAAGAAATCGAACTATCATATCGCATTAGCGGGTAGTAGCTTATATTAGCTAGCGCTCTAGTTAGCCGATATCAGCTTATATTAGAAGGCAATAGCTTATATGATTGTGATAATAGAATGTTGTAATAGCTAGTATCAGCTATAGGTAGGTTTGTAGCTGATATTAGCTAATACAATAAGCACATTGTAATAGCTAATATCTTATAGCTATAGCTAATATATAATAGCTGATATTAGATGTATTTGAGTACTATACTAATATACCATATTAGCTAGCTATAGCTGATAATAGCTACGGCATTAACGGGTTAATTGTAGTAGCTTATATCTTATTACCTATAGCTAATATCTAATATCCCCCTTTATTACCTAATATCATCCAATATCAGCTACAAGTACCATTAGCTAGTATCCGCAATAGCTGAGGCTATTGGTGGCTATTAGGTTTCTAATGCAGCTAAATGTAATATCGCACCTTAATGCCGCGATCGTGGGTGTTGTATTTTCTTCTGACCATACAGTGCGCGTGACCTCCGGAGGATTTGACACCGATTTGTTTTGGTTTTTCTCGGTTGAACGCGTTACCTCAATGTTACTGTTAGGATCAATATTTGCATTGTTGCGTTGATCACTGTGTTCGATGTCTATGCGTTGTTGGTCAGCCATATAGGTGCATCGGGGGTCGCCACGCTTATGTCCTGATGTGAAACAATCAAAGCATAATGTACATTGATTCGGTGAATGCCCGCTCTGATTACAAATGCGACATTGCACTGACTCATTTTGTTGTTCCCTGTATCTAATGCTTGCAGTGAATCCTGCAAGCGGTAATTGCTTTGGTAGTGGCACTGAAGTTGGTTATCCAACTCTAGCGGTTTTTGGATGAAATAATTTAGTTCCAACGTGTGATGAATTGTTACAATAGTTACATTGAAAGCAACAAAAATTCAAAATTAACGGCCGTTCGTTTCCACCATCGTCTGCTACAATCACGCCTTATCGGTATAGCGCCACCAAGGCTATGCTGACCAAATTTTAATTTAAAAGTGGCTTCCGATCGTCAAGCTGAGTGGTACCGGGAGTGGTACACCCCTGATTGAGGCACTTCAAATTCAAAATCGCGACCCCACGCTACATGTGTAAATTAGGCCATTGTCAGTTCCATTATTGAAAGAGGCCTAATTTACACCTATCAAAACATACAATGAAGACATAATGGGCCCCAGGAATGCGTAGGCCTACACGCATACTCCACTCCACATCAGGAGGAAGTAGCATAGCAACAGATTGATCCCACAACAGGTAGCGTGATGAGGCCAAGAAACAAAACAAAAAAACGTGTTTTTCGCTCGCGCCGGCTCCGATTTTTAACAATGCTCCTCTGGGCGGATCCCTCCTATTTGATGCTATTTTTTAATATTATTTGTTTGACAATTACAACAACACTATATTTAAACAAACAACAACAATCATTGCTTTTGTTTTTCGTCAGACTATGGCATGTATTTACTGCAAATTAAATAGCGAGTCTTTTTGAGCCATTTGAACAGGTATTGTACTTGGTTGATAATACTACGTGTTGGGCTGGAGGGGAATAGTCGAGGGCGTATATTACGTCTAGTCCTACCACCATGGCTCACGGTCACGATCACGATCAAAGCACAATATGCAATAACAGGATGTATCAGGTCAGGGTCTGTACTCTTGTAGAGTTTCTGTTTCCTTTATCAGGATAACATCTACAACACGTCGATCAACAACCATATATTCAAGGGCATCCCAATCCCACGCAATACTGACGCATACTTTGAATATTAGTGCAATAGCCCAGCAAGTATTAACTTGTAATAAATTCCATCAATGTTCATTCAATTGCCAGTTTATATTTCTTTCCATAGGCCTACTTCACCATTATTATTATACTAGGCGGTCACCCGGATTTGGCGGTTCTCGGGTTTGGTGGTTTGTAGAATGCATGCATAAAGCCCGATCGGACAAACTTTGAAAATTCGACCCTTAGACGACCTTTGACCCCGGACGACTCAAGAAAAGCAAAGGCGTTTTATTTTTTTCCACGCTCGATTCGCATTCGGTCTTCCCGTCACCGAGTTTAAGCCCGATCGGACAAACTTTGAAAATTCGACCCCTAGACGACCTTTGACCCCGGAAGACCCGAAAAACGCTAACCCGTTTTATTTTTGCCACGCTCGCCTCGCATCGAGCATTGCGATCACCGAGTTTAAGCACGATCCGACCAACTTCAAAAAGTTGACCCCAAGATGACCTTTGACCTCGTACGCTCTAGCGAATGCAAACTTGCTCTTGCGGGGACCGAGCTGCACCCACCCACCGAGTTTGAACGCCGCCCGACCCCGGGAAGGCGACGAAAAAGCGCGCACAGACAGACAGACAGACAGACAGACAGACAGACAGACAGACAGACAGACAGACAGACAGTCCGACATTCAGACATACAGACAGACAAACAGACAGAGAGTAGCGTATTATAATATAGATTTCCATCCATATCAGTCACATCATATAGAACTACACTGAATAGGACTATGAGGAACTCAAATCCATTACCAAACCACCTCTTTTCTTCCACGGAAATCTGTTGAAGAAAAAAACCGGGAAAAAACCACGCCCCTCTACACCTTTTTTATCATTACATTTGTAATTTCTCAATTTAAGAACTTCTGAACTTTTAAAGCCCTGAATCAATTTCATATTCTTAGGCCAATAGTTCAATATAGTCCAGGAATATAAACTGCTCAAAAAAAGTTTGGAAATTTGTATTCAATTGCAACAACACTATATTTAAACAAACAACAACAATCCTTGCTTTTGTTTTTCGTCAGACTATGGCATATATTTACTGCAAATTAAATAGCCAGTCTTTATAAAATCAAAAATAGAACAATAAAATACCGAGTATTTATGACGAAGTGCTATAATTAAGGTCAGGCTTTTTTTGGCAAGGATTTTTCACGGTACATTTTTACAACAAAGTAAAATTAAAGTATACCAGAAAAATTATATAACACCTCCTTGCATATACCCTATTAATTCGAAATATTCCAAATTATTTATAATTTAGGATCGGTTTCTTTTTCTGTCCTAAAAGATCCACAGCCTTTTGAACAATTGGTTGACAGCTCAGGTCTAACTGGAAATTAACACAGGACAGACACCACACCCGGGAAGAATAATGAATCACCCGGATAAACAACCCTCTCAATAGCAACTTTATTTTAAAGAAATGATTTAGGATCGGTTTCTTTTTCTGTCCTAAAAAAACCCGACAGCCTTTTAAAATTTGGTAAAAGCTAGGGCTTACTGGAAATTATTAAACACAGGACAGACACCACACCCGGGAAGAATGAATCACCCGGACATACATGTACAACACTCCCAAGAACAACTTTATTTTAAAGAAATCGGTTGTTTTACCATTTTCTACATAATGATAATGTACCTACAATCAAGGAAAATAATAGTTGGCACACTTGATACAATTTAATACAACTATCACTGTGCTCACAATAGAGAACTGACTTGGGACATAGCACTCTTTAACAGCACGCAGAGGTCTCCCCCTCTCTCTCATCCTTCCCCACCCCCATCAATTAATGTTGAGAGAGCTGCCAAAGCTTCTGATGACATGTAGTTCGGATCAACATTGCCTCGGGGGAGAGGGGCACTTTTTTTTCCTTAATTGGGACAATGGTGCCAACCTTTTTTTCCTTGATTGCAGCCAATTTTACATCTTGACCTCATATGACCTTTGACCTTGGTATGTGACCTTTGACCTCATTAATGTATGAAGGTTTCCATGATGCATCTATGACCGAAGTTTGGTTGCAACTGGTCATTGTATGGAAAAGAAATGGACAAATGTAATCAATTTTATATATGCAGCCACTTTTACATCTTGACCTCAGATGACCTTTGACCTTGGTATGTGACTTTTGACCTCATTAACATATGAAGGTTTCCATGTTGCATCTATGACCTGAGTTTGGTTGCAATTGGTCATTGTATGGAAAAGAAATGGACAAATATAATCAATTTTACATACGTAGCCACTTTTACATCTTGACCTCAGATGACCTTTGACCTTGGTATGTGACCTTTGACCTCATTAACATATGAAGGTTTCCATGTTGCATCTATGACAGAAGTTTGATTGCAATAGGTCATTGTATGGAAAAGAAATGGACAAAACAAAAAGTGTATACCAAATTGTTGACAGACAGACACAGACACAGACTACAACACAGACAGACGAATGATGCTGCCATAAGGTCTCTTCCTACGGACGACCTAAAAATGGCTTCTTTATAGGTCATATTTTCCATTTTTAGAAGGAGAATTACTCCATAAAATAACACTTAAATTAAGAAAATAACACATACAACACTTATATCAGTCCTTTACCAACATTTATATGGAATATGTTGGTCAGTTTCTATTTCTAAAGTTGAAAAATCGCAATTCCCAGTGAGGCCGTTCCATGGCCGCTATTAACATGATTAACCAACGCTAAAATTGTACATTGTACAGTCTGTCTGTTGTGTGTGATGTGAGCGTGCGTTCAGTGACGGGGTTCAGTGTTGCCACTTTAAACTCCCAAACCAAGGCTCAAGTGGTCTCTCATTTATTGTTTGCCAATAGAAAATACATAGTCTGACTTCTAAAAATAAGCCCAATTCCGCGATAGATGTTGCATTGGCAATCCATATTTCTATATATAAGTTTAACAGAGGCAAATCCTACCAAACCAAAAATCGTACTGAAAATCCTACCAAAAATCGTACTAAAAATCTGCACTAAAAGTAAACATCAATTACATGTTGCTGTTAGGTTCCAAATACTAGTAGCCAAGTATGCTCGTGTAAATAATTATACTAACGACAACCACCCATTCTTGGTTTGGTATGGTTTGGTTTGGTTTGGTAGGTTGAGCAACCGTCGTTTTCAATACTGGAGACCCAGTAAATACATAATAGTATATGAGAAGAATAAAACCCGGTTTGGCACAGATGACACAATGTCACAGGCGAAAAAGTAAATGACTTTAAGATATAAAATACGTAAGAGTATATGGGAAGGATTAAAACCCGGTTTGGCACAGATGACACAATGAGTGTGTTTCTACAGAGCCTCCGCCTTTTGCCGATGGTAACTTAGGGACGCACCATTAGATTTTCAGGGGGGGGGGGGGGGGTAGGAAGTTTTCGGAAGAAAAAAAAAGCCCCCTCTATGCAGGCCAAAAAAAAAAAAATCACCCCCTGATGAGTAAAAAAAAATTAAAAAAAATTCTACCCCCACCAAACTCAATATGAATGGATACATTACATAAAAGAAATTCGCCGCCTTCGGCGGCGCAAACATTTTTTTTCACCCCTTGCGGCGGCCAAAAACAAAAAATCAACCCCCAACCCAACTTCCTACGCCCCCCCCCTGAAAATCAAATGGTGCGTCCCTTAGCCTGCTAAAAAGGCGGTGGTAGAAGTACTGGGCTGTTTCTACAGACGGCGTAAAAGACGACTAATCACTTTGTGGGGGTGTGTGCGTAGAGGAACGGCTGATTTCGAAATGACACGGATTAATTATATAACAACACAACAAACAAGCATCTTGGCAATAAACAAACAAAGCAATTTCCGGTTAGACGGCTAATCGGCCGGCGGTCTGTTTCTACAGACCTCTGGCGGGCAATTAGCAGGCTAACCTACCACCGCTATCCTTGATTTTCTAGGATAATTTGCCCGTGGTAGATTAGCCGGCTAACGGCGTCAGGACCTGTTTCTACAGAGCTGTTAGACGTCTACCCCCGTGATCAACCGGCTAATGACTCTCTGTAGAAACACGCTCAATGTCACAGGGAAAAAGTAAATAAATTTATGATATAAAATACATAATAGTATATGAGAAGAATAACACCCGGTTTGGCACAGATGACACAATGTCACAGGCAAAAAGTAAATGAATTAATGATATAAAAAGACGTAATAGTATATGAGAAGAATAAAACCCGGTTTGACACAGATGACACAATGTCACAGGGGGAAAAGTAAATGAATTTATGATATAAAATACATAATGGTCTATGAAATGAATGAAACACGGTTTGACACAGATGACACAATGTCACAGGCAAAAAAGTAAATGAATTTATGATATTAAATACATAATAGTATATGAGAAGAACAAACCCCGGTTTGGCACAGATGACACAATGTCACAGGCAAAAAAGTAAATGAATTTATGATATAAAATACATAATAGTATATGGGAAGAATAAAAACCCGGTTTGGCACAGATGACACAATGTCACAGGGGGAAAAGTAAATGAATTTATGATATAAAAGACATAATGGTATATGAAATGAATGAAACCCGGTTTGACACAGATGACACAATGTCACAGGCAAAAAAGTAAATGAATTTGTGATATAAAATACATAATAGTATAAGGGAAGAATTAAAACCCGGTTTGGCACAGATGACACAATGTCACAGGCAAAAAAGTAAATGAATTTGTGATATAAAATACATAATAGTATATGAGAAGAACAAAACCCGGTTTGGCACAGATGACACAATGTCACAGGCGAAAAAGTAAATGAATTTGTGATACAAAATACATAATAGTATATGAGAAGAATAAAACCCGGTTTGACACAGATGACACAATGTCACAGGGGAAAAAGTAAATGAATTTATGATATAAAAGACATAATGGTATATGAAATGAATGAAACCCGGTTTGACACAGATGACACAATGTCACAGGCGAAAAAGTAAATGAATTTATGATATAAAAGACATAATGGTATATGAGAAGAATAAAACCCGGTTTGGCACAGATGATACAATGTCACAGGTAAAAAGTAAATGAATTTATGATATGAAATACATAATAGTATATGAGAAGAACAAAACCCGGTTTGGCACAGATGTCACAGGCGAAAGAGTAAATGAATTTATGATATAAAATACATAATAGTATACGAGAAGAATAACACCCGGTTTGGCACAGATGACACAATGTCACAGGCGAAAAAGTAAATCAATTTAAGATATAAAATACATAATAGTATATGGGAAGAATTAAAACCCGGTTTGGCACAGATGACACAATGTCACAGGGGAAAAAGTAAATGAATTAATGATATAAAATACATAATAGTATATGAGAAGAATAAAACCCGGTTTGGCACAGATGACACAATGTCACAGGCGAAAAAGTAATTCAATGTATGATATAAAAAGACATAATATTATATAGAATGAATTAAATCCGTCATGTCACAGATGACACAATTTCACAGGCCAAAAAGTAATTAAATGTATGATATATAAAGACATAATAGTATATATAATGAATTAAACCCGCCATGTCACAGATGACACAATGTCACAGGCCAAAAAGTAATTAAATGTATAATATAAAAAGACATAATAGTATATACAATGAATTAAACCGGCCGTGTCACAGATGACACAATGTCACAGGCCAAAAAGTATTTAAATGTATGATATAAAAAGACATAATAGTATATAGAATGAATTAAATCCGGCATGTCACAGATGACACTATGTCACAGGCGAAAAAGTAATTAAATGTATGATATATAAAGACATAATAGTATATAGAATGAATTTAACCCGCCATGTCACAGATGACACAATGTCACAGGCCAAAAAGTAATTAAATGTATAATATAAAAAGACATAATAGTATATAGAATGAATTAAATCCGGCATGTCACAGATGACACAATGTCACAGGCGAAAAAGTAATTAAATGTATGATATATAAAGACATAATAGTATATAGAATGAATTTAACCCGCCATGTCACAGATGACACAATGTCACAGGCCAAAAAGTAATTAAATGTATAATATAAAAAGACATAATAGTATATAGAATGAATTAAACCGTCCGTGTCACAGATGACACAATGTCACAGGCGAAAAAGTAATTAAATGTATGATATATAAAGACATAATAGTATATAGAATGAATTAAACCCGCCATGTCACAGATGACACAATGTCACAGGCCAAAAAGTAATTAAATGTTTAATATAAAAAGACATAATAGTATATAGAATGAATTAAACCGGCCGTGTCACAGATGACACAATGTCACAGGCCAAAAAGTAATTAAATGTATGATATAAAAAGACATAATAGTATATATATATTTCGTGCTATTTTGATGTTCGTGCTATATTGATGTTTTATATTTTGTGTTATATTGATGTATTATATTTCGTGCTATATATATATATATATATGTTATATTTCGTGCGATATTACATGAAGGAGTAACCAACGTTTGGGATCGTAACTTCCTCATTAATCAATCATTCCTAGCGTGTAATATCTCAACTTCAATAAGAGACATTTACCAACAACTTTATAATTAAATATGCCAATGTAAGATATATACTTTTAGAGTTATCAGCATGTTTATAACCTGGTCAGTTACTTATTGTGATGACTGTACACTATAAACAGTAAATTGTTAATGCAATCTCAGATTACTAATATGCTCAAATAGTAGCAGAATATTGAGCAACGATAGGGACTATAACTGTTAACTATATGGTTAAACTTAATTAAACACATTGTACAATTTCACAACAAGAACAACGTTCTAAAAATATCACTTGAATTTCGCATTTCAATCGGGTAGCACAACCTTCTAAAGGGGGGGGGGGGGGCACAAACATTGACTGAGACAGTGTCAAGAAGAGCACAAATCGATAAGGGGATGCACATGTATAACATATTCACTATTACAAATAAATTGTTAATGCAATCTCAGACTACTAAGATGCTCAAATATAAGCAGGATAATGAGAAACGAGGGACTATAACTGTCAAAAGAATGTTAACCATAATTAAACACACAATGTACAATTTCACAACAAGAACAACTTTTTGGAAATATCACTTGAAATTCACATATCAATCGGGTAGCACAACTTTCTAAAGGGGGGTACATACGTTGACTGAGACAGTGTCAAGGGTGAGCACAATTTGAAAAGGGGATGCAAATGTATAACACATACACTATTAAAAGTAAATTGTTAATGCATCTTAGATTACTAATATGCTCAAATAGTAACAGAATATTGAGCAACGAGGGACTATAACTGTTAAAAAAAATGTTAAAAATAATTATTAAACACAATGTACAATTTCACAACAAGAACATCTTTAAAAAAATTCACATTTCAATCGGGTAGCACAATTTTCCGTGGGAGCACGTACATTGACTGAGACAGTATCAAGGGGAGCACAATTCGACAAGGGGATGCACATGTTTAACACATACACTATTAAAAGTAAATTGTTATTGCAATCTCAGATTACTAAGATGCTCAAATAGTAGCAGGATATTGAGTAGCGAGGGACTATAAATGTTAAAAATAAGGCCACACGCCTAAAATCGGGAAGGACGGCCGGCCGGATTATTTTTTATTTATTTTTTATTTGACCAAAGCAACGATTTATACCTATTATTTAAGTCAACATGTGTGAAGATACTAAGGAAAACGCTTACTGGATGTATTTTCAACCCAATGGGGAATATTTTGGTTTCTTGCCCATCTCTGTGCAATTTTCACAGATTGGAAGATCTTAAGAAGAAAAAAATCTTGAAAAAAATTCTTTAAAAAGAATTTAAAAAAAATACCCGGCCCACATTCTCGGAATTTTGACCCGGCCGGATGAGGGTAACACAAATATATTTTTGCCTAATGTTAAGCATAATTAACCACAATGTACCATTTCACAACAAGAACAACTTTTTAGAAATATCACTTGACATTCACATTTCAATCGGGTAGCACAACTTTCCGAAGGGGGAGTACATACGTTGACTGAGACAGTGTCAAGGGGAGCACAATTTGACAAGGGGATGCACAAGTAAAACAAATACCTTATAAAAAGTAAAGTGTTAATGCAATCTCAGATTACTAATATGCTCAAATAGTAGCAGAATAATGAGCAACGAGGGATTATAACTGTTAAAAATAATGTTAAACATAATTATTAAAACACAATGTACAATATCACAACAAGAACATCTATAAACAAAATCACATGAAATTCACATTTCAATCGGGTAGCACAACTTTCCGAAGGGGAGCACGTACATTGACTGAGACAGTATCAAAGGGGAGCACAATTTGACAAGGGGATGCACATGTATAACACATACACTATATAAATTAAATTGTTAATGCAATCTCAGATTACTAATATGCCCAAATAGTAGCAAGATAATGAGCAACGAGGGACTGTAAATGTTAAAAATAATGGTAATCATAATTTAACACTATGTATAATTTTACAACAAGAACAACTTTGTAAAAATATCACTTGAAATTTACATTTCAATCGGGTCAGAGCCTTAAATAAGGAAAAATCTCAGCTGCACATATTTTTGGGTAACTTAAAACTGTCACCCACACAATTTTATTGTTTTGTTAATTTTAGAATTATATAATTGTTCATTAATTTCCTTTTTGAAAATCTAATATTAAGTGATCTACAAAAGCATATTGGGAAATCGAAGTTGAAATCATGAGAGGTTACTTTCAGGGTAAAGGGGGACAAAACATCTAAAGAATATCTTAATTAACTAAAGTGTTATTATTGATAATAATATGAAGAAGTATATTTTAACATAGGTTAATGACATTTTGGTAAACGTTAAATATATCAATCTTGTTACAAGGTTCACTCCAGTGCAGTATGTGGTTTTCACAGCAAAACGGGTTGAAATTACAGGGGTTCTAGCTTTTGACCCAATAGTCGATCTCCTATGTGACTTTTAATTTTACCAGAGCCACCCCGGGGGAGCCACCAGAATCATAATCTCATAATCAGGCAATTTAGCGCTGGAATCAGGAAGATGTTAAAAATACAAAGAATTGTTATTTTATTTTTAACATCTTCCTGATACCTGTGCAACAAGTTTCTGATTGTAAGACGGGTACAGAAAAACAGGAAGCTTTTGTATTTTTACCAGGGTAATATTAATGTATTGTCAGGAAGCTTTCCGCGTAATCAGGGAGGGCTGGCAGCTGACATACCCGAAATTCGGGTTTACAGTGGAACCTCGTTAACACAAAGTTGCTTTAACATACTAAAAAAACCTCTTGAAAGGCTTACTATACCAGTCACTAAAAACAATGTTAGCTTACCAATCATAATTTGAACTGAAATAATTAATTCAAAGTGCCAGAATAATTCCAATAATTCATGACTTACCAATTTCATTCATTAAATGACCAAATTACTACAAAAATAGCAAATAGCGAAAGGTATCATAAGTGGTGCTTCCGTCATCGAACTTTTTCAGCCACTTGAGAGCATATGATTTCCTCATGATGATTTGGAGCCTCAACATTTTGCCAAGGGCCCCACAAAAAGGCAAATCCGGTCCAGCTGGCAGAGCCCCCAACCCCATCACCACCACCGATTTAGTCCGCTAGAAATATAATTCCTTCAAATGACTATAATGAGTCTCAGGCCTTTGACTATTAAACAACCATTTTCCCCTTGAAATCTCGTTTAAATCAATAACACTAACAATTGAAATGGATCATTTTGACACATTACACGTATTGTACTTTTGGCTGGTAGTTTAATATTGTATGCATTTATTTAAATAAGAAGAAGGAAAACTAACGGCCGAGTGCACCAATGAGGGTAGCTGAAGAATAGCGCTACCTCGCTAGTAACTGAGGCATAACCCAACATTTTGAGAGCGCCAATGCGGGGTAAGCTACTAGGCTAGTAACTGGCGGGTAATTTACGCTAAATGTTTTCTAGTAAGTTGGGGCATAACGTTTTATGCCACAAGTCAGTCGATTCTAGCAGTAGCGTAAACTTGTTGTGAACATTGGAGGGGATGATTCGCTGATGCTGAAGAACCAATTGCGCTTGCATGCCCAGGAGGTGTCTATTTGAAGTGGAATGTGACCCCTAATAACCTGAAAGATTTTATATTTTTGAAAATTCATTCATGCAATTTGGTGTTTTTTTTAGTCAACATTTAGATCAACTCCTTTTGCCCATTCAAACACTAATCGCACCGACTTTGGGTCATATTTTGACCAAAATGAACTAATTGTCCAAGGATCTTAAATAATGACTAAATAAATAAACTTATTATTGTTTTTATTAATTAAAAACTGATAAAGCCAAGTTTCAACATTATTATGAGTGGAAGGGTAGAACTAGAAGAACGAAAACAAAAGCATATCGTGCCGTGCGTGGTCTGGGGATCGAACCGGGGTTCCGCGGTTATCAAACGAAGGACAAGGTGTCCACGCCACGGAAGTATTTGGGTTAAGAGATGTGTTATAATTATATTATAATTGTTTCCATCGGGTGCTTTTGTTTGTCATTAAAATTGGGCATTTTTGTGCAATATTTGTGTGTGCCCCTCGCCCAAAATATGTTTGTAATGTCATGATAGTCCTTATTTTTGAAAAAGCGGTAAACAAACTTCGAAATTTTTGACCATAAAATGGCATCCCGACTCCACGTGATTCTTGATTTACACTCACCTATGGCCTAGCGAGTGACGACACGTTTTTAATATTACGGAGGACCATTCACGTCAGAATTTACAGTAAACTATAGGTTAACACTTGTCATATGCGCCAATTAATTGTGTAAGGGGACGATGCTGATTAATGTGGATATTTACCTCGCTAGTTGCTATTCTGGTGTTACTCGCCAATTATGCTCTAAGAATTACATCGTTAGTAAGTTATGCTACAGTTAGAGCATAATTACTAAGGAGGTAGCTTACCTCCCTATTAAGTTACCCGTCATTTATGGCTGTATTTTCTAGCTATTTTCCTTCCAGTTACTGAGTCTCACTCTCAGGCCTTTTTTCTTGAAATCTCATATAAATCAATAACACTAAAAAATGAGTGATCATTTCGACACATTTGTGTACTTTTTGTTTGGAAATGTTTTTGTACGGAGTTGGTAATTGGTTTTTTCAACAAACACTAGTCCAACTTAAGTTGGTGGGCAAGGGGCGGGTTTGCATCTGGCAGAGCCCCTTGTTGTGGGCATTTTTAAAATTTTAATTTTAGCTGTATTTTATTTATCCTCCTTTATAATTGGGGGTGGGGGGGGGCTTAGGGTTATTTGGTTCACATTCATCTGAGACAGTGTCAAGGGGGAGCACAATTCGATAAAGGGATGAACATTTATATTAAATACGCTATTAAAAGTAAAAGGTTAATGCAATCTCAGATTACTAATATGCTGAAATACATGCAGTAGCAGAATAATGAGCAACGAGCGACTATGACTGTTAACAATAATGTTAAACATAATTAAACACAATGTACAATTTCATAACAATAACCACTTTTGCGTTGACGTGCCTATCAAGAAAGTGCGTTAGCGTATGCCTCAAACAACACTTGTTCAACAACACTTGTCCGTACGTGTACGCGTTCAAAAGCACTTGTTGGTCCGCGCGCGAACAAAATTAAATTGTGCGTAAAAAAGCATGTGAGTTCCTGTGCCCATCAAAAAAACTATTTAATAAGTTGTAACAAATAAATTAAATAAATGCTATAATTAATCTTGCAAACATTAATATAGTTGTAATTTTAATCTACTAGCATCAACATTGACTCTAACCCCGTATAGCTAATGTGTGTATGTGTGTAGTGCTGGGAATGGCACTACACACAATGATTTTGACGTAATTAGGAATCGTATCGCTCTGTAACTCATAATATATTCATGATATAAAATCAGAAATGTAAATATGCAAGAAAATCTACTTTCTAAAAAAATCATGAATAGAAGGCGCCCCCTGGAAAAGATCACATGATATGCCTTTAATGATTAACCAACAAGCACCAAATTCATCATTTTGTACTTTGAAAAAATAACTCAAATTGGCGACTATACCGAGATTTAGGTTGACATTGACTCTAACCCCGTATTATAGATAATGGGTGTATGTGTGTAGTGCCGGGAATGGCACTACACACAATGATTTTGAAGTAATTAGGAATCGTATCGCTCTGTAACTCATAATAAAATGATTTATGATTTATGATCAGAAATGTAAATATGCAAGAAAATCTACTTTCTAAAAAAATCATGAATAGAAGGCGCCCCCTGGAAAAGATCACATGATATCCCTTTAATAATTAACCAACAAGCACCAAATTCATCATTTTGTACTTTGAAAAAATAACTCAAATTGGCGACTATACCGAGATTTAGGTTGACATTGATAGGAAAAATGAGTTTAAAAATCTAATTTGTTTCTATTATAACGCAGAAATGTTATAGTATACATACTAAGTAAATGGTAGCACAATTACAATAATGTTATTCAAATGCATTGACATAATCGCTAAAGCACGCATTACGTGTTGTCGTATGAAATTACGGATATTCTTCAAACGTTTTGTTGTCAATTTTGAGCGCCTACCAGTAAAATAGCTTTGGGTTGTACTCATTCCGTATCATTTCTATAATATTTCGATCCATTTTGATCCGATTTGACCCATTTCGACTCATTTCGACCTATTTCACTTTAATACTAATAACCTTGTTTAACACACCGGTTTGAATCAACATGCCATAACACCATGGTTTGAATCAAGTGTCTTGCTATAGGTATCTCTAACTCTGTAAACACGACTAACCATCAGAACCATTTGACAATTGCTTAAAGTAATAGTTTACGGTCATCCCATTAAGTTGATGTTCATAGAGTGTCATTGTCCTTACCTTTGGTATAAACTACGGCTGTATAGAAAACACAAAGAATCACTAAAAACATGGTATCCATGATTGTCACGATTGTAGATATTCTGGTCGTGATTTTAGTACTGTATGCGTGATGTGTGTAGGACAGCTGCGAGTGTGTGTGTCACACAGCCCGTGAAGTATGATGTATAAACAGAAAAGGACACAGTTATTATTTACTGTATAGAACTTCCTTAAGTCACGTTAACTTCAAGTAACAACATAATTGATCAGCGTTGCGATAAGAACACAAACTGTATACACATTTTTGACGGGATTTTCCAACGGTGAATCAGAATATGTATTTAGTTAAAGAAGAGACAAACACTAAATAAAAACTGGTTATAGGTAGTTTGAAATGTAGGGGAACTTGTTCTTTAATGGATTTTCTAAATTTACCAATTCGTATTGTTTTAGAACTCATCGCGGATACCCATCGAAAAGTTCTAAATATCACATTTCCGAAATACAACCAAATTCAATAATCCCAAAACCGCTTGGATACCGAACTCCAGTTCTTTCTTTTCCCAGGTTAAAACAATGCTCATGAACAAATCCGTTAATTTCAAATAAGTCCCGTGTGTAACTCAAAATATCATATTATGCAACTCAATATGTTGACGAACTGGTAGAAAAGAGATAGTCATCATGGTCATAGCTAATAGACTCATGATATAGTTTTATGATTTTTGGGGAAAAAGGACAAATATTTAATGAATAGTAGGTATTTTGTTAATACGCCGTTTAATTTGGCAACTGGAAGGGTGTGGCCGAGTGGTTATGGCATTGGACTGAGAATATTTGAAAGTGTTATTTTTCGACAATATTATAAGTAGTAGGTACTTTCAAATGTTACACTACTTGATTTTTTCATCGAGCAGCTTGGCCGAGTGGCATAAGACTTATACCGATTATACGGACTAAAGTGCAATAATACTGTTTAAAAAAAAAAAAATATATATATATGTTAAAACACTCAGGGGTTGGTGGTCGGGGAGGTAAAATCAAGAATGGATCATTCTAAAACAGCCCGGGACTGTCCGGATCATTCTAAAACAACCCCGGGACTGTCCACCCCGGGACTGTCCACCCCGGGACTGTCCACCCAGGGACTGTTTTTAACCCTAAACCTAAACCTAACCCTAACCCTATCAACCCGGGTTAATTCAGATCTTAATATCTTAAATTATTTCTTTGTTAATTATTACTTTAATTTTGTCTGATAATTCGATCGACCAGTTTAGAACTTTCTAGACCCCACCAGTTTTCAACTTGAAACTTTTTAGACCCCACCCCCGGTTTGGCCAACCCCCCCCCCCACGTATTTCTGAACACCCCCCCCCCCCCCCCCCCCCCCCCCCCTCTTAACAGGTTTGTTTATGGGTAGGGGGCGGTCAAAATAGATTGGCCAACAGTGGCGTCGCCAGAGTTTGACGTCGTGTCGGTTGAGATTGGCACTGTCGGTTCATTTGACCACAGGAATCATGGAATTATGATGATCAAAAGTACACAGATGAACATTTTTCGCGCGCTGCGCATGCATAATGTTTCCCCAAAATGCAACATTCTTTGCTACAAGCTTGTTTAGGCCGTGTTCCCACATAAGTAGAAGTTGTCCCGGGGGGTGGGTGAACTATAGGGGGGGGGGGGGGGGGGGGGGGGGTGGGGTCATGTAACTTTCATATGTTGAAATAGGGGGGTTATGTTACTTTGTTTTTAAATATAAAGATGGTGGTGATTGGGGTGATTTAGAGGCTATTTTGGAGTGTAAATGCCTTTTTTCTGCGCTTCGCGCATATATTCTTAAAACCTATCGACTTCAAAGACATTTACTATGAGACTACTTCTAGACAGCAAATCTTTTCTGTGCCTTGGACGATCTGTTGGAAAAACATCTATATAGGCCTTATCATCAATGGTCGAGAAATTAGAACCACAGGGTGCACATGTCTAAAACACGTTAAAAGGCACATTTATGTGATCTTTTCCAGGGGGCGACATTCATGATCTTTTTAGAAAGTAGATTTTCTTGCAGATTTACATTTCTGATCATAAATCATAAATGTATTCTGAGTTACAGAGCAATACGATTCTTAATTACTAAAAATCATGGTTTTAGAGTGATTTTACTAGAGTGAAAAATAAGTTGTCGCGCAGACCTGACAGTTTATTTTCATTCTTAGTAGGCCTATGTTACAAAATCCAATTTTATGATTTAAAAAATGTAATTTATTGCATGCTTTTCACCTCGTCTCAGCTTTGCACCAATGCTCACAAAAGTAGAACGTTTCGCTGGATTATATTTGTTTACGTTTCTGCCCCGCAGAATGTACTAATTTGTCAGGGTTACAAAAGACTCACAAAACCACCCAAAATGTATAAATATGACAAAAGTTCCGGCTCGCTACGCTCGCTACGCTCGCCATTACTAATTTCACACAATGAAGAAGGGGCATCATCAAATTATTGGCCTTTCAGATAGTGCACAAACAGAATTTGTCAACGTATCCGTGAACAAAATTCGAAAGGTATAGACAGCCCCTTAAGCCCCTATTGCCTAAAAGGGCAAGAGCCCTTAAAGGTTTCTAAAAAATCTGTTTTGTATGGTAAAACCAATTACCGTGTGGAAAGTGTTAGAGTATATCATATGTTAGGTCAAGTTGGGAGGTGACATCAGCGCGTAATTGAGTGATAGGCGCAGCATTATCACTGCCACAGTCGTCTTTCATCTGTGATCGTTATCCTTTGAGTTATCTTGTTGCAATAACTAGAATAATCGCTGACATCAACCCGGTGTCGTAATGATGTCAATTTATCCTGGAGTCCATCAATATCTTTTAGTATTTCCACGTTTTTAAAACAAAATTCAGGTATGACGTCATGACAAATTGTTGGCAGTATGAAGCCGAATCACGTCCGTCTTTCCGAGAACTTCATCGCACGATATGTCGTATGCTTGAGAGGAATCAGGTGAGAGACCATTTTTTCAAATACTAAGGGCACAGTCAGTGATTTTCAAGCAACTCCTCAGTGTCCTTTTCTGTATTTTGTTTAATATTACCTTATTAAAATCATAGAATACACTAGGAAGTTGCTAATCTCTGTTGTTTTCACTCCAAATATGTCCCAATTTTCAAAAATAAATACGAACAATATTCAAAAAAATATACTTTTCTGAGCCCGCTAGTTTGAGATATTTGGTGAACTGGGTATTTAATGGTTCATGTTGAAAAATGCCCTAGACACCACATACGCGATAATGGAAATCCGGATAACAATAGTCGACTAAACAAGGCTCACTCCTTGTGGCCATGAGTGACTACGTAGTAAAGAATAGTAAAAAAGTACAAATATGTATTATCATTTGACGTAAAATTATAAGATAGCAAATTGTTCAGAGGGGAAAAGAAAGAAAAAATTCCATAATTTCAGAAAAAAATCAGGCCTTGATCAGGGTGCTTCTATGCGGAGTGTGATAACCTATAGTCACGATTTGTCTGGTAATATTCAATTTCCTTTTAGATAACATTATTCAAGCCATTGCTGCATGCTGCGATTCTAGTTATCAGAGTATCCTCTGAATATATATATTTAGAATGTTATAGTTCCATATTACCATTTAGGAAATGTTATTCCTTTCTAGTTTGTTATCATTTAACCGAGAATGTCCCATGTGAGTAATAATAGAATCACGTTCAAATTTATATTCTAAATACATGTATACATACATACACTCCAAATAACTCCTCTTTTTTCTAGACGTACATGAGTGTAAGGTGTACGGAGAACGTGAAACTTGCACCGATCAATCCTGATCGAGACGACCAGTGACGTCATAGACTATTTCGTATCAGAATCGGAAACGTTCGGGGAAAACCGGAGCATCAGTTTCAAGATCGGAATTTTCGGGAAAAGATGATGATCAAACTTGTGCACGAAGGAAATATTGGTTCCCGCTGTACATCGGGTGCACCATATTACATAAGCCTACAATGTATATTATGATATAGCTAGTTTGGATAAGGTCATAGGCCAAGGCTACTAGCCATGACCTGAGGAGGGGGGAGGGATGAAGTTCAGGTGGTTGGTACTTTGGGGTAAGGTCAGGCGGATAACTCTCCGATAGGACACATCGGTCCACAATTGTCCATTTTGTGTTTTATTAAATGTTGTTGTTGGTGAAAATTGGATCCTACTTTATTATCACAGATATTATAACATATTGTTACATTGTTTAAATTTAACCTCATTGTATATATTTAATATCATCATGTCATTTTTACAGAACTAAATTCATGTACAATTTCTATTTCTACTATTATATCACTTGTAATATAATGATAGGTCTGATTCCATTCCATATGTTAATTTTTACTACCACGCTTTAAAATTGATTGCGTGATATTATTATACAAAACAATTGGAAAAAATGTGTGGGTGCCAGATTCTGGAATGCACCAGTATCGGACGGTACTGGAACACCCGGTATCGTTGATTCTGGTACAAATTTAGTGTTCCGGTATCGGACGATACTTGGACACATAACATGTTCCAGTATTGGGCGATGCTGGAACACATAACATGTCCATTATTATGTTTTGAGGTGTCCAAGTGTGGATAATATTGATCCAAAACATAATAATGATAAAATTGGATGATTTACGCCCAATATGTATTAATCTCGCTATGAGTTTTAAAATATTGGGCTCGACTGCGTCTCGCCCAATATTTAAAAAAAACTCATAGCTTGACCAATACAATGGGCTTAATCGATCCAATTTTATACCAGTATCGTTCGATACTGGTACAATTCACCCTGTGCACCAGTATCGCCCGATACTGGAACATAAAACGTTTCAGTATCGCTAGATACTGGAACACAATTTGGTGTTTCAGTATCGACATATACTAGAATAGTCAAATCGTACCAGTATCGAGCGATACTGGCAACTTTTATGTTTCAGTATTGAACGATACTGGTATACCAATATATGGGACCTAAACTACACTTGTCCCAACAATTGTATGCCCTTTGTGTGTGAAATAGTAAAAACTATTTCACTCGGTTTTGGATTGGATTGTCCGAGTCTAAATTTGACCTTGTCATATAGTTTGTATCATAACATTCTTAGGCATGCAATATTTGTATAATACTGTATATCGTTTTTAGTTTATAATTCAATGTCATTATATCATCTGACAGTACTGTGACGTTTCTATAACATTTTAATTTTGTACACATTTCATCACATAATGTGACACCGTGTATATTAGTATCACATTTCATTTAAAATACTATATTGTTAATTCAAAGTCATGATATCGTCTTACAATACTTTTAGTGCACATATATTAATACAATGATAGGATTTAATGTTTTATTTTTATATCATTATATAAACGTATCATACTGAGATGTTTGTGAAAAAAGAATACATTCCTTGTATCCTTGTATAAGACTTAAAAGATAATCTTCAAAGTAGTATTGTACATCCCCATGCTTAAAGTCAACCTTAAAACTGGTACCAATTCAAAAGTGGCGATACCGTTTTTAAAAGCTTTATTATATATCTTAGGTAAGCTATTTCGCAGCATAAAAGTAAACACATAATTATTTGGATAGAGAATGCATGTAGAGGATTACGGTACCAGGCCTACAATAGCAGTTTAATATTATTATGTGTTGCCAAAGTACAGATGTAAGTTTTCCGAACTGTAAATATTCACCTTCATTGAAACGCGTACCATTATGAGCTTAATACAGTCATGACAGTGAAGGGAGCGAAATATTGAAATAGATAGGGAACAAAACACGTTTGTCCTCTAGGATTCTTTTTTAATTTTAGATTGAAATAATCGTTAATACGAATCCTAATAATGGTGCGCACAAAATGTGAACCATTTTGAAGGAAAACAAATCCACATGAATGGAACGTGAGGGAACATTCAGTTTATATCGGCGTACACTCCATGAGTCATGCAAGTTTAACAATTGTACTGTATTGTGAGTTCGAATCGAATATTACTTTAAAGCTTGACAGAGACATCCTCTTAATCATTTATAACCATATTAAATAGACAGATATATTTAAGTAGGCAGGTACAATTTCCTTTTTTCCATACTATTTTCCATACAACCCTTTCTTTTATACAGGTAGGGTCAAAAAACATTGTGCACGATTTGAAACGGCCATCTGACCTTGATGCGTGCATTGAACCATGATTTTTTTTGCCAGTTTCAAGCGGTGTTAATCTAGTTTATCCTCCCCCAAAAATGAAAGTAATCGACTGACGAATACGCAAACTGTGGCAAGTTTTGTAAACTGACCGCGTTTTTCACCATTCCTATGGGATTTACACACAGTAAAATTGGTTTTGCTAAATGGTCATTATCACTCACATTAATCATGTTAATTGTCAAAATGTTCCTGAAAAATCATTTTTTCACTCTGGGATAAGTAGTTAATAATCTGATACCGAGTTGTCAAATGAAAAGGCAAATCTGAATACAAGCATCACCTACAGAGCGCTTAGAATGCCACATCCTCCTTTGTTAAGGATGATGGTGCTTTCTCACTCTCACTCTATACCATCATGCTGCAGTAATATTCATGTCTTAACTGTGTAAATCCCATAGGAATGGCGAAAAACACTGTCAGTTTACAAAACTTGCCACAGTTTGCTTATTCTTCAGTCGATTACTTTCCTTTTTTGGGAGGATAAACTAGATTAACACCGCTTTACACTGACAACAATAAATTCACGGTTCAATGCACGCATCAAGGTTAAATGGTCTTTTCAAATCATGCACAATGTTTTTTGACTCACTCTGTATATTTCGTATTATTATATCCGTAGGGATTGGGCGGGCGGGGGGGGGGGGGGGGGGGGGTGTCATGTTTGTTATGTCTTCAGCTACATCAAACGAGGGTTTGTATGTCCATCAATACATTGAGGTTTTATTTCCATTCACCTTTCTTGTTAGAATTGTTCAATGCATTCATATTGTATGCGAAAATCGTGTTAAATTCGTTGTTTTGTCATTCTAAACCTCCTTTTACACATGTTTGGCTTATAAAACTCCGGCTATACATTAGTACACGTGTCACAATTGCCCTTTTTTATAACTGCATTACCATGTGTATACCTTTGTTATGTGCTTTGTAGTCTAGTGATGGTACCGGCTTTTTGATTATAGCGCTCAGAAAAGTTTCAAGCAATTAATTACTCAGAATTGTAATACAAAATCCCATATTCTATTCTTGTTAAGGTAAAAACAAAAAAATAAACTTTTTCAAAATATTACACAGATTCGTGGAAAGTAGTCATTCTTTATATATATGTATACACAGATATTGGTATATGATTCCTCAATAATAAAATCCGAGCTTCGAATATCCTCGGCGTTGTGTTGTTCTTATAATGAAGAGCTATGTTCCAAAAGGGATCAACTCCATATAAGTGAAATAGGAGAAAAGCAATGTTTTTTAAATTAAGGATGTTGCACTTCTTTGATTATGCTAATTTGCTGTCATATGAAAGATACCATACGTGTAAGCTTAAAAACAGGTTTGATTTCATTTTTTGATTTTCACTGTATTCCTATGTCATTCTTTATTTTCGGAAACGAGTGGATTTAGTGCCTTTTGGAACATAAATGTTTCGACCAATTTTCAAAAACCACTTTACTAAACAATCGTTATTTTCAATTAAGGTACACCTGAAAGACATTATTAAATCACATTGAAAACAGAAAACGGCATTCAAACCTCTTCAACTTTGTAAAATTATGAAATTTTGTTTTTTCTTGAAAAAATTGGACAATTTGGCACCTTTTTTGAAATAACAACACTGTTTGTGTGCAATTTAAAAACAAATTAACCCATACATTTTACGTTTTCTTCATGGCATTTTATTAAGGACATTCCTATCAATGTTTTACCATGATACAAGAACCATATTTCTACCATTTTGGCTTACAAAATAGTGAATTATATTCAAATTTCTGGAAACTTCCGGAAATTTCCGGAAATTTTCGGAAATTACCGAGGGCCATAACTTTTGACCCAAACATGCTAAAGATGTAGAACAAAGTTTAAAAGATGTATTTCGTAACTCTCTTTCATGTTCTGCACCTAACTCAATTTCGACAAAAAGTGGAGTTGATCCCTTTTGGAATAGAGCTCTTCATATGGCTACATTTGAGAGTAAATACGAAGCAGTAAACATCAACAATTAATGCTGCTTCTGTATACAAAATACCCGAGTCTACAATTTTACTGAACATTCCGTTATTGTGATGGACAATGCGTCATATCATTCCGTTTTAGAGCATAAAATCCAAAAGATGAAATCCAGAAAAACGGAGATGCGAAACAGGTTGTCATCGACTGGTCTTCTGAGATGATTAACCCCAATTGTAGGCCTTTAATAAACAGCACCATCCAAAATGCAATGTCATTGACGAATTAGCGCGTCAACATGGTCATTATAATTATACTCTGACGTCCTCCGTACCATTGCGAGTTAAATCCCATCGAGTTGATTTGGGTTCAGATTAAAGGCGATGTTGCAGTGAACAATTTAACGTTCAAGTTGAAAGATGTAAAACAGTTAATGGAGAAAACCATTACAAAAATAACTCCAGATCATTGGATATAGGGAGAGGCACACAAAATTATTTGAGAGTGAAGTCAAAATTGATACCACTACACTCTCAGAACAGGTATTAAATAACCATGGGTTAAAAGAATGTTGGTTAAAAAATATACAACATTGGTTAAAAATGAAGCGTTGGTTAAACATTACTTTTAATACTGCGTTGGTTAAAGAGTAAAAATATAATTAATTTTTAGTTTATTCAACGTTGGTTAAGGCATCATAATTGTAACCAACAATACGTCATAACAAGATTCCCGCCAAAGAATTTCATTGGCGAGGAAAATATTTTGCGCATATTATTTAGACCACGTCAGAATTTGTATATGAAATCAATCGTGTTATTTACCCCCCCCCCCCCCCCCCTGGTATTTACATTGACGCTCTTCAATTGGCATCATGTTGCCAACTAATATTGGACCAATATTGGTTTTATGTTGGCGCTCTTCAATTGGCATTATGTTGGCAACCAATTTTGTTCCAATAATGGGCACATTATACCAGGGGCGGGAAATAACACGATTGATTTCATATACAAATTCTGACATGGTCTAAAAATTGCGGCCGCTGTTTCAAGTTATCGCTTCCCGGCCTCGTAGCTAGGATCTTGTGCCTTGTCCAGTCCCTTGTTGGTCCTGGCCACGGGTTGGCGCCAATATTGAAAGCCAATATCGGGCCAATGAAACATCAATATTGTAATGTTGTATGGGTTAAAGTTTAGCCAAAATAAATAAAAGTTTAACCAACATTTTTTAACCAACTACTGTTGGTTAAAACATATTAACCAACAAATGATTAAAAATTGTAACCAACCACAGGTTAAAGTTTAACCAACCACTGTTGGTCAAAATATATTAACCAACAAATGATTAAAATTTGTAACCAACCACAGGTCAAAGTTTAACCAACAGCTGTTGGTTACAGTTTTAACCAACCAATTGTTTGGTTCACCTGGTAACCTCCCGTTGGTTAAAATGTTAACCAACATGGTTACAGATTTTAACCTTTGTTCTGAGAGTGTATGATCCCAGAGGAGCAGCTTCAAATTGTTTCGATTTTATGTTGACTCCGCGTCTGACTCTGACACTGAAGATGACTACGATACCGATTCGGAGGCTGATATTTTTTGAATAGCGATTCCCGGTGCGATTGAAGATTGATCCATCGAAGGAAAGTTCATGTAGGCCGATGGTGTTTTTTTTTGTGTTTTTTTTTGTAAATGTTTAAATTGTATGTCAACTAAGCCGCGACAATAACATTGCATCTCAAAGTTGTTGTGGGTCCATTCTTGCCAAAATGATACTAAAACCAATGTCCAAAAGTCCAGCGATGAACATAGTTTCATCATGTACGACGCCCTGGTACGACGACGTCAATTCAATTCAATATTTATTTATTTTCCATCATATCAACAAAGACAAAATACAATGACAGTTTAACAAATAATATGATGGAGGAGGAACAACTAAAAGCAAAAGCCTGACGTTGTTGCACCCCCTTAAACAAAGCTTACATTCTACAAATACAGAAAAATATACAAAATATACAATTACAGAAATTATAAGTTAACATAACAGAAAAGAAGAAAAAAAATCAGCAACAACAACAAGAAAAGACAACGAAAAAGTAAACAAGCAATGGGTATACATTATATCCCACGTGGAAGCAGCAACGTGATTGTTTTGTTGTTTGTTATTGATTTAAGATTTAAGTTACTTGACATAATATTGGTTTAGTTTGATAAAGTATGTGCTCTTGATTGGTTTTTTAAAGTATAGCATTGTCACAGTGTTGTACACAAGTTCTCAAGATACCATTACAGTACGGATCCTGACGGAATGTTTATAAACTACTGATAAAATGGTACAGGAAAAGGTAGCTCATTAACATAATTTCCGTGATACCCATCGTGTTGGAGCATGCGATTCATGTAATCGTGTAGTATATGTCCTCCCCGATAGGAATACCGCTGTTGGCATATTAAAAATGTGTGCTAAATACCCTAATTACGTAAAACAAAACATCAGTCCCTAAACTTAGTTATAGCATATACCAAATGTAGCATCACTGTCCATTCAATGAACGTCATTTGTATATCGATTCCTTTATCCGTTGTCTATTATTTCGAAAGACACTATTGAAATGGGATGATGGGTTGCCACTTCATAGCTTTGGAATCAAGGATATTGGCTGAACACATTCTTAGAGAAATCGATTTAATACCTGAAATCATACAATAACGCCTAAATATGTCAACAGAATCGGCGGGAGAATCGGTACCAAAAGGGAATTGAATAGGGGTGTTGCTGTTTTGAATCCACATATAGTTCATATTGTAGGATAGTGAAAATCCACCCAGGCCTATATATAATAACGTGATATAACTTTGCGTGTTTTGTTTTTGTTTTTGTATTTTGTGTATAAATAGCGCAAACGTGAACAGTTATAGCCAAACAGACATCTACGAGGTTAATGAAATGAGTGATTATAGAAATCAATCTGGTAACCCAACAAAGAGTCTGATGGGCCAATCTATTCTATGGTTCAAGTGCATGCAACTGTAAGAAAAC
Organism: Ophiura sarsii; assembly: GCA_035610835.1. NCBI lineage: Eukaryota > Metazoa > Echinodermata > Ophiuroidea > Amphilepidida > Ophiuridae > Ophiura > Ophiura sarsii. Next base: position 34,295,875 of record CM069457.1, read on the forward strand.
ATGCAAAATAAAATATACAAGAAACACAAATAATAGGCATGAGTTAGAAGTGACAATGAAAGTAACATAAGAATAAGATGAAAAAACTGACATAGAGAACAATATCCATCTAAATAAAAGAAGAATACATTGCTGGAGGTCAATGAACAACGGACTCGAGATGGGGGTAATGTCATGAAGGCCTCATTGAGCGAATTTGCTTAAAACTACGCCATAACACTGTCGTTATGATGATAATGTACGGTACCAAGTTTTACAGGTAGGTATATTATAAGTTTTAAGAAATTCTTGTGGCAAATATCAATGAATAGACAAATATAAATGCGGCCATTTATTGTGTGATATTGTTGAGGCCTACATTTAGGAAGATTAGCCGAACTTCTAATAATTTACAGATTTCCTTATTTTGTACTTTTTAGGGGTAGGGATTACATTGCTTTCCTCAGCAGATAGCTTTTTTGATGTGCATATAAAGAGCAAATGTGAACAATAGCCTAACAAACGAACAACGAACTGAGTGATTACAAATCAACTGGGTAACTCTCTACAGAGAGCTCTGGTAGGCCAATCGATTGGTTCACTGCAACTCAGAAAATAATCAAAATACAAGTTTTAAAACACAATTGGGCTGGTTAAAAACCCCAATGCAAGTGGCGTGTGACAGGAATAAGATAAAAACCCAAACATAGAGAACAACATCAACAATTAAGAGAAGAAAAATAATATCTGGAAATCATTAACATCGAGAGCCAACACTTAAAAGATGGGAGTTCTTCCTCTAGGATGTTGCCAACAACATGTCTGAAAGACTGAAAGACTTGTCTAAAAGACTGTTCCAGGCTGCATGGACGAATCTTCTGTCTTAGCAGCAAGTGCTGGCAAATTAAAGGGCATGAACTGGCATTGCAACACTGTAAGCATGGTAAGGAGCAACGCTGCTAAATCTTATGGAGAGTGGTTGGTATGCATTGATATTGATAGATTTATATTACATGGCTTTCTTGGGCAGATAGCACCCATAAATTACATTGCTTTTTCAGCAGATAGCGGCCTATTACATTGCTTTCTTCAGTAGATAGCACCCATATACTATACAGGGTGAGTCAAAAAACATTGTGCACGATTTGAAACGGCCATTTGACCTTGATGCGTGCATTGAACCATTATTTTTTGTTGTCAGTGTAAAGCGGTGTTAATCTAATTTATCCTCCCCAAAAAAGAAAGTAATCGACAGAAGAAAACGCAAACGGTGACAAGTTTTGTAAACTGACCGCGTTTTTCGCCATTCCTATGGGATTTACATACAGTAAAATTAGTTTTGCTAAATGGTCATTATCACTCACATTAATCATATTAGTTGTCAAAATGTTCCTGAAAAATCATTCTTTCACTCTGTGATAAGTAGTAAATCGTCTGATACCGAGTTGTCTAATGAAAAGTCAAATCTGAATACAAGCATCACCTGTAACAGAGCACGTACTTAGGATGCCACATCCTCCTTTGTTTAGGATGATGGCGGTTTCTCAATCTCACTTCATACCATCATGCTACAGTAATATTCATGTCTTTATGTGTAAATCCCATAGGAATGGCGAAAACACGGTCACTTTACAAAACTTGACACAGTTTGCTTATTCTTCAGTCGATTACTTTTGTTTTTTGGGAGGATAAACTAGATTAACACCGCTTTACACTGACAAAATAATGGTTTCGAATCGTGCACAATTTTTTGACTCACCCTGTATACATTGCTTTCTTCAGTAGATAGCACCCATATACTATATACATTGCTTTCTTCAGTAGATAGCACCCATATATTACTTTTGTCATCAGATAATTATTTACCGTTATTTAACTTTACAGAAAATTAAAATGTTTTATTTACCACAATGTATAACGTTTCCTGAAACTGCGATGTGAAAAAAATATGTTTCTATTTATTTAGCAGTTGTGATTTTAACACTAGGGACTCTGCCACATCAAGTAATTGTATTGACGTTGACTTTTTTCTTTTAATTATCATGAAGACAAGTTAACCTCTTTAACAAATTGTCAGTCGCGACATTATATTTGGTCTTAAAACAGCATTTAAGATTTTTGTCTTTTGTCTAAACACACACATAAAAACACACCACAACAAACAAACTAATATAATGTGGCTAAGATTGCTACAAATATGCATAGGTGGCATACACGAAACAAATTATTTTTTAAATATCCAAACGATGTCGTATCTACGAATAATGTATAAACAATATAAATACACACATTTCAAATTTTAAAACAAAGTTGATAAATATAATGATGTGTTAGGTCAATTAAAATTAATTTTGAGTTTAGACCTATAGACATACGTACTGATTCCCACCCCCTTTCATTTGCATTATTACTTTCATGCTAACAGATGATTATGAACAAACAAAGAATACGATTGTATTATTTCCCGGGATTATTACTTAGATATGACAATAATATGTTATAAAATAATTAAATGCACAAAAATCCTCGATATGCATTGATATTGGTTGCGACCACTTGTTTTGAAATAAAGGCAATAAAAGATAATTAAACAATTAACTTATTAACTAATTAAATGTCACTCCGTCCGTTTTTCAAACTTGAAACAGTATTTCAACTGTTCATTTCAGACAAATGACAATCCGATCTCGTCCATAACTAGCTGGCGTACATTTCATCAGAGACTCCAGTCCCTCCGTGCCACACTTCGGCACACATAGTTGAATACCGTGCTATGACCAATGACTTTGGATTTACGAGCGAATAGCTGCATTCCGAAGTAAATTCCTAAAACGGACTCGCGTCTATTTCCTCCAAAAATAGTCATGATCAATGGGAATCGAACTCGAGGTGGCAACTCAATTCAATAACGACACAAAGACACGCGTTAATGGATTCGCCATGAATTCAATAGAGAAGTGTTGCTATAATAGTACATACTGCACTCAATTTAGGTATTTGCACGTTATTTTGCTTAATTAAAGCTAATTAGCACACGATTTTAATATGCCAACAGCGATATTCTTATCGAGGAGACAATACCCCACATGTCTATACCAATCGCATGCTCCAACACGATGGGTATCACGAAATGTCTTACGGGAAGCACTTTTCTCGGGTTTTACACTGTACCAAAAAGGGATATGAAATATTTAAAATAGTATGCTGTATACAATATATTCTACTGAATTATCTGTCGGTCTGTTAATTAACTAGTTAATCAATAAATAAATCAATACATTTATGGTATTACAAATACGAAAAGCGTGTATTAATGTATAAATAGTAATATAGATAGTAATAACAATATACACCCAGCTCAAGAGTACAAACGTGTAATACTATTTACTGGTGAATGTACAACTTATGAACACGCGACAACATAATTAAGGCTGCAAGTAGGTTGTGATTTTTCTTTTTAATTGGCTAATGCTTGTAGCATCTTTGATATCATTTGGCAAACTATTCCACACCTTTGGTCCTGTGATTAATAGCCCCTTTGTCTTATGTATGCCTAATTGATAGTTATCTTTATTTCTTGTGTTGTAAGTATGTACATCTTTGTGGTTCGTAAAAATACCGGAGAATGATTTTGGTAGCATTCCATGTTTGTACTTATACATAAAAATAGTTACTTCTTTCTTATACATGTTGAAAACATTTAATGTGTTATATTTTTCAAATAAAGGTTTTGATGCGCTTAGGTAGGAGCTATTTGATATAATTCTCAGTGCCCTTTTTTGCAAACGAAAAGCTTTGTTTAAATACTCTTGAGGAGCATTTCCCCATAATAATATACCGTAATTGAGATAGCACAAGACCATTGAGCAATACAACTGATACAATACATGTTTTGTTAAAAAGTATTTGACTTTGTTTAAGACCCCTATGTTTCTAGAGCATGATCTACACGTATTATTAATCTGTTTTTTCCATGTTAGATTTTCATCAGTTGTTATACCTAAAAACTTAGCTTCACGCGCACGAACAAGTTTTGTTCCATCAAGGTAAATGTTGTGTTGATCACTTATATTCCTTGTTTGATAAGATGTCCCAAAGTACATTTGATTGGTCTTTTTAGCATTGAGTGACAGCTTATTTGCTTTGAACCAGTTGCATACCTCACGGAGCTCGATATTTAATGTGTCACATAAAACTGACAGATCATTATGACTATAGAGTACGGTGGTGTCATCAGCAAATAGTATAAAAGATAAAAGTGTGGATGTGTTACAGATATCATTCATATATATTATAAATAAAAGTGGTCCAAGAATTGACCCTTGGGGTACACCGCAAGATATATTTAATTTACAAGATTCTATACCATTATAATACACATACTGTTTTCTAGTGTAAAGGTGAGTGAGATAATGTATGCAATAGAATGGTATGGTCAATGGTATCGAACGCTTTAGATAGATCCATGAAAATGCCAACATTATACATTCCCTCGTCTATTTTCTTAGTCAAATCATTAACAACATCTAGAACTGCCATATAAGTAGAATGTTTTTGACGGAATCCATATTGTTGATCATACAAAATATTATGTTTACAAAGAAAATCATAGCAGCGATTATACACAATACGCTCCAAAATCTTTGATAAACAGGGTAATACAGATACAGGTCTATAATTTCCAAATATTTGAGGATCATCTTTCTTATAGATAGGTACAACTTTAGCTATTTTTAAATCATCAGGCACTACACCACTACTTAACGATATATTGAATAATAGCGTTAGCGGATAAGCTATTTCCGTTGATATCTTTTTTATTAGATCTGATTTAATATTATCATGACCCGCGCTCTTGTTACTACCAAGTTTAGTTATTAGTGTTATTATTTCATCATCATTTGTTGGTTTGAAAAAGCAGGTTGAACTAATGTTCTCATTAAGATAAGAAGAGTAATCGTTTCCAGTGTGGCTGATACTTGAAGCTAAGGATGATCCTATATTCGCAAAGTATTTGTTGAATTGCATTGCAATATCATTAGGACTGGTGTAAGTTTCGTTTCCGGATACGAAAGATTGGGGGGTCTTTGTTTTTCTTTTTCTAATAATTGAATTTAAAACTTTCCAGGTATTCCTCATGTTGTATTTTTCCTTTCCTAGCAAATCGCAAAAATAGCTTTGTTTTGCAAAGCGTAAAGTAGAGTTAAGTTTATTACGATAACTTTTGTACTTGTCAATATTTGCTCCAGTAGGTTTCTTTATTGATTTCTTATACAGTATATTCTTTCTTCTAATCGATTTTAAGAGCCCAATTGTAATCCAAGGCGATTTGGGTTTTAATTTTTTGCTACGAGGTGTTACTTTTTTTGTCGGAATACATTTGTCATGCAAACTGTTGAATTTGTCAATAAATTTGGCATATGCTTTGCTTGGGTCATCAGAGGAACAAACAGTATCCCAGTCGACTTTGCTCATTTCTGTTTTAAGAAGCTCAATATTGTCATCACTATACTGGCGTACATCTCTTTGAGTTGGATTGAAATAGGTTCTGTTATACACTTTTAAATCAGTAGTAATAAATATTGGCATGTGATCACTGATATCTGTCATTATGATACCGGAAGTTTGATGAGCCAAGGAGTTTGTAAATATATTATCTATCAGGGTTGCGGATGTAGATGTGATTCTAGTTGGTTTAGTGATACTGGGATACAATGAATGCGATGTAAGGATGTTTACAAACTCGTTTGTCGGAGTGTGAACATCTTCATTCAAGAGATTGATATTAAAATCACCCATTATATACACAAGTTTATTTTCATTTTTTGTGATGTTTGAAAGTAAATGATCAGCAAATAGATTAAATTCATTTACATCCTCATCCGGCGGTCTGTACACAATACCAACAATTATATTATTAGATCCACTTCTTTCTATTTCAATAAACAAACTATCAATACTATCTGGACATTTACCTTTTTCGATCAGATCATTACGTAGTTTATATTTCATATTTTCCTTTATATACAAACACACTCCACCACCTCTTTTTCTTGTTCTATTTTTGAACTCAAGATTATACCCACTTAAGTGAAAATATTCTTCAGGCGTGTCCCTCAGCCAGGTTTCAACCAGACCAACAATCTGAAAGTTAATGTTACAGCCGTGTAAGAAGTCGACTTGTTATCAAATAAATTCGGAAGCCATGACATGATGACATCAAACCGTTCAGAAAACAATGAATACAAGTTTCTCCTATTATTAACAGATGTTTTTCTTGAAAACTTTTCTGGATCTGCTATATCATCTTTAGGGAGTGTTCATAAATGATATACTTTGGTGTAGGGGGGGGGGGGGGCTTGATAATTATAGGTGTGGGGGGGGGGGGGGCAAAAAGTGTTGATACTCTGCAGAGGGGGGGGGGGGGTCAAAAAAGTTTAAAGCACTTATTAGTTTCCAAAATGTTCAAACCTCTGCTTTACCTGTATGTACATTATTTACGAAACGTTCATAAATCAACGTAAAAATAGCTAATGTGTTAATAGCGCGCTACGCGCGCAGATGACCACGGCCCTATTTTCATGTACTAGCCCAGCTAAAAAAAGAATGAAGGGCAGTGCATAATACTGCATGCATTATACGTGACATGAATAAATATGAACTTACATAATTGTCCAATCAGGGTCAATTACCTATTTGTTGAAGTACGTCATATATTCCGGTTTTACTGCGCCCTCGGTTACGCACGATACGCCCCAGTCGTATGGGACACTGTGGAATCGCATACGCTGTGATCGAGAAATTATTGTTCCGATTATAGTACAAGTTACCTTTAAACACATTTTTAAAATTGTATTAAAAATATTTATCCTTTGCGAGAAGAGGATCTTTGTTTAATAGGTTTAACAGTGTAAAAGTAGGGATCTCTGCGTTACAATTTCTAAACATTTGGGTGAAATGGGGGTGAAATTAATATAATGAAAATGGGTTTTGTCATTTTGGTGACGAGCTAAAATGGTGGTTATTAGGTCATTCAGTGCGTTACATAAATTGAGCGCCCTTGGATTTCACATTATACTTGTGATGGAAATGCATTCAACTTGAACTGTATACTGATTATTACTCATACAATATTTATACCCTATTATTGTTCAATATACCTTGCATAGAACTTTGAAATGGTTCATTGGACAGAAAGCGGAACTGGTACCAATAACCAATACAACCGGTAGTACACATAATGTGTAGAGCTACAAGCAGTTTACCAGCCATAAATGTATTTGCTTTACTCCAGAAATGATTTTGATTTCATAAAATAAAAGGTGAGTGTGCTGTTACTGCAGAGTGAACCATTTACATGTAAGCCTGATTTATTAACAAAATTGAGATTATATGAAGTATTTAAACCGATTATATTAGACAAACCAATTAAAAAAATACATTGGATTCACATAGTGGGGTTCTCAAAACGGACACTAAGTTCTGTAAATTTGCTGCGACTGAACAAGACAATTGTGTTGTAATATAAAAACTATACCAGAGCTTCTTAAAAGTAAAAAAGGTTTTTTGAACAGTTACAAACCTTTGTGAGAGTAATATCAATAATATTTAAAATTTATCACTAGTTTTTCATCATTAACAAATCAAATTTATTTGCCATTTTAAACTACGATTTGCATTGTTCCAGTCATGTGCTCAAACTTTGAGGTTGACATCATATAGGCTTATTCTAATCACCTGTGGAAATCTTCATAACTAGAGGAATATTTTTTATATAACTTCTTTAGATTTATTACTCAAGAGTTTTTTGGAACCATTTGACGATTTTAACGGGACACCTGACCCAGTGGATATGAGGTTACGGGGATGTGCCGCCAAACATGATCCCTTTTTCCACCTCTTTTCATAGCCATTTTTAGTACACTTATGGTTCTTAATGTTGCTGTTTTTCACGTACATTTCAGCTAGATCTTTCAAATATACAGAAACAATTATGGGTTTCCGGTTAACACATGGGTCCACCCCCCACCCACATTGGTAAATGTTGGGGTCGATTTTCATTTTCCTGGCGGCACATCCCTACTCAAACAAAGTATCCTCCACCCCCCTTCCTCGGGCACCTGACTAACTAATATTTCAGTATCCCCAAAGCGTAACAATCCTGTATAAACACTTAAATTAATATATTATGTTTTGATGCGATTTATATTTTGTAATTGTTCTCCGACTCCTTGTATTCAAACAATTCATCATTTACAGGTTCCCCTGCCTAGATACCCTGTGCAGTCACCATGACAATGCTATGGGTTCTTCCACAACTCCTGTTCATAGGAATATCTTTACTCGGTAAGACACCATTTAATTCTGTGGAAATCCAACAGTGAAATTCCCCAAGTAAGGGCTCAATATCAAGACAACAGGGGCAAGTAAAGTATTGAATTCTCAAACATTGAGAAATTGAAGCCAGGCCACACTTTCAATTTCAGTTCTTCTCAGTTGACTGTCTTTGAGTAACACTGGCCATCACCGACACTAATCACTCCGTAAAATAAGACGTCACCGCACCGATTGTGAATAACTACCTACTATTTAAACTGGCTTCAGAAAACCACTCGGTTTAGATGCCGGGGAATAGATAAATAAATAATGATAACAATATACATTATGGTTTTAAAAGCCAGTCTAATAAAAATGAATCTCTATGATAGGGCTGTCACACCGGTGGTTTCAGTCAACATTGACTTTGGGTACGCATGGTCGTGCCAGAAATTGAAAAAAAGGGAAGGGGGAGGGAGGGGGGGGGGAGGGGTTGGACCATGTTCGCGGAGGGCATTTAATGTCCACGATTTCCAAAAATAGGGGTGTTTTTGGAAGCTATGTCAGCTATTTCCAAAAATTAGGGGTGTTTTTTGGAAGCTAAGTCCGCGAAGGAAAAAAGGGGTATATTTTAAGACCCATGTCCGCGCACATGTTTTTTGCGGGTGAATTGTGCCGTATAATTTTGAAAATCCATGTGATTTGCAATTTTCGTTTATTTATAAATGTCCGGGTACAAATGGTACATCCCACATCCCCTGGGTGTATCTTGCGTAAGGCAATCCCTCTTGTTAGCGAGTGCGGGCCGAGTGTACCCCAATGTTACCGGAAATAGTTTCTTAACTGATATAACTGATATAGCCAATCAGAGAAATTCAATGATATCTTGTGACATGGCTACGTCATAATAAATTGACCGAAAGATTCCGGAGTTTTGCTCGGACAATTTCCAAAATAGCCGGAAAGATTTGTACCCACAGTTCACCGGGGGATCCACTCCATACGTGTTTATGATGAAAATTGGTAACTGAAATTATTTACTGATGTTATTTTCTGTATGAAATGGGAATATACCTGGGGATTAAAAAGTCAAAACTGAATTTTCTCCGCTCGCACAAAATCCAGGCACGGCACGGAGAAGCAGAGCAAGATGAGTTTAATTGTACTATTGTTTCAAATAATTAGGGATACATACACAATCATTATCTTTAAACTGTAAGATGTTTAGAATGTTTTCAAATAATAACACTATTTTTATTTATTTTTCACATTCACAGGTTCATGTTTAGCAGGAGTAACTGATCAAAGCAATAGTAAGATTTTTTTTTTGTATAGATAAGTAGTGCTTGTACCCAGGGCAAAGAGGCAAATTACATGTCTCAGGGGCAGAATTACCACCTCTCGCACTGAATTTGCTTTAGGGCCCACTGATTTCTGATCAATCTTAAACAATCCTGCCCATCAGCTCTACACTCTCAGAACAAAGGTTAAAATCTTTAAGCATATTTTAACCAACGGGAGGTTACCAGGTGAACCACACAATTGGTTGGTTAAAACCTTAACCAACAGCTGTTGGTTAAACTTTAACCTGTGGTTGGTTACAATTTTTAATAATTTGTTGGTTAATATGTTTAAACCAACAGTGGTTGGTTAAAAAATGTTGGTTACACTTTTATTTGTTTTGCTAAACTTTAACATGTGGTGGGTTAAAACTTTTAATCTTGTGTTGGTTAATTCTGCTAAACTTAACCATTTGTTGGTGAATCCTGCTTGATATATAACATGGGGTTAGTTAAAACCTAACCATTTGTTGGTTAAATCTGCCTCATATTTAACATGGGGTCGGTTAAAACTTAACCATTTGTTGGTTTAAATCTGCTTCATATTTAAAATGGGGTTGGTTAAAACTTAACCATTTGTTGGTTAATTGTATGGCTATGAAGTATTGCTCGACATCATGGCAGACGACGGAGTGTTTTAAGGTAAAAATAAATAACATGTAACAGTTGATGAAATGGGTGAGGCACCTTCTATATTCAGGAAAACATGACTTGAAATTTGTTTGCCCTTATACACGCTACAGTGAACATACGATGTAGGAAGTCTATGGTAGGCTTCGTAGCTAAGCTTAACCATACATGCATGTTGTAGTAAGTGAAGGTAAAATGTAGTGTCCTAAATCTGCCTTTCTTGATAGACAAATCCGGGAGACAAATACCATAATATTGTACAGTTTAGCTCAGACAGTTACATAATTATTAAATTGCAGTATTAAGAAATCAATCTTGTATCTTGAATCCCTTCTATATGCGTCTCCAGACCCCACAACCGGAGCGTTACAAACACTTGGTCGTCTGCCATTCTGTCAAAAAGAGAGAGAGAACGGGTCAGGCTCGTTTTGATGTCGCAGTAACACACCACATGTTTAACCAACGTTGTGCAATAGAGATTTTTCACCAACACATTTATTCAAATTGAATCAATGTTGATTCAAATGTAACCAACAATTTGATAATATGCACAAAATATTTTCCCGCCATTGACATTCTTTGGCGCGATTCTTGTTTTGACCTATTGTTGGTTAACATTATGATGCCTTAACCAACGTTGAATAAACCATCAATGACATTTTGTTTTACTGTTTAACCAACACAGTATTAAAAGTATTTTTTTAACCAACGCTTAATTTTAACCAATGTAGTATACTTTTTAATCAACATTCTTTTAATACATGGTTTTTTAATACCTGTTCTGAGAGTGTATAGCAGAGAGGGTGGGGATGCTAGTTTAATTCAGCCCAATGAGGGGTGTTAAGTATAAGAAGATATTCACATGAACGGATTAAAGGTCATCACCATTTAACTGATTATAAAGTGAAAGGTAGATGTTCCGATTTCTCGCTCGATTTCAACTTGATGTTTTCTATTCTACATGAAGGATCGTCCTTAAAATAGGCATATTCCATTGCATATTAACTCCAATGGTTCTTATTTTAGAAGCACAAGATGACATTAAATTTGCCCATTGATTAGTACACAAGCTAGCCGGCTACTTTTTTGCGATAATTCACTTCATTTTGACCTGTAACGTCTAAATGGAATATATCTTGCGCCTAAGAATGTACGGAAATAATGAGAAAGAAAAATATGGGTTAGCTTTTGATATCAAAATATGAATGTGAAAAAAAATATAAAAGTGAGCGGAACATACACATTTAAACCCTATTCCTACTGGGATGTTTAAGGAATAGAATGACAAGTAGGGAAATGAGGGAAATGTGGTAGAAAAAATCAGGCATCAATGGTTCAAATTCCTTTTTTAAACTTTATTATCATTAAATTAGGGGGCTATATCTTGTTCGATGTCCCATATGTACTACCACACATTTTAATTGTTATGCGCATTCGCACATCAGTTATGGGACGTTTAGCAAGACATTGCCAATTAGGGATTATCAAATGTGCACAATCATCCCGTAGTATAATTGTTGATTTTATATTCTCTTTTCGTTCAGCATTAATTGTGATTGAATGTCTTGTGGTACCAATTGCTCGTGAAGATTACTAAAAAAATAAAGTATTAAGATACATAATTTGTTTTTATTTCCATTTAGCATTCACTGTGCCCTATCAAAAATAAATTGTACGATGTTCCAATATCATGAGTCCGTCCAGAGTCCGTCCAGAACTATCCAGCACTTTTTCTGAATATACCTCTGACACCACTGAGTTTTATACGGACATAGGTAATTTCAATAGAAGTCATGAAAACCTCAGTTAACTCCGTCCTGAGGTCAGTGGTAGAGCCTCTGGGAAATATCAACTGTCAATCAACATCACTTTCGGTTTCTATAATTGTCAATTACTTTCAACAAAGAATACCGCTTGAAAAAGATTTACGACCTGGCATGATACCAAAATGTATTGGAAACCCTTTCCTTGTGTGACTAACACATTTTTATGTACAAGAGCCCTCTATAGTGTCAAACGCATAGGCTACTTGAAGGGATGGTATGTCAGCGGTCAGAGCTATATTTAGGTAATAGAAATTCTTCATCTTCTGTTACTATATTATGATCTTACTATTTTGATCAAAGACCATCCATTTCATGTTTTAGGAACCCCTATTTATTTAAGGCATGTGTTGTAGGCTCCGTCATATATTGTACCAACATTAATCTGGCGGAATTTGCTCAGACGATTTTATGATTTTAGCGTTTCTTTTTTTAAATATCTGCACATACGAACCTTTCAATCCGCATCCTTAATATTTGTCACTCTATTGTTCGTTTAAGTCCTTTTATGGTTTATTTCACAGAATAGCCTTAATATAAACAACTAAAAAAACAATTTTGACCATAAAGTCTTTTTAAAGGTAGATGTTCCGATTGCTGGCCCGATTTTCAACTTGATGTTTTCTATTTTACATAAAAGGCCATCCTTAAAATTGTCACATTCCAAAGTTTGAGTTAAATAACTTCAACGGTTCTATTTTAAGAAGCACAATGTCACTAAAAAATAGTCCATTGAGTAATACACAAACTGGTTGGTGGTTAACCACCTTTGGCAGTGATTCACCACATTATAACCTATCATTTCTAAATGGAACCTTTCTGGCCCCTAACATTTTACAGACATAATGAGAAAAATATGGGGATTCTTCTGATATCAAAATATCTTGATGTGAAAGAAAAAAATCAGAGCCCCCACAAAGTGATCGGAACATATACCTTTAAAACAATCGAATCGAACAACATAAGGGCCATTCCACAAAAATGGGACCACTTCAGCTTTGGGAAATTATGAAAATAAATTGTTTCAAATCTGCTTACTTTGATTGTTTTTGATGACCCAAAAGTTACTAGAACAATAATGTTTGCGAACACCACTGCTGACATTTTTACGCACGAAACCATGTAATTCAGGTGTTTTATATGGGGTTTTTCACTTGGTGAATGGCGTTATCTAGTGTCATATTGCATTGGCAGTGTCATTGCATCCCTAACTAAGTCCGAATATGATATACAAATTATTGGGTTTTTTTGTTGTTGAGAGGTCTTCCATAACAATATTTGACAAGCTATGCGACTGAATAATGAATTTGATTTTTTTAGCCTCAACAAATCTCTTGCTTTGATTGAATCAACGCTTTTGACAACTATGTGCTTTTAATTTTGTACCTTTTTCCAAAACTTGTTTTGAAATTATATAAAGATAACTTTATATGCTATTTTTAATTGTATTATTCTTGGATAACGCCGTTCACGTGTATGATAGTTAAGTGATTGAAACAAAGATAAAAAACAAATGAAACTGACATAAATCATGTAGCTGTTGCAGACACTTTATTTGTGTAATCAATTTTAATACTATAAAAAATGATTTAAACCATACAGTTGGGCTGAATTTCCGAATATTGACCGTCAAACAGTAGTCAAATATTTAATTTTCACTTTAAATGTTTTATATAGCTTGCATTTTCGTTTAAAAGGGGTATGTACCATTACATGCATTACATTGACTATTATATTAAATTACATGCACACTGCATCGCATATTGTAAAGATGCAGTAGTAGGGTTGAAACGATTTGTCTCGGATAAGGAACTCCAAATGTTTTAGATTCCGAAGTTATGCAATAATTAATTATCTCCACCCAACGTTCGGGATGGGACTATAAAATGGACTCCGTCTGAATGTTTGTCGGGGAGTAGGGGGTGGGGTGTAGTACCCGAGACATAAATGAACAGCCCTGTCTATGATATAATATAGGCCTACTCATCGAATTGAACATGGAACTTTAAAAAAAAAACCACTAATAATAATAATAATAATACCAAGCGCTTATATAGCGCCCTTAGCCCAAAAGGGGCCTCAAGGCGCTTAACAACATATATGATAGCATATAACACAGTAAACACAAACAATATCTTACTATAATTCGCCGTATGTTGTATGTATGTGTGTATGTATGTATGTATGTAGGGGTGTATGTATGTGTGTATCCTGAAAAGGCTTTCTCATTTTACATTTTAAAGCCGTGACTATTTCACTGATACTAAATAATGACCGGACACGGGTTATAAGCTATAAATGGCCGAAAACCGTACAGAATTGACCGAGATATGAGCAAAATTATGTCCAATTTAGGCCTTTTCAGCCCGGCTTTTGAGACTAATTTCTACGGGCCGTGTTTGTTTTTCTCTGCGTACACTGTAACCATGCAGTCGGCGCGCGTTACACATAGCGCGCAGCAGTGCGCCATGCAAAATAAACGCGCACGCGCACTACACCCACGCACCCCTACACACGCGGGCGGGCAAATATTGGAGAAATACGCTGCGCCACGGGAGTTGGTTTCGGTTTAGGCCTTGGGGTTGCGTAAGCCACGGGGCGGGGGCGGGGCGGTTGGCGGGCAAATATTGGAGAAATACGCTGCCGCCACGGGAGTTGGTTTCGGTTTAGGCCTTGGGGTTGCATAAGCCACGGGGCGGGGGCGGGGCGGTTAGGGGTTGTGTGTAATGATCCCTTTAGGGCCTAGGTTATGCTATGGTTATGTAGTTTGGGATGGGGTTAATAAAGAAATGTATTATTAAATTGCGTAACGATGGTGTCAGATGTGGGATTTGATACCGTATGTGACACGCGGGCGGACAAATATTGGAGAAGTACGCCGCGCTACGGGGGATAGTTAAGGTTAGGCCTTGGCGTTGAGATAAATTGCGGGCGGGGAACTTTAGGCTTTGGGCTTGAGGTATGCCACGGGGAGGGGCGGGGGGGGGGGGGGGCGGTAACGAATGGGGGTTGTGTGTAATGATGTAATGTGGTTTGGGAGACAGGGGGTTAATGAAAAAATGTGATGCTAAATTGCGTAACGGATATGCCACTGGACGGGGGCGGGCCGGGAGGGGACAGGGAGGGGGAGGGACGGGTGGGGTACGGGAGATGGTTAAGGTTTAGGCCTTGGTGTTGAAATATGCCACGGGGCGTGTGCGGGCGGGGGGGGGGTAATTTTCAATTTTTTTTAAAATTTAAATTTAAAAACTTTTGAATTAGGCTACAAAGCCTTTTGATTTAAAACAAAAATGTTTTAAATATTGTTCTATTCCTATGTGTTTCGTTATAAATTTTCAACACTTTATTTTTGTAGGTGTCTATCTGGTAGGCCCTACTCCCTAGCGGGAGAGCCCGTCCGCAGGACGGGCGTGCCGCTAGTATATAAAAAAGTCGCTAAAATAGTGGGTCGAGCATCAGGACACATGGAGAAAGACGGACACGACCTAACAAACCCTATCAAACGTTATTCTTTATGTAAATTCTTCAGTGCGGGTGGGTCTACCCATGAAAGTAACATAGTCTACCGGAGTGACAGTATTTTTACCCAATTTTTTTATGTATAATGCCGGAGTATACGGTATTAATTACACAATATTACGTTTTAGACCTCCCTATTTTTTATCAAAGGCCTGTCATGGCTCCAGCACTCTGTTCATGCACCCACAAATTACATCCCTGATCCCTGATCACCAAAGAGGGTGGTTGCAGCCAAGAGATTAGACACCGTTTAGGCTACAATGGCTAGATCAGCAATGATCAACCTAATCAATATCTGGGCTGACAGAGGAATAACCAGAGCAACAAAAACAGGCTTGTCCAAGCCCTTGTATTTCCAATTGCCATGTATGCATGTGAGACGTGGACCCTAACCAAAGCTGACAAAAACAGAATAGCTGCTTTCGAGATATGGTGTTGGAGGCGAATGCTTCGTATCGTATGGACAATGAGAAGGACCAATGCCAGTATTATTGAAGAAATAGGGGTGTATAAACGACTTCTTCATGCTATCAACACCCAAATGCTGAGCTACTTTGGCCATATCTCACGTCGCAAGGGTAACAACCTAGAGAAGATGATCATGCAAGGCATGATTGAAGGGAAGCACAAGAGAGGCAGACCTCGTTCCCGGTGGATTGACCAAATAAAATTGATTACTGGACACCCTCTCTGATTGTTACTCCTTTGCTGAAAATCGTTATTTGTGGCGTAGTATCTGTAAGGTCACGAACTGTCAGTCATGACAGGACCGAACCAACCAACCTCTGGGATCTTTATTTTTGACAAGATTTAAGCAGACATGGCAAACGAAGATTTGTATCTTCATTATTCATTACTCAATGTACTTCTAAACAAATTCAGGCCCAGCCAACTACTTTATACAGGTAGGCGTTGTATAACTTAGAGTGGCATTCTTCTTCGTCATGTAGAGTTCCTTTTCCTTTCAGAGAACAATCATTTACAGAAAAGAACCCAAGTAAATTATTCCATATTTATTCACAACAGTCTGTTTCGCAGCTGAATAAGAGACACTACAGAAAAAGCTTTAGCTTCAAAGTCTTATTGATATTAATTACCAAATAAACAGGTATAATCAAAACAGAGTATATATAAAACAAGTTTACGACAACAACAATTATAATACTGTTAGAAAAAGATGTAATAAAAATGATTACATTACGAGGCTTCTTGAGATATGACAAAGGCCAAACACATTGTGTCATTTCTCACTTGTGTCATATATAAATACACAATATTCTACTTTCATTATTGCATAAATCGTATTTGAAGTATACCAACAGGAACAATTGAATGGATTCCATTGCTTTTTGGTATAAAAAGCCAAGTAAGCAAATATTACACAACAATAAGATCAATGTTGTGTGCACATAATATACCAAAGTTATCTGAGTGTAAGGGCCCACAACACTAAATCACTTCTTCTGTTTCTGACTTAGAAAACCATGTTATAAATTATTAAATTTATTATATCCAAATACGTAGATACACACAAAATATGTTCATCTGTATGTATGCAATGTGATCAATGTGTATTGTAATGTTCAAGTTCATTGGGCTTTGATTGTCTTTTTTTAGTTCAGACCATGTGGATTCATATACAGGGCGAGTCAAAAAATCATGTAATAGTGGAAAAAAAGCCATCTTAGTTTCAAAACCAAGTTACAGTTTGAAGAATGATATATTTGTTCCTAACTTTATGTGTATAAATGAAGCCAATCGCTTTTTCGTTTGTCTTTGGTAAACTTTTTGCTAATCAACCCAATATAATTATTTGTCCACGAGCACAATTCATTATTTTATTTCACATGTAAACCAGAAAGGATTATTCAATTCCAATTACGTCATCAATTTGCTCAATTTTAATGATGAGACACATTTTGGAATCTCACGCATGTTTTGGGTTTCTCGCGGACAAACATGTGAATGGGTGCTTAGTTGAAAAGGTCCATCAAAGGCAAATGACAAATTTGATCGACTTCATTGTTCATTGAGAAATTAGTAACAAATAACGTTATATTATAACGTTAAAAAAAAGATTTCAAACACAACTTGGTTTTGAAATCAAGATGGTTTCTTTCCATTATTGCAGGGTTTTTTACTCATCCTGTATAATACTAGTGACATAAATATAAGCTGGTTGTACTAAATGGTGTACGTTCAGACAGTATGACGGAAAATAACCTAAATATATTGCATCACGAAAAACAGTGTTTTAAGAAACCATGCGTCTTATTTTTGAAAACTTTACATCAAATAAGAAAAGGGAACCCTAAATAACTAATTTATTCACTGAAGTAAACTAGAAATATTCTTTGTTCCAAAGCTGAAAATGTTCTTACAAATCTATTGGTACAATCGAGGGTTTAGTGCAACAAATGGATATCTGCATTTTTGGCCAAAATGAGATTTTTGTATCAAAATGATCCGCACCAGATCAGGAACGTAATTATGAGAAAATAGTAAATTCATCTACTCAAAAAGGTTTGAATACCATTTCGTTTACTTGTCAAAACCGATAGAGGACAACGATGGGTACAAATCTTTAATTCTCTTTTTCTTAAAATGACCGAAATGCGGATAGCCCTTTGTTGCACTTAACCCTCAAATCCGTACATGTAGCAGACAATGCAAGATGGAGGCTGTGCCCTCTTGTCAAATTGATAAACATATGTAATATATTCTACCTGCAGTTGATATGCCAGTGACTTGCCTGTACATGCATGTGAGAACTGCAATTAACTATGGCGGAATATTGTGATATGCCGGTATGTCAGAACACAAAATTAGTTTGCATGTACATAGTATGTAAAAGTCATGTCGTATCACATTAATCGGCGCTTTACCTAAATAATTACCCTTTCTTCTTGAATTTCATTAATTAATATGAATGCAACTTAACTAAAGATAGATACTTAAAAAACTTATCCCAAAATGGAAGGTGCTGGTAGGTCAAAACAAATTACCTGAAATTAATGGGCGACATTTGTTATTTCATTAAGACATATGCAAAGACATTATTGAAAGTTGGATGCTACATCCTAAAAAACGGCTTAATTTTCCGCATATTTCAATTATCGTAAGACTCGCACCACACGTCAACAAAAGGCCGCTTAAGGGAAGTGTCAACCCAAAATATATGAAATTTATCAAGCACTGTAACTTTTTAACTAATAATGTAATGTACATAAAAGTATACAATTTTTCAAATGAAATGAGTCGAAGAATCCATTTTTGGTATTAAATTTCCCCCAAAATAGTGATTTCTATATTTGCGCCCAAAAATCACTTTTTTGGCGCCAACATTTTTCAGACAACCTAACAAAACAGTTTTTAATTCAAAATTTCAAAATTTCACCAAAATCATCTAAAGTCAATTATCTAGGAAGCCCTTTTTTTTTTTTGGCTTAAAAATGTTTTCTTATCTCAAAAATCACATTTTTGGCACTTTTTGGTCAATATTTTCAAAACTAAAAAATGTTAAGCCAAAAAAAAAAGTGCTTCCTAGATAATTGACTTTGATGATTTTGGTGAAATTTTGAAATTTTGAATCTAAAAATGATTTTGTTAGGTTGTCTGAAAATTCGTAAAATTCCTTCAAAGAAAACATAGGTTTAATTAAAATATTGACATTTTCCACCATTTAAAGCTAAATGTTCACGGAATACACGGGTGTGTGACCTAAAAGGCGAGTATACCATGATGAACAATCAAAATAAACTTCAATTTATATTGTCACAATGTGAAGAAATTGGAAGAAAACTGAAATTTAAATGACGGTAAGATTGGCCTTTGTTTACATTTTTAGATATTGTTTTGCGCTCTTTTGTTTTTCGCATCTACGTCGCAGATATTAAGCGGCGCGTCTAGTATTACGCACGGGAATATTCAGCGCGCGACGCAATGATCGAACAGCTGTCGCAGCATTTGAAAAGCGCGGAACTCCACTTAAATTCCCGCCAAATAACCATGCGCCTTTTCTTGACTCAAATTTACCAAAACAACAATTTTAAATCACCCAAAAGAACGAGAAATAATCGCTTCCGATTAGTAACTTATGATGGTAATGATAGAATACATATAAAAGTATAAAATAATAGAGAAATGTGAAATTCAATTTTTGAAACAAATTATGCCGGGTTGACACTGCCCTTAAGAAACTAGGAATAAATTACCAAAGCCAAAGAAGATTTTAAGGTGAAATGAAACACAATATTACACATTTGACATAGCATTTACATATAACACAAATACGATGCCATAGCTGCTCCAACCGTATTAGAAAGACTATGATCTTGGGCCCATGGGTGTTGGTTTGGGGATGGGGCTGCAGGTTGTTGTTGGGCCCAGGCAGGTTGGGATATAGAATCCGGGGCCCAGGTGGGTTGGGATGCTAGTTGACGTTGGGCCCATGTGGGTTGGGGAGCAGATTGGGCCAAGGCAGGTTGGATTGCTGCTACAGAGTGTTGGGTTGAGGGGGGTTCCGGTGAGAGTTGGGGTGTAGGGTTTTGGGTAGAGGCAGGTTGGGGTGGGGTGTGTTGGGTAGAGGTGGGTTGGGGTGCCGACTGTTGGGTTGAGGGAGTTTGGGGTGCAGAATGTTGAGCCCTGTGTACGTCCAATTTCCGTAACAGGGCCTGCTTACTTCTATAAGCATCCTGGCATGCATCCCCAATAAAACGCCCCACAGCGGCAGTTGGTGTTTTGGCCTTTAATACCCGGCTATACGATGGGCAAGCTGGAAACAGCTCAATCACAGCTTCTGTAGATGAAAAGGATATCAAGAAACGTTACTAATTCAATCAATTCAGTTCACATTTTGTTATCAATATTTTTTGATCTCAAAATGTGAAATAATGGTTGAATATAAATGACATACAATCATAGAAAATGTGTTCGAACACTGCTTTATTAGAGTCATGTGAAATACCAATTTGCATATGATAGCCTGAAAGTTCCCCTTCCACCTCCCCTTCAAACATTCAAAATTGATGCAAGAAAAAAAAACAGAAAAAAGAAACACAATTGAATTGCTTTGAAATCATGGAATATGCAGAGAAATACTAATCTTAATTTTCTTTTTGAACTTAATTCTGTCACAAAATTTGGACCATTTTGACGTGCGAAACATTGGGCATGTTTGACAAATTATGTTAGGCCTATATGCATCTAGGGTATTTCCCCTGATCCATGAGCATATATTTCATTAAGAGTACCTTCCTAATCTGTTTCTTTTCTGTAATACCACTAAGGGGACCTCACAAACGGAGAAAAATGTTGGGTTAAAAGAAGAACATAAGAACACCCCCATATATTCTTGCAAAGCTATTTTGGTTGGAATTTGAAATGTCAACTTCCATTTCCAGGTTCATTTAGTGATGTTGCATCCAGCTTTATTCTCTTGATCTACTTGTGTGTTCAATTGCTTCTAAAGTATGGGATATGCAACAGACCAAAAGCACGGAATATGCAATGAAATACCAATCTTAATTTTCTATTTGAACTCAATTCCGTCACAAAATTTGAACCACTTTGACGTGTCGATACATCAGTCATGTCTCTTAGAATACTTTGCAATTTACAAATTTTGTCAAGTGCATCCATCTGGGGGCATTTTCTGTTACATGAGCTTAGAATTCCATTCCACTGAATCATGGTTTTTTTCTGCAATTCTAAAAAAGACGAACCACTTGAGTGCCATCAGAACCGTAGAAATGTCTTCAGTTTTATTGCCCATCCCATTATTCTTGCAACATTTTTGGTTGAAATTTGACTGACAACTTCCATTTTCAGGTTCATTCTGGGATGTTGCATCCAGCTTTCTATCCCGATTCTGCTTTGTGCATGTTTAATTGCTGTCACAAAATTGGAACCATTTTGATGAGTCGAAAAATCGGGCTTATCCCGCATTTCCAAGAAAACTGATACATTTTACAAATTCTGTCAAATGCATTTCAAACACAAAATGCATTTCCCCTGTTACATAAGCTTTGATTTCAACAAGAGTACCCGCTGAATCCTAACTCGGAATTAGAAGCCGATTGTTTGAGTGAAAACACATCAAAAGCTCATGTACTTTACAATTTTGAAAGGCAACGACTGGCAATCATTGAGTGAAAAATACTATACTTTCACTTTTCTCTTCGTATATAATCGCTATAGCCAAAATAAATAACACTTACTTATTATGGCATCTGTAGTTGTACCATCAAGCTTTTCCTTCTTCTCACTTCTGCGCAGAGAATGTGTCTCAAGAATGTCTCTCCCAAACATTCTTAGCAGAAGGATTTTTGTTGCTGCCCTCGCATCTATTTCCTTCCTTGCTTGATTGACGTACGCCGGAGGTATGAGCTGTAACGCAGAATGATGGTAAATTGAGACTGATATCCATGTCTGAATCATTTAATCATGTTAATGGCCATTAACTTGATATCTATATGTACAATAATCCCTTTTTAGTCTTAATGGCTGTGAGCCTGATATTCATGCATAGTGGCCAGTTTGATCATCCACTTCGTCTAAAACACATTTTTTAGACTAATAACCAACAATTTGCAACACTATAGAATTTGACCTTAACTTGAATGGATTTGACCTTAACTTGAAAGGATATCATGGTCATTAATCTAAATTGTCAATTGTCAATTAGCCATTCAAACAAGTTTTACACTTAATGGCTTGTCAAATAATTAAGAAATAAAGATGTGTTACATTTACACAAGAAAGCCAAAGAAAATGTACACAACTGCCAAAAGAAAATGGTTCTAAATTTTACCCAGGAAACGTTTTCTGAAATATAAGCATGATAAGAGCGTGTTTCTACAGAGCATCCGCTATTTACCAGTGAGAGAGTTAGTCGGCTAAATAAGCGGAGGCACTTGAAATTTGCTGTTTCTACAGACGACGTAAAAGCCGGCTAATGACTTTTACTGATGACCTGATTGCAAAAGTAGGAGAAAAAGGTCGGAGGTTAAATCAGCATTGCATTGTGGGTTAACTTTTTATATTATTATTCAATTTAGAAAATACGCGAACTATGTTGTTTTTAATAATGCCACAAAACCATAACAGCTCGTTGTTGCTATCGATTAACAAATTTTAATCTTGTTAGACGTTTAATCTTACGGAGCGCTTAGAATCTCTTTCCGCTATCCTTCTTCTTTGAGGATAATTTGCCGGCAGACAATTAGACGTCTAATGGTGTTAAAAGGCAGCGAAGACATAATTCGAAAGAGCCATGCTAGCTCAACCCGTCTAATGACTCTAGTAGAAACACGCTCTAAGATTATAACAAATAGTACACGCTCCAAGATTTTAATAAATAAAACACACACACAAATGCATTAAACAAAACAAATACCAATGGCAATTTTGCTTTTATGCTCCAGTTTTCCCAAAACTTACCCCAGTTGTTGTAATTTGTTGCTCTGTCTGTGGTAACGGCTGCTGCGCCGTCTCTATTGCTGGTCCCAGCATCTGGCGCGGTGATGCCTGCAGAGCACCACATATTTGATCAAGCTTTTTTCCAAGTGTATGATTTGTATCTGAAATGGAGATACCACATGTTCATCAGTTCTCTTTTATGGAATAACATGCATTTCACACAACCTTTCGCAAGTGCTACTTCATTATAGCTTCAAAGCAACTCGTTGGCATGTCATCTAAATAATCAACCCACATCTATATTCGGAATAAAGCAGTGCCTTGAATGGTGAGTAATAAGTCATTAAGACTCTGAATATGAAAGCGACTAGGTAGGGTAACGGTTCAAATAGACCTATTCCTTCACTTTTAAAGCCCCATGTTCCTTTGGAATAATATGTACCTGTCACCTCCTGCATCAGCTTTGTCATGGTTGTTTCTACTTTAGAAAGGCGTCTTTCATGGTTGGTAGATGTTGTTTCCAACATGTTTATTCTTGTTGCCAATGCCTATGAATGGAAATAAACACAATCATATCACATATAAGGATTTATTTTAGTAAAGCGCCCTATTTGACAACTTTTATCACAATTTCAAAATTTAAGCATGTTGCGAGTAAACTAATTCTGCATCTTTAGAAAAAAATAATTTATTTACACATATGC
The DNA here is from genome assembly GCA_035610835.1 of Ophiura sarsii. Taxonomy (NCBI): domain Eukaryota; kingdom Metazoa; phylum Echinodermata; class Ophiuroidea; order Amphilepidida; family Ophiuridae; genus Ophiura; species Ophiura sarsii. Next base: position 34,319,605 of record CM069457.1, read on the forward strand.
CTAATACAATTAAGGGTCTACAAGAAATCCCACTGTAACATTATCAACCATAATATGAGTTGAGTATCAGTACCATCATTTAATTTGTATTCAACTATTTTGTTCTTTGAAGTTCATGTGCATTTTTGCAGAGGTGCTTGTAGGCTTACACACATACTTACAGAAATTGTAAGCCCTCTTCCTTCCACCTCTCCTCCCGCCATCCCTCCTCCTTCCACCTCTCCTCCCGCCATCTCTCCTCCTGCCATCTCTTCTTCTCCCACCTTTTCCATCGCTTCTTCTGCCATCTCTTCTTCTGCCACCTCTCCTCCTGCCACATCTCCTCTTGCCTCCTTGTCTCCCAACACCTCTCTTCCCGCCAGTTGAAACAATGTTTCTCCCGCTGGTACATCCAAATCTAATTCAACATAAATACAGGAAAACCTTGACATTGGATGCAAATAATTCACCCATATTACTATCTACATATCATCCATCCCATTGTGTTATGCACTTATCAATTGCATCCCCGGTCCCTAGGGACCCAGGGATTAGGGCCGGGACATACAAATTGCCGATGTACGTCCCAGGGTACAGTCGTGTAGGGTCCCCGCTGGGCGGGGCACCATTTTGTGTACGTCCTAGCTACAGTCCCGGGACCCCGTTGCCGGGACTAAGGCCGTGTTCCCACATAAGTAGAAGTTGAACTTGAAAGTTGCGTTCCCACACCCTTTCATTCCGCGGATTTCCTTCTGCGGGATGCATTTATATGTATTCCCTTTGTGTTTATTAGGCTCATTTAGTCTAGCGCATCGCATCTATAGCTTAATATTGATAGCGCCATGCCTGGGGTGTACATGTGTGTACCTTTCGCGTAGCGTACGTCCCTGCTCCACGCCCCGGTAGCGATTTTTTTTTTACTAGTAAACATTTGAAAAATTTATTTATTTCGTTTTAATACGGAATAAAGCTAAACTCACTGAATAAAATGATTTTAAAAAAAAATTAAAAAAATTCTAACTGATTTTACATGTGAGCCCATACAAATGTTTACTAGTAAAAAAAAATCGCGCCCCGGTAGCGGGGGCACATTTTGTACGCTACGGACACCCCTCCCCCCTCCCCCATAGCCGGACACCGGTTTTTTGTACACTTGCATACAGTCCCGCCATACCCCGGGTCCCAGGGGACCGGGCTTGCAATCAAAGTGCATTAAAGAGAATGAGAGAGAGGGGAGTGGATCAATATATCGTTGGTACATCATGCCCAAAGCTGGCTACATCACTGTGCAGTGTTAAGGCAGTAAGTGAAGCAGTTTAAGGGTGTATGTTCGATCCGGTCAGTTTAAAGAAACTCCATATTTTCCTCATTATTTTTGTAAAATCTTAGGTGCAAGATAATGTTACCACCAAAGGTGGCTAACTACCCAACCAGTAAGTTATAAATCTGGCCAGAAATTGGAACACATACCTTCATTATCCCGCTCATTTTCGATTTGTAGTTATGATTTTCAAGACAGAAAAAATGAAGGTAAATGGTATGATTACTCTTTTATAAACTGTCAATTACCTTAATTGATTTTACATACCTATCAGTTTATCCAGATCCTGGTCCTGATGCGGTTCTTGAAACTCTATACATAAGACAATAGTGAAATAATTGTCATTACAATGAGTTTGGGTTTTCTAATTAAATTGCTCTCACACACATGTTACACATGTTGATAGCCCTAGGCCAGGGTTTAACCTCATACATTGCCACATTGCTCTGGTCCCTCTGGCAACAAGCATGATGGAAACATAATAGTAGTTAAATGCATTTTTAAATATGAAATCAAAGCTACTTAGTACATGAGGTGAAAGTGATGATAACATTTAATCTTTCCCTTGTGGTGGTCGGTAAATGACAAATTTCATGATTGACCAGGATTTGAAACTGGGGCCGGCCGCCGGCGACTCCAATTTCACTTTTGGACATTGTTATGGAGCACACACCAGATATAAAAGAATACAACGGTCGGAAGCAACATCAAACCTGGTATCCACTTGTTTTCAACTATTAATCCATAGAAGAAGTACATACCTGTAGCCTCAGGATCATGGTTGAGGTTGATTTTCTGTAGGATTTTCCTCTGCATGTTGACTTTTTGCCTCTGCTGCAAAGTTTTTTCTGAATAATCAAAATAAGATTGAAATTAATATTTAATTCAAATCGAGAAAAAAATGCAATGTTTGAAGCATGCCAAACATTAAAAAAAACAGCATTTGTTTTCTCTGCATTTTTTAGTTTTGTATACATGGGTATGGTGTCCGCAGAACAGATCCAGGGAACAGGTGCACATTACCAACACCAGTGCTTCTTTAGGGTGGCACATACCTATACCCAACCCATCCCTTTCCAATGTCAGTGCCCCCCCCCCCCCCCCGACCAGAACTTCAGAAGTGTCCACCTTCTTCAAGGCAAATAATCATAGAAATGATATAACCTAAAAAACTTACTTGTGCATTTCTTCAATGTCTGTCTCTGACCATTCAGACCAATCAATCCTAAGAATAAACAGATAAAGAACATACTGCGGTTATAATCTATTAATGCATACCTTTTCGAGCCGTTATATATTGGATCATTTCTAAGTGTTTCGATACTTTTTGTGAGCAGTTTATATCTAGTACACCATTCAATACCAGTCATTATAAGGTCACCAGGCCATGTCCTTAAATCAGGTCATGTATACACAAGCAAAAATGTCCGTTGGTCTCTAGGTGCTAGTTTAGGGCACGTGTCTATTTATCCAGGCATCCAGGTAATACTATACCCTGAAGCTGCTGTGCAGGACACCCATTGCGAGCAGTAATTTCTTGTCAAGCGTACATGTATGTCAGGTGATGGGCACAACAGGTGGTGCCATACTCTAATGCACATGTAAATTTAGAAGAAGAGCATTTCAGTGGGTGAAAGTTTTTAGGTCATGTCAACTATCAGGGCCTGATAGTAAAATAATCAGACAATACGCGGATTTAGGGTTTCCCTAGTGTTGGGCGGTATCGCGCTGATGTTGGTACGCCGTATTTACGCTGACGTGTGGGATTGCATTGAAATACGCTGATTACCAGCTGATGAAAACAAACAAAACTACGCCGTATTCAATAGTTTTAACAAAAAAGAATAATTGTTTTACATTAGTTAACAGTTTACCTCCATATTTTAGGACTTCAAACTCTCCAATGTCAGCCAGGCTAATCAGTCGTCAAAAAGAGATGAACTTGGATGTCATGAAAAAACTATATAAACTTGAGTTGAATATGAATGATGAAAAACGATATAAAATTGATGACATACCTCTTTCGCCTTGCAAAATTTGTACATTGACTCTAAGTGGCATACATGTACATCCCGGGGAAGATGAAGATGCATGGTCCACAAGAAGTCCTTCATCACTTCTTGATTCACAGTCGGGTGACGCTGAGTAATGTTCAATAACGCCGTCACCGACTCTCTTCGAGTTATCCTTGAATTGGGGAATAGCCTGTCATCTTCAGCGGTTTCGTTTTCATTCCCCTTGCCAGACTTGCCAGTCGCCTTTTTGCTGTCTGATAGTGGTAGGCCTAGTTGCCGAGAATTTGCTGCTACACGCTTTCTGTATTGTGTCGTTCTTGGTGGTTCCTCACCTCGCTCTAAATAGCGCTTATACCCGCCGATTCCACATCGTAGTGCAGCAGGGGGACCTGACGACGCCATGATGAAATTAAAATGATCAAAGTCGAACGACAAAGTGCTGCTACTTCTACCACTACATCAAGGAGCTTAATACTAATAGTAATGATGGGAGGCTGATCGAATCGCAAATATGAAGCCTGGACATGTGGGCGTGATTTCGCAAAATATACCTTGCAAAATGGGGGCGCTATCTTGACAACGCTATGATTGACCATGTTGACAGCACAACAGTCCTTATCGGGAGTGCGATGTAGCGCGATGTCTGCGCGCTGTACCTTTTGCGTCAACTCATTAGCATAAATGTGAACTTGTAAATCAAGGGCGTTAAACACTCGAGGCTTCAATGTCGGCAATGGAATATGTGTACAGTGGCGCACGGGCCTGACTGAACCCACTGACACACAACATGTAGGCCTACCTTTACAATTTCTAAATTTCTAAAACGTTGTCCCAAATAGCAACAGTTATGTTAAAGCAATCCCTCTTTTCGTTACACGAAATCATATGAAGTGTTTCTTTGAAATTTACATGATAAAAACGTAGGCCTTACAGTACTCGATTTTTGAAATTATCGAGTTTGAAACTCGACTTTTGAAAAATATCGAGTTTGAAACTAAAACGTTGTCCAAAATAAAATAGCAACAGTTAAAGCAATCCCTCTTTTCATTACACGGAATAATATGAAGTCTTTCTTTGAAATTTACATGATAAAACGTAACTCGAGTTTAAAACTCGTTTTTTGAAAATTATTGAGTTTGAAATTCGATTTTTTTTTCTTCTTCAAAAGTCGAGTTACGTTTGTAAGTGGTTTAATGAAGTAAACTAATTTGCTGCAAATAGACCACATAGTTAAGAAGCACATCATTCAATAACGTAACGTGTTTGGACCAATGAAAATAACACTACTAAACGAAATAGCCGTCTGACACACAACATGTAGGCCTATCTTTACAATTTCTAAATTTCTAAAACTTTGTCCAAAATAGCAACAGTGATGTTTAAGCAATCTCTCTTTCATTACACGAAATCATATATGAAGTATTTCTTTAAAATTTACATGATACAAACGTAACTCGATTTTTGGAAAATTTCGAGTTTGATTTGACGGATAAAATCATGAAATATCTACCCATGCGATTTGACGGATACAATCATGAAATATCTACCCATGCAAATTTAGAGAGAAAAGTTTGAAAGTAGAATACGTTTCTACGTACATAACTTGATACATTCGTAAGTATAAGGCTGCAACCATCCATTTAATGACTAGGCTTTGCTTTGCTGATGCTCATACTCAAAACTTGAGACTCGATACTCGATACAATTTATTTTAAACTGATTTGAAACTCGAAATTCGAAACTCGATACTCGATATTTGAAACTCGAAACTCGATAACTGTAACTCGAAACTCGATATTTGAAACTCGAAAATTGATATTTGAAACTCAATACTCGAAACTCGATTTTTGAAACTCGATACTCGATTTTTTAAAACTCGAAACTCGATATTTGACACTCTATACTCGATATTTAAAACTCGATACTCGATTTTTGAAACTCGATACTCGATTTTTGAAACTCGATACTCGATTTTTGAAACTCGATACTCGATTTTTGAAACTCGATTCTCGATTTTTGAAACTCGATACTTGAAACTCGATTCTCTATTTTTGAAACTCGATACTCGAAACTCGAAATTATCACTCGAAACTCGATACTCGATGATTAGCAACACACGGGGGTGTGTAGGGGTGTATGTGTGTACATGTATAGTTGAATTATATAACTCTCATGTTGATAAAAAAAGGCGGAGGGCCCTAGGCGGAACCCCTGGGGCGGAACTTGCTTCTGGATAGAAGAACGGTATAAACTTGCTCTATGTAACAAACTTCGGCTAAACATCAAGCTCTTATGTAAAACATCCGACATAAACAAAGTATAACATGTTCAAAGTCGAAAACTCTAAGACGGTGACAAGTACATGTCTGATTGACAGTTTAACTTATATGAATGCGAGATATTATATTCAGCGGATGTCTAATTGTGAAGGTCGTCACGGATTTCACACATAACAATCTTACATGCAATTATAATGCGGAATGACTATAAAAACTATTATAGAAAATCAGAGGCATGCGTGATGCGTCTTTCTTAAAAAGAACAATAAGGTAGCACTATTTATATTCAATACTATGAACATTGTCAGGTGGCTGATTGCCACCTTTGATATATTCTGAAGAGGGAAAGGTGTGTTTATTCCGTAAATGAAAACACGCGAAAATAGCTCAGATATTCAATTCAAAATAATGAATAGCATAGGCCTACTGGTGTAACGAAGGCGCACGTGCATCCGAAAATAAATCTGGAAAAGTGCCTTGTAAATAGTTGTTTAAAACTATAAAATAATGTAGATACTGAGACTGAAATTGTCAAGTGAGAATGTCCTATTACATTAACTTTTGTAAATAGATAATAGACCTATCACTTTGATAAATTCTTGAAAGTGCGCATATTATAAAAAACCACTTTGAAATCATAAAAACACCCAAAACATACCGTTGAGATAAGTTAAGACTACAATGTAATGTACAGGGTGTCTCAAAATAATGATCGTTACGTCCTGCATAAGTATCTGAATTCAACAATTCAAACTTCAAAGTAAAGTCAAATTAGTTGTCTATGAATGAAAGAAAACTGCGTTTAGTTCGGCTCAGTAGTTACGGAGAAATGTGCGATTACGTATATAAGAGTAGTCACGAAACACTCCCATCCAAGTTTGACTAATTTACAGATTTTCACTGTTGGTTATTTATGCATTAACTTTTCAATTAGCCAGCACTGTTGAATATTATATAACGCATGGAAATATTCCTGTCATTTTATTGGTGGAAACTGCATCACGTGACATAAAATAGTCTCACCTTTTCACCCAAAATAACGGGTCAATCGGTCAATAGTACATTTTGATGAGAGCTTTTGGACCTGGCGGTCGATAGTACATTTTGATTGGAGCTTTTGTACCTGGCAGTCGCCCACTTTTCCCCCGACTCGCCCACGCCCCACGCCTTCGCCCATCCCTACCTTCATTTCGTGAGACGGTGAGAAAGTAAACAAAACGCGTCGTCCAGCAGCTTGGCTTGACCCACCGCTGGGCCTAGCCTAGGACTACATCATTTGTCAGTTGAATAATTTGAACTTTAACTGTTTCCGCGTGAAATAATTACATGATAAAGACTTTTTGGATTGTTTTATGAACTTGGCCTTAGGGAACTAATGATTTCGGACTGATGGGGAGCTCAACTATGCTAAATTAGATGAGTACCGTATCACTATCACTGATACTAGTTGATTAAAATGTGTAAAATGACAGAAATATTTTTTTGCGTTATATAGATAGAACAAATATTTAATGATCTTTATTCGGTAATTGGTGCAAACTATTGGCGCCTCGGTGAAAATAGTAGGCCCACGGCCTCCAGGCACCTCGGGGCCAATAGTTTGCATCATTTCCCTCATGATCATTAAATATTTGTATACTATTCTTCGTGTTCTAAGACTAGAGTACTGATTAATTAATCATAACACCAATAACAATTAGAAAACAAAAACAATTTATCATCTCATTGTAAGCACTTCCTTCATTGGAGTCATCTGAGGAGTCACGGTGACTCCTAACATAGAGTCATACATCAGTGGCTCCCTAAAGGAGTCACTGCTGCTTGACTGGCTCATTTAGTGAGTCATTTGACTCCAAAGGTGCACTGCAAAAACACGGGTGTTAAAAACAACACCATTGGTGTATTTTTGGTGTTATATCAACACCATGTAGTGTCATTTTAAAAACTGCAAGTGTGAAAAATAACACTGTAAGTGTTAATGTAACACTGTAGGTGTTAATGTAACACCAAGATAGTGTTAAAATAACACTAATTGGTGTGGACCTCTCAGAACACCGAACGGTGTTATTTTAAACACCGTTGTTTTTGCAGTGTGGTGTTGTTTTTGACATGGAGTCACTTTGACTCCGACTAAGGAATTACTTGGACTCCTTTTTGGCAGTCAGTGTTGATAATTTCTTTGGGCAATCTTATTATTTATCTTGAACTTGGGTAATAACGGCAATGGTTTTCATTACTATCATTATGTTTTCAATTGTAATAAAGATATTGAAGTTATCGTGCAAATTGGCGATGGTAAATTTCAACTGATATCAAGTTTAAAATATGATGAAAACAGTGGCGTAACTAGACTTTTTCATTGGGGGGGGGGGGGCAAGAAGGAGCAGTGACTTAAAATGGGGGGGGGGGGGGGGGGCTCCTAAGACAATCCAAGTGCCGCGCTTACGCGGACAGGGAGGTGTCTGAGGGGGTATGTGCCCCAGTGTCGTAGCTATAGTTATTCATATTGGGGTGAAGAATGTAAATGAACCGACAAGATTTGTTAAGTCAAGAGATGCACGCGTAGCGCGCGAAAATTTTCGACTTTACAGCTATTTTTTGCACGATTGAGCTACATTTTGGCTCTAAACAAGCTTGTACCAAAGAATATTTATTTGGCATAATTCTGTTATACTCTTCACACCAACATCGGTAGTATGCGTCGTTCTTAAAAATTACGCACTATGAATACCCCTGTGAAGGGATAACAGAATTACTCCGAATATTTCATTTTGGGAAGACATATGCGCGCATGTGTACTTTTGACCATCATAATTTCATGATTCCTTTCGTCAAATGAACCGACAGTGCCAATCTCAACCGACAAGACGTCATTATTGGGGGGGATTTGGTGTGTACTTTTTCATGGGCAAGGGGGATGGGGGGGGGGGGGGGGGGGGGCTCCCGCATCCTCCAACACATCTCTTAGTGCCCCTTTAAGTTACACATTCATAATTCGTGACGGTCTAGCAAATCATACTTACTTCTTCATTCATTAATTTGTTAATAATAATAATAATAATAATAATTAGTATTTATAGACCATCACTTGGTCATGGAGTTTTATTTATTCGTTTCCATTTTAAGTTCATCAGAACCTATAACCCCTAATAATGCGCACTTTTGATTTGAGAAGAGAACGCAGTGCATTTCGCTGAATTCTTAAAACTGCGCAGACGGTCTTGATTACCAGTCGTATATAACTTGATATGGTAAAAAAGGGCTATTTTTAAAAGACAAAATGTCCTCGTCTTAGCGCGAAAATGGGGTTCGTTTTTCAATGTATCCTAGTGATATGAGGGTGTTTTTTGAAGACAAAATGTCCTCGTTTTTACTAAAAAAGGGGGTCAAATTAGTAAAATTGTGCTTGAAACGCCGTTAAATACAGGAGGGTATTTCGAACTCCTGGAAAATCATACGTTAGGGGCCTACCCCTCTCAATACGCCGAAGAGAAACCACCGGGATATTAGCCTTATCATGCTTTTGGCCCCTTTATAATATGTATCTATTCAATCAATTCATTTTTTCCAAATTTCATTTTTCCGGCAATAACTCAATGCCCATTTATTTAACACGAAAACCAATAGCCTATCAGGCCTGAAAATTCATCAAGAGATAGTAATTAGCCAAACATTGTACAACATTTATATTCCAAATAACACTGAGGGCCATTGCATTACTCCACTCTGACATATTGGGCGCTGTGGGTGTTTTCTTTTGTTCCTCACTCCGTTAACTGACGGAGCTCCGTCATAGGAACTGCCATTGCCGTTAACACCAACACGTCCGTCAAACTTCGTCAAACTCAGTCAAACGTCCGTCAAACTCCGTCAAACTCCGTCAGATTGGGCTCATTTTTGGGTGCCTGAACGGGTGTCGGAGGACAGGCCTTGGATATAGGGAGGTCTAAAACGTAACTTTGTTTAATTTATACCGTAGGCCTATAATACCCCGGCATTATAAATAACAAATCGGGTAAAAATATTGTCAATCAGGTAGAACCGGCCCATACTGGAAGCCAGACTGGAAGATTTACACTAATAACATTTCAAAGGCAACTGAAAAATCCTTAGACATGGGTCCTGTTTGTCTATTTTCGCGAAAATTTCCAAAAATTAGGTCTAGGTTTCAACATTATAATGGGTCGCAATACACACCAAATATTCTATATAATATGTGGGGACGTTAAAAACGTCATACTGGAGCATTTAATATAGTGTTAGAAATATCAATTTTTGCGTACATCGCGCGCATTATGTTTCATTATTCAAACTTTCCGCGCGGCAGGCGTCTGCAGATGATATTCCAAATCTTCACAAAATGTTTCAAAAATGTCAACAGTATTGAATTTAATTACCATATTTGAAATCATCGTGACAAATGCATAAAAATAAGTACAAACATGCCTAGTATTAGTTCAGTAATTCTTGAAATACACCTTGAAAGTTGGGAAAGGTTTCTGACAAATCTGTTTTGTATATGGTCAAACTAATAATAGCCGCGTGGAAAGTGTTAACAAGATGGCATTGAAGGACAGTTTTCCATGACTATTTTAGTTCAAATTTGTTTTGCCCGCTCCGCGCGCATATTTTCTACATGACCTAACATTATATTGGCCCTAGAACCATTTAAAACATTCTAAAGATTATGTTGGTGACGTTAAAAACGTCATACTGGACCAACTGAAGTGTTAGAAATGTCATTTTTTGCGAACATTAGTTTCAATATTTCATTATTCAAGCTTAACAAGATGGCTTCAGGACAGTTTTCAATGACCATTTTAGTTCAAAAAGTCCAAATTGTGCGCGCTCTGCGCGAATATTTTCTGCAGGTTTTAACATTATATTGGCCCTGTATTCGAAAAACGTTAAAAAAAAATCATACTGGACCAAAGTTTTAATACAAAAACCACTACACCTAAAATTCTAAATATTATACGAACTCACGAACTCAGGATATTTACATGAAAAGGGGCGGTTGGGTTTGTTTGCTAATACTAACCAACTCGCTAAATTAAAAATATATAGGAGTTTCATGAGTTCGAGACTTGGAGCCAAAATGTCTTTACTATTTCTTTATTTTCAAAGTGTACAAGTCACGAACTCACGAACTCGGGATTGTTGGCACGAGTTTGTGAGTTCATAACCCTAACCGCCTGGCACTAAATCTCATCCGTAGAATGGTTCCATTTGGTAGCAGTGTGTAGGCTTGACGAAAAAGCCGGGCGAAAAAGCCGATTTATAATGCACAAGAAATAACTCGCAAAACACACGAAATTGTACACGATACAAACTACATGTATATGACACACGAAACACAAAGAATTGTACATTATAACGCAAATATAAATTAATGTTCAAAGATCTTCATTCCCATTGGCATTTTGTTATTTTTATGCCATTCATTACTCCTCCATTCTGTTCAGGAAAGGTGACCTTAGCTGCTCCATTTTAATATTTAAAACAACCTCCAAATTCCCCGGCCAAATTCCAATATTTTTGGTGAAAAAAGCCCCAATTGTTCAAAAACAAAATACTTTTCGTCCGATATCCCACCTAAAAACACGGATGGATCAAACATCCAATCTGCCCACTAACACAAATGTCGCGCACTCCATCCTACCATTCCAAGCTCCATCCTTTTCCCAGCTTCTTCATTATTTCTTTTACGAAACGCTTGTATTTTGAAACACCCAAGACAAAAAATATTAATAATGCATTCTAAGTAAAATAACTGAGACTTTCATGGTTTAGCTTTATTAAACATCGGAGTCCTGATTTTTTTTAAAAAAAGCTTTTACTTAGGCTACCTTTAGTATTTTAATTGGAAATTTAACTACAGAATTGTAAATCTAAAAAAGGTTATCTGAAACTGAAGGCCTTCTTCTGTAATGCTTCCACATTTCCAGAAATTAAATTCTGCTTTTTATCGGAGAAATTTAAAATGTTCCGGTTTTGAACTCGGTGACGGGGCAAAATCTTAATTAACTTTGCCGTACGGTATCATACGGTCGCCATCTATGCATCGAAATGTAGCTAAGAACATCGTGTTCACGTTTATTTCCAACATTATGTGCGACTATTTTGATAATTAACAAGAAACTAATTAAATTTTGATTGAAAAATACAAAACTAACGGTAAACAGCAACTTATTCGAAAATCGCACTACAATTAATTTTAGTTAATCTTTCATTAGAGCAGTTGCTTACTTCAGGAGATAGAATTGCGGTTAATTCAACCTATTGTCTTTACATGACGAGTGTATGCTTTGTTTCAAAGCATTCTTATACAAACTTAAAACGAAAACAACTCATGTTCGATACATTTGGCATTATTTAGACCTAAATTAAAATTTTGATTTTCGGTGTTATCACCGCACGGTGACAATTGACAACTAGTTTGGTTGATACCTTTATATACTTTGCGACAAAAATTATTTGCCATTGCAGATGCTATTAATAATAATGGGATAACAGAGGAAAATACAAACATCAACACAAAACAACACAACACTTACATCCCTTCGCCGTACATGTAAATCCAAGTTATACATGTAAAAGTCACAAGACTTACATATTTATCGTACTTACGACTATGTAAAATTAAAATGTTATCACTATCTTAAGTAGATAGCATTATAAAATTCAACATCTCGCCTTTACATGATGTGCATGTGTTGTGCCTTAAAATAAACCTTTTTTTTTAGTTCGTTCACACAATGAATTCAACTTTTCTTGATCAATTCAAATTAAACAATTCTTTGATTTGCGTGCTCTCCAAAGTACTCTCAGATCGATGATATCTGGCCGTAGCCTAGCTCACGACGGGGTAAGAGATCGATGGTTGTTGACATGTTTACATGTAACGAATCGGGAGAAAATCTGCGCACTTTTAAGAATTACAAGTTTTTATGAATTTAATTTCTGCGCACTTTGAAGAATTATCAAAAGCGCGCTGCGCACTTCGGTAAATTATTGGCGCTGCGCACTTTTATGCGTCCTTTTGAAAATTCGACACCCTCACATAGCTCATCCCGTGGTTACAATTAAAACGCCAGGGGTCAGCACGGCGCAGACAAAGGAGTTGAAAGGACGGTCATGATTCTTTGGTGGTGGTCTGAACTATTAAAGAAAGAGAGAGAGAAAAAAACTAGAAACTACGACGCCTACCTGTATATTAAACATGTAGGCCCTATAAGGCCAAATAATTTTTTGTTATAGTTTCCGCCTATAACTTCTGAAGAGAGGATGATCTATGAATGCACTATGCAAAGGGAGGTCTAAAACATACTGTTAGCATTAAGAGATGTGGTGGAGGCAGCGCCCTCAATTACACAAATATATGATAAAAACTGTGATTTGTATATTTTACAATTGTATTACATGTATGAACTTACACCTATAAGGATTAGGAAAAATATGCCCTCTTTGTACAACAAAACGTCGATTCAAAAAAGATCTCCGGCAGATGAGCACTTTTATATTATAACAAAATCAGGTAGTAAACAATGCTGTCAATCAGGTAGAACCGGCCCGCACTGGAATTATTTACATACTGAATATTAAACACCCGACAAACAGTCAGGCGGAGTCCATTTTATAGTCCCATACTCCCATCCCAAACTTTGGGCGAAGACAATAAATTATTGCATAACTTCGGAATCCAACATATTTGGAGTTCCTTATCCAGTTATCCGAGACAAATTATCTCAGCCCTACCTCTGCATTTCTATTGAACAAAAGCTTATCGACGACCATACAATTTTTTACACATGAGGAATAAAAAAATTGGCTTTTAATCATTGTTAAAGGGGGACTAAGAGATGTGTTGGAGGCTGCGCCCTCAATTATGATAAAAACTGGGATTAGTATACTTTTATAATTGTATTACATGTACGAACTTACACCTATATTTTAAAAAAAATCAGCTCTCTTTGTACAAGAAAACGTCGATTCAAAAATGCTCGTAGAGCCGCAACGAGCATTGCACGTCTGACAGTATCCCCCTGTAGTACGCGTGATACATAACGCGAACAATATTTGCCTAGAGGGCGTTTTTCAATAAATAGCGATGATATTGTTTTAATCAAGCTTTTGTTAGTAGAAACAACAATAATGGCAATTGTTAATGTTCATCTTGAATTCTGAAGTAAATGTTTAAACATTTTAAAATTTTCAACGCCACTTAATGTCCCTTTAAACATTTATATTCCAAACCAGTAGCCTATGTGAGGGCTATTGCATGCAATACTCCACTCCGACATATTGGGCGCTGTGGGTGTTTTCTTTTGTTCCCCACTCCGTTAAACTGACAGAGTTCCGTCATAGAAACTGCCATTATCATCATGCCGTTAACGCCAACATGCCCGTCAAACTCCGTCAAACTCCGTCAAACGTCCGTAGTCAAACTCCGTCAAACTCCGCGTCAGATTCAGATTGGGCGCATTTTTGGATGCATGAACGGGTGCTGGATAAAAATACGACGTAGGGAGGTCTAAAACGTAATCATGGTAATGTTGTTTAATTGATACCGTATACCCCGGCATTATTTATTTATTTATTTATTCATTCATTTATTTATTCGGACATACACTTTCAGAACAGTAACATCTGCCAACTTGGCGAATACGTCCATACCAAACAAAATGAAGGGAAAAAAACAGAAGTAAAATTATATCTACAAACAATCTACAGAATTATAAATGGCAATTAAGAATCATAGAGAGCTATCATAGCGGTACGTGCAGCCCATGCACGTTTCAAATATGACTCACAAACACACCAAATAATATTGGCAGTGAGGGAAAGTCATCATTTACAGAGAGAGTTTTATCAGAAAATCTTAGCATTAAACACATTTTAATAGTCGAATTGCTAGAAATAAATATACTCCAAAAAAGTTCAAAATCATGAGATACGACTTTAATCTCTAATTTTTGAAACTCATCGACTATAATGTCATTAAGCAGAATATAAAAATAAGAAGTGTTTAAGATCGGTCTCTTTTTATACAAAGAGACCAAAGAATATTTATATCTGCTTTTACGTCCGACAGTATCCCCTGCAGTACGTGTGATACATAACCATATTTGCATAGAGGGCGTTTTTCAATAAATAGCGATGATATTGTTTTAATCAAGTTTTGCTGTGTTTTTGCTAGTAGAAACAACAATAATGGCCATTTTAGTAATGTTCATCTTGAATTCTGAAGTAAATTTTTAAACATTTAAAATTTTCAACACCACTTAATGTGCCTTTAAGTCCCGCATTATCTCTATTGAAATGTTGCTCGGAGCTGATCTATGTCTGTTTTGCACACACCTGTTTGACTATAGTATTTTTGAAAAGCCCGGTAAACAGAATTAAATCGGGATACAGGCCCTTTTGCAACAAAACAACAACTTCAATGGCTGTTTACAATGAGATGTAGGTGTTTTTGTAAAAAATGACTTTATTTCCTTGAAACATATGATTGTGACCTATACATTTCTATATCAAACTTATTTTTTTTAAATGATTAAAATAAATGATTTTTTTTGTGTGGTATTTTTTCTCTATGTACAAACAGATGGAGTTTTGTTGCAAAAGGGCCTACATCCAAATTTTCACAAAATGTAAACATGATTTTAAAAAAATTGAAAACTAGCACATTTTAAATTTATTTCAATTTCAATTAGTATGTAGTGTACCTCTTTCATAATCCATTCAGTTTTTCAATTGCTCAACTTGAATATTTAGAAACAGTTTTTTGACTTTTTCTCAATAAGAGCCAAAGTGGATAAAGGCCCTTTTGCAAAAAACCTCTTCATTTGTGAAGTTTAGACACTTATTTCACTTAGTTTTCTATTACTAGTACACGTAAACTCGAACCCATGATGAGCGCGATGGACAATAGCACTTCTTTTGAAATCGATTCCTAGCGATTTAATGCATCTGGGAACGAGAGTGGCGAATTATTTATGGATGTTAAGAAGTTATTTCATGACAGGGCGAAAGGCTACATCGGCTTTTGTGTTGAGCGACCTGGGTCCAAAACACACATAGCCTAGCTTGAAACAAAACACCCACTTAACCATCCATGTGTCGATTATCTATGATCATAGACAGGGCTGCTAATGTATGTCTCAGGTACCTCACCCGACAAACATTCAGCCAGGCGGAGTCCATTTTATAGTCCCATCCCGAACTTTGGGCGGAGCGGACAGTAAATTATTGCATAGCTTCGGAATCCAACATATTTGGAGTTCCTTATCCGAGACAAATCGTCTCAGCCCTACCTCTGCATTTCTATTGAACAAAAACTTTATGACGACCATACAATTTTACATATGCGGAATAAAAAACTTCGGCTGTTAATCGTTAGCATTATAGCCAAACATTGTATCATCATCATCATCATCATCATCATCCGTCGGCTGCAGCAGGCGACTACAAGATTTCTCCATGCACGACTAGGTCCACATTTATATTCCAAACCAGATTGTAGGCTATTGCAATACCCCCTCCGATATATTGGGCCCTGTGGGTGTTTCTTTTGTTCCCCACTCCGTTAACTGACAGAGCTCCGTCATAGAAACTGCCATCGACTATCATGCCGTTAACAGCAAGACTTCCGTCAAACTCCGTCAAACGTCCGTCAAACTCCGTCAGATTGGGCGCATTTTTGGGTGCATAAACGGTTGCCGGATAAAAATAGGGCGGCTAGGGCCATAGAGAGGTCTAAAACGTAATGTTATTTAATTGATACCGTATACCCCGGCCTTATTTATTTATGTATTTATTTATTTATTCGGACATACACTTCCAGAACAGTGGCATCTGCCAACTTGGCGAATGCGTCCATACAAAACAATATAAACAAGGTATTTACAAAAAAACTGGTCAACGTCCTAAAATGAAATTAACACTAACAGACGACAAAGGAAGATTTAGACAGTGTATGATGTATTTTAACAAAAACACTTTGTTTTTATGGGGCCCCACTTTTCTCTCTGGAACCCTCCATCGTCTGACTCATTTATCCTGTGTGCTTCTTCGCCCCAATCGCGACTTTCCACCACGTTGTTATCCCATAATAATCACCCTTGGACCATCGACTATCATGCCGTTAACAGCAACACTTCCGTCAAACTCCGTCAAACTCCGTTAAACTCCGTCAAACGTCCGTCAAACTCCGTCAAACGTCCGTCAAACTCCGTCAAACTCCGTCAGATTGGGCGCATTTTTGGGTGCATAAACGGTTGCCGGATAAAAATAGGGCGGCTAGGGCCATAGGGAGGTCTAAAACGTAATGTTATTTAATTGATACCGTATACCCCGGCCTTATTTATTTATGTATTTATTTGTTTATTCGGACATACACTTCCAGAACAGTGGCATCTGACAACTTGGCGAATGCGTCCATACAAAAACAATATAAACAAGGTATTTACAAAAAAAACCTGGTCAACGTCCTAAACAGCGATGGAAATAAGACCCGCCCGCCCGCCCATAGCGGGTAACTTTCGTGTCGGGCGGGTAAAGATACAAAGGTACCCGTCCGACTGGCGGGTAACATTTTTAAAGCTCAAAGTGTAAGTAACAGTAAGTTCAGGGTAATTTCATCATCAGATGATCGTGTGTCATGATGATAGAGGAGATCAGGTTGATAGAAGATTATAGAGAGTATTGGATTGATGAACATGATGAATACGAGGAGCTGTTACGGGCTAGGGTTACAGTGGAACATCGTACAAAAAAGACAAAAACATGTAATAGTAGTTTAAGAGTAGTCTTGCTCTTAATTGTTTGCTGCAAAATATTATGAAAAACCTTGGGCTGGTGGAATTTTTGTCGGGCAGGTAAATTATGTGAGTTACCTGCCCGACTGGCTAGTTGAAAAAAATCTGAAGTTCCACCGCTGGTCCTAAAATGAAATTGTTAACACTAACAGACGACAAAGGAAGATTTAGACAGTGTATGCTGTATTTTAACAAAACACTTTGTTTTTATGGGGCCCCACTTTTCTCTCTGGAACCCTCCATCGTCTGACTCATTTATCCTGTGTGCTTCTTCGCCCCAATCGCGACTTTCCACCACGTTGTTATCCCATAATAATCACCCTTGGACCCATCCCCCCCCCCCCCTTCAAAACTAAGCACACCAGCGAAATAACGAAGAAAATATTGCGCAATAAATATCCCATAATAATCGCAGAAGTGCTAGGCATGCGCATTATACAATGTTTTGATGTTGATTATTAAAGTGAGAAGTCCAGGGTTTTATTTTAATTATCATTTAATTCGCAGAAGAAGACAAAATGATTTGTACACCTTTAACCGCCATTAATGTGAAACTAAATGAATAATATAATTGATGACAAATTTTATAGAAAAACAAGAAAAGTACTAGCCCCATACCGGGCTACGTCCCAGGACGTTGACAAAAACAGAAGTAAAATTATATCTACAAACAATTTACAGAAGTATAAATGGCAATAAGAATCATAGAGCTAATAATAGCGGTAAGTGCCGCCCATGCACGTTTCAAATATGACTAACAAAACGCATCAGATATTGGCACTTGGCAGT
The DNA here is from genome assembly GCA_035610835.1 of Ophiura sarsii. Taxonomy (NCBI): domain Eukaryota; kingdom Metazoa; phylum Echinodermata; class Ophiuroidea; order Amphilepidida; family Ophiuridae; genus Ophiura; species Ophiura sarsii. The sequence goes on from CM069457.1 coordinate 34,337,807, forward strand.
AATGAAAAGATATCACTAGAGAGAGTTTCAACAGAAAATCCTTGCATTTTGATACTGTGGGCAAATTGCTAGAAATAAATGTACATTGTACATGCACCAACGATCGACAACGTGTTTGTTGTGCTTGACCTAATTAACCCTGCGGCCAGCGTGATTGATAATAATATACGCTATAAAGAGCTTGACTTTTGAACTCGGTAAACCACACAACCTCCTGATTGGGTGGAAACGTGCCAAATAAATACAAAATCCTGTTCTACGGTCCAGTCCGCCCCCGTTTTAAATTGTTAGAATATATTGCTGAAAATGACCAGAATATTTATATAATTAGAGTTGAAAATAAATTACCGACCACAAGATGATGCAAGATTTATTTAAAACATAATATACTCGATATGTACGTTAAAAGTTGAAATCACAAAAAAAGTATAAACTCGATAAAAGTTAAAATCAAAATAATACAAATATAAATTCGATATTTACGTTAAAAGTTAAAAGTTAAAATACAAATATTAACTCGATATGAACGTTAAAGGGGGGAGGTCTGGGGTCAAAAGCCCCTAGGATATCGATTTCAACTTAATAAACCTTATTATGAATCTCCTCATTATTATCAAAACTAAAAATCTAATTCAATAAACATATTAAACTATAAACACATCAAAACAATTAACACAATTAACTCATCGTGTGAATTTAGCAACTTGATAATCCTAAAACAACAATTTGGCAAACCAACGAATATGATCAAATCTCAATATTCGTAATCAAACAATCAGTTAGCATTTGGCAAAAGTGGAACTGATCTTCTAACTAAAATCGTAAGTGTCATCAATTAATTTGTAAATCAACATAATTAATGAAACATTATTAAACTAAGATTTTGCATCATAATATAATAACCAAAACAAGCATGACCTTAAATGACCTTTTATATGGATGTGTATAGTAGTAGTGAAAGTATGAATGAACATAATCGAGGTCACAGGTGTTTAGACAATTTAGGCACCAGTGATTTACTACTATAACATGGTCAGCTATTCACGTCATAGAGCAACAAAACAATCCTAAGATGAGGTTTTAGAAATCCCTAAGATTTATCACAGATAGTCAATTGACTATCTGTGGATTTATACGTTATTACTAGGAAAATATAATCTCAATAACCATATAGCATCTCATGAATGTTTAACATTCATGCAGTTCATCAAAGTAAACTCAATTACATCGTGATATCATTAATTTGTAAACCAGTATGAACAACATAATAATATTACCATTGTATAATCTAATAAACTATTTAAATAAAAAGTATCACAGTCATTGTCATCCAGTATGTTTATAAGATGACATTCAACTCTAACAATTTGGCATGTACATAGAATGAACATAAAACATATCAAAACAACTGAAAATTATAAAAACGTAACTATAGGTATGGGTGAGCCTAACTCGTTTTACAAGAGCAGCGTAACAATCATATTATTTACATGTGCAAATTAGCACCTTCATGTAAAATCAAAATATTGCAACATGAACAAATCAATAAATAATTAAACAAATAAAATCAACGAATAAATGCATACATTAGCGTAATGACGCAACATCTAGGCCTATTCTAGTCCAAATTGAAAGTATTGGGTTGAAATCAAACAACGTAAAGAAAGAAAGTTAATAACGACACTTTTTAATGCCGCGTGGCGCGTTCGTTTTTCGTATTTACTCAAAATTAAATAGTTTATGTTTTAACAAATCAATTGAAATTTGGAAAGCTTTGAGTTGAGATCAAACCACTTAAAGACAGTCAAATACACTTTTTAATGCCCGTATTTCGTATACTCAAAATTAAAAAGCTATGTTTATCAAATCAATTGAAATTTGGAAAGCTTTGAGTTGAGATCAAACCACGTAGGCCCCTAAAGACAGTCAAATAAACTTTTTAATGCCGCATGGCGCGTTCGTATACTCAAAAATTGAAAACAGTTATGTTTATCAAATCAATTGAAATTTAGAAAGCATTGAGTCAGAGTTGAGATCAAACCACATAAAGACATTCAATAAAACTTTTTAATGTCGCGTGGCGCGTTCGTATTCCGTATACTCAAAATTAAAAAAAATTATTTCGATCAAATCAATTGAAATTTGGAAAGCATTGAGTTGAGGTCTAACCACGTTAAGAAGGTTGCAGAAACTTTTGAATGCCGCACTGAATTTTTAAATGATTAAATAAAATTAAGATTAAGAAGAGTTAATTCTAATATTCCAGATAATAGTTAGTTGCCGATAAACCAGTTACACGCGTATTGTTGAGATAGACATGGAAAGTTGGGAAAGGTTTCTGAAAAATCCGTTTTATACAATACAATATAAAACCAATAGCCGCGTGGAAAATGGTAAAATGCAATTCACAGTAGTATATCCTTTGAAACCTGGAACATCAACTTGAGTGGTACACATGTGTAGGATTGGTGGTTACGTTTAAAGTGGCTTGGTGACACTTTTATGGTTTTATAATTGGCTAAGTTGACTAACATAAATATTTGAGGACAAAATAAAGTCAACACTTCTAAACACAGACTAATTGTGCGCTGACTATGCAGAAAACATGATAAAGCAAAGAAACTTTAGAGTTGGATTGTGGGCTCTTGGAACATTGATGTGCATATTATTATTAACACAACTGTAAATTTTACGAACAGTGACATTTTATTGTACATAATAATTCTATATTCATACTCTACATTGTCAAATGTTTTAAAACAATTAATTGAGAGATTAAGATTGTTATTGAAATTATCAAATGAAACTTCAAAAGGATCAGCCCTAATTTTGAAAATGAAAATAAATATTAAAATGGGGTTCTTTATGAAGTCAACTCCAAACAATTCAGTTTTATTTCTTTTTCTTCATCATTGCATCTATTTTATTTCACCCTAAAATGTTAGAACACTGTATAGTCATTCATGATTTATTTTGACCAACGGAATAAAAGCACATCCAAAACAAACCCTTCCACTATCTATGGCCTAACATTTAGGCAGAACGAACAATCGTTTCATTTTTTCTATTAAAAAAGGCATATATGGCACAATATAATGTTATTCAATTGCAGCCAGGTCAGAACATCATCAACATACATGACATATCTTGCAAGAAAAACAATTAGCAACGAGCAGTTAAAATAGGGAAACAGAGACCCATTCGGCATTCATTCTTCCACTACAAATGGCTATCAAATGAAAAGTGTATGCATCCTTTCTCAATAGAATATAAAGCGCTGTGATCTTTGTAGGGCGCTATACAAATGTTTTATATTATTATTATTATTATGTAATGATACTAGTAGCAAAATTTCTTTTGAATGTATTTTGAATGGTGAATTAAATTATTGCAATTCATGATGAGTAGAATAAGAATCAGAGTAAAGGAAAATAAGTCCGATGCATGGCTCATTATCAATATATTTCAGAAGAATGAACAAAGACTTTTACTTGCAATGTCATTTTTGCTCTGTTTGCCAGTTATCGAACAGTTTTTCTACGAAGTTGTAAGTCTTATTAATATGTCTCTTCTTGCCACAATTCTGGCGTTCCTTTTGAGCACACATTGTTGTACTTCTAGAAGGTCTATCTACATGTTCGTTCCAGTCTAGAACCTACAAATTTGCCAAATGTGGTCTCATTTCATAAGTTGATTTCTTTTTATAGTGGATCCGTTTGTCTAGAAACATGAGACCACTGTTGTTACAACTTTCAACATATCCGGTGTCTTTGGCAAAAATGTAGTCGTTGGCATTTTTTTAACTTAAAAGTGTGATCGATGTATTACATTTACCTGACTCATGACATTGTGGTTTTCACATGAATCGCAGCCCCATATAAATATAATTTGCATAATAAATACGTTTCTAGTAAAGGCTTCCCCTTGTACAGTACATAATCCTTGTAAGATGACATTGCCATAGCAGAAACTAACCACTTATCAATAGAGGGATCTGTCATACTATAGTATTGTTTTGAAAGTGCCACTTTCAGTTCGTGGAGTAGGCCTATAATAGCCTAGGGCCTTAGGCCGCCTATATATATTATTATATCATAGACAGGGCTGATAATGCATGTCGCATGTACAACACCCCGATAAACATTCAGGCGGAGTACATTTTATTTTAGTATAGTCCCATTCTGAATTTGCTGGACAGAGACATTAATTATTGCATAGCATTGGAATCTAAAATATTTGGAGTTCCGATTCAAATAGTCTCAGCCCTTTGCATTTCTTCAACTGGGACTCGGACGACCATACAATTTTACACAGTGAGGAATCCAAAACTTCAGTGGCGTACCCAGCTTTTGGAAACAGTGGGGCCCGACCATAGTTGTACCGACGAAAGGCATGATTTACCGACGATTTTTTAGAGACTCCCCAGAAAGTCGTAAAACATGCCAATTTCCCCCCGTCAGAAGCTGAAATCTTAATAATAAGTGGGTGGGGAGGGGGGAGGGGGGAGGGGGGGGGGGGGGGGGGGGGGGTTGCGATAGGTTGTCCACTTCGACTATTTTGTATAGTAATTAGCCAAACCATTACAACATTTATATTCCAAAACAGTTTGCAATACTCCACTCATCCGACACTAATTGGGCGCTGTGGGTGTTTTCTTTTGTTCCCCACTCCGTTAACTCTGCCATTGACTATCATGCAGTTAACGCCAACACGTCCGTCAAACTCCGTCAGATTGGGCTCATTTTTGGGTGCATGAACGGAGTGCCGGAGCCATCGGGCATTGGATAAAAATAGGAAAGCCTATAAACGTAATGTTGTTTACTGTCCTGCTGTATACCGTATAATACCCGGCATTATACATGTAACAAAATCAGGTAAAATTACTGCCAGTCAGGTAGAACCGACCCGCACTGGAAGAATACATAATGAACAACGTTTGAGGGAACTATATATAATCATTAATAGTGTTGTTCTGAAAGTTCCATTTTCAATTCGATATCATAGACAGGGCTGCTAATGTCTCAAGTATTACACCCGACAAACATTCAGGCGGAGTCCATAGTCCCATCCCGAACTTTGGGCGGAGACAATAAATTATTGCATAGCTTCGGAATCCAATATTTGGAGTTCCTTATCAGAGACAAATCGTCTCAGCCCTACCTGCATTTCTATTGAACAAAAACTTTACGACGACCATACAATTTTACATATGAGGAATGAAAATCTTCGGCTGTTATTAGTTAATTTATACAACGTTTATATTCCAAACCAGTTTGTAAGGGCTATCGCAATACTTCACTCCGTTAACTGACAAAGCTCCGTCATAGAAACTGACTTTACTTTATAGTATCATTCAGTTACAACGCGGTAAAGGCAGTTAACATCCCCAACATCACCAACACTCCGTCAAACTCAGAAACTCCGTCATTTTGGATGCATGCAACCATATGCAAAGTTAGAGAGAGGGCATCCTTTACTCTGTTTGCACATTTCCACACATTTAGGCCGTCATTGATGTTTATTTTTGAAGAAAACAATTGGTCTATCAGACAATTATATACGGTAATTGGATTAAGCAGCTGTCAATAACTGACACAGAACACAGTGGGCTGACAGCTCTGTAATACTCCGTGATAGCAAAATAGTCATGCCAGAGTTTCCTGAGAGATAACTCCGTACGGTGCTGAGGTGCTGAGTTGCCTGAGTTTCTTTTGTTATTTTGTTCCAATTTCTTGAGTTTCCTGCTCTGGAACAGCTCTGGCCAGCTCTGTAACCTATTGTTCTGAACTCAGTAGAGAGCTCTGGACGGAGCTAAAAATGAAACCTGATGATACTATTTTTGATAGGGTGACTGAATGTCCTCTAGGACCAATAGTTCTAGAATTATCAAGTGGTAACTTTGTTAATGCTGTAGATGTGCCAGCATGGACTGTGCCAACTGCTACAACATCCTCTGGAACAATTAGTCCTGGATATCCAATGGTATCAGGAACTGCAACATTCTACAATTTAGACATGGATTATCCCATTACATATACCTGGGTGAATTCAAATAACTTCGTGGCAACATGTGAATTTATTCTTCGGATACAGCAGTTAGGCAGTAGTAAGTACACATTGGTATTTCATAGTTACTCCCATCATCATGCAAGCTGGTTGGTGATGTCATTGCATATGAGTAGGTATGATAGTGTGTTTATATAATGCAATGGCGTATTTACTGAAATCAAATGTCATCATACTCAAATGTCTACAGGTACAGAATTGGTCCATCTATTACCATTACTGTGATGGATAAGAATGTCACCCCAAACCTTTTTTATTTAGCTGGAAATAACATAACAACTGTTCAGATTGAGCACTTTATGTTTCAATATTATTTCATTCAAGTCCATCTGAACTCCTCGAAAAATGTTGGATTTTTGTGGTTTTTCTTCAATCACCTATATTTATAATATTGGATGATATGCTTATATTACGTTACCTATCAATAATGCTTTTATCTCTACAACGGTACCACATTTGTAGCAATTTTTTTACAGCAGGAGTATGAAAATACCATTACTCATTTACTAAGGCACTACTTTTTGATGAATTTAGTCATGACAATTTGTGTTATGTATTTCATGATTTTGGCTCCTTTTTTGCACACATTTAAATATTGCAAGATGTTGCCTGATTGAATCAGATTGTGTCATTAATTCAATTCAAATATTATTTTAATTTTTTAGACACAACTTAGTTTGTTTTTGTACAGTGTCACAATTCACTCAACATGTATGGTATGTTTCTCAATGTTACTAATGCTGGAATTGAATGTGTTTTTTTTACAGTTTTTACTATAAACAGTTGCCCACCGAGTAATCTAAATGCCAACCATGCTACTGGTATAGCAACATGGACTATCCCAACAGCAACATTAACTGCTGGAGGCACCCCAGCCCTCACTGAATCAACCAATCCTTCAGGCTCTATGTTCCCTGTTGGAGATACAATAGTGTCTTATACATGGACAGATGGTGCTGGGAACTATGGGAGATGTGAATTCACAGTAACTGTTACAGGTAAGAAATGGCTGGATGTGGATAGATCTGTGTTTTGCAAAACAAACAAAAACCGTTATCACTTTATAAAGGAATGTTCTAATCTTTCCCTAAAGTGATATGTTGAACTGCTGTGGATATAAGTTGATGCATTGGGAATCCGGAAATGAGTAGCAATTTCAAGTCCAGATATCAGTTGTGAAGATAACTTCAACGTTTTCTCATCTTCATCTCCAAGTGTTCCTAGGGATAGGGGGGGGGGGGGGGGTCAATGCAAATAACTATATGTGACGTGATCAAGCGAAATGAGTCACATTTCGGCAGTTTTCAATTTTGATATTTATCCATCATTTTATGAACCGGTAACAACAAATGCTACTGTATGGTCAAAACTCCACTAAAATCGATCATCTAGATTTAAGTTACCAACAATTTACCAACTGAGAAAGCAAAGTAAACAAAATACTTTGTCACTTCTTTTTACCTATACTTGAAGTTAATATTCCCGACATCCGACTAATTTCACTTGATCGCGTCACATAATAGGAACATGCCACAAATATGTCTCACATTTATGGTCTATGTTATTTTAGTTTATCAATGGGTTGCGGTAGGGGTGTTTTTTCTCAAAATGTTCCCAAATTCTTTTTTAAGATAAGTGAGTTTTGCTTCAAATCCAACTTTCGTGAGCATTTTATTCACTTGTGTGTTTTAACTTCCCTATTGATCAATAATTGTATGTGTATATTTCACATAATGTGTTCGTTAATTCTTAAAATCTCATTATCATTTCAAACTATGATTTACTGGTAATATGTTATTGTCAAATACCTATAGATAACATAAAATCGCAATCACAAACATCTTTATAACCATTCACTAACATTTTATTAATATGTGACCAGTCAATTCAACAAAATAGATTTCATTGTAGTATGCATTTTAAGATATTGAGGAAGTTATGCATAACAACAACAAAAAAGTGATAAAAAGGAATTTCCAGCTAATAACATAAAATCTGATCGCATTCACCAAATCTATCAAGCGAGGCGTCATTTTAAAGCTTAGAAAATACACTTTGAAACATATTTGTGAGATTTTGACATGTATATTTTCCTATAGTTCATTCAGTTCTACATTGGCAAGAAATATGTGGTTTTTATCTCTTCGCGCGCAAAGGTAATCCAAGCGAGCACTTCGTCTACATTTACGTAATCGCTGTCTCCTATTTTGCGATTTTGGTCATACCCACACTTTCATGTACGCCCACACCCTTAAGGAGGCTCACCAATTTAGAACTGATCAAACTATAGAATTCCATGACAGTTGTTGATTTTGTATTTTGTGCACCCTTATCCCTACTCAGACATATATAGATGATTGTTCATCTAACCCTTGCATAAATGGTGGTACTTGTACTGATAGAATGGCTACACATGCGCATGTGATGGGACAGGATATACAGGCATTAATTGTGAACAGGGTCGGCATTTATTTTAGTCATAGTTATCTTAGGGCTCTTGCCATTTTACAAGTAGAGGAAAGCTCGAGGAAAGAGCGGGGAAAGCGCGATCCTTTTTTCTATATTGTTAAAAGGAGTGAAAAGGATCGGAGATTAACACCTCACTAAATGGGTACTTAGATTACCCATTCAGTGAGGTGTTACCGTATGTACTACCACACATTTTTATTGTTATGAGCATGCGCACATCAGTTATGAGACGTTTAGCAAGACATTGCCTATTAGAGATTATTAAATGTGCACAATCATTCCGTAGTATAATTGTTGATTTTATATTCTCTTTTCGTTCAGCATTAATTGTGATTGAATGTCTTGTGGTACCAATTGCTCGTGAAGATTACTAAAAAAATAAAGTATTAAGATACATAATTTGTTTTTATTTCCATTTAGCATTCACTGTGACTGAATGTCCTCTAGGACCAATAGTTCTAGAATTATCAAGTGGTAACTTTGTTAATGCTGTAGATGTGCCGGCATGGACTGTGCCAACTGCTACAACATCCTCTGGAACAATTAGTCCTGGATATCCAATGGTATCAGGAACTGCAACATTCTACAATTTAGACATGGATTATCCCATTACATATACCTGGGTGAATTCAAATAACTTCGTGGCAACATGTGAATTTATTCTTCGGATACAGCAGTTAGGCAGTAGTAAGTACACATTGGTATTTCATAGTTACTCCCATCATCATGCAAGCTGGTTGGTGATGTCATTGCATATGAGTAGGTATGATAGTGTGTTTATATAATGCAATGGCGTATTTACTGAAATCAAATGTCATCATAATCAAATGTCTACAGGTACAGAATTGGACCATCTATTACCATTACTGTGATGGATAAGAATGTCACCCCAAACCTTTTTTATTTAGCTGGAAATAACATAACAACTGTTCAGATTGAGCACTTTATGTTTCAATATTATTTCATTCAAGTCCATCTGAACTCCTCGAAAAATGTTGGATTTTTGTGGTTTTTCATCAATCACCTATATTTATAATATTGGATGATATGCTTATATTACGTTACCTATCAATAATGCTTTTATCTCTGCAACGGTACCACATTTGTAGCAATTTTTTTACAGCAGGAGTATGAAAATACCATTACTCATTTACTAAGGCACTACTTTTTGATGAATTTAGTCATGACAATTTGTGTTATGTATTTCATGATTTTGGCTCCTTTTTTGCACACATTTAAATATTGCAAGATGTTGCCTGATTGAATCAGATTGTGTCATTAATTCAATTCAAATATTATTTTAATTTTTTAGACACAACTTAGTTTGTTTTTGTACAGTGTCACAATTCACTCAACATGTATGGTATGTTTCTCAATGTTACTAATGCTGGAATTGAATGTGTTTTTTTTAACAGTTTTTACTATAAACAGTTGCCCACCGAGTAATCTAAATGCCAACCATGCTACTGGTATAGCAACATGGACTATCCCAACAGCAACATTAACTGCTGGAGGTACCCCAGCCCTCACTGAATCAACCAATCCTTCAGGCTCTATGTTCCCTGTTGGAGATACAATAGTGTCTTATACATGGACAGATGGTGCTGGGAACTATGGGAGATGTGAATTCACAGTAACTGTTACAGGTAAGAAATGGCTGGATGTAGATAGATCTGTGTTTTGCAAAAACAAACAAAAACCGTTATCATTTTATAAAGGAATGTTCTAATCTTTCCCTAAAGTGATATGTTGAACTGCTGTGGATAGTTGATGCATTGGGAATTCGGAAATGAGTAGCAATTTCAAGTCCAGATATCAGTTGTGAAGATAACTTCAACGTTTTCGCATCTTCATCTCCAAGTTTTTCCTAGGGAAGGGGGCGGGGGGTCAATGCAAATAACTATATGTGACGTGATCAAGCGAAATAAGTCACATGTCGGCAGTTTTCAATTTTGATATTTATCCATCATTTTAAAAACCGGTAACAACAAATGCTACTGTATGGTCAAAACTCCACTAAAATCGAACATCTAGATTTAAGTTACCAACAATTTACCAACTGAGAAAAGAAAGTCAAACAAAATACTTTGTCACTTCTTTTTACCTATACTTAAAATTAGTATTCCCGACATCCGACTCATTTCACTCGGATCACGTCACATATTGGAACATGCCACAAATATGTGTCACATTTATGGTCATTTGTTATACAATTACCCCTTTTTAATGGTCAATTTTAGTTTATCAATGGGTTGCGGTAGGGGTGTTTTTTTACCAAAATGTTCCCAATTTCTTTTTAAAGATAAGTGAGTTTTGCTACAAATCCAACTTTCGTGAGCATTTTATTCACTTGTGTGTTTTAACTTCCCTATTGATCAAGAATTGTATGTGCAACATGTATTCCACATAATTTGTTCGTTAATTCTTAAAATCTCATTATCATTTCAAACTATGATTTACTGGTAATATGTTATTGTCAAATACCTATAGAACAACATAAAATCGCAATCACAAACATCTTTATAATCATTCTCTAACATTTCATTAATATGTGACGAGTCAATTCAACAAAATGGATTTCATTGTACCAGTATGCATTTTAAGATATTGAGGAAGTTATGCATAAAAAACAAAAGGAATTTCCACCTAATAAGGCCAAAAAAGAAAGAAAGTTGACTTGCCCTCTCAGGGTCAAAGTCAGGGTCGGACGGTCGGATTTTTTATTTTTATTTTTTTAAATGTTTAGAAATTTACTGCACAAAAACACGTTTTAAAGAAACCTTGATTTTTTTGATTTTTTGATTTTTTTTATATATATTTTTAAACAAGCAGATACTACTCAAAACACGTTTTCATCTATCTTTATTGTTATGTGCTTCTTTCAATTTTTTTAAATAAAAAAAATAGCGACCCTATATTTCCGAAAATTCGGGTCGGTCGGAAAGGGCAAGTCAACTCTTTTAATTTTGCCTAACATAAACTCTGATCGCATTTACCAAATCTAACAAGCGAGGTGTCATTTTAAAGCTTAGAAAAGACACTTTGAAAAACAAAGAGCCCCCTTTTTTCTGTGACTTGTCACATTTGTGAGATTTTGAAATATATATTTTCCTATAGTTCATTCAGTTCTAAATTGGCAAGAAATGTGTGTTTTTTTTATCTCCTCGCGCGCAAAGGTAGCGAGCACTCAACGATTTTGGTCATACCCCCACTATCAAATACGCCCACACCTTTCTTTATTTTTTTCTCTGCTGTAAAGAGGCTCACCAATTTAGAACTGATCAAAGTATAGAATTACATGACAGTTGTTGATTTTGTATTTTGTGCCCCCCTCATTCCTACACAGACAGGGGTGAGTGTTCATCTAGCCCTTGCATGAATGGTGGTACTTGTACTGACATGGAGAATGGCTACACATGCGCATGTGATGGGACAGGATATGCAGGCATCAATTGTGTTGAGGGTCGGCATTAATTTTCATAATTATCTTAGGGCTCTTGCCCTTTTAAAAGTAGAGGAAAGCTCGAGGAAAGAGCGGGGAAAGCGCGAACCTTTTTTCTATATTGTTGAAAGGAGTGAAAAGGACCTTTTTTCTTTATTGTTGAAAGGAGTGAAAAGGATCGGAGATTAACACCTCACTGAATGGGTACTTAAATTACCCATTCAGTGAGGTGTTAATCACCGATCCTTTCACTCAAATCCTCAGTATTTGGTTTTAAGGAAAGTTTTAGAATTGTGACATTGATTATGACAAGGGTGTGCTAGGCTGTCAATACGACAAGTAGTGTCCCCTCTCCTGTCCTGATAGTGTGACTTTACAATGTATACACTGTACTATGACATAGGGTTATAAAGGGTTATAACTTATTAGTTCTTTTAAAGAGCCATTGTAAAATGGGTCGGATAATTATGTTTTTACCCCCTGAAATATTTGCACTCGTAAGTCACATCATGCCTTTTATCTTTTTTGTCATTCTGAAGAGCGATATAAGCGGATTTTTTTGGGGTCTAATTTACATTAATTCTGCTTGTGTGACGTCAAGATCGGAAAATCATAACTCTTAAAGTTAATGATATAGAGACTATTTGGACACAAGCATTAAGTAAATCAAATACACAGCACAATTAATTTGCGATTAAATGTTGAGTACTACTATTCCTATGAATATTTACCATTTGGTGGTAGAAAATTAATATGAATGCTTTGAATTACAATAATAATAGTATGTTTTATAGTGGTACAGTGGGACATCTGTGTTAATATGCAGTTATTTGCTTAACTGAATATATATTTATCACCAATGGATCCCAAACTGTATTTTCCAACCTTTTCTACAAATCTCATGAAATATGCAATTTGAGTTGATGTCACCCAATTTGTCTTCAATTTATTTTCATATTAACAATGTTATTTACACATTTGTTATGATTTAATTGTGTATATCATGTCTGTGTGCGAAATATGAAAATCTGATTTCTTGAATATACCACTAACACTTATTAGTCAAGAATCTGTTTAAAAAAAGTGATTTCATTGAATAATTAACCTTTTTAAAGTTTGGAAGAATCAAGTTATATGCAATATGTCCTCAATAGAAAGGGTGCCGGCAAAAACAATTCAAATCTTCCACATGATCTAGCTATATGTTTATCATTATCAAATATCATTACAAATTAGCTACAAAAAGGAAATAGCTGGCGGTAAATTCGAAGTTTGCTCAAAATTCCATATAAGAAATGTCTGCTTATTTCTTTTATCAGCGGCAACAACAATATTATTGTTTGTAAGAAATGTCCCATGTATTTTAACAAATGTTTCTATCATTCTAACAGATATTGATGAATGTACCACTAGTCCATGTGGAAATGGACAATGCATGGATGGATTGAATGAATTCACCTGTGACTGTTTTAACACTGGGTTTGAAGGAGACTTTTGTGGCACAGGTTTGTACATTATCAGTATGGTGTTATAATATAAGTGAATAGTTTAACCTATTGTCATGTGATCGCCCAAAAGATGGTCACATGACTAGTGGATGCAAGTAAACACTATGCTGAATAAACGTATCCATCCAAAAAGCTCCATTGCTGAACTGACATTACTTGAAATAGATATCTTTATAATTTGATATTGATTGAATAGTTTGTCCATTGTTTTGTCTACACATGATTTATTACTTAAATCATAGATCAGTCAGGTCCAAATAGGCAAGCCTCCTTACAGCACCGAATTAATACCGAATTAATACACAAGGTTTGGTCCATATTATGGTCTTAATAAGATCAATTATGAAAATAGTACACTCAAATATCTAGTCTGTGTCATCTATGTGATATTTAAATAAGCATTCTAGTGTTCAACATCACTGAAATTAAATTTGCTTATTTCTCATGTGTAACACCAAATTTCTACACTGTCATCCGCTTTGCAATATGCTTTTTGCTGCTATCTTCTTTCATGTTTCTTCTTAAATTAACTTTATCATCTAAATGAACCTTTTTCACGCGCTGAACTCAAGTTGTTGATTGGTGATGCACATACGCTAAAACATTATGTAATCCCGTTCAACAACGACTAGGGATTTGAACGCCATTTTTTAAATAGACAATGCAAATAAGAACATATTTTAATGCAGGCCTACATCATTCAATTTTCAAAAAAACCTGAAATGACCAAACTAACCTAATAATCAATTTTCACAACTCGATGAAAACAGTTGGCACGATCATTCAAAAAACAACACACACTGCGACTGCGATCGCCTATCCGCGTGGTGCGGATCGATCGGCGCGATGGTTGACCATAGCAGTGTTGTGTAACTCAAATCGACAACGCTTTGCTACTGTACTTAAGGTATGGGGAGTTGTTGAATCCATCATCATAAACACATTTCATCTGTCATTTTCTTCACATTACAAATGATTTTTTCCTTGTAAAATAAATGTATTTACAACAAGAAAAAACTTAAAAATGTATTTACAACAAGAAAAAATAAATGTATTTACAACAATAAATCATAATTTTTACCAGGTTACAATGCTCTAACTGATATTTTGTTCATTTTACAATAAGGTAATTTAAAAAACCCAATGGAAAATAAAAAGAGATTGACCGGACGTGAATTCTTTAAATATGTTATAATTCTAGAAAACTCTGTTTTGCACTTGTTTTGTTTGAAAGCAGCAAATACAGTAGCAATCAATATGAGCCCTCCTTTCTTTTGTGTACCAATTGAAGAAAAGATAATCAACTGGACATGACCTATCTATAAGTCATTAAGACGACATATCATCTTATCAACTTTAGAATGGCTGATCAAAAACCCTGGAATGTGAATAATCATTTATGTGGTTTTTTTAGGGGAGGGGGGAGGTAGGGCTTTTTAAACTATATAATTGCGAGCTCCTATTGTTTTAATGGGTCATTAGTACAGAGAGCAAGGATACAGTTTTCAATTTGAATTATGATCCCAATAAAGAGATATGAATCCATGCATCCTGTTTTTCCAATGTCAAGTGAATACTGTGGAATTTGATTCATATAATAATTATTTGTTCTACAGATATTAACGAATGTGCCAGCAACCCGTGTCAGAATGGGGGGTGTATGTCAGAACATGGTGAATGCATACCAATGTGTTTGTACAGGAACAGGTTATGAGGGAATCTATTGTGAAATAGGTGAGTAAATGGATACAATCACTATTTCTTTTAATGTTTTAGTTGGAGCTTCGATTTATGCTTTTTCGTCACCCTATGTAATCACTAAAAGTAAGAGATTGAAAACCATGGCCGGGTGTAGCCGTATCCTGGCTTCATCTTCATCGACGGTTTGTTTTAGGCAGTGGCGTAACCAGCGGGGGACAGGGGGGGGGGGGGGGGGGGGGGCGGGAGCCCCCCCACTTGGAACCCTTGCCCCCCCCCCCCCGCTTGCCCCCCAAATGAAATCAAGTACGGCTGTAAATGAAATTTACAAACAAAGTACACACCAAATCCCCCCAATAATGACATCGTGTTGGTTGAGATTGGCACTGTCGGTTCATTTGACGAAAGGAATCATGGAATTATGATGGTCAAAAGTACACATATGAAAAAAATTTCGCGCGCTATGCGCGCATATGTCTTCCCAAAATGAAATATTCTTTGGTACAAACTTGTTTAGAGCCAAAATGTAGTTCAATCGTTCAATCGCCCGGTACGCGCGCATCTATGGAATCAAAAAATCTTAGGAGCCCCCCCATTTCAAGTCACTGCCCCTTCTTGCCCCCCCCCCCCCCCCCCAATGAAAAAGTATAGTTACGCCACTGGTTTTAGGACACACACAGTCATTGATGTTGTTTGGATCATCAAGCTCAAGCTCAGCTCTATCGAGTCTACTGCAACTGCCCCCGACTTTGGTGGGTTAAAGCGCTTTTGTCTCGGCCGGAATCATCTCACTTCAGCTGCAGTAATTGTCATGCCATTGCCAGCATCTCTTCACCTCTCCGTATATATTACGGAGTCTGGGAACAGTTGGTGTAGTTTGACAAGTTTGACCAACGTGTCAAGTTCATTGCCCTAATATTACCTTAAAGACCCAACAAATTCAAATGTTAAGTAATCAATAATTGAAATGGTTACCCGCTTTATATTTAAACAATTATCAATGCATGAATTATAGGCTGCTGACTATAATTAAAATATTAAAGGTTATTCCCTGTAAGGAACTAAGACATTTGTGTACGCTTCTTTATACTCAACATCCTTGATCTTGTTTCTATGATACAGACATTGATGAGTGTGATATCGAAACAGATAATTGTCATCCCAACGCTACCTGCACAAACAATGACGGTGGATTAAGTTGCTCATGTAATGCTGGATTTGAAGGAGATGGTGTGACATGCACAGGTATATTGATCGCTTAATGCTTGATGATAGACATGATAATTTAGCTTAATTTCACAGCAACTTGTTTATGAATAACCAATCACGCCTATTGTCTTCCCTATTTTCATGGAAACACATTTTTGTGAGTCCACATTCCATGTACCTACATAGAGACTACTGCATTTGTAAAATCCACTGAAACACAATTTGGTGTTCCAGTTAAATCGTACAAGTATCGAGCGACACTGGAAACTTTTATGTTCCAGTATTGCACGATACTGGTATCTGGGTCCTAAAGTGCACTTTTCCGAAAGGTACCTGTTTAAACATGCATTGTGTTGACATGCAGCATTATTGATTGATTGAATTGCAATTGTCCCATTCCAAAATTTGAGTTGCATAACTCCAATGTTTCTTGTTTTAGAAGCACAGGGTCACAAGAAATGTGTGCATTGGGTAGTACACAAACTGGAGCGTGGTTAACCACCTTTGGCAGTAATTCACCACATGTTATCCTATAATTTCTAAATGGAACATTTCTGGCCCCTAAGATTTTACAGACATAATGAGAAAAAGATGGTAATTTTTCTAATATCAAAATCTAATAATATCTTGATGTGAAAAAAATCAGAGCCAAAAAAAATGATCAGAACATACGCCTTCAAGCCTCTGTGTGGATAGTGGTCACACCTTTGTGAGTGCTCTAGTGTGATCAAGTAAATAATTCATAATGCCCGTTTTTCTGTTGACTGAAAAGTCACACGTACTAGAGTTTGACTCACTTTGTCCGTTTCACTTTAATGTCTTCATAGATTGTTTGTATATGATTTGATAAATCAAGAGAGAAAAAAATCGTGAGTGAATATTATTCCATGTGTATATTTCTCAAAATACAGGATGCACAACTGGCAAGTATGGTATACAGTGTAACGCAACATGCACGTGTGTATCAGGAGCAATATGTAATGCAGTAGATGGAGCATGTACTTGTACTAAAGTGTTTGATGGACAGGACTGTGATAAAGGTACGTAGGCGTTGTGTATTTGAAATGAATTTACCCTGTGGTAAACTCAAGAAGCACTTTTTAAGAAGAAGAAAAGTAGATTAGTGTTGCTGTGTATTATGCTATGTCAATATCATTACAAATACTACATGAAGGCTGGGTTGATATGCCCATAGCCCACAGAAGATTTTAAAGACGCCACCACAATGCATTGCGTTTTTGCAAAATGCCCTATATTCTGGTCTCCAATTTGTCTCGGTTCCCATAGACATATATATATATATGCACACAATCATGGCGTGATAGCGCGTTCATCGTCGGAGCTCTTAGGTTCTAGTTTACATCAATGCATGAATTAGTTATCAGTGTTCTTTTTTCTTATTTCTAAACCTTAAGAGCTCGACAAATGCATTGTGTGAAAAAAACCATTAGTTGGTTGCGTTTGCGCAATGCATTATGGGAAGAACTTAAAATCTTCTTTGCCCATAGCCAGTAACTCAGAAAAATAGTGTGCCCTATTTTTTTCAATTGTGTAGTATTCGTTTTATTGCATTTTCCACCTCAGAACCTCAGGAAAATAGTGGCCCTATTTGTTCATAATATTTTCACTGTGTACATGCAGTATTTGTTTTATTGCACCTCACTGTGACTCTGTGGATGAGGTTGCAGAAATAGTACCTTTGACTGGAATTGACCAATGAACTAATATGCTAAGTTTATGAAGGTGTGCAGTAGTGGCACCAGCATCAGAATAGTTTTGTAGGCAAGAAAAGCTCTGGGTGGAAGAAACAAAATTGGGAGTGGGGGGTGGGGGGGGGGGTCAAAATGTGCGCAAAACACGTAAACAATTTGATATTTCTGAACAATTTTAACATTCAAAGTCAACATTTTTAATTGTTCGGGTTCATGAATTTGAGTCTTTGATTAGGTAGAAGCTGTATCAGAGATCGGAAATACGACTGTTTAGGAATTTGACACATTCTGACAATTTAGTTACTGCTGCAATGATCCTCATTTACTCATGTTGGTTCAAATTTTTGCTCAAAAGTCAACAGAATTCTCAATCAGGGTAAGCAATGAAACAAGTGTTTACTAGAGGAACACATCAACATCATGAAATATTTGAGAACAAAATTGTCAATTGAAAAAAGACCAAGTGAGGCGTTTACATCATGAAACATGACGGCTAATATGACTGATTTGCTTTAATTTGGTCTCGATTTGACAAATATATTGTAATGTTGGACTATAGTGTGATCAGTTCCAAATTGACGAAGCCTTATTACAGCAGCGAATGAATGCAGAAGAATACAGGCGTGCACAAAGGCAACACGCGCACTGTGTATCATATGCATGACGTAGGGGTGCGTGTGGCCATAATGTGCGCGTAAGCTTGGATTATTTTTGCATGCGGAGAGATAAAAGCCAACTATTTCGCGCCAATTTGGAACTGATTAAACTATTGTAACAAGTAGAAATGTTTAAACATGTACGCCGTCGGATGAATTTATTGGCTGTATTAGATTTCATCCGAAGTGGCTCTGACTTCATATCCACCTCTGACATGTCTGATGAAAGCCCAACCAATAACGTCATCCGACCGTGTAATCGTTCAAACCGTTCAACATATTATGGAATCCCAATGTGAGAGTTGCACTAGTAAATTTATGAATGTACATTCTATAATCTACAGCTAACTTGGATGTAGAGATAAAAGTCAGCAAAACTCCAGATCAGATTCTGGATGGCACCGATGTGAGATTGACCTGCATGGTTAACTTGCCTACTAGTGAGATCGGTAATATTATCACATGGACTCTGCCTGATGGAACCACAAGGGATGTGGGGGTAGAGATGCCAGATCAGGGGCAGTATAAGTTATCTCTCCACGATGTACAGCCTGAGAAAGATAGCGGGGATTACACTTGTACAGCTAGGACTATCTTACAAACAGGAGACACTTTGGAAGTTTCATCTATTGAAACAATTGATGTCAAAGGTAGGACTTAATATATAAGCGACGGAAAAAACCCGTTCTTCAGGTAAACATAGGGTAATGTATGATGGTAGATAAAAATAACCACTAAACTAAATGGTTAAATACAATCTTTATGTCATAGGTATGTCGTTCCAACAATTTCCTCAACACATTGTTTGGTTCCTTATTGTGACTATATACACTGTCATATTATAATGCTATGGACGAAATTCAAGCTATTTCACGCGAGCATAATTTTGTTGTTGTTCCCGAGGATGCGTCAAAATTCATGATATGCGCGACAAATATTCATGCATTCGCATGATGATTTCACGTTTGACCAATGCGGGTGCGCGGTTATTTTTTGAAAGCTTCCGGTATGCACTTCCTGGTTTATGCACGTATACACGCATTGGTGGAATTTAATCCTTAGAATTACGACGCTGCTATAATCAACTATTACCCTTTAAAACGACACCCCCATTTGAAAGCTAAAAGTGAAGGGAAAAGTTATGCGGGTGCGCGACTCCCTGCAGCAGTGGTGTTAGGGCATGGACTCCGATGCAGATATATATGAATTGTACCCATAAGGCAACACAAATTTGTATGGACCTCTTGGATAGGGTCGGTCTGTTGGTTTTATTTGTGTTGTTTCTTTGTTGGTTTTCAAATATTTGCTTCAAACTTTTCAGATATTTTTTAAATGTTTTAAATAATGAAATAAAAAAAAAAAAGTACATAATAAAAGTGCCTGAAGCCTGTAGAAAAGAGTTTATTTTCCTAAACACCCATATAATAATTTCAATTAAATAGAGGCTTATTAAGTAAACTTGATCGTGTATGTCAATCACCATGATTACCACCGTTATAGGAAAATGTGCCCAAAATATGGAGAACTTAACTCTTTCCCTGACAAATTAATTTTTGAAGAAATTGTGAATTTGCACATGCATGTAAATATCAACTTATAATTTGAGTATGAGACTCTGTAAGGTAGTAAAACTATATATATCTGAAAGCTTATGAATGGCCGGACACTTCTGTGAAAATTTCAACGATACCGGACGATCGTGGCGGTTGCCATGATAACCGTTACCCAGTATGCAATTTTTGTAACATCTTTTTTTACAAATATTTAGTAGTCCTGTATGAAAACTATACTACTTGAGCCCTTCCAAATGCTTTCAAGAGATGGGCATTATAATTCTGAACATTTTGATACCAAATTTGCTGTAGTGGATTATTCGGTTATGGCGCAACGACCAGAATCGTGTACGATCAGTACGACAAATATACCGTAAGCCCAAAATCCAAAATGGCCGCCATACAGGGGCACACAAATTCAAATTCCTTCAATTACACTAAAAGTCATACCAAATTGTTTGGCTGAGCACAAGGATTCCAAAAAGGTATAGTTTGCTATACTTCCGATGTTTGGTTAACGAGTTATAGGGTAAAACGTAAAAAGGTCGTTTTGACGCATTAATGTCAGGCATCTTTACTACCACCATCAGTTTATCTAGAGTTATGTATAGGAAAGTGCGTATGGGACTGGTTTGGGTGAAGTGGACAAAACTGACAATCACATTTTGCCACAAATGCCTGACATCATGAATACCTCTCTTATATCTTTGCAGGTAAATTGTGAATTAATTTTGGATTCAATTATTGTCCTCATTTATATTAGAACGACCAGAGATAGCCCTTGACGCTGTCATTGCCGTTGATTCAGAAAGTATAAAGGTTGAGTGGATAGTGATATTTGGTGGTAATTGTGACGTAGCTAATTGCATCATTGGGTACAAACAACATCCTTCAGGTGACAGACTAACAACAAATACTACAGATGACCGCACCATGTATAATATTACAGGGCTGAGTCCATACACTGATTACCTTGTTGATGTCACGTGTGAGAATATCGTCGGAGCTAGTAACAATGTTGTGTTCGATAGAGAAGTTAGGACAAATCAGTCAGGTAAGTGGAAACCATTTATCTAAACATTGATGTTCTTTGGTGATAATTAATCTACAAATGAAAAACTAATTTCTTTGACTGGGATTTGAACCCGGTACTTCCTGATCTCTAGACGGATGCTCTACCAACTGAGTTAACGTTAGAGTTGAAATTCCCACCTTTTTGTTATTTATGTGACATCTTTGTGATTATCGGTGATTTGATTTTTTTTCCTAAAGATTTCCTCACAGATTAAAGTCAACCCTTTCAATAGCAATACAAGAAGAGAAAAGTTTGAGTAAAGACAAATGTAACTCCTATAGTTTTATTAGTTCCAAATTGGCAAAGCCTACGTACAGCAGCAGCGAATGAATACATAAGGACGAGGGCGGGTATGAATTCATCAAGTGGCTCCAAGCGCACTGTGCATCATGCGTGACGCGTGCGTGCAGCCAAAATGTGCGTCTAGCCATAAGGCCAAAAAAAAAGAAGTTGACTTGCCCTTTCCGACCGACCCGAATTTTCGGAACAAAACAAAGATTGAAAAAAAAAAATTGAAAAAGCACATAACAATAAAAAAATAAAAAGGATAAAAACGTGTTTTTGAGTAGTAGTACCTGCTTGTTTAATTTTTTTTTTTTTTTAAATGTAAAAAAATGTAAAAAAATGTAAAAAAATTAAAAAAAATAAAAAAAATAAAAATAAATCTTTAAAACGTGTTTTTGTGCAGTAAATTTTCAAAAATTAGAAAAAAAATCCGACCGTCCGACCCTGACTTTGACCCTGAAAGGGCAAGTCAACTTTTGTTTTTGTTTGGCCGAATCGCACGACTACGCTTGGATTATATTTGAACACAGATAGATAAAAATGTCTCGCCAATGGACCGACGGCACATATTCTCCTGGCCACAGTCCGACGTACGCGGGCGAACTTCGATCAGGGTGCGAACGCATACTTGAAAACTCACAAAATGCCGCTAACGATTCAGAGCCGTGAGGTCGAGCTCATGCGCACCACGGATGTCCGTTGCACCTTTTTTTTTTGGGGGGGGGGGGGTGATGTTGACCTCGCGTACTTTACGCGAGGTCAACCAAAATACGCGTCAACCTCATGTGACGTGCGTCCATTCGGAACTGATAGAAGCTGAATTTACCCTAGACTAACTCAGAGTAACTCTTGCTCTCTTACATGAAGGTGACACCATGAAAAGGTTGGCTCTAGAAACCTTGAATAATTGTGTGGCTTAGTTTCAACGCGCAAATCAGTGGTGATTAATTTAAGAATAGAAGAATCAGGGGCGGACATTTCTTGTTAGGTGCGGGGGGGGGGGGGGGAAGAAAAGGGGAGGCCCAAAAAAATGAAATTGAGCTGGTACCATCCAAGCGGTGCGCAGCACCACCCTCCGAGCTATGCTCGGACAGGGAGGTGTCTGAGTGGGGATGTGCCCCTCTCAGAAGTAGAACGTTTTTCAATTTTCGAACTCATTTAATGCGATCTGGTGTATACTTTTGACCAATATTGTATTGAAAAGCCATCACTTCATTTTCAATAATTATTTTGTTTTTTTATCAATGCACGAAAGAAGTTTAAGCATATACTGATATATTCTTGATTTAAGTATAGATGGTTTAAAAGCTGAAACAGGGGGAGTCTCAGGAGGGATGTGCCCCCCTCAGAATTGATTTATTTTCAATTTTCGAACTCATTTGGTGCGATCTGGTGTATAATTTTGACCAATATTGTATTATAAAGCCACCTCTTCATTTCCAATCAATATTTTGTTTTTATCAATGCAAGAAAAGAGTTGAGCACTGATATTTTCTTGATTTAAGTATAGATTGTTTAAAAGCTCGAACAGGGGGAGTCTGAGGGGTGATGTGCCTCCACGCTCAGAATTGGATTTTATTTAAATTTTCGAACCCATTTGGTGCGATTTTGGTGTGTACTTTTGACCAATATTTTATTGAAAAACAATCACTTTATTTCCGATCAATATTGGCTTTTTATATAGGCCTATGCTAGAAAAAAGTTATACTATAGTTACCTCCAAAAGATCGGTTCTAGTCAACTTACGTACGCGTATGTATCCTGACCGACGTCCAATAAACTCAAAACGTCCTTAAGTCCCTCGCATGCCTCCCCGCCCGCCTTCTTTTCCTTTTCCTCCTTTTTTTGTCTTCTTTCTTTTTTCTTCTTCCCCCTTTTTTTGGTGGAGGTGAATAATCAGGGGGGGGGGGAGTGATTACATTGGCCTTCCCCCAGGTCAAAAAGTGGGGGGGGGGGGGGGGGGGGGGGGGGGGCCGATATATCCCCCACCGGGATTTCCGCTCTTGAGAAGAATAGACAGGGACATTTTGTTTTGAATTATTATTATAATGTTTCAGCTCCTGGAATGCCTACGAATGTGGGGGTTGACGATCGAACGCCATATTCTGTAGTTGTTTTGTGGGATGATCCAGATGTTCTCAATGGACCAATAGCTTACTTTATGGTTTCGTTGGTATCCGGAAATAACCAACCAATTGAAAGACAAAGTAAGTAGTGTGCTTTTATATGTAGTTAGTAGGGTCAATAAGGTGATCAAAAATCTCTTTTCTACGGGCGGATGAGTTGGGCCAGTCAGTAGGTTGGTCTCTACTTTCTCTGGTTAAATTCCATTTTATTTTTGAAGTATGGATGGTATAAATTTGTACAATAACACGATGATCCCCATTTTTTTTTTTTTTTTGATTAGTCGAGCCCGCAAAACAGGATTGTCGTTTTTTGTCGCCTACTACCTATACCATTCTGGAGACTAAAGTATTGTTTCAAGACCCTACCCATCTTGTCTGTCACCACATTTCAGGACAAAATAGTGCTACAGCTTTAATTTGTTTGTTTTTTGCATAAAAACTCTGCCTTTGACATCGGTGTTCCAGTTCCACTTCAGTTAAAACTGAAGTGGAACTGGAACACCGATGTCAAAGGCAGAGTTTGTATGCAAAAACAAATTAAAGCTGTAGCACTATTTTGTCCTGAAATGTCAATAGAGCATCTGTGTGTAGTTGTCAATGTAACATTCATTGAACAGATGAAAGAGTTGTTCTTTTCAGTACGAACAGTGGTGAATTTGTCATTTTTATAAATTAAGTGTGTGAGCACTGATAATAATCAATTGCTTCACATGTGGCACCATATAAAGATGAACACACCAGCTTTCCATTGAAGTTTTACACAATATGAATATATCACCAAACGTTCGAAAAATTGGTGATTAGAAAAATGTCTCAACACTTTTGAAGAGTTGTTTTGTCTGATGAGACTTTTTAAACATGCTAAATTACAGCTACAGGAAAACAGTCAAGTTTGTTAATTGAGGGACTGACTCCAGGGACAGAGTATACAGTGATCGTCCGCGCTGCAAATGAAGACAATGGTAATACATACCTTGGTGACCCATCGGTAGGATTTATCTTCACAACGCCAGAATCACGTAAGTTTAACTACAGACAAATTCCTCTTAACTGTAATTGTGATTGATGAACTGAATTTCATTGTTTGAGTCGAGCAAGGTCATGACTGTCTTTTTGAATGATTTTTTAAAGATATGGTACAAAGTAATGATGCAAAGTACTTTCATGTTTAGAAAGAAATACAATTTTTCAAATCAATTGATACTACAGGAACGTGAGATTCAAAGAGTTATTTTTACACAATTACAAAAATGCTGATACGTCTAACCAGTGACAGCAGAAGCATCTGAATTTAGGGTGGACGGGGAAAATCTAAGGGGGATGGGAGCATATTTTAATACACATGTCCTATGGGGAGATTGGCAAATTTTAGGGGGGGGGGGCTGAGGGGTTCATGAAATTTAGGGGACAACACTAATTCCCCTTCTTCCGCCGCCTAATGCAGCTTTCTTAGATTCAGCCAAAAAGTTGAATTTTTGATTTGTAAAATACAAAAGCTGCTAGGCTTTCTCATGCGTAACTCATAACGAAGGTGTTCGTAATATGATTTGTCCGCATTCACATTTAGGCTATATTTGACACATGCTTGCTAATGGGACAAAAGAGGGGATTGCTGGCGATTTCAGTTGTAGTTCATTTCTTGAAAATTGAGAATTACGTTCGTTAATACCTTTGACCGTAGAGATGGTCGTCTTGAATTTGGCTCGATGACTTCTGTTGTAGTTATAGAGTTGCTCACTATTCTTGATTCTGCAGACAATTCCATAACAAAATCGGTCTTTTCATGTATTGCTGAACAAAATGTAAAAAATCTCCCTGATTTTGGAATTTTATGTATGTCGACTGTAATTTTAAATAGCTTCCTTTTTCCTGCTTGCATAATTCTATTGTTGGCAATGTAGTATAGTATACAGTGTGTATCAGGGTGTCACATTAGATAATATAATGGAATGAATATGAAAATGACCATAAATCGACATTGCTATACATTTATTCTGATGGTAAAATATAATAAAGTACTGACCCTGTATTTTTATTTTTATTTTCCTAAGATCATGCATTCAACCATACCACTAAGATCAAGAAGAACAACATCTATTCTATGGGCCCGATTGACCTATATTATTTTAGAAATTGACATTAATTTTGAAATTTGCAATGTTTTTTAAAATGCTAGACAAACAAGGTGACCCTACTCAGAAGGTTGCTCGTAGAACAGTTTTTGTGAGAGTTTGTTGCCTTTCTTAATATTTAGTACAATTTGTTGTGTTATTTCAGCTCCTTCACCTCCTACTGATGTAGAAGTTGTGAATGGCGTTGAAGTATGCACGGTATTATGGAGTGTACCTAACGATCCCAATGGAGATATTATAGGCTACACTGTAAGTTAATGCAGAATTAGTTAGAGAATAAAGGTATTGTTTTTATCGCGAAGTGAGTATTTAACTACTTCAGATAATGAAACAAACCTGTACTGGTACATGTTCATTACGCTCGTTGCAGAGATCAACTTATTTTCTAGCAAGGTCACATCATGGATCCAGTGTGTATTTTGGTACTTCAGTATGTTAAATAGGCCACCCAAAATGTCAAGTGCACTTGGTTTCATTGGTTCACATAGGCCACCAACACTATTAACGCACATCCCTGTCATCCAATCACTGCAGCAGACATAACTGATAATGGACCTACGGCACATAATCTCCTGGCCACAGTTCGACATACGTGGGCGCACTTCGATCAGGCTGCGCACGCATGCTTGAACTAACAAAATGCTGCCAACCAACAACACCAAAGCACCTGATTGGTCAAATTTAAACTGAAGCCTTTTTAACGATCGTCACGCTGCGCCGTATCCACCAACGCAGTGCTCCCGCTGCGCCATAACTACCGACGCAGTGGGGCGTGATGGTGCGTGGAAAAGCTCATGAGTTTTTCAGTTCTCAAGTTTGAGCACCAACCAATCAAAGCCTTGAGGTCGAGATGACGTAGTGCGCACAACGGATAACACGGCACCGTTTTGGGGTGAGGTTGAGCAGGCGTACTTTACGCGAGCTCAACCTCATGTGACGTGAGCCCATAGTGATATTGGTTAGATATCAATGCTCAACTGTGATTTTTTTTGCAAGCATAATACCTAGACATGGCAAAGCGAATTACTCACATCTTACAATCTTAGCTCACAATAATATCGCCCATCCAATTATAATAATAATAATAATAATAATAATAATAATAATAATAATAATAATAATGGATTTAATATAGCTCCCAATGCAAGGAGCCTCTGGGCGCTTCACAAAACTAAGTACAAAATATCATCAGTTGAGCAAGCATACATGATACACAATACATTCATGAATGTGCACTGATACAAATCTCAGCAATCATACTGCACGACTCGCGTGTCGTGTCTGATACGGATGGACCCACTTGACTACCTGTGCAATTCCTACTGAAACTATACTCTAGAAATGCAAATATATATCATCAAAGAACATCATTTTCCGATTAATTTGGCTATAGGAACAAAATGTCTATAGTTTAAACTTTCCAGGAAAATTATTAATTGCTTTGTTCTAGCATGTCTTCACATTTGTTATAAATCTAAAATTATCACATTTTTCTCAAATATACCGATTATTATTAACACTAGAACGTTATCTTTTGAACAAATCACGTATAAATTGTATTCAGTTTGACCTAGGCCTAAGTTTTTTGGAAAATTATATTTTGATCATTTTTCGAACGATTATAGGGCAACTTTTGAGTTCCTTGAATAAAAACACACCCGCAACTACTGGAGCTAACCAGCAACACGCATGTTATGTAATTGAATACAATTGAATACGATGATGTAGTGATACAATAGGCCGTTTCTTGTCCCGGCATTCGATTGTCCCTGCATGAATGCAGGCGGTAGTTTTTTTTTTGAAGTGGAACAACGACGCTGCAGGCGGAGTTGTTCTACGCAAATAATAATAGTTCCAAATCGGACAATAATAACACGGTCTAAAAACAATACATTTTTTTTCTCTAAACAGTCATACTTTAGACATCTGTCAAAATTAGTATATTTTATTGCCCACATTTGTCAACTTTTACCTGTTGGTATGGAATAGCGTATCGTATCAGCGTATTACGCCGCACGAACAAGCCAGGAAAAGCGTAGTAATACGCACTACGGAAGTGCGTGTTATGGAACACAGCAATTAATGTACGCCATCATTACTGCCTCGTGTAAATAGTCTCTGATTTCTCCGATGACCAATGAGAATTGCTTTTAAAAACTTTCGAACCATATCGTCCATATTGCTGACTCAATTTATCAAATTACCAATTCATCAGAGTCAGATTCACTTCGCGCATATTATATACCCATGGAAGACTCTACGTTTGCGTATTGCTTTGCGAATTTCTTCTCCCATTATTACAGACTCCCTGGTTTGAATTACACAAAAGTGCTTTGACAGTGTATTCAAAAAGCTATACATGCTTTTATAAGTGTTATCAAGTCCTTTGATTTTGTGTCCCTTATCATGGCCCTCTAGATTTCAAAATTTGGTGAAACACCCTCAATCCTACTTAACCAGTGATGTCAACAAAAACAAACATTTGATACTTTTCCTCATTACCTAGATCTATTACACTGCTGTTGGCCGGGACAATAGTGGTGACGAAACACCGGGATCTGATCATGTTGGAGGCAACATATTTCAAAAGGAATACACAAAGAGAGACCTAACTGCTTATTCAGAATACTCGTTTAGAGTATATGCGGAGACGAGTGCAGGCAAAGGAGACGCTGCAATACCCGACCCTGATGTCAAATGTGTAACGGACCCAGGAGGTAAATACCATATCACCAAAAAAAGAAAAGATAGAGATTTGATGCTATCAAACAAAGTTAGTCTGAAGTCAAACATATCGAATTTTACCTGATTGCAACATTTTAAAGAGAACCCCAATACAACATAATGTAAGTCCGAAGTCAAACATATATCATATTTTAAGATTTGTACCTGATTGTATTGGCAATTTAAAATGCAACATTTTTTACCGAAAACCCAATGGGCACTTAAATTACTACGATATGACTGATTGAAAGGTTTTGGTTGTGTCCCAACATTAATATAAACTGTCCTCACCTTAAAAACTGGTTCTATCGAATAACTGTATACATTTGTGTCACCTTTAGTTGGGAGTTAGTCAGCGAGTTTTTTTTGTTATTATATAACACGCGAGAGTGCGCTTGTATTCGCGAGATTAAAGAAGAAGATACTGGGCCTATCACGTGATTCCGCCCTGATTTTACTTCTCAATTTGAGTTGACACAGCCTACAATCAGCTCCAAATTGACTCGCTTCCTATTTCCGATTTTCAATTGATAAACCAAGTTTTTCGAATTATTTTACATTCCGCGTTGAAAAACCGAGTTTTTCGAATTATTGGACATTAGGCGTCGAAAACTTGGTTTTTCAATTGATGATTCAAGTTTTTTGAGAAAAACTTGGATTTTCACTTGAAAAACTTGGATTTTCAATCGATAAACCAAGTTTTTCGGCGAAAAACTTGGTTTTTCGAGTTACTGGATATTGGGCCTGCCATAGACGTGTGCGTACATCGCATCCGTACGCTTGATTTTAAAAAAAAAATTGGATAATGAATTTCTATACAGAGCATTGACTGATCATTATGAATTAACCATGAAAAGAGATATTAGAATGTCATGTTTAAATCATTAATCATCGCTATGTACATCTTATATAGCACCGGATGACAGTAACCCTATCGTTGCACCAGCACCTATACCTGAGGAAACACCTACAAGTAGTACATTTAAAATGATGATTACTCCTGCGTCTACTAGAAATGGACCTGTTGGGTAAGTGTATTAGGTGACAAAAACACTATTTTATGGAAAACGGACGTCTCGACGAGGGTCTGTCGCTCTGTGGCCGAGGTCGGGGTGTGTAAATTTACGAATCAGCTTCTACAGTTTTCAATTTTTTCAATAATTATCAAGAAAATCAAAACAATTTCAAAAAGAGTTCTTGCAAATCGAAACAAATGGGTCGGTCAGGCTCGTAGAGTGGGGTTGGGTTTGTTTTTAATCGCTTTAGGGCTCTTGCCCAAACACAAGATGAGGAAAGCTCGAGGAAAGATCGAGGAAAGAGCGATCCTATGTTCTATAATATTTTTAAAATGAGTGACAAAGGATCGATGATTTAAACACCTCACTGAATGGGTACTTGAAATCGAAGTACCCATTCAGTGAGGTGTTTGTAAATCCTGAGATCTGAGATACTTCCATGGATATACCAAACAGCCTTTACCCTAACCTTCATAGACACTACGATTCACTACGGCCAAACACAATGTCCACGCGCATGTTACAGATTGATTCGATGACGTCATCGTCCGAGCTGATATGTCTACGAAATCATTCCACGGGGCAGCGTTGGCAGCTTAGCTCAGTGGTAAAGGACGCGGCGGTGGTGATCGGAGGGTCCGGGGTCGAATCCCGGTGGTTTCGTGGTGATATGTTGGGTAAAAGATGCATAATTTGCTCCCCTCCCCCGGTTTCCACATAGAAACATAGCCTGGCTGGTGAGGGTTAATGTTGAACAATCTTGATACTAGACTTATGAAATTACCCTGTTGATTTGGACGACTGGTGTTTGATGCACTATGGGGTGACGAACCCAACCCTATCCTACAAGCCTGACCGACCCATTTCCCAATAAGATCCTTGTGTCTTATAATAACGAATAACTAATGACATAGCTAACATTGATTCACTTTCCAGCTGTTACGAGGTGATCATCGTATACTTGGACAAGGATCAAGATGTTCCCGTCGGTGATCCAGATGTATTGTATCCACAGGGCGATATAACGGATTACGAGTCTAGTATAAAATCCGGGAAGCCATACACTGCTATGGTTATTTCTGGGTAAGTACAACTATGTAATGTTATTCTTTGTTAGCCTGTAGTACACCTGTCATTTGTCTGATGCACCATTTTCATATATCAAAATGTACCCCTGCGTCCCAAACTATAATGGCGGGCCTCTAAACACGGTATAGATTATTCTGGGACACTCTGTATCAAAGTTAGTCTCAAATCAGTCAACATCTATATTTCATCTACAATGTGACACAGACGAAACCCGTCTTGTTATACCAGTCAGCCATAAACGCATTTGAGCTGGTTCCTTTGTTGTCTCAACATCTATATTTCATCTACAATGTGGTTCAGACAAAACCCGTCTTGCTACACCAGTCAGTCATAAACGTATTTGAGCTGGCTCCTTTGTTGTGGCTGCTGGCCCAACACTCTGTGGAATAATTCGCAATCCACCATAAGATCTAACAACAGTATCATAACTTGCATACTTAACAGTCTCTGCCTCTAAGGGCGTACCATGTGGTGATTCATGGGTCCTCAGATCAACTTTTTAAAAAAACTAGTGATACATTACCATAACATTATACTACTGCCAAATTTTAAAATTCCTGAAAGTTTTGGTTCGGTCGTAAAAAATCACCGAAATGTCAGGAACAAATCCCAGTAAAATGATTACTACGTTGCCTACAAGTATAACTATGCGCACCATGCACATCCCAACGAAAGGAAAACATATTTTGAAACCTCCAGTTGGGTACACAACAAAAGTGAAACAAAATCATTGGGATCTCGTTGGCGCGTCACATTACCCTGATCTTGAAACCGTGACGAACAGCGTCGTTAGCAGTTTTCAAGCCCTTATAGTTTGGCGCGCCAATGAGATCCCATTACATAAACAAGTTCATATGGAAGAACTCAGAGCCTTTAACAAATTCAAAAGTAAAAATTGTTGGGATCTCGTTGGCGCATGGAGATAATCCAGGTCAAAGGTCAAGTTTTACCATTTTGAGCCATTTTCACACCTCCGTAAATCCGTGCGCCATCTTTAAAACACCTTGGAAATGACATCTACTTGCAAAGATGGTTTACCTTGAATAAAAAATGAAGAAACTGGTTTGGGATCTCAGAGATTTTTTTTTTAATGATTTTTTACAAATTTGCTTAAGAGCAACTTGCACTGCATGCGAGTCAGTAATAGCAATTTGTGCATTGTCCAAGTTCTTATAAATCAGTGCGCCAACAAGATCCCATCAACTTTTTGATTTATTTGCTTAGTTTGGCCACCATTCAATAGATACCACTGGAAAAAACTTTGGGATTTTGATGGCGGTTAATTCTACATGATCGCAAAGTTGAGGTGTCATCAGCTTTATTCTCGAGCCTTTTTGGGCCATTTATCAGATTATCAGAATATCAGATTCCTTTGGTGAATTTTGACATGTCATATAGGACATTGTTTTTCATGCATTTTAAACCATTCTCAACCCATCAACATTAATCTGTTGCATGATGTTTCATAAATTGCATATTATGTCTGCAGAATTCAACAACCCTGTCGAATTCGGAAGACATGACTTACATATTTTGAAATCGACATTACAGACTAACATAGATGTGTTCAGAATAGTCTAAAATGCATAGAAATCAATGTCCTATATGACATGTCAAAATTCACCAAAGTAATCTGATATCCTGGGACTTGAGAATAAAGCTGATGACACCTCAATTTTGCGCTCATTTAGAATTCACCGCCATCAAAATCCCAAAGTTTTTTCTAGTGGTATCTATTGAATGGTGGCCAAACTAAGCATATAAATCAAAAAGTTAATGGGATCTAGTTGGCGCACTGATTTATAAGAGCTTGAACAATGTATGTGGGGCTATTACTGACTCGCATGCACTGTAAGTTGACCTTAAGCAAATTTTTAAAAATCGTTTTAAAAAAAAATCTTAAAGATCCCAAGCTGGAATCTTCATTTTTGATTTAAGGTAAACCATCTTTGCAACTAGAGATCATTTCCAAGGTGTTTTAAAGATGGCGCACAGATGTACGGAGGTGCAAAAATGGCTCAAAATAGTAACATTTGACCTTTGACCTTGATTATCTCCATGCGCCAACGAGATCCCAACAATGTTTCCTTTTGAATTTGTTAAAGACTCCGAGTTCTTTCATATGCACTTGTTTATTGAATGGGATCTTGTTGGCGCATCGAATTATAAGGTCTTGAAACTGCATAAGAGCGCTGTTCGTCAAGGGTTCAAGGTCAGCGTAATATGACACGCCAACGAGATCCCAACGATTTTGTTTCACTTTTGTTATGTACCTAACTGGAGGTTTCAAAATATGTTTTCCATTCGTTGGGATGTACTTAGCGCGCATAGATATACTTATGGGGAACGTAGTAATCGTTTTACTGGGGTTTTTTCCTGAAATTTCAGTGATTTTTAACGACCGAACCAAAAATGTTAGGAATTTTAAAATTTGGCTATGGTATAATGGTATGGTAATGTATCACTGATTTTTTTATAAAGTTGATCTGAGGACCCATGAATCACAACACCCCCAAAATGGTACACTCTTACAGGCACAGACTGTTAATCTCAAGACTTAATCTGTATCATCAAGATAATATCATGTCAGTTGTTGTAATATAATTCTTGTCTGAATACTTTGCTTTATCATATATTACATGTAGTTCTGAGCTAAATGAGGCCATGGAAATAACAGTTGGTGATAAACTAACGACCACGTGCAATGACAGAGATGTGACACCATCAGGAAGGAAAAGACGGGAATTATCAGAGGAACGAGAAGCAATAAATGGACCACTGAAATCTAAACAATTCTATACTGCGTTTACTAGGGCATTTGTTCCAGTTGGGGATGGAACGGTACATATATAAATTTGTGTTATTCCTTTTACAAATTCAGGTGACCATGTATAATTCCATTAGATATAATACTAGAGAGTCTTTTGTTTACAGAGTACATTAAGGAGCGTAAGCATGAAGATTTATACTAATGATGATTTAAAATCTAGAAACACTTTGACTTGTGATACAAACGCTATGTTTTCACAGAAGGTTTATCATAGGAGTTTGCAAGGAAAGGTGTGCATTTTTGTCAATGTCCAACATCAGAATAAAGCTAGTTTACTCCAGAACAACTAATACACAATATAAAGTTACAGCTGGAGTACGTTCAATATCTCAGAAAGTGGGATTGTGAGGATTTTTTTACAGGAAAAATTCGCCATGTAATTCATAGCAAAAGCCAATGTATTATACTAGTCAACGCCATTTGACCTTCACCTTCTTACACATGGTATAATTATGAAACGGCAGTATTAGCCCAATATTTAACTTCTAACCACATTTTCAATGTGTTATTAAAAATTGAGAGCATGTAATAAAAACAAGAGAGGAGTGGGTTGAAGTCAGACCAGTTGTATTACTTATTGCTTTATAAACATGTAATATCAGTAGTATTACTAGTAGACACTCGAGACAGAATGTAAATGCGTGTATTATAATGAAAGTTAGGCATTTTGGATTTCTTTCTTTTATTTCTTCCAGAATGTTGAATACTCCTCTAGTCCATTATTGAGCCCATCCGTAGAGACAGCAGGTAATCTTACAACCTCGTTATTTATGTTGACCATATTAAGAACATTTTTCATAATGATTGTTTTTGCTTTATCGATATTTGGTTTTTTTCCACCCCTACTTACACACCTATATTGTTTTAAATTGAAAGCGCAATGTCAATATGCCAAGATAAATGTTTGATACCACTATATAGCAATATATCGCTTCTGGCTTCTTTCCATTTAATATACCAACCAAATTACTACGTCACTTTTCATCTAATAATGACCAGAAGCCAAACGGCGCCCTCTATGATGTGATCATTGTGTACAACAGTAGTGTTTAGAAATTGATTAGCGCCTAGTCTAAAGACATGCTAGAAGTACTATAATCTATGACTACTGCATACGTACTATAACTATTCAAAAGCAAAATACTCATCACTGAGCGCCAAATACAAAAAGCGCCTGCCCTTATGGTGCGTACGCATACTGCATGGCAACCAGATTTAGTACCTGGTCACTCATTGTGCTAGTGATGCAAACCATGACTACTGCACTATTCTACACCGTAAGTATATGATCACTCGAGTGTTAATTTAAATTACAAAGCACATTCCCTGTAGGTGCGCATGCATACCGCCGGGCATTACTTCACAGGTCACATCATCTATAGGCTACTTTTAAGACCCACAAAAACACCAACAAACATCCAACTATATAAGTTTCCTATTCCCCTTGCAAAATATTGATTAATTGTCATTAGTTACATGTCAATATGAGGTTTTACGATTGTGGTACTCATGACAATAGCAATTAAATATTTGGGCTAATTATTGAATGTATGTATATCAGTTTGAAATCAACGAGAAGTAAACACGAGTGCGTATTGGCGTGAGCCCCTAATTGTATGGAAATCAGGTTATGGAAATCTGCGTACTACTAAGGCATACTAACTACCATCTGAACCGTCGCCGTGTATCATGCAAAATTACATAATTTGATCATGGTTATTTCGATGTAGATTTATCACATCGAAATTACCAGCACCACTCACCACATCAATTGCTTCAACCAAATGTCTATCTATCGCCAG
Source organism: Ophiura sarsii (assembly GCA_035610835.1). Lineage (NCBI taxonomy): Eukaryota > Metazoa > Echinodermata > Ophiuroidea > Amphilepidida > Ophiuridae > Ophiura > Ophiura sarsii. The sequence goes on from CM069457.1 coordinate 34,373,199, forward strand.
CATTTAATCCTTTCCCATAGATTATTACACTTGAGGGTTCCTACGTACCTGATCTATTGAAGCAAAAACAAATTTCGGCAATCTCTCAGTGCCCCTTTTACTACTGGATATTGCAGATCATGAGCATTCAATTTTCAGTAGTTTGTGACTAAAGCCTCGTGATCATGTAGCATGTCAGTGGGAGGAAATACGTCTCAGTTAACTTGTTCTGAATTATTATGCAAACGACAAGCTGTACTTATTTACATGTATAACTGTCTTTCAGCGCTGCCTGGTACGAACTCTGCGATAATTTCAGTTAGTGTCGTCATTGTAATGGTAGTGTGTGTAGCCATGATTATAGCAGCCATATTTGGATGGCGCCGATATAAAAAGAGGGAACGTAATGGTTTCAGCACGAGTGATTCCAAAACCGGAAATGATAATAGAGCAGTAGTGGTAGAAATGGTAAGTGTTAAATTGATGGACATTTTGGGAGTGTGAGCTGTGTTGTTTAAATTAGAACGTCTAAAACATATTAATTTATGAAGAAATAAGAAATACCCCAACGAAAAGAACATCCTTGCACACGCTCCAAGTAGCCTATCGGTCAAAGTTGACTTTTCTGTATGTTCATTCTTTATACTGTGGAACGGTTTAGTTATAATCCTTAGAACTTGTTCTTCTTATATAGAAGAGCTAATGGTTGTTTCCTTAAGATGATCATGAATAAATGGTGTACGACCTGATCAAATTCACTTTTTGTTATCAAAAGAAATCTCTTTTAACTCTCAAAAACAATTAAGTCATCGAAATGGTTTTTTTAAATGACATATGTGACAAAATAGTGAGTTTTCTCAAAGAGTTAGCAACCAAAGGTCATAGGATACTGTCTTGGTTATGGTGTCAAAATCATCCCAGATATTACACATGGACTGTAATATTTCACTATGAGTTGAACAAATGTGTTGCTGAATCTCTTCTCAGTAATAAATTCATGTTTCCTGCAACATCTGCTCATTCCATTCTATAAAATTGAAGAAAACATGGACCCGCGCTGAATCCCCATACCAATTTCCCATTGAAAATAGCTCATGAATAATTCATGCTTATTATAGCCAATACAATCCAATGGCAGGCAGTGTGTCAATTTTGACTTCCTTTCAAAATAACCTTCGCAATTGTTTGTTAATGGACCCACTCAAGTGAAACTATAATCCCAAAATTGTCCCTAATCTTTAATCTTTCTCAGATAATGAGAATTGATCTCTTTATTCATCTTGAAAAATAGAATATTTGGGAGGGAATTTTAAAACTGTTATTTTAACACCATGCCTTTCATATTATAATAGAAACCATTCAAATTCCCTTTACCTTTTCACCGCACCCAAAGGAACTGGGCATACAGCAAAGCATGCAAGGTGTCTTATGACTTTTGGTTGCTAGTGTAGTATAGCACCATTGCAGTTTATAGACTGTTCAATGGGCAAATGTAAATCAACAGTAAAAATACTGGAGAAAATTAACTGACATTTTTGAGTATGACTGATTTGAAATGCATCCTCATGTAAAATAGAATAAAATGTGTAAACAAATTGAATCACTCACCTGTCAATGATGATTACACAGGTGGCTAGTCCGTCCATGCCATTACATGACCACCAGGTTAATCAACAAACATCTCATCAACGTTCTACCTCACCGGAAGTCGAGTCCACACCTCCGTCTGTGAACGACAATGCTGTTGTTGAATATGAAGTTGCGCTTGACCCGGAAGAGGAAGAGGAATCATGGGAAATTAAATGGGATCAACTGATGCTTGGTAGAACAATTCTGGGTGAGGGGAATTTTGGTGAGGTTTGTGAAGGCGTCTTGTGGCGTAATGACAAAGTACTGAAAGTTGCCGTGAAAATTTTTTGAAAGGTTAGTTTAAAACATACTTTGTCCTACGTCGACTCTTTTTAGCATGTATTAGCAAGGTCATGATGATTTGACAAACTGCACACAAAGAGTGGTTGGACGTCAAATATGCAAACATATTCCTGAAATTGTAATGAACATTTTTCAACATAGGGTCTTTAGGCTTCCCCAAATTTATTCCAAAATTGAATTGTCGGAGACCATTGATTAAAAATAAATCATCGGGCCTTTTTAGGACATTTTCAAGAATGTAGGGTTGTAAGATGCTAAAGATCACAGAGGCTACATAAAGGGGTTATCCTCCCATAAAAGGAGGTGATTACTAAGCAATTTACATGCAAATTTTCCAAGATATTGAATGCATTAATTTGAATAAAGCAAAGTTTATTTGTTGGTGCAATCAGCTTTATTAGTGTTTGATGTATCAAATGCACCAAGGATGAATGGCAATTTCATGATGGTTAATACAACTATTGTCTGTTTAATACAAGTTACAAAAACTGAGTTACGTAAAGAAACGTATCACTTCTTTGCAGAGGGACATAAATTCAAGTTCCCTGCGTAAAAATGAACGATACCTGTTCACAGTTATACTTTAAAACTATTCAGTAACCACATCATACATGGCTTCAATTACAACAAAGTAGAAGGCATTGAACTGGACCATACCTTCGCCGGGCGTGGCATCCTAACTTTCCCATCCGAAGCTTCCAGAGAGGTTTTAGACAACAGCGAAAGGATGAGAACGATAGCAATCAATATTTAAGCTAGCATGGTCTTGAAGGAACATCCTTATGCAGAGTCAGCCCTTCATGAGATTTTGCTTTACAGGTGTGCGTCATTTTATGTTTACTTTTTTCTTCTTCGAGTGACATTCGATTCAACCTAGTCCGTTTGATTGCCTTCTGCTTCTTTGTGCCTTCTGCTTCTTTGTGATTGAGGCAATTTCTTGATTACTGACATGTGCTTAGTTAAGGGTATTTTAGTGAAACAAACCTGTGATTTTTTTTCTGACTATGAATGTATAGAATTGTCCTCGCAAAGATGTGATAAGCTCATTTTGTATCTCAATGTACTCTGTTATCCCCAGATGGTGCATCAATTATGGAGGAAAAGGATTTCATGGATGAATTCGGCACGATGACCAAGATTGGACGTCATCCAAATATCGTCACTCTTTTGGGAGCATGTAAACACGAAGGTTAGGATTATAAAAAAAGAATATAGTTGTAAAGTTTGCTCTAAAATGTACCATTAGTAATTTCTGACAACTAGCCATTGCCCATAATACCACCAAGAATGGGGATTGTGACCAAGATTAGTCAATATCCAATCATCGTTATTCTTATGGGAACATTGTAAACACGAAAGTCAGGACTGATAAAAACCAATAGTCGGAATACATGCTCTTAAATACGGAGCAATTTTAAACAACTAGGCTACTAATAAAAGGGGACTATGACCATGGCATTGTCGTTGGTATTAGCGTAAAAATATATAAAAGGGTGAAAATGAGATGCTAGTTGAATGGAGTTGGTATCTTAAAGTTAGCTAACCATATTACATTTTATTTTATTAAGTGTTTACTAAATCAGTTTACAAAGTATTGTGTGGTTAACGACCTTTGGAAGTTATTCACTACTTTATCTCACCTAGCATCCAAACAATCCAAGCCTGACATTTTGCAGGTGTGGGCTTTCTTCTATTTCCAGTGAAAAGGAAAATGTGATCGGGTCACAAAATATAACTTTGGTGATAATCGTATAAGTCCTACATGTATATAAGCCGTACATACTAGCTTCGAAGTGTTCATTTCTAGGTACACTTTACGTTGCATTAGAGCTGATCCCACATGGAAACCTTCGTTCATTTTTGAGAGAAAAACGTCGAGAAGCTGGATCCAGTACACAACCCGAAATGTCGTCACAACTGATGCAGTTTGCTATGGATGTTGCAAACGGAATGAGACATCTGGCAGATATTGGGGTAAATAACGCGTAATAAGAAAATGATAAACTCCTCACATTGTGTTGTTTAAATGGAAACTCGTTTACCTATTAACTTTTTTGAATGATACCAAATTTGTAGCATTTACTTGTTTTTTTCTTGTCACTTGCTTGAGAAGAAGGGGAAGTGTCAATCAAAAAGAGCCAAAATCACTGTTCGTGCTCAAAGAACAAATGTTTTGTTTGTTCAATGTAGTGCCACATTGACAACTGCAGTGCAGTGATGTAGCTACAATCAAGGACAAAAAGGTTGGTACACTTTGTCCTAATTACGGAAAACACCCGCCCCTCTTCCCGGAGGCATGGTTGATCCGAGTCATATTATCAGAAGCCTTGGCAGTTCCCCCAACATTGAACAAACAGTGCTATGACCCAAGTCTGATCTCAATTGCGAGCACAGGGATAGTTGTAATGAGTTGCGTCAAGTGTGCCAACTATTATTTTCCTTGATTGTAGGTTTTTCATATTGGGGTGCAAGAAATGAAAGTGAACCGAAAAGATTATTCCGACTAAAAATAAATATCAATTAAAGTGTAAGCACTGATACAAGGGATTGCTCTATATTCCACGCTCAAAGAAGAGAACCGGCGATTCATCCTTCCTGGGCGCCGCTGCCAAATGATGTGTTTGGTTTGCGCTGGAATACTCTAAACATGGGTCCAGAACCCGGAAAACAACCAAGACATAGGGTCCACATTGCGTAAAAACCTAATCAAAAAAACCCCACACAGTCAAACCAGTCTCTTCTAAGGTAAAACACTCCTAAGGGATCAGGACTTTAAACCTGAAGCGGCACCCACCCGTCAAAAGTCCTATTGAGTAACCTCGGGGATTATATCGAAGCCATGCAGCAATATTAACACTACATTATACTAACTGTATTTTTCATTTACTTGCTACTTATCCTTTGATCATCTGATATTAGATTATTCATCGTGACCTAGCAGCAAGAAATGTTTTACTGGGAGAGGATTATATTGCTAAAGTGTCTGACTTCGGATTGTCGCGTGATGAAGAGATCTACGTCAAGAAATCTAAGGTAATTTTAATGTTTAAATGATCCTCAACATTAGGCCACCTTGCAAAACTAATACGTATGACTCATTAGCAATGCTGATCATGATCAGCATTGCGCTATACCACGCAAGGGCAGAACAGTATAACCACATAAAGCATTGCGCTATACCACGCAAGGGCAGAACAGTATAACCACATAGAGCATTGTGCTATACCACGCAAGCGCAGAACAGTATAACCACATAGAGCATTGCGCTATACCACGCAAGGGCAGAACAGTATAACCACATAGAGCATTGCGCTATACCACGAAAGGGCAGAACAGTATAACCACATAGAGCATTGTGCTATACCACGCAAGGGCAGAACAGTATAACCACATAGAGCATTGCGCTATACCACGCAAGGGCAGAACAGTATAACAACATAGAGCATTGCGCTATACCACGCAAGGGCAGAACAGTATAACCACATAGAGCATTGTGCTATACCACGCAAGGGCAGAACAGTATAACCACACAGAGCATTGCGCTATACCACGCAAGGGCAGAACAGTATAACCACATAGAGCATTGCGCTATACCACGCAAGGGCAGAACAGTATAACCACACAGAGCATTGCGCTATACCACGCAAGGGCAGAACAGTATAACCACATAGAGCATTGCGCTATACCACGCAAGGGCAGAACAGTATAACCACATAGAGGTAGGACACTAGGATCATGTGCGAAAATATAATCGCCAAGAGGGGACATTGTAAGAGGGGTGCGTCATATGGTCCGTCAAAATCAACCAATGGTGCGTGACAAAATTGACTGAGGGTGCGTATATTGTATGACAAAGGTCCGTCACTTTTTGACACAGGGTGCGTATGTGACAATACTCTCAAAATGAAAGGTTCTCGGTCTACTGTCGGTTCTTTGTTTTTCCCGTTTGCCAAATGTTTGCACACTTGCACGGCGATCGAGTGATTTCAGGCATTTTATTTAGAACATGCGGTATAACGGAAAAGTGATGCCGTAAAGTAAAGCCTGGTTGGTGGTATAGTATGGCATATATTTAAATTATAAAGTTCGTATTTTGTTGTTCGTAAAAATGATGTATACTGTGACGCACCCATGTAAAGTGACGGACATTGACGCACCCTTGGTCAATTTTGTAACGGACCAAAGGCTGCCACTGACGTACCCTCCGTCAAGAATGTGGTGGTAAACGACGCACCCATGACGCACCTCTCCCGGGGCCGTATAGTGCGTCTTACAACTGATAGGTGTATTATTCGGTAATATATATCAGTTAACGGCTAGCAGCGTAATGTAAGATATTAATCAGCTACCAGTTATTTAGAGATAGGCCTACCTTAACGCGGTTACTAATGTATCTATATACTCACTAACCTTGGTTTGTAATTATTCATTCATTATGGTTTATTTCTAGACACGTATTCCTGTGCGTTGGATGGCACCCGAATCGGTACAGTTCTCTACGTATACGATCAAAAGTGATGTGTAAGTGTTTACGACTCCTTCACCCGGGATGGGTGTTATTTCTTACATTGGTGACAGGGGTGATCTGCGCCACATCGACCCCTTGTCACTTGATGATCCAATTTTCGAATTTTTCCACACCCAATACCCCTTTTAAATATATCCTAAAAGTCTCCAGAAGAGAATCGTAATAATACTGAGCTTGTTTAACTGTCAACATTATTTATAGCTAATAACCTATTTAAAGAGGTGAAACATTCGAACGTAAGTTTGTCTATTACAGCCGAGTCGGTATCTCGTTTTTGTGTCTGGTGTATTGGGCAAAATATTGAAATTGATCATAATAGACAGTTAGACTTCATTCAACATAATGTGTTTTATGGCAGCTCTAAGTGTTTGCCTCCACATGAACGCCAAGAAAACCAAAATACATGTGTTTAACAAACAGGATCAGGTGACCTAAAACTACCGATGGAACCAGTCTGGAATTAGTCAAAGACTTTAAATATCTGGGATCCTAGACATCGAGCAGCATGCAAGATATCAAAACAAGGAAGGCATTATCATGCATGGAAGGCGTGTAATAAGCTCAACAAGATATGGAGATCCAACCTACCAATATCAACAAAAATTAACTGAGCTATTCTAAGCTACAGTGTAGAAAGCATTCTGGACAGTAACAACTAAAGTTCGAAAGCTATTGGATGGATGTTACACCAGGCTTCTTAGATCAGCCCTTGATATAAGTTGGAGGTTACACATCACCAACAAAGAACTCTATGGTGATCTTCCTAGGGAGTGTTCAGAAATACTTTGGTGGGGGGGGGGGGGGGGGGGGGGGGGGGTTGGCCAAAACGGGGGTGGGGGTCTAAAAAGTTTGAAGTCTCAAAAAGGGGGGACTAAAAAGTGTTACCTACTCAAGAGGGGGGGGGGGGTCAAAAAAGTTAGGCCAAATAGGTAGTCGTTAACGGGAAAAATGCGCTACGCGCAAGACAATACTACAGTATTAACATTTCTATAACAAATTATACCGATTTCCACACGCTCCGCGCAAATCTTTGTAAAAACATTGTCCCGACAGCAGAAATTGTTATACAAAATGTGACTAACCAGTGTCTACAATTTTTACTTGAGAACTGTTGATAAGGGTGATCGACAACAGGGTTAAATACACATTTCCGCGCGCTACACATGATTTTGAACGCAGTTGATCAAATTTGTGCACGCTCCGCGCGCGTCTTTGTGAAAACAATGTGCAGACAGCAGGATTTGTTATACAAAATGTGACTAACCAGTGATAGAAGGACTTGTATACAAAGAGTAACTTTCTACAATTGGAAACAAGATTCCGTTTTTAAAAAGGCTATAACATGATAAATACAAATCACCGAAAAATACAATTCGGAGGCTTGAAAGATGTTTCAAGTGAATTTGAAATGTTGCAAATTGATAGCCAGCTATATACACAGTTCTGACTGTAAGCGTCATAGAACTTGAGTCAAATGGGGGTGCAGGTCGGTATTCCGACGTGTAATTGATCCGAAAGGTTTTCATTCAGAACGGTTTTTATCCCTAAGATAAATATTCCGAACGGTAACTGTTCCTAAGGGTCATTTCTCCGAAAGTCATTATTCCGATAGGTTATTATCCCGAACGTTATTTGATCCGAAAAGTCATTTCTCCGAAATGAACCTTCGGAGTAATGACCGGTAGGAGTAAAAACTGGTTTTCAGATATTTTTCGGAGAAATGACCCTTAGGACCAAAAACTTGACGGAGCAATGGCCTTTCGGAGAAACGACCTTCTGGTTAGGGTTAGGGTTAAAACAAAAACTTGACGGAGCAATGGTCTTTCGGAGAAACGACCTTCTGGTTAGGGTTAGGGTTAGGGTTCGGGTTAACCCTAACCTAACCCTAACCCTAACCCCTAACCCCTAACGATTTTTTTACCCTAACGGGTTTTGCTCCGACAGAGCATAACTCCTAACGATTTCTTCTCCTAACGGTTTTAGTTCCGAAAGGTCAATATTACGAATTTTCGGAATATTGACCTTTCAGAATAAAAACCGTGAGGAGTAAAAACTGTTCGGGGCAAAAATCTTTAGGAGCATTGACCCTTAGGATCAAAGAACTGTAGGATAAATGATTTTCGGACCAAAAACCTATAGGAAGAAAAATCTTTCGGAATTTTGAACTTCCATTGAATAGCTTGTAGGAGAAATGACCCTTCGGAATAAAAACTATCGAAGAAATGACCTTTCGGAATAAAAACCGTGAGGAGAAATAACACTTCGGAATATCGATCTGACCCTGTCAAATGTCTATCTACATCTGACAGTAGGGGGGGGGGGGGGGGTCAAAAAAGTTTTTCACCCTGTGAAAGGGGGCCGGGGTCAGAAAAGTTTTTCAATTTGTAAAGGGGGGGGGGGGGGGGCGTCGAAAAAGTGTAGACACCGACAAAAAAAAATTTGGCCAACCCCCCCACCAAAGTATTTCTGAACACTCCCCTAGAGTAAGTGAAAGAATCAAGAAGAGGCGACTACAGTTTGCTGAACACTATGCAGACGTTCTGGGGATGTGATATCAGACCTAGTTCTTTGGAAATCAGTTCATGGCAAAAGAAATGCTGGACGACCGATGTTAAGCTATGTGGATATCCTGTCAGGACACTGGACAAAAACCTGCTGAGATAAAGACCTGCATGGAAGATCTGTCTGGAGAGCCAGCGTTAATGCCTGATAGAAGTCGCCGGAGTGAGTGAGTGAGGTATACAATGTTAGACGCACCATTTCCCTGGTATATCTAGCACAAAATAGATATTTTAACTCTCTGGTGTAGAACCCATAACCTTCATTAAAGCAACGAAGTTAAATACCCATTACGATCAATTATCTTTCTCTCACATATCAGGTGGTCATTTGGAGTGTTGCTATGGGAGATTGGAGCACTGGGTAAGCATATGTAAATTCATATGAATGAATGAATGAAAACGTGATTTATTAAGCGCATTTCCAAAAACACGATCAATGCGCTGTACGGGAATTATATAATATAAAAGCATAATAAAAAATACCAATCAAAGTACAGATATAAATATCACGTCTTTAATAAACATGAATTAGTTATACCAGTACAATGGCACAGTGACGAGGTCATTGCACAGATAGCCTACTGGTAATGCACACTATCACATTGGTGCCATTGGAATAAATGCAGTCACAATTGTTTTTACTCATGAGCTTAGCGCTTCAATTTCGCAATTCTTATACCATATAAATAATGTTCGCAATACATTTTTTTAAATTATTATTGATATGGCCTTCCAAATGGTTCAATAAAAGAACGTATTGAAAATTGTGCGGGGAGCCAAGTTCCCGGATGTGCGTCCAATATTCGAAACAATACTGGACGTCGCAGAAGATGTGCGCGTGGGGTGTGTAAACAGATAATGCGCAAGGCCGTACATTTTTTTAGATCGGCCTCTCAACCTCGCTGAGATTAATATACTATACAAATAATGTTCCAATACAATTTAATGTTTTATGATTCAATATATCACAGGCGGTACACCATATGCAAAGATTGCTTCCAAGGATCTTGTCTCCCTTCTACAGAACGGCTATCGTATGCCTAAACCAGACAAGTGTTCTGACGATATGTAAGTAAAACGGATGATAGATAGTTTGGACTATATCACACTGCGCAATACTAATATACTCCATACAGCGTAGAGTTAGGGTTAGGGTATGGGTATGGGATAACGTGCAGAATGAACCTGTAATTCCGGATAAAAACAAGTGTCGTGACCCGATACTGTTTTCTAGGTTTTGATTTTACCACACAAGATAAGTGCGATTGCGACATAAATGAAAAATATATCGTATATAGTATTGTCTTAGATTAGTGTGTAATCCATCTGCCAGCGTTTTGATTAATACGTTTCACGCGGCTGGCGTCTGAAGACGACATTCCAAAATTTCACAAAATGCTTCAAAATGTAAAAAAATATTGAATTCCATTATCATATCGTACAAACGTGCCTAGTATGGGTTCAGTAATCCTTGAGATAGTCCTTGTAAAAGGTTTCAGAACAAATCTGCTTTGTATCATGGTAATACAAATAGCCGCGTGGAAAGTGTTAAGAGTATACCCTATGTCAGTTAGAGTTGGTAGGTGACACCAGCGCGTAATTTAGTAATGGGCGCAGCTTTATCACCGCCACAATCGTCATTCATCTGTAATCATTATCAGTTGAGTTATAAATTGATGCAAATACTAGAATAATCGCTGACATCAACCCAGTGCTGTTATTATTTTTACGTTTTTAAAACAAAATTCAGGTATGACGTTATGACAAATTGTTGGCAGTATGAAGCCGAATCACGTCCATCATTCCGAGAACTTCATCGCACGATATGTCGTATGCTTGAGAGGAATCAGGTGAGAGACCGTATTTTACAAATACTAAGGGCACAGTTGGTGATTTCCCAGCAACTCCTTTTCCTTTTCTGTATTGTGTCTAATATTACCTTTAAAATCATAGAATACACAAGGAAGTTGCTAATATCTGTTGTTTTCACTCAAAATGTTTCCAATTTTCAAAAATAAATAAGAACAATAGTTAAAAATCAACTTTTCTGAGCCCGCTAGTTTGAGATATTTGGTGAACTTGGTGTTTAATGGTTCACGTTGAAAAATGCCCTAGAAACCACTTACGCAATAATAGAAATCTGGGTAGAAATAGTCGACTAAACAAGGCTCACTCCTTGTGGCCATGAGTGACTACGTAGTAAAGAATAGCAAAAAGTACAAATATGTATTATCATTTGACGTAAAATTATAAGATAGCAATTGTTTAGATGAAAATAAAGATATAGTACCTCTATGAGGTTAAAAGAGAGGGAGAAAATCCCATCATTTCAGAAAAAAATCAGGGTGCTTCTATATTTCTAAACTAGGCTGAGTGTGATAACCTATAGTGATGATGTGGCTGGTAATATTCTATTTCCTTTATGATAAAAGTATTCAAGCCATTGCAGTAGGCTGTGATTCTAGTTATCAGATTATCCTCTGAATATTTATATTTAGAACGTTATAAATCCATATTACTATTTAGGAACTGTTATTTCTTTCTAATTTGTTGTCTTTTAATTGAGAATATTCCATGTGAATAATAATAGAATCACGTTCAAATTTATTTTCCAAATACATGTATATACATACAAACACTCCAGATAACTCCTCTTTTTTATAGACGTACATGAGTGTTGAAGTGTACGAGAACGTGAAACTTTCACCGATCAATCCTGATCGAGACGACCAGTGACGTCATAGACTATTTCGTATCCGAATCGGAAACGTTCGGGAAAACAAAGCATCGGTTTCAAGTTCGGAATTTTCAAGAAAAAGATGACTATCAAACTGATGCACGGACGGGTTATTGGTCCCCGCTGTACATCAGGTGCACCATACTACATAGGCCTACAATGTATACATATGATATAGCTAGTTGGGATAAGGTGATAGGTCAAAGCTACACCCTAACAATGACCTGGGATGGGGAAGGGGATGGGACGGCCACTGTAATCAGCTTCACAATATTCAGGTGGTTTTTACTTCTACTTTAATAAGACTATTTGTTATCGTTTTGTTGTTGTTGTAAGATACAAGTATAGCATTATTTTTATATTTATAGGACATTTCAAATAGCGTGTTAGATTATATTTTTGTATTGACCTTATTAAAGATTCATATTTTGTTTACTTAGAACTATATTGTTATCATTGTATAACTAGGCCTATAAGTGCTGTGAAAAATTATATAATTTTATATACTTTTATTTCGTGTATTTTATAATTAAAATAATATTATGACCACATGTTATATGTGAAGAGTTGTCTAACCGAGCAGGGCTTTTACAACTCATTGACTTACATTCTTAAACAGCTAAGAACGTTTAAGCAATCTCATTGGTTCTCAGAGAAATCGGCGACATCTAGATGCGACAACTTAACACGGGGAGGTGGGGCTTACGTTTTAACAGTGCGCCCGACCTTCACAATGCGTGGTTTGCTCCATAACGCGCACTTCTGCAGTGCGTCTTTAGCGCTTTTCCTGCGTTTATGCCGGCGCCGCGACGCTTACGCATGATTTACTCATCGCATGTGATTGGATGGAATGTTTGTGGGTTATTCGATCCTAGCAGGGGTAAAAGTTGTCAAATGTGGACAATAACATGTACTTATTTCTTTAATAAATGTCTAAAGTATGATTGTTTAAGAATGAGAATAAAGGTATTGTTTTTAGACCGTACCCGTGTTATATTGTCTGCCATAAATGCGTTCGATAGTATTATTTTTTGCGTAGAACAACTCCGCATAACACGTCCGCATTTATGTCAGACAATATAACACGGGTACGGTCTAAAAACAATACCTTTTTTCTCTAACTATAAAACGCGAGTCGAACTCGGAGTAAAGTAACATGAGACAGTTCCTTCTGTTTATATTTTCTTTAATTCGTAAACAATATTGCAACATATAAACGTTGTCTTTCAAAACAATCGATTGGTCAATATTACGTAAACATATCATAACAACTTGGATTGACAGATACAGTTGTTTGTTCCGATCACTTTTTTGGGGCTGTGATTTTTATTCACATCAAGACATTTTTATATCAGATGAATCCTCATATTTTTCTCATTATGTCTGTAAAATATATAAATTTATAAATAACATTTGGGGATTTACTGCCAAAAAAGTGGTTAACCACCAGCCAGTTTGTATACTACTCAATGGGCACATGTTGTATGACTTTGTACTTCTAAAATAAAAATCATTGGAGTTATGCAACTAAAACTTTGGAATGTGACATTTTAAGGATGACTTTCCATGTAAAATAAAAAAACATCAAGTTGAAAATCGGGCCAGTAATCAGAACATCTACGTTAGGGGAATGCCCCGATCATCTTAAATAGCGCATCGCCAAAACAGCTGGTCTCGATAAAAGGCGTACTAATGGACTTACATTACTCAACGTTTTCTTATGTACGATTCTACTTTATTATCACAGATATTATAACATTGTTACATTGTTTAAATTTAACATCATTCATTGTATATTTTTAATATCATCATGTCATTTGTACAGATGAACTAAATTCATGTACAATTTCCATTTCTACTATTAGAGCATTTGTCATAATAATGAAAGGTCTGATTCCATTCCATATGATAATTTTTTTTTTTACTATGATCACATGGTTTAAAATTGATTGTGTGATATTATGCTATATAACACAATTGAAAAATGTGTAGGTACCAGATTCTGGAATCTAACGATACTGGAACACCCAGTATTGTTTGACACTGGTACAAATTCAGTGTTACAGTATCGGACGATACTGGGATTTATAACATGTTCCAGTATCAGATGATACTGGGACATATAACATGTTCCAGTATTGGGTGATACTGGGAAAATCAACATGTGTACCAATATCGCCCAATACTGGAACATAACAGCGTTTCAGTATCGCTATACTGGAATTCAATTTGGTGTTCCAGCATCGACCGATACTGGAACAGTAATATCGTACCCAAATCGAGCGATACTGGCAACTTGCATGTTCCAGTAATGAACGATACGTATCTGGGACCTAAACTACACTTGTACCAACAATTGTATGCCTTTTGTTTGTGCAATTGTAAAAACTATATCACTCGGCTTCGGATTGGATTGTCCGAGTCTAAATTTAAACAATTGTCATATAGTTTGTATCATAACATTCTTAGGCATGCAATATTTGTATAATAATGCTATAGCGTTCATAGTTTATAATGCAATGTCATTATATTACATTACGTTATATTTTTTTATCTTAAAATTTTATTTTGTACATATTGTAATATCATCACATAATGTCGTATCAGGTATATTTAAATACACCCGTTATATCATTTCATATTGCAAAATACTATATTGTTTATAATTCGAAGTCATTATCATTATACAGTCCAGTGCGAATGTTAATACTATGATAGGATTTTATGATATGGTTATTTTTATATCAATAACTTATGACACTTACAGGTTTGTAAGAAAAGTGTTCATTCCCTGTAACCTACACTTGTATGACATTTAAACGATAGTCCTCAAAGTAATGCTTTGTATCACCATGTTTACCATGTTTACCATGCTAAGGTATGACAACTTTCTTGTTAGAATTGTTCAATGCATTGAGATTTTATGTTTATATCTTATCTTTTTTCTTAAAACTGCATGACCTTAAGTGTGTTGTTATGTGTTTTGTATCCTACTGATAGTACCTTGGCTTCTTGATTATATAACGCTCAGAAAAGTTTCAAAAAATTAATTACTCAGAATTGTAATACAAAATATTTTATTCTTGTTAACAGTCAGCTCCACAACGGGAGCCCGTTCAGCTTGAGGGCGTGCTATTTGATGACGTACTACCGTCAATTTTTGGATCAAATGACGGGAGTCCGTCTTCCGCTGAAATTACGAATAAATTCGATATTTCAATAGAGGGCGGGTTTGGGTACGGGACTGCGTTATCAAGGATACGGTCTCCCGTCACAAAAATATTTTGCAGATATTCAATCATAAAATAACTCTCTTATAACCTTAACAAATTCATCACTATACAAGACATAAATCTAACGTAAACATTATCACACTCATTATTAAAATGGTGTAAACTCGCCTAGAAAATGGGAGTCTTTTCGCGGTATATAGGCTCAAAAAGATATAATTTCGACCTGTATTGCGAGATTTTGGCGCCAAAGGTGAGATTAAATCATCGGACTTGCTGCCGCGAGGAGTTGTGGTGCCTAGGCTGCCCTCAATTTGTTAAGATTCTTATTTGTATGCAAATATTTAGGGTTGAAAAGCGAAAATGCGATGATTGCACAAATTGACGGGTACACGTTACCACGGTGACGTACACCCGTCAATTTCTAGCGCCCTCAAGTGAAACGGGTTCCCGTTGTGGAGCTGACTGGTTAAGTCAAATGTAAAATAAGCTACTTGTTCATAATATTACACAGACTCGTGGAAAGTAGTCATCCTTTAATGTATACTATATGCAGTTATTGGTATATGATTGGTCAATAATAAAATTCCGAGCTATATATTTTTAATAACAAAATTGTTTTTTAGAATATCCTCGGCGTTGTTTTGTTCTTATATCGCAGCGAACATCGAAAATTAGTACTAGTGCTTCTGTAAACAAAATACCTGAGTCTAAAAGCTGGTTGATACTAAGCGCTATTTACCTTTCAATCGGCGACATTTTTTAGAATGCCCCAATAAGAGGACGAGGGTTAAGTTGTTAAGCCCATTTTTACAAGCCATAATTGTCAGATATTAGTTTAAGTTGAAGACTCAGATTCATCAAAGAAAATTTCTTGATGTACCCCATCATGCTTAGCGCCCCTACAGTACCAGCAGGGCTTATCACCAAAACAAATAGTGCCACACATGTGTTAAAGTAATTAACAGCTGGAGGTCGTCTGACCTCTACCATAGTTAATACATAATGCAGATAGGGTAAACTTGACCACGAATATGAAAGAAGTTGAATCCCAAGTAAAACTTGTAATTATAAAAATATAGGGTCTTTAAGAAAATCAAGAGAGGACTGTATTAAAGACACATCAATCATATTACTTGCAGGATTTTCTTAAAGGCCCTCGTTTAACAACTTTATAAGCATTTCCTTGCACTGTAATGTCGATGGGAACCAGTAGACAGTGGTGACAGAGATCAGTGGTCATGTGATGAAAGTGAAGCATGCTGGGGTGCATCAAGACATCTTCTTTGCAGATTCATCGACCTTTAATATTGTTCTCGATTGTGTTATAATCAGTTGTCCCTATCCAGTGCCATTGTTCTATCGTTGTCATGTTGTATCTTTGCTATTCACTGGTTGTTGTCGATATGATGTAATCGGTATATTTCTTGATTTGTCGCAATCAAATAAAGTAAGTAAAATGAACTATTCTCTCAGAAGAGAAATAGAATTATAGGGCTACAAAAATGATCCGAGAGCTCATGGAAATACAGTGGGAAGTAGGAATGCTCTCTGTTGTGGAGAAACTGATTTCTGTGTGTGTTAGCTTTTCTTCGTGTGAAGTTGTATTCCTTCATACAGGGCGTTGTTTTAACTCAATTTGCGCTAGCACATTCACAGAAATATTATGTTCTGTGTCTTTGAATATGTCAAAATTAAGTTTCGTTAGCTGATTATTTTGCAGAAATAGACCTTGCAAATATATAACCTTTTTAACATTCTTTTACTGACCCATATCATACAATTGGAGATATGTTAGATTACCAAGCCCATTAAAAATGCTATCGGGTAATGTGTTCAACTTATTTTCTTGCAAATCAAGGATTCTAATGGGGCCCTCACATGTATCCGTGTGAGCTGAGCGGCCCCTTACCGTGTGAAAAATGGGTGCAGACGGCGGCACACACGGTGGGCCGTTTCCCGTCCGTTGAACACGTTCAGGGGACTTTGCCGGCCACCGGAGTTTTAAACATGCTCAAAACTCCGGGCGGGTGAGTAAAAGCGGCGGCGAACGATGAGAGCCCGGTATGAAGACGGTATAAGGACGGCGCACCCGTTCACATCCGTTTCGCACCCGTTTCGCACCCGTTTCGCGCCCATTCGCAGGGCGGTGATTGACGGTGGTGGACGTCAACCATCTTAGCGACGGACTGCGGATGGCCGCATGCAGCCTAGTAACCGTTCGCGGAACGGACTCTCAGCAGGCATGTTGCAACTCTCTAAATGTAAAAGAGCTAAAACTCACTCTTTCGAGAGCTCTAGGAGGAACAGATTTTTGTTGGAGTGAAGTTCACTCTTAAAACAGCGATTTTCACTCTAAAAAGAGTTAAAATTACTCTAAAAAAAGTTAAAATCACTCTGAAAAGAGTGGAAATCACTCTGAAAAGAGTGGAAACCACTCTTAAAAGAGTGACAAATCACTCTGAAAAGAGTGAACTTCACTTCTTAGAAGAGCCGTGCCTCCTAAAGCTCTCGAAAGAGTGAGGTTTAGCTCTTTTACATTTAGAGAGTATTATAATGTGGTTCGTACGAATTCCGGAATACAAATGAAGCGGCGAGCTTGAGCGCTCAGCTTGAAAAGGGCGATTTGATGATGTAATCAGACGTTTCGGCCGGTACCCAGGCGTTTCGGCCGGTACACAGGCGTTTCAACCGGTTAGGAACCGGTATGGAGGAGGTATGCACACGATGAGGACACGGTGAGAACGGTAAGCTAGAACTGTATGAGGCCGGTGATCCCGGGACAAGGCCGGTGAGAACCCGGGACAGACCCGGTGTAGAACGGTATGGACCGAGGACCCGGTGAGGAGGTGTTATGCACCCGATGAGAACGGTAAGCTAGAAATGTATGAGGACGGTGAGCCCGGTACACGGCCGGTGAGGACCCGGTAAAGACCCTGTATATAACGTTATAGACCCGGTGGCCACAACAAAAAATTAATGCGCCCGTTGACATTTTTAGTGATTGTTTGGACTCTGTTGTTTTTCTATTAGACGGTAAGGTGGCCGCCTACCATTACCGCCCTGCGAACGGGCGCGAAACGGGTGTGCCGTCTTTATACCGTCCTCAAACCGGGCTCTCACCGTTTGCCGCCGCTTTTGCTCACCCGGCAGGACCCGGCAGGAGTTTTGAGCACGTTCAAAATTCCTGCCGGGTCCTGCCGGGCGCGGATGGCCGTCAATGTCCACGGCAACGTGTTCAACGGACGGGAAACGGCCCACCGTGTGACATCACCGTGTGCCGCCGTCTGCACTAATTTGTCACACGGTGATGGGCCGGCCAGCTCACACGGATACATGTGAGGGCAAATGTATTTTACAGAGATTCCCGGAATGTGAGCGAAGAGGCGAGCTTGAGCGCTCAGCTTATACAGGGTAGTTTGATGACGTTATCAAGGCGGTTCGGTCGGTACCCAAGCGTTTCGGCCGGTGAGGACCTGGTGAGGAGGTGGTATGAGCCCGGTTCCAGGCCGATAAGGACCCGGTATAGAACAGTATGAACCCGGTGACAAATAAAAATAAAATGCGGCCGTTGACATTTTTTGCTGATTGTTCACCGTGTTGGACTCTGTTGTTTTTCTATAAGACGGTAAGGGGCCGCCCAGCTCACACGGATACATGTGAGGGCCCCATAAGGTTACTCACAGACTATTGAACTGACGAGTTCTTCATTGTGTGCAGTTAAATTTCCGTGTAAGTATACACAATCCTCCATGCAATGCTGTCAAATTGTTTACATCACAGGTACAATATATTCACATTGTACAATTCCCAAAACAACCCACGCGGTAGTGTTATCAAATTATTGTCATCTATAGATAGATATGTCAGCTTAGATAATCCCTGAAAGGTACTTTCATTCAAAGTAATGGAGCGATCTGTTACACATTTCTTTTTTCATTTTCTTTTCTAATTTTGGTCTCATTAACCCTAACACAGTCATCCAGCAGGTCACGCTCTGTTCACGGCAAGGTCATTTTTCGTTTCACGGGATTTAACTGCTTCATGCAAGCTCCGATGATTTTCCGAAATTTACCGAATAGAAAAGCTCACTTTAGATCGCTTTCTCATAAAACCAGTGTATGTCATGTATGCAGGAAGACTGTTTTATTCACAGTTGTTTGATTTATTCTTTTCTGCCATCATTCATATCATATATCGTACATTTATGACTGTATAACATGGTGTAATTCTTGATTTAAAAATCGAAGTAAAATGAACATAATTATGTGATATGCAATTAAAAACTCTGGTCGTGACCGTTTGAAGCATTTGAATATCAAATTGCCATCACAGACTTCAATTTGAAGCATTGATCTTTCACATAGTACACAATTGGAAGGGTTGAGAATGAATGCTTCAAATATTCACATGAAATATACAGTTTTGGTGGAAAGATCGGAATTTGTCTGTGGTTCCACACGCTCTCTGTATAGACATAGTATGTTAGGATATCCATTTGAAATACATGTGTTTCCCGCAACACTACACGCACGGCTGGTTTAAATTACTTTGACGGGACAACAGGTTCATCGATCGGTAACGCGACTTTCTGCACAGAGAATGACAGATTGCAGAAAAATGGCGCTACTGCCTTCAGTGTTTTAGGTCCTACACACGAATCATTTGAGATTGAAGCCTTGCCAACTATAATAAGGCGTTTGTAGTGGAGATTTATCTGCAATGACACAAAAATAGCAAATTTAAAACTCTCAATTCAACCACTCGAGATATTCATCATCGGCAATACGAGGGGTGGAGATTGGATTGTGCCCCATTCGGCTCAAGCAGAACAATTACCATTACTCTTTAGTTCTAACCGGAGTATACGCCAGATATACATGTGTGTCGGTGATATTGCTTTTGATGAAACGTTTACCACCCGATGTCTTAAACAAATACTCACGTGGAGGAATCGACGGGAAGCTTACCGATGGTCCATGCAATGATTTCTGGCCTGACTACATGTTTGAAACAACCAAAAACAAAGAGCTGAAAGGTCGTGGCGGTATTACTATTAGAGTGCTAACTATATAGGATCCGGCACTTGTAAGGTGGTTATTGGCTCGTCCTATTTATACCTCTCAGTATGCGGCAAGATTTAAAGAAACCTTGAACAGTTGAAAAGTTCGTCTGGCTCAGAGGAGTTTGTGGGTTACATCTTAAAGAATAGACGCATGGTCAACAACAACAGTTGATTTGCAACAGATACACATGGTGTTCGAAAAATACATACCAAACAATATTTAAGGCTTGACCCGAGAGAAACTGTCTTCATCATCAACCTCCCGCACATATCACGTACGCGGTGACATCCAAGTGCCCTCCAACTGGAAACACTTTTATCAATGGGTCAGAATGAGGTTCAACTGGCAGAATATTACCCCCAATATACATGCTTGATACAGAAGGGTCTATAGATGAGTTGACATTTGTTGACATTTAGGACGCCCTCTGTTGGTTTGAGACAAAACACACCGGGCAGGAGTTCCTATAGTTTACATAGGCCAGATCAGGTTTTCTAACTAGATTGTGGTGTCACAGCAAATTGTTATCAAAACTGTCTTTAAACTTGCTTAGGAATGCTATAAGCTATCGCATTTCACACAAAAAACTAAAAAAGAAATTTCACGTTGTCTTCATTAACTTTACTGTATATTCTGCCTGGAGGAAAACAACAGAGGGTGTCCCATTTGTAAATACATGACATCATAGGTCACCTCATCTATACTTCAAGAAGGACAATGCATTTATATTAGTGGTGGTCATCCGGATGGCAAAACCTTCATCATAAGACAAGGATATGTGCTATATATATATCGTCTTGTATCAAATCAAGAGGAAGCGGACACACCCATTGTTCTTCACGCTGCAACCGCTGCAAAGTCAAGTGCAAATCCTGTTGTAAAATCAGCAGTCAAAACTCCAGATACAGATGTTTTAGTTTCCATGTTCATCATCGACCAATTTTTTCCTTCCTAGCTCGACGGGTGTGAAACATACCGATCTTACCCGTTTTATACTTGTCCACCAGATATATAACACATTTTCACGTGAGCAACATCCTCCTTCCTGTTCACTGCATTACTGTATTCCAAAGATTGGTTTACATAAAGATTGCACAAAGAACTTTACTTGAAAGTGTGGCATAAGGAAATTGCCATACATTGACAGTATTCTTATTTTAAATGATCACTAAATAGATTAGGGACGAGGATGACAATATCCTTTTATTTGAAACGTGGCAGCTTAAGAATATTTTAAATAATGGCACGAGAATTATGTCATGTATGTCAATAATATACATTCATTATTTGGAACAAGTATAGTACGTACGCATACTATGGTGTTTTTGTGTGTCATACGCATGATGCTGTATTTTTAAGTATTTGGAAAGTATTATTTGCATAATGAGTTTTTGCTAACACTATAGTCAAATGAAGTTGTCAACGTTCACTGGTTTAAAAAAAACACCATTTCTTATATACGTCTAAACGTAATTTGTGCGTGGAATTATTGGACATGTCGGCCATATTGTTATTTGGAAATAACAATGGCGGTATTGAATGGTGGCATTGTTTTATGTTCTAGGATTGAACATATTTGATGGCAATATATCTAAGCATCAGGACGGTTTTTATAATAAATGATAGACGCCATGGTGATATGCTAATTGTTCAGGTCGCCTACGCCTACATTTTTGACATCATCACTTTTCTTGTATTACAAGGTTTATACTATCATATAAAACCAACGAGATGATGTTTTAAAATTTGATCACTAGGGGTCACAATTTAAGGTCAAGTTTGCTCCACTATAGGGTATTCTAAAATAATTACAGTACATTAACATTATTAATAGCTAATTATATACTTATCGCTGAGACATATCTCGGGAACCCGATATGTAATATAGGGACTGAGAGGCCCGGAGCTCAGGCTCAAACAAGTCTAGTCAGATAAGGCATTAAATGATGATAATAATGTGTACACTTTCTAACCTTTACCGCCGTTACAATTACAAACATCTATAAAATCACTTATTTAATATGCACGAACATGATGCCAAATAAGTTTTGAAATACACCTAATACCCCGCACCTACATTGTCTAAATATCTTCTTATTGTTATTTACCTGTGTCCTCGTTAATTATTTCTTCGACTTGACCCAGTTTTTTTTAAATATCTCGTTTTTTCACGATTCGATCAACTTGCAATTATACATCATCTTTTCACTTATTGTTAACATCAGATATACTGTAACAGTAACTAGATAGCTTCGTTCATCATGTTCATACACAACCTGTTACACCTAAACGCTAAACCAAACATCGAGGGCGCCATTTGCAGTATGTACATATTGTACCACGTATCCCGTCCATCGAAGTTCATTGGTATTTGTTCACTGAACTGAGAAACTCTAGATTAGGATATGAATACAAAAAACATAAGTCATAGAATAGTAATAGACTATTCTTTTTCCAACACATGCGTGAAGTGTACTTCCTTATAGCATGTATAGCGGATATTAACATTCAGGATTTATATTATAAATAGTGTGTTTCGTGTTATAATTGTATTTACCAATAATGATACGCTATTAAGCTATAAACGATGCTATAATGATGTTTCCTTCAAGACTATTTATATTGTTGACGTTGGCTTTGCTGAGCTATAATAACCATAACCTGGTTACAGGTAAGTGAATACATGATTTGCATTGACATTCTAAACGGAAGTAACGCGCATTTAAAGTTCTGCAATATTGTGTTAGCCGATATATCACTGGGCAATTCAGTAAGGGCGGACGCACACTTCTTTTTTCATAAATGTTGCCATTTTGCCTCAAAAGTTAGGGCTGATCAATTTAAAATGTAATGCGATTTGGGAAGAGTTAATTTTTAAAGCAAATAAATCTTGTTAACATTTTTAAGTTTGACATAATGTTTGATTTTCCTTGTTTCAAATTCCTATTATACATGTACGAGAGTATGTGTACACATTTGTTGACAAATCACGTTATATTGCTTTAAAGAGGCACAATGTCATGTTGATTTTTTTAAATTTTAATCAATTTTCTTCAGAATTCAAGATGAACATTGCCATTATTGTTGTTTCTGCTAAAAAAAACCAGCAAAATTTGATTAAAACAATGTTTTAAATATGTTGGAATATCAGCTTGTAAAATGCTGGTTGCGGCAATACCAGCATTTTTATTCGACGTTTTGTTCTACAAAAATGGCTGATTTGTCGTTATAGGTGTACATGTAAGTTCATACATGTAATACAATTGAAGACGTGAGCGCAAGAAGTGCGTAAGTCCATATTTGACATTTTGAGATACAGGCATTTTTAAAAGTTTACATAAGAATACAAACCTCATAACAAGAAATAAGCTTATTTTCATGATTTACCCATAGACTATATTATAGTCAAGATATTGTGTGAAATATTCACGTGTATCAAAATAACCATGAACCCACTACCTACATGTTTAATTGTCCTCACGGATCGTTGATTTTTGCATATACATGTACATGTACATTATATAGTTAAGTATTAAGTAAAAGAATTCGATAATATATGGTCGAATCCAACGAAAAGTGTACACGGCTAGATTTTTAGGGTCCAGTTTCAAAATGCTTCGATCTCTTTTTCTCTTTCCCCACTCAAAGTCAACATATCAAGCTTGTATGGAAAAAAAGTGCCATCACTAATCTCCCCAACTGACCACGTGGCGGAATGATGAAGTTGAAGGTACACTTCTCAATGTTACCTACAAATACAAGTACCATATTTTGATTAAGTGATGATTATTCCACCTATTTACATATTGCATTCAAATGTGTGATTGTATTGTATTCAGAAGATGCTAATGCTGATAGAAAGTGGACATATTTGTACAGGTACTCATCTTTTTTTACATTTTAGATTCACACAGTTAGGTAGCATTTTCAGGCTCTCAATATTTTGAAACATGAGGTTGAGTCACTTTGTATACTTTCACCAAGATGATTTTAATGAACATTTGTTTTCATGTACCTCACAGAGGGGGAATGACCCTTTCTGGAAAATTTAGAATTTTGAGCATGCGCCAGAAATGTAAGTACATAGAGGAATGTGGACATTTTGTATTCGTAGGTAACAGTTAATGTATACGTAGGTATAAGAGAGTAAAACTGTAATAAATTAATGTTGTACTTAATTTATGCTGCATTTTGGGGGTGAAATGATCATGCAGGGTTGTTAACAATATTTGTTTTTAAATAAACATGTTAAAACATGTTTAAATCTTAATATTATGGACATATTCCCCATTAGTTTACTTTAAAGAGATACTAGAATATTAATTTAATGTTGAAAAAATATACAATATCTAACTCTCAGTTGTGATTTTGAATAGGTTTATTAAGAACAAAATATCAGGCAACAATTTTAAGCATTCCTATAAGAGAAAAACATGTTAAGACTTAAAGCACGGTAGCTAATATTGCAATAATCAAAGTATTCGTAGGTAACACATTTGTTTTCAACTTTAACTTCGTTGACTAAGAACGGTTGGATTCTTTGATTTTACATATGTTTAAGAGGCAAAATTGTACTCGACGTAGTTTTTATGCCCTGAATCGCGTGTGGGGGTGAATGTCGTACAGCAATATAAAAAGTTGTCTTGCTTGACGTTAAAAGTTGATAATATAAGAATGTGCGCTCAGCACTGCTTTTATAAACCAATCAGAATTGCGTAATATTCAACATTTTAATAAAAAGCAAGATTAACCAAATAAACATTAAAATTATATAAAACTATGTTCCTATTTCTAAGATATAAAAGAAAACATCCTAAACATCAATAAACTCACTAGGCCTATACTGTTAGTATTATTGATCATCTAATTTGGTTAAGGAATGTTGATTAAAATTAATTTACACATGATAATTACGGCAGAAAATGTTTTATTATGCTAACGTATCTGATCATCCAATTTTGTAAGTGTCTTTCTTGCTTGACTTTCAATTATCAAGAATGTGCGTCTAGCTTCTACAAAACAGTCAGAAGTGTGTAATATTTAACATCTGATACAAGGCAAGATGATGACAACATACATATCGTACTGGGTTAAAATTTCGTAAAGGTATAGTTAAACAATCAATTAACTCGCTAGTATAATATTCTTACTCATCTCATTTGGTAAAAAGCATGTTCATCATTAAAACTAAAACATAATGAAATATTAAGCATATAGAAACATTTCAAGTAAGATACCTCTGATCATTCAGCCTTGTAATCTCTACTTAACAAGTGTAGTGGATCTTGTTGTATTCTTTGTGTAGTTAGTTCTTCATCTCTCTCTTGTCACGAGAATGAATATCTAGTAGAACAGAATTACTCTTTTTTTATTATAGGACATTTTATAATGTTAAGAATGAACGTTTCAGTTTCCGTGTGAATCCAAAGTATTGGATCGAATCAACTATTGAACATTTCCTCGAGCCATCATTAATTAGAAAGCAAGCGGTTTTCTTTTAGCAAACAGTTTGATTTGCCTGTAATCATAATCTTGAATGTCAGGTTATTTGTTTTAAGCAATAAAACAACCGGTTGTCTTCCTCAATTTGTTCTAAATGAAGGAGGCAGGTGAGTCTTCTAGCAGTTATCATTTTGAATAGCTGTTTTAAACACGAAAGCCAAATCGCTTTTTAATTCATTTAATATATACTTTGAAATAATTTCATATCAGACCTTAAATTATATATATAAGTTTAATATGAGCCGAACATGTTCAAAGTCTAGAATATTCAAATATCGTGCATTTCAGTCCACAGCGCGCGGAATAAAGCACATACAACTTACAGCAAGACATCCAGTTGTCAGATTAGAATTAAGATCTAATTTCCTAGTTTGGAATTTGTATCATTCTAAAAGTCGTACATAGTAAGTTTTTATCGAGTTTCAACCGGAGGCAGATTCCGTTTGACATAGAATCACCAATATGACATATTTTGTCAGATGTAGACAAAA
This sequence comes from Ophiura sarsii, assembly GCA_035610835.1. Classification (NCBI taxonomy): domain Eukaryota; kingdom Metazoa; phylum Echinodermata; class Ophiuroidea; order Amphilepidida; family Ophiuridae; genus Ophiura; species Ophiura sarsii. Next base: position 34,399,225 of record CM069457.1, read on the forward strand.
TAGAAATTTTATGTTTACAAATTCAATGTTGTTTGATTTAAAAACACTAATCTAATAGGTTTTGCCACGACAGAGATATTGTCGGGCATGTGCCTTTCATTGTGATTTTCTTTTAAATCAACCACTGCTTAGTTCAATTACACTAATTAATGAATGTCGGAAGCATTATTCATTAACAATTCTTGATTTGAGACTGAAATCAGTTAGGCCTACCCTTGATTACCTCCCACCTTTAAAAAAAAGGGAAAATGTTTTACTAAATTTCTTGTTCACTTAAAATACGTTTCGGTGACATTACACAGCCTGCCCGAGCAAAAATGAAGCAAGTTATTTTATATTTGTGACACATGAATTCCATTTTCAAATACAACTACAATAATGGCCAATATTATGTACCTCAGTAGTCACTTCTCTGCAATTCCAGAGGAAGTTGGTTAACTACGTATACATCATATCGACAAGCTGGTTTAAAACAATATTACGCACCAAACGATATTATTCCCGTCTTATACATTCCTGCTAAATATTTACATAATATAAGGTGCGAATGAAAGCGAAAAACAATACAGGAATTGTACCATACTCATTAACTAATAAGGTTACCTACGAATACAAAATGGAATATGAGAAAATTGATTTTGAAGCTGAAATTTCATGGATATTATGACTAAATGTACCCATTTTAAGACGATCAACGTGTAATCTATGGATATAAATAACATTCATTCACTCTAACTCCAACAAAAAATATGTTCTCGGCAAAACCAGTGTGATTACACCATGTATTTTATTTAAATTAACACCTCCTATTTTCATTTAATAAGGGAATATTAGTTTGTCCCTCCAAATATAAATATAATAATATATCCAGTCAGATTGTATGATTGCGCACTGCTTGTATGTAAAATAAAATCATTTAGGGCCAATATGCACCGTGTATATTATTGAATGTTGCCTACATATACATGTTACCTCCGAATACAACATGAAGTCAATGCACGAGAAGCTGTTACTGATTATTTATATAAACATTAATCACCCCCATTGCGATTTAAATCAACTGTCAGAGGATGTCTTTGCGTGAATAACATAAACAACTACACTAATAGGAGTAACAAGATTGAGACATAGGGAGGCTATATTCAATAAACTTTTAAGACAACAACAAATTATTGATGCACTTGTACGCAAACTACAGAATTTTGTGAAAAGTTACTTACAAAAAGCTGAAAGATTGATGCAAAACTTCTCTGTGGCTTGCCGAACGCAGCGCACATTTCTACTTTATTCCTGTCGATACAAGTATGTAACAACTGAGGGAATAACCACGGTATCGTTATTTGTATTTGAAGGTAAAAGTTCATATTTCGAATTTGCCTACGAATACAGCCTTTTATTGCTGATATTTCAAAAAATGTTGCCTTCAAAATGATAAAACTTGGCACACATGTACATTGTATCACACTTCGCTTATTCTATAGATATCATTCACTAATCTGTGTTTATATTAAAATGGCAGTGTTTTAAATAGGTATTCGGAGGTAATGCATTTTTTTTACCAAATCGATCGTTTCCGCTTTTAAAATTTCTAACAGCTTTATCAAAAAATCGACTTGAATGTGGACAATGCATTTAAGTATTTAACATATTAAGGTATCCTTACAGCACAAATTACACTACCTCAGGCGAATTCTTCCCCGAAAGTGAGATTTAACAAAACATTGGTAGGTAACGTCAAAACTTACCACAGCCAAAAAAATCACAACAATTCAGGGGATTGATCAAAAGTAACAAAAATTTCAAGAGGCATTCTTGAGATATCCACCAATCAAACAGGTAAAATTATTTCCGTTTAAGCTCGTTTTCATCTAAACGGTTATATGTCTAAAATAAAACCTTAACAACTATTTTGTAAAAAGGGTGAAAATAGCAGGTTTATTGCTCGCATACGCCCAGTTGTGCATATAAGTTAGTCATATTATATATGGCGCGAAGCGTCTCATCGAGGCGGATACGTATAACACAAAAATAAAATAGTCAAGATATAGATTATTTTATTATAGGCCTGAACATCACGTGTACACTTTTCGTTGGATTCGACCATATACATACATTCATTTACACAAATCACTGTCGTCGATATTCCTAGTCATATATATGGTGCCTCTTTCATCAACTTCCGTGTAATAGGTCTTCTTGTCCTCCTGAATTTTGTCGTGGGAATATCAGGTAAATATATCAAAAGCAATTTCAATGGTAAATAAGCTGATCTATTTGGCAAATTAAGCTTATTTATTTGGGCAAATTATCTCATTTTATTATACAGATAATTAAACTGATTCATGTATCAACATTTGAAACGAAACAAATGTACATTGCCATATCGTCGCTATTCTTTCAAAACCTTGTAGCTCCATCCAGCCCTTCAGCATGTATAAAGTAATACTTCCTATGTATGACCTTTAGGCGGTCTGCTTTAAACATTTTTAAGTGACAAAATCACATCTATCAAAACCTTCTAAGTTCTCTTGTCCCGGAACATGTATAAAGCAACTCTTATTATGCATAACCGTTGGCAGTTTTACTTTATACATGCTGAAGGGCCGGAAAAACATACAATGTTTTGAAAGAATAGCGACGATATGTGTCACAAATTAGTGTAAAAAGTGACTCCTAAGCAAATTGATGAGAGAAAAATCATGTGCATTCACGTTACGTAACTTATTTCATCTCTGCATCTAATAATAATAATAAAAGAGCATTTATAATGCGCTTCACATCGTGAACACAACCCCGAGGCGCATAACATACATGTATGAAAAATATAAGAACATTACATCATAGATTACACATCAGAAATAACTTAAAGTACAAATACAACAACAACTTATAATAATAGTACGAACACAGTCTACTATGCACAATTCATAAATTAAAAAGATATGTCTTCAATGACGTTTTGAAAGATTGCACTGATGTAGCACGTCGGACATGTTCGGGAAGAGCATTCCATTCCTTCGGTGAAGCGATGAAAAAGGCTCTACTACCGTAAGTCCGTTTAGCAGATATGACCGCACGTGGTACTTGAAGGCGCCCTTTGGATCTTGATCTTAAAGTCCGAGAAGGATGGTAAAGTGTGATGAGTTGTTTGATGTAGGTAGGTGAAAGATTGTGCAGGGACTTATATACAACAAGAAGGAGAAGTTTAAAAAGAATTCGCTTTCTGATTGGCAACCAATGCAGATCCTTTAAAATTGGCGTCACATGGTACCATCTTCTGGCACCGGTAACCAGACGTGCAGCCGAATTTTGTTGTACGCGTTGGAGCTTTAAAATGTCTTTAAAATGTATCCGGGAGTCCATAAAGAAGAGAATTGCAACTTAATTCAACCTTAAATAGTTGGTAAAGATTATTAGTTATTGTCAACTCCACGTGTCTTAGAATCTGCATCTGATCATCATGAGATATACATGACAGGTTCACTGCACCATGAGCTGGATCATTCGGTGTATTGACTTTTCGCCTGTTGGTTTTATTGACATAAATCCTTAAAAGACAACAACTTACAAAGGAAATGGGAGGAGTAGTTTTTTTAGATATGTCAACTTAAACGGCCGTTTTAGTGAGAACCGATGACCTCAATCATGGTGCGTGGTTTGTGCCATGTTCCACGCGTGTCTTAGAATCGGAGATGTATCTTTAGTGACATTTTAGAGCATTTTAGACCCCGTGCCGTACGGAGAAGGGGGTGGGGTGTGGCGAAAGTATGCAGAACTTAATTCAACCTTAAATAGTTGGTAACGATTATTAAGCGAGCAATAGATTATTAGTGTCAACTCCACGTGTCTTAGAATCACAAACGTATTTTTAAATAATATTTAGATCATGTTAGACTCCACGCCGTTCGGAGGAGAGGGGGGGGGGGGGGGGGGGGCGGAAGTAGGCATTCCGCAAGTAGTAATTCGTTTGAAATTATATTTTTGATATTTAAAAAAAACCATGTTTTTCTTCGAATTTTGTTCCTACTAGCGAAAGTTAAACCATCGTATTTCTGCCATTTCGATAAATAAACATGATACACTTTAAATCGTTTAAAGTAATCATTTACGTCTATGGCACGTGTCCAAGAAGTCTTAATGTCACAGGGTCTTACATTAAAAGACAGTGAGGTGGAGAAAATGAGCTTTTATACACAGCTCTACGGAGAAAAATTTACATAATCGTCCATATCTCGAAAAGAAAATCATGAATTACACATTTTCTTTTTTCAAAGTAACTTTTTTGGGCAGCCTATATGCAAATCTTTTCTCAGTTTTTACACTCACTAGTTATCAAAATGAGATAGGCGTTAAAAATATTGTGGAATAAATTTAGTTTACAATGAAAATATTGCCTGTCATTTGTTATTGTATGGTAAATGAAGATCCCTTTTCAAAATCATTTTTTTGTAAATGCATGGTATTGTTAATATCGGAGTACCCCCCCCCCCCCCCCTCCCCGAGTAGTGTACATGAAAGTGACACCGCCAAGATGACTTTGTACAATATCTGCATAATACCATACAAAATATATAGTGAATGTGCCCTTTGTTTTATTTGTTTCTGTGTAGCCTAATTCCATTAATTGTTAACCGGTATTCGTGAACAATATCTCATATTGAAGAGGAACACCATTCGTGTCTCAATCAATGCTTTTATGATTCTTTGTTTAATTTGGAACTATAATTTTATGTGATGATCGTATTGATTACCTTGTATGTTGTTTCAGCACTGTACGCTACACAACATATAAATGGATCTAATCTATCAAGTACAATAAAGGCCCAATGGCTTTTTGCTCGTTGTTTAGTATCCAAAAAAATCTTATGGAATGGTATCACAATAAACAAGCGGAACATATTACCCTGCAGAATTATTAAAAAGCTGGTGTTAATTTCTTTTTGGCATGTATGGTTTTGTGGATTAAACATAAGAATTGTCCCACTCTAGGTCACTATTGATTCAAATAATGTTCAAGCAACAATCGATTATTTTTAAAAGAACAGATAAGTAAAATATTGTTTTAATGTGTTTACATATATAGCGCAATGTCAACCTTTCGATTTCGAAACCTCTGAAGTCTCATCAACACAACTGATTATTTCATGGAAGTGTTATGACCCAGCCGCTGATGATGAGTTACAGGTGACCTATCAACTAACCAACAGAGGACAGTGTGATACAGGAGATGGTAGTGTGGATCCACCATTTGATAGTCAGACTACAGAGTGGGGTACTTGGAATCGCCAAGTATATAGGGGTAATAATTATCAACACTCTGCCAAATTATCCAATCTGTTACCATACTCCACATATAGTGTGTCTGTGCAAGCAAGACAATTCTATCTTGCAGCTGGCTATATCGTGGGACCCGTAACGTATATAGATCCAGATCCAACAACAAGTGAAGCAGGTGAGTCAAGGATTATATACATTCCTAACTATCATTCTGTAATCAAAGCAACTATTGTAAGAGAAAGATTCGGAATACTGCAACCAGGTGAAAGAAGTAACATATGTGTGTATAATCATCTATCAAGGTGGTTGACCCGATAACTGCAGCCTTATATCAATCAGTTTGTTTGTATAAAGAAGAGAGCCCTTAATATATTTATTTCATGATTATCTCTGCAAAATCCGAAGCCAGGGAGATGTTTTACTTTAGATGTTATAAGCGACTATTTGTGACATGGCACCACGAAATGGGTGGAAAGTCGCAAACATTTGTTTATAGTTTTTTATCATATTCTTAAAATATAATATTTCAGCTTTAAAATGATATATTAACCACTATTATAGCTTGTTTATATCCATACATATGACTACATGAGCAATAGAAGTTGACACTATCATAAACCCAGTTTTGAGAGAAATTGACCGTCAAAGTCAGGGAAGTGTAACAACGCGAACGTGTGTAAATAATTAATGGCACTTGAGATGGATCAATATCTCGTAAGCAACTACATGTAGCATGTTTCTTTACTCCGATTTCAATGAAACCTTCTACAGATGATTGTTGCATTATGGACAACATTATACTAAGGTTTCAATTAGATATCTTAAAATGTAACATAATTAAGAGCCAATTAATAGACCTCCCTTATTTTTACGCCGAGAAAAAGCTGCCGAATTCAATACTTAGACTACATCCTCTAGTCTTCAATATTACCAAAAATGTATGTTTAGAGACAGAATTACGCGACAAAAAGTTGGGAAATGTTCAACGAATGTTTCTTGGAACTAAAAATACCAATAACTAAAAACCGCCCCCTATCAACTTTTTTCATTGTTTGGCCTGTATCTCCTATTCATATACCGAGACTTTCCGCATGTTTCGTGGTGCCATGTCACATTTTATGAATCCCCCTTCTCCCATCACCACCATGTTCGTGTACTGCTCTACGTGCAAATTCCCAGTGAAGTTTTGCTTGTATCATGATAATCACTGGAAAACTAGGATAAGACTGACAATGACAAGAAATCGTGTCATACACATTTAAAATAAAATATTAAATTTATTTCCAAGTGAGATCATACGGAACTGAAACATAATCAAATTATGTCATATAAGCAGTGGTTAACAATACTGACCAACTTGAAGTAGCAATTAAAGTCTCGGGTAAATCAGTCCAGAAAAAAGACACATGGCTGCTAAAGACATTCTCGCCGAAAATGTGTCTGAAAAACGTTCCCGGTAATGATGTTATTTCTTCTCTTTAATTTGAGCTATTGGTCGCGAATACAAATAAGTTAACCGCGACTTAAATAAGTTAACAGCTCGCACCCTGTCGGTAGGCCTAATGATTCGTTGCAGATGACTTTAATATAACACGACCGGTCGTTCGATCTATAACCGAGAGCGATGTGTGCTTCACAGGCTACTCGAGCGACCTAAGATTACCACGACCTGTAATGTTTGTTAGCGACAATAGTCCATTCAACGTTTAAAGGGGTATAATACACTAGTGTTGACGAATACTATTTTAATATTATTTACGGAATTCAAGATGAATTTTAATAATGGTCATTTTTGTTGATGCAACTCATGAAATCATGAAGGCAGCCTTATGCCCAGCATATTTTTATATTTGATTCAGAATAAGTTCGTACATGTAATACAATTGTAAAAATGTGCAAAACCAAGTTTAATTTAAGGGGGGACTCAAGGAAGTTTTTGATTTGATTTTATGATTTTTGTGAGTGCTGTAATTATTGAACTATTAATCAAATGCGTACACAAGTGTACATTTTTGGAAAGGAATTGGATCAGAGAATCCAAATTTAGCGTCATTTTTTTTACCAAAAATGATGAATTTTTTGAGAAAATCACAAAATTCACTTTTTTGACCCAATTTATTTTGGAACAAGCTAACAAAAAAAATTGTGAGTAAAAAATTGTCAAAATTGATGCCAAAAATGGATTCTCTGACCCAAATCCCATCCAAAAATGTATACTTTTATACGCATTTGATTAATAGTTCAATAATTACAGCACTCACAAAATTTCAAAAAAAGCTTCCTTAAGTCCTCCCTTAAGCAGCCTGCACATCACTGAATATGCCTGTAATATATTAGGACCCCCGGGTCTACTTTAAAATACAGTTCACTTAGTTTATAGCTCAAATGTTGTGTCATGAAAATATAAATCAATATCGTTAATGCATATGCAATGTAAACATGATTAAAAATGTTTAAAAATGGATACAAAATAATTGATAGTAATAAACAGTAAACGATTTACTAAAAACAATAACATCCCCCCAAAAATAAAAATAATAATAAGGTAACAAAATCACAAATAAAATATAAAATAACAAAACACAAACAATAACATCCAACAAACACTCCAACAATTGTAATCAAATAATTATAGTTAATGCATTCAAAAGACCGAACTTCGCATAGGACATCATTACCGAAGAGCGATCTTACACATCAGCGTGTAGGGGTGTGTTTATTAAAATGTTTACTTAAGTTGAACATGAAATATATAATTTCAATTGTTACGTTGGTTTCCCTCTTTCCATCCATGCAGTACCAGGAACGTTTGGTTCAGAGAGTATCTCGTATACACCATATTCAGATCAACTATATTTTAGCTGGACAGTACCATGTGGCAGCAGGAATGGTCTGATAACTGGTTATCAGTATATCCTGACGGATGTTAACAACAATAGAATCACTGGATCTATTACAATACAAGAGCCATATGTTAGTATTACTGCTCTTAACTGTGACACCAGCTACAGGTTCTATGTTGCTGCGATCAACAATGAGGGAACTGGACCATACAGTGAAAAAAGGACAGTAACAACCACATGCTGTACAAGAGGTAGGCCTACGACACATTCACTTTGATGACAATGTGGTTATTATAATATGAGAAGTTGTTGAAAGAGTACAACATTTTAGGCAAAAATAAATGTTGTATTGCCCTCAGCAACCGACCCTAAAATCTAAAAAAATCCCATCGGGTATTTTTCCCGGTGAACACAAGTTCGACCCTATTACATAAGAAATGGCGCAGCTGGGTTGTATGTTCCACCGAGTGGGGTTGCATCCTAAACTTGATGCTAGCGCGAGCAATTTTAACGACATATTTTACACGAATTTGGCCATTATTAAGGTACATTTTTCTTTTAAACGGGCTTCTAAAAGTATAATCATGAACAAATGCGTGCACAGCGCGTGAACATTTTCCTTCTTAATACTAAATTGCCCATCATCAAACCGGGCACGGGGCAAATTGTCATTTAGATTCTTCAAATAGGCGCAAATCACCCAAAGTCAAAGAGGTGGGGGGGGGGGGGGGGGGGGGGGGGGGGGGCGATCCCGTACCTGGTCCTATGCGATATTACCTTGATGAATGCCACCGAAGTTACGCAATGCACGCGTATACAAAAAGTGTTTGGATGGTTAAATCTCTTCTCTATTTATTTCCCCTTCCTTATCAACTATCTACACTATACTTTTCTTTCCCCTCCTTCCTTCCTTCTCTTCGTTTTTCTATTTCCTTTTCCCTTTTCTTCCCTCTTTATCTTCATCTTATCTCTTTCATTTCCTTTCCTTTCCAATTTATTTATCTTTTTCTCTTCCTCTTTTCCGTTTCTTTCCCTTTCCTTTCCATTTTCCCTTTCCTTTCCTTTCCCTTTTCCCTTTCCTTTCCTTTCCCTTTTTTCTCTTCCTCCATTCGATTTTGTTTAGCCCGGTAGTTTGAGCTGGCCTTCCCGGTCAAAGCCCCCCCCCCCCCTGACCCCCGGGAGATACGCTACTGCATGAATCACGGTCTGCCAGTAATATCTGTTAGCATTGTTTTTAATTTAAAAATCGACCGACCGACCCGATTTCAAGATTGTTGGCACTTAGGGCAACACAACAAATCTATTTGACCTTATATCAACATACATGATGGTAGGTGGTTGCATGTTGTTAATGTTGCCCACTTTAAAGGCTACTTCCTCAATAATGCACGTTGTATTACATTTAAAATTATTCTACTCCCATACGTCACCTTATGATTTAGTTGCAATCATTATTTCAATGTTTGATATGAATTGGAATACAAAAGCACGCGTAAAAGACGGACTACACGCTTAAAAATTAGTGTCAAATTTTGTTGGGTACAAAAGAAAAGTGTAGTTTTTTACCCATATTGTGCTAAACATCGATTTCGTAAATTAACTTTTTACACATGCAATAGTGTACTATTGGATTCTGAGTTTTACACTCTGGAAGTGTAGAAAAGTGCCCGTAATTGGGTAAAACATGATTTGACACCATGAAAGTGTAAGATTCATCGTAGTCTCGTGCCCAGACTCCATTTTACATGACAGAAAGCGGATGTGACACTCTCAGTAGTATATAAATAAACAATGTTGTTACTGTAGGGACTATGTCCACTGTTGGTAGGACGGTAGGACCATAGGTCAATAACTCGGTATTGTGTTGGTGTTGGTGCAGGGAAGTGTTTAATGTGCTTGCATCGGTGAGCACTCAAGCTGATCTCGTAGCAACCATTTGATGGCCTGAGCTCAGCGCACCATATTCTGGTCCGGTAAAGCGGGCAAAACACTGCTTGTTGTGTTCGTATTAAATGCGGCACCATATCGGTTATGTTACTTTGCAGTATTCAGCCATGGCGGACGACGGCATATCGGTCATAAACTTCTAGTGCAGGTACAGGACTTGAAGACTTTATCCCGGCTTTTTGTAGGTAAAATGTGTTATGATTTATACATTTATAGTCTTGTAGAATAAAACAATAGCCTTATGGGAGTGAAGTAGTGACAGATCTGGTCTGAGATCTAGGCCATATTTCCTATACTTATTGCGTATATAATAATCTCATAAGCTTATTATGCAAGTAGTACAAGACTATTACAGCTACTTCACTCCTCAACGAATGTAAATTGTCTTAAAATAACTATAACATGTACAAAAATATCACAATTTCCAAATCCGGGATTAAGTCTTCAAGCCTCCAGGAAGAAACCGTTGACCGTTGTCACCCGCCATAGCTTAAATGTGCAACGAATGTGACAAAATCTTAACCATAAAACCACAAAATCTCGCAATTTAGAAGTTTTGTGAGTTTCATATTAGGAGTATTCTAATTCAACGAAATTTATCTCACAGAGAAAAAAAAAATATTAAGAATCATGCGTGGTACGTCCAGGAGATCAAAATATCTTACACACATTCTCCTACTCAGTCTCATAGAAAAATGTATGTGACTTGCAAAAGTACAATGTAACTTTACAAGCTGCAGATCGTGTGTACTGTTCCCTTCTTTCTTACGTTGTGTGTGGCATGTTACAGGACCTAGTCGTGTGGGTAACCTTCAAGCAATATCTGTATCAGCTACTCAGATAAGTATATTTTGGACAGCACCGACAGACAGAGGCTGTCCTCCTCAAAGTACCCTGCAATATGTGGTGACATACACGGGTGCACCCCTACAGGATGGATGTACTCTTGCAACTACAGATCGAGCCACACTAGAACCCGCCACACCGCTGGACTCCACAGTGTATTCACTTGGACCATACTATGAATATGCTATTGGTGTAAATGCAGTAGGTGGAGAGGCAAATACAGCAGAAATAACAGTTGTTACTCCACAATCAGGTAATACTAAATTAACCACGAAACAGTGACATTAACCCTAACCCCAAGAGCGTTTTGTGAATAAGACTATCAAGGAAAAAACAGGTCGACTTAGGGGGAAGTCTGGCCGCGCCGGTGCCGGAAATCGCACCGCGACGCCGCGTGGCAGCCAAGGTAAGCTTGAACATCTTTAGGATTTTGCTATGCACATGAAAGCCCGTCTGATCACGCCAAGAGGCTATGGAAGCGCGTGCTACCAGTACCTATTAGTGATGTGGTGAAGTAGGTTTCGGTTAATTTTAACGACACCGTCATGCTTAACGTTCATGTCTTCACTAACATGTTTTCCTTTCACAGGGATTCAATTCAAGAATTGGTGCTTTAAGAGTTCATTAAAGGCATATTATGTAATTTTTTTCCAGAGACCGCCCTCTATTCATGACTTTTTTTAGAAAGTAGATTTTCTTGCAGATTTACATTTCTGATCATAAATCGTACATACATTCCAAGTTACAGAGCGATACGATTCATAATTACCTCAAAATCATGGTTTTAGAGTGAATTTAGAGTGAAAATCATGATTTTGAAGTATATAAGAATCGTATCGCCCTGTAACTTGGAATGTATGTACGATTTATGATCAGAAATGTAAATCTGCAAGAAAATCTGCTTTCAATTTTTTTTTCGATGTTGAGGGCGTTACCTGGAAAGATCACATAATATACCTTTAATCTGTATGCTTAGAATGGTGGTACATTTCCGTATGTCTCCATCTCCCGCCATCTACGTGACATCTGACAGTTAACTGTCATATATCTAATAACAGTCCTAGATATTTTGTTGTGCGTTTGGTCATTCATTATGACAATATTGTGATAATATTTGAAAGTTATGTTACACTTCATACAGCGTGGATCACGTGTTTGATATAATGAAGTACCTTCTGTATGATGGTATATATGCAGCGATAGTCCAATGTTTTGTATTCGCATCACATCATTCCTTTCCATTCCTTAGGCAATTATTGGTATATTTACCTCCTAGAAGGTTCCAATACCATTGGCAATGCTAAATTGATATTTCAATATGGAATTGTTAGGTGTTATTTTATATGTTATCATTGTCATAAACACTAAAGGCGTACCCTCGCTACGCTCGGGTCCCCGCTAGATAGTTATGCCACATTACCTACGTCTGAAACCACATAAACCCCCTACAACCCCAAACCAGGTTGATTTATAACCATATCCCTCCTAAATGCATTATATACCCCCTACAACCCCACCCCCACTCCATCAGGTTGATTTATAACTATATCCCTCTTAAACCATTTACCGTGGCTACTTTATTAACCATTACCTCGCAAACCGCATCACGTTTAACACTTTTAAAACCACATAAACCCCTACAACCCCCCCCCCCCCCCCCCCCCCCCCCCCCAACTGCAACTACACCAACCAGGTGGATTTATAATCATAACCCTCCTAACCATTTCTCATGGCTACTTCACATTACGGTTCCGTTCCCTTTATATTCTGAGATTTTTTTGACCACGGATATGCCATAAATACTGGAGAGGAAATGCCCTGGTATCCGGGGTAATATATCATGACTTTCTTTGGCTGATTTATTGGATTTATTGCACCATGCCTGTGTATTTTCTAGCCCGGCTACTACAGTGCAACTTACCATAAATGCTCGTTTTAACCAACATCACTTACATTACAATAACAACAACACTTTTCTTCCAATTAAGTCAAGTTTGAAGACACATGACATCAAAGCCTCAACGCAAATTTTGTATTACAACTATTTTGCTAATTAAGCTCATTTGCCTATGTTATGGATATTTAATTAACATCTAGTCAAAAACACATTTGACTTTTTATCTAAAGATGTGTACATCATGGAAGCCTGGGAATAAGATATAATGTACATATTCATATTTCCGACATTTTTGTATGAGCAAATTAAAACATTTCTTTTGTACTTTTCTCTTTATTCAAATAAATTTTTTACTTTTAATATGGGTTTGTGACCTATAAAATTAAAGCGTACATGTAAGACATACACAACAAAATGGTATGAGAACATTTTATGATTTTGTTTTTGTTTTTTAAACTGCACATATTTAAGCAATGGGTATGCATTCTATGCGCCCTCATAGCTTTATTTGTATGCAAACAAATGATTCCCTAGGCATACACACAGAAAACACTATGTAAAAAATTATGTAAATATAGAACTCCATAATTATTATGTAAGAGTTTACATAAAACATGTTATATATACCCAAGCTTGTGTAAATTCCTTTGCAAAGGCTTAACACAACTGTTTACATAGTAGTATGGAGTTCTATTTTTACACAGATTGTGTATTTCTTACATAATTTGTGTATTTTTTTTACATAGTGTTTTCTGTGTGTAACCACAGGGAACGTGCATTTGAATCTACCGCGTTAGCACCGCACATGCAATTATGTGGGCAGTCATGCACCCCCTACATACAAGGGGTGTGTGTGGTTTCATAGACCAGCTCCCTAGTATGAAGCTTCTCTTGACATCTCTTTAGGTCTTTATAAATTGAAGATGTGTACTCAGCTGTGAAATCAAGGTCGGTTAAAAGCTAGCTTCTAGTTGGCTGGGCCCTATACAGTTGTGAATGGTGGTACTGAAGCATAGACCAATTACAAAGGAGTTTTAATAGAAATGTATAACAACATTAAAACTCACATACGGAGAGTAAATTATGTATTTGAACTTGAGTCATTTAAAAGTATTTGGATCACATACTGAATTGGTTTGATTTTATTTTGTTATGGGAAGTTGCACTGTAGGATCGCTGGCCAAGCACTGCCCAAGGCCCCGCCGCGCCAGGGGTTGTATTCTGGTTTGGTCCATAGTAGGGAGAACTTTGCACTAGCATGGTATAAGTGGGGACTTAATATTTTAATACTTTGGGTGGAAAGAAGCCCAAAGTCTTACTTTGAAAGTTAATGTGTTGATAAATTCGCACTTTAAAATCAATTTGTCATTGGGATTAGTACCAGTACCATTTCAAATTTAGTCAAAGTCAAAAGTTCAAAATAGTGTATCTTATCCCAATGTGGCTGTAAGTCACCGCGTGTAGCAATGCATGTGGCTAGATTGTAGACAACTGCCTCAGAGTCTGAAGTAAAGAAATCATGTTGCTTCATTAACCCTCGCAAAAGGCTACTTGTACCATTTCAACCCTAGGCCTATTCTAAACCATTTGCCGTGGTTTTACACCCCCAGTGACACCAAATACCCTACCAACAGACCTATAATCATTTCCCGTGTGGCTATCCTAAACCATTTCCCGTGTTTTTACACCCCCACCACCCCCCCCCCCCCCCCCCCCCCCCGGGGGCCAACATGACACCAAATACCCATACCCTACCACCAGGCCTATAACCATTTTCGTGTGGCTATCCTAAACCATTTTCTGTGGTTTTACACCCCCACCCCCTACCAACATGACACCAAATACCCTACCAACCATTTCCCGTGTGGCTTCTGCGCCATGTGTAGGGGTGCGTGTGCCGCGGCAGTGAGCCCTTGCGCAAACATGCACATGACGCGTTACCACGGTATGATTACGTGGTAGTACGCGCAACGCACAATGTTATTCAATTCTAGTGGCATTTATGAGCTAAATCTGAGAGGTTTTTTGGGTTTTTTTGAGCCAATTGTTAACCAATTTCAGTGGAATAAACTTAAACGCACTTCCCATTATTATTATTATAGACCATATTCACGCGGCAGCCATTTTCTAAAATTTGACACCCAAGCCTCGTTCTCGTTAGGTATACCTGCGTCTGCGTGACTTGCGAGGGGATGCGTAAGCCGCGCGCTTTGGTACCACGCGTCTCGCGCAGTTCTATTGTGCAGAGCGAGGCGCAGATAGACCAAACGGGAACGAGGCTTGGGTGGCATATTTTGGAAAATGGCTGCCGCGTGAATAGGATCTATCAGGCGCCACTTTGATCAGAACTAACGGAGAAATAAAGATAACAAACACACACCCCTACACCGTTTCCAGATGTATAACTAGTAAGATACCTCCTCATCCACATGTGCTTCAACTGTCAATCATGCCATGTGATATGCAAATGATAGTGTATTGAAGGTTTTGTATTTGTACAAAGGAATAACACACGCTTGTTAGTGTACAGTTATGTGTACTCTTTTATTTTAGCACCTGGCACAGCTCCTGGAAACATCATGAGTACCAGCACAAATTCCAGCCTAACTATTTCGTGGGATGCTATTCCGTGCACTGATAGGAATGGTATCATCACTGGTTATCCATATCAACTCTTACAAGGGGGCACTGAAAACGCTAAGGGTGATGCAACTGTGACATCAGTGACAATTGGGGATTTGACACCAGATACCACATATAGATTCAGAGTTGCTGCTAAAACTATTGCTGGTATAGGACAGGTGTCTAGTAGAACATTTGAAACAATGACAGTCAGTAAGTGTGAATGGATGTGAATTGAATGTCGCTTTTATCAGATAGAACTATTCATGAGTGTTACGATCAAATGGATCAGTTATTTCACTTATTTACAGGTTTTGGGTGGTTTAAAAACTGGCTGTAAGTAGCGCAACTCCAAACCTTCTCCTATACCACTAATTTTCTTTTCCCCTATCTTATATCTCTTTCTTCTCTGCATGCTTCTACTATGCAACTTTTTCCATGTTTTGTTTTGCTCTAGGTTGTAGATACAGGAGGCATTTCCATCAGCCCTTTGTCCCTAATCGCTTCCCTTGCAGTTACCCATCTCCACGTCATCGGAGACTGAGATGCATTGCAATACAGTGCATCTAGTCGCGTGCCACCTGGATAGCCAAACCTTGCGGTTATAGTGCTAACTGACGGAGCTCTGGGGGCAATGGTCGGTAGATCTAAGACTATTGGAGTAGCATGAAGGTCTATTGAACATAGCGTATTAGGTTTCAATCTAAAACATTGAGACTTGGGTAGAATATACTCATTAGTCTCGGCTGGCAAGTATTCTAGAAGAAGGACAACTTTGATAATAAACCATGCTGCAGGAGTTGCGACCGCAGTGATTATAGAAACATAAAAACCATGATGGCAAACCAAATCAACACTAGGGTTAAAGTCCCTACTAACCTAACGTCTCCGGGAGCAGACTCGGATTTTTCAAAATCAACTGATGACGGTATGCCCCCAAACCCGGAAGGGAGGAGTAAGCTTGACGGCATAGCGCGCAAGAGGAGACGACTTGCAACATG
>CM069457.1:34415757-34453315 GCA_035610835.1 Ophiura sarsii
GCGCAATCTCAATCTGTTTTAAGGGTGTCAAAGATAATAATAAGTTAACTTTGAAAGTTTAGTGTGGCAAAGGTCTAGATTATTCTAAAGAGATACACTGAGATGTTAACTAGATTCACTTTTGTTTATTGTAAAAATCATTATTAATATTTTTATTCAATGATACATATAATTATACAATGACATCAATATTTACATAATATAAGTAATAATAGTATATAATAATGACAAGTATGTACAATGTCACAATCGATTAAAACACTGAGTTATAATATTTAAGATTAATTGTAGGTCAAATGTCATACATATAATATTGCTATCACGGCTTAATTGATATACATGACATAGTTATTAGAGTGAAATCAGTCTACGAAGGCGGATTTCATTTCAAATAAGAATAATGATGAACTAGTCACTTATGCCTAGTCAGTCATTATAATTATAGGCTCATTAAAAAAGTTCTTCAGCTCTCTCTTTATAAAAAACACGTAGTTCGCGACGACTCTCAAATCTTAGGGTTTTGCAGTTTTAATTGGAAGTTTTGTTGCAAAGGTCTACATTATTCAAAAAGAGATAATTGACATTTCAAACTTGATTCATTTATTCCTACACTGAAAAATAATTGGGGGTCAGTTGGACGCTAAAACAAGTGTCAAAAAATGGGTCCTCAGTTGGCCACCTAAAGGTGTCAAATTGACACCATTATGGGTGTAAAATATGACACCGTTGGGTGTCATATCATTTGACACCTAGGGTGGTTACCTGAGGACCCATTTTCGAAACATGCCATTACACCCCAAAGGGGTGTAATATTGACTCTCTTAAGTGTCATATTGAGTTTGACACCCTAAAGGTGTCAAATTGACACCATTATGGGTGTAAAATATGACACCTTTGGGTGTCATATTCATTTTGACACCTAGGGTGGTTACCTGAGGACCCATTTTCGAAAATGGGGTGTAATATTGACTCTCTTAAGAGTCATATTGAGATAGCACATGTTAGGAGCCGGTACCGATCTGCTCCATTTCCAGACTTTTTGATAATAATTATGATACTATTAGCGTAATGTAAGACGTCCGTATGAAAAAGACGAACACTGAGCCAGATAAATCGGGCTACATGTATATGTACTGTCATATCATCGTATGCATGCATGACGAACACACATAGTACTAGTAGGTACATGCACTGACACACAGTCCAACAAAATGCTAGTCTCTGACTATGAAATGGTAATTTATTGTCAGCTTAGTTGGCGCAATATTAAACAACATGAACAAGGCTTACATTACGCTAATTGTATCATGATTATTATCAAAAATGTCTGGAAATGGAGCAGATCGGTACTTACAGTCTTACCGGCTCGTAACATGCAAACAAAATGGCGACGAGAAAACGCATGCGTTGATAGGTGATAGACGCCCATTTGGTGTCAGAATTACACCATAGGTGTCAGAATTACACCAATTGGTGTCAGAATTACACCAATTGGTGTCAGAATTACACCAATTGGTGTCAGAATTACACCAGTTGGTGTCAGAAGTACACCCATTGGTGTCAGAATTACACCAATTGGAATAACACCATTGGTGTCATGCTGCTTCGACACCTCTAAAAACCGTGAGCTTTCCCGCCAACTATTGACGCCCTTGGAGTTATTTCAATTAATCTGACACCAGTTTTGGTGTAAATCACTAATGATCACTGAAAGGTGTCCGTCGGACACTTTTAAGGTGTCACCGTAAATGTATGTGCAAACCCATATCATTGACGATTACACCAATTTTGGAGTCAAAATAACACCTTTGTAAGTGTCATTTACAGTTGACTCCAAGAAGGTGTCGCTGTGACACCAATTTATCTTTCAGTGTAGTCAGTCACTTTAGGCTCATTAAAAAAAGTTCTTCAGCTCTCTCTTCCAAACAACATGATGGAACATTCATAGTTCGCGTCAACTCTCAAATGTAAGGATTTTACAGATAAAATATGTTTATTTTGCAACGGTCTAAATTATTCAAAAAGGGATAAATTGACATTTCAAACTTGATTCACTCATGTTAGTCAGTCAATAGGCTCATTAAAAAAGGTTATTCAGCTATCTCGTCTAAAATCCATGATGGAACATTCCTAGTTCGCGTCAACTCTCAATTTTAGGGTTTTGCAGATAAAATATGTTAACTTGGATAGTTGTCAACTGAGTGCACCAACTGTGTAACTTAATAGGGAGGCAGCTTGTAGTTATCCCAACTTAGCGTAACTTACTAACGATGTTATTCTGAGAGCAAAACTGGCAAGTAACACCAGATTAGTAACTAGCGAGGTAAATATCCACATTAATCAACGTCGTCCCTTACCAAATTAATTGTCTCATGCGTCATAAGTGTATATGTATCAAACAGCAATCATATTGACACGAATGGTGTTCCGTAGAATTATAAAAATGTGTCTTCAGTCGCTACGTCAAGCGTGATTTAAATAACATGAATAATGCAAACATGTCATACCACGTCCAATCGAGCAATGAAAGTCCGTGTAAAAATAACGTCATATTTTGTGTTCGAAAAGTTTGTTACCGTTCTTTCAAAGATAAGGCCTATAATTACATTACAAACACATTTTGTGCATTTCTTGTAAATAAATGAATCAATGGTTAAATAATAAAACAGATACACTCGCCGATCTCTGTGGCGTGTGTATGTTGCCTGTGTTACGGTTACTAGCAACTGAGAAACACGGGCTCGATCCCCGTATATTCCTTATTATTCTTGGAATTTCATTTGTTTAAACTTGGTGGTGGATTATTGTAACATCATGTGTACGCCAATTGTTTATCTATTATACTCGTAAAGGCCCACGCGTTTATATTTTAATATTTTTTTATTGTTCTGTCATTTATCTATTCATTGCTTTTAATGATTAACTTCTATAATTATGTATAATATTGCTTGGTAAATAATTTAATTGACTTGAGTGTCCAGTTAATCCAAGCAAAATATTCTGATTAAAGTCACCTATTTCCTCGACATAACCATGTCAGCGTACACCTTGCAAACCTTTTAGCATTGATAGTTGCAGCAGCATAACGTTATGCTCCAACTATACTCTTGGGTCCGGTCAGGTATAAGATTTAGCGTAAATTACTCGCAAGTTACTAGCCTAGTAGCTTACCTCAGTTTGGTGCTCTCAAGATGTTTGGTCACGCCTCAGTTCCTATAGCCTTGGTCAGGCTTCTAAAATTATTTAAAATAACGCAGTTCCAGATTGTCCGTAACCAGCTGGCGTTACTAACACGGAAATCCCACCCTTCTACAAAAAGCTGAATATAGCGTGCTAAGACAAGTGACATACGATTTACGCGCTAAGTGTTTTGCAAACACGAACCCTTGCACATCCTGCATCGTCGATCTAATGTTTCACTTTATAAAACCGATGGAAATCCAACGGTTCTTCGCGGGGGTTGATATCGCCAAATATGGCAAATATGTATTATTCATAAGGTATAACATCCAATATGATATCCAATCAGTAGAGACAAGCAACCTTTGACCGGTAAACATCGTAAATATAAATAAAATTGCGCTATTACGACACTAGTGGAAGAAGGTCAACATGCACTAGTCAATGCAAGTTGTACAAGGCTTTCGGGCTTCGCCCTCACTCGAACTTCGGTCTCTTCATTTTGGGTGTTTTTAATCGCACTAAGTAAATAAGCTTATTTATTGGACTTCATTTTATTTTAAAATTAATATCAGTATTACTTAGCCCGGACTACTATTATCCGATACAAATGTTAGAAAGCCTGATGAAGGCTACAGTTACTAGCGAGTTAGCGCTATTCATCAGCTACTCGCCATTGGTGCACTCGGTCGTTTGTTTTGCAACGGTCTACATTATTCAAAAAGGGAAAAATTGACATTTCAACTTGATTCATTCATTCCTCGTCAGTCACTATAGGCTCATAAAAAAAGTTCTTCAGCTCTCTCTTCCAAAAACAATGAAGGAACATTCATAGTTCGCGACAACTCTTAAATCGTAGGGTTTTTCTGATAAAATAAGGTCACTTATGGGCCATATCCAAACTCCAGTGATTTTAAAGCATTTTTCTACCGATTTTACCCCGGTATTCCAACGAAATAGAACGAAATACCGTTGGAATACTGGGGATAGAACGAAATACCGTTGGAATACCGGGGTAAAATCGGTAGAAAAATGCTTTAAAATCACTGGAGTTTGGATATGGCCCCTTAGAAAGTGTTGTTTTACAAAGGTCTACATTATTCAAAAAGATATCAATTGAAATGTCAAACTTGATTCTTTTATTCCCAGTCAGTCACTTTGCTCATTTAAAAAAGTTCTTTAGCTCTCTCTTCTAAAAACTATGATGGTACACTCATTGTTGAAACAAAGTAAATGTATCCCTTTACAGGCATGTAGCCTACCATTGTCGACTACTGCATACCAGATCAAGGGAAAATATGCTATCAACCTAACAAATGGATGGTTTTTGGAACACTTTGAAGCAATACGTACTGACTGTTTCTGTTTGGAAGCCATCACCAGATGAGATGGGCCCAACACCACCAATAGTTTGAGCTGCGACCTTGAAGACATAGTATGTATTTGGTGTCAAGTCTTGGATGATCACAGATGTAGATGTGGTAGTAGCATCATTCTCAGTGATGACATTGCCATCTTGTAGGAGTTGATATGGATAACCAGTGATGATACCATTTGCATTACCACAAGGAGTCACATCCCAAGAAATTGTTAGGCTGGAACTAGAGCTTGCAGTTAACTGGATGTTATCTGGATCTACGGTAGGTGCTAAATAATGATACAGAATCCAAAATGATTTAAAAAAATGAAGAATCTATGCAATATTTATCTCGAGTTAACAATAGAGCTATGGTAGTACTGTCTACGGCTCATTTAGAGAACCAGACAAAGGGAAGCGCGAGGAAGAATATGGTTGTTTTCTTTAAGAAATACCAAAGCTGACCAGTGATTAATATCACCCGACCCCGCTGTGATGTAAAGAGCGATCCATTTGCCAGATTGTACACTTGTCGGGTTACTATTACACTTGCCAGGTTTTATATGATTAATGTTCATTACTGGATCTATGAGACCAAGTAATAGTTTCAGCTCTATTTGTTCACCCGTTTTAGACCAATATTTTACGCTCCCGAATGCAATGGCTATTTATTTACTATGGGTACTAATGGACCACATATGAACTTGCGGTTAAAATTCGAGAGTGTTGTGACCCTCAATCTTCTAGGGTCAATGAACAGATGAATGGATCACGTGGTATGGTAGTATATTATCGAAATAGATGACCACGTGACTTGTCAATATTAAAACAACAGTCAGGCAAGATAGACATGTGTCGCGGCATACGTATACCGACCACAACAGTCAGTCGTTAGCATGGTTAGCGCACCATGCACAGAACCCGTTCGCTGTAAAATCAATACATGTATGCGTAGAATTTCATGAGGGTCAAATAGTTTGGTCGGTCGTGCATATTGTATTAGCTGAACGATAGCCATTTTAAATTCATTGTTATGTTGTTATTTTGTAATGTATCGGACTGAAATTCAGAGTAGATGGATACAGTGTCCGAATTAAGGATACAAATCTGGTTGTTCGCATTTTATGTGTTTATTTGGTGGTTTCACTTAGTAATCTACACCCAATGCGATTATGCGCCGCGCTAGACGTCACAGTTGTGTACTGTACACAATTATGACAGTAATTTAAAACATGAATATGATACTAATAACTAGTAATCACAGTCACTCTCACCATCATCATCTTATTATTTTTAAACTTTTATTTTTTCAGTTTCAGAAGTTTCTGTTGTTGGAGCTATTACTAAACATATTATTGAGATTGAGAATCTCGACCACAGAAAACTTGAACTTGAATGTACATGTACTTAATATAGATATCACATGATATAAGTGTAAATGTTGAGTTGACAATTCAACTTGGGTTATATATTGGAATTGTTAAGGTACACGTAAGTAGGGTTAGTTAGTGTTGCTGTGCTGTTGTTGCTGCTGAATCAGCCTTCAACCCTCCACCTCTGAAGCAGATTGATCACTCTCACTCCACATCATCATGATCTGGTCATCATCATCATGATCTGGTCATGATCATCATGATCTGGTCATCATCATCATGATCTGGTCATGATCATCATGATCTGGTCATCATCATCATGATCTGGTCATGATCATCATGATCTGGTCATGATCATCATGTTCTGGTCATCACCATCATCATGATCTGGTCATCATCATCATGATCTGGTCATCATCATCATGATCTGGTCATCATCATCATCATCATGATCTGGTCATCATCATCATCATCATGATCTGGTCATCATCATCATCATTATCTGGTCATCATCATCATGATCTGGTCATCATCATCATGATCTGGTCATCATCATCATGATTTGGTCATCATCATCATGATCTGGTCATGATCATCATGATCTGGTCATCATCATCATGATCTGGTCATGATCATCATGATCTGGTCATGATCATCATGATCTGGTCATCATCATCATCATGATCTGGTCATCATCATCATGATCTGGTCATCATCATCATGATCTGGTCATCATCATCATGATCTGGTCATCATCATCATCATCATGATGATCATCATCATGATGATGATCATCATCATGATGATCATCATCATGATGATGATCATCATCATGATGATGATGATGATGATGATGATCATCATCATCATCATCATCATCATCATCATCATCATCATCATCATCATCATCATCATCATCATCATCATCATCATCATCATCATCATCATCATCATCATCATCATCATCATCATCATCATCATCATCATCAGAAATGTGGTGGGGGAGGGGGCACTTACATTAGATCAGTGTCTTACCCTCCACCCCTTTACAAACCAGAAAACTCCCCATCCCATTAGTGCAAGACTGTTATGCCCCCCCCCCCCCCCCCCCCCCCCCCCCCACTCGGCTCAAATCCAAATTTTCTTTCTGTACTTCCTACCGGTAACGTCGGAAGCAACAATATTTAGGGTGAGATGCTTTATAATGTTTCAACCTGTATTTAAAAAAAGCTGAGGGGGGGGGGGGGGGCACCCCACCAACCAGTGGCGTTACAGCCGGGGGCAGGGGGGGGGGGGCACAGTGCCCCCCCCCCCCTGAAGGTGCAGAGCAGGAAATTCAAACCTACCCACCCGGAAAAATTGGGGGAAGGGAAAAGAAGGGGGAAAGCGAAAGAAAAGAGAGAGAGAAAGGAAAAAGGGAGGAAAAAGAAAAAGGAAAAAGAGAAAAAAAGGGGAAAGAAAGAAAAGAAGAAAGGGAAAGAAAGAAAATGTCGCAGTACAAAAAGCACAACAGTCAACCAATTGTTGACTGTTGTGTTTTTTGTACTGCGAAATTTTGTGACCGTGCGAAATTTTGTGACCGTGCGAAATTTTGTGACCGTGCGAAATTTGTGATATTGCGTAATTTTGTGACCGTGCGAAATGTTGTGACCGTACGAATTTGTTTGACCCTACATTTGACCCATACATTGTTGCATTCCAACGTTTGAGTTGCCTAATGGTTCTTATTTTAGAAACGCGAGGTCACAATAAATTAACCCATTGAGTAGGGGAGAGCGGGGCTAGTCTGGCCAGGCTACTTTTCAGGCTTGCTTTGATAGCGGACTCATTTTACAAGTTAGGAAGCTATCCTATTTACAAACGAAAGCTACGTTTCTTAGCTACATATCAGCAATCTAGAACTTTTAGTAAGTGCAGAAGTAAGGAAAATAACCAACAACTAACCCCACACTACTCACGCCGGGACAGGTTAGGCAAAACCTTTTGAATGACTATAAAAGTTAGTACCATCGCTGTGATGTCTTTGGATTAATGCAACATTTTTAATGACAAATAATTTTACTTCAATTATTCAAAAACAATTATTCAAGACAAATCCTTAGCCTATGTGAGATGTATCCGGGTCTGAAGTTTTAATAGTAACTTTGCTATGACCGGTGCGACCAAATTAAACCAGTCTGATACTTTTTTCATCAGTCACGTGATGAGAAACACGGCGGACTCGGCCCGAGGGCGGACTAGCCCCGCTCTCCCCTAGTGCACAAACTCGATTAGGCCTAACTCATGATAAAACCATGTTATAATTAACACATAGTAAAACATCAATTGAATGGTTTTTGCAGTAATTCACCACATTTTAGCCTATAATTTCTAAATTGAACATTTCTGGCCCTAAGATATTACAGACATGAATGATAAAAATATGGGGATATCTGATATCAAAATATCTTGATGTGAAGAAAAACAAATCATAGCCAAAAAAAGTGATCAGAACATGTACACCTTTAATCTGCATGAAACAGGCAGTATCTCGGGGGCGAGGCGGATTTGACCGGACAGCTCAAACTACCGGGCTAAAAAGAGGTGAAGAAATGGAAAGAAAAGGAACGGAGGAGGAGAAAAAGGGGAAGAAAGGGAAAAGGGGCCCATGTTTTTGTAAAAACCTGCAAATGAAATTCCAATTTATTTGGTTTTCAAAATTGGATGTATAATGAAAGGGCTTCATAGCAGTAAAAGTAGACAAATGGAATTTCGGCGCATGACTTAATGATATAAAATAACAATAACCTTATTTAATAAAAATAGGGACAGCGGTCCCAAATAGGTCGTCCGTTTATATGGGTAGTTTGGTTGCAACTGTACTTCACCTGTTTAAATGTAATCAATGTTATATATGCAGCCACTTTTACATCTTGACCTCAGATGATCTTTGACCTTGGTATGTGACCTTTGACCTCATTAACATATGAAAGTTTCCATGATGGATCTATACCGAGGTTGGTTGCAATTGGTCATTGTATGGAAAAGAAATGGACAATAAAAAAGTGTGTACTGAATTTTACATCTTGACCTCAGATGACCTTTGACCTTGGTATGTGACCTTTGAACTCATTAACATATGAAGGTTTCCATGATGCATCTATGACCGAAGTTTGGTTGCAATTGGTCATTGTATGGAAAAGAAATGGACAATAAAAAAGTGTGTACTAAATTTTACATCTTGACCTCATATGACCTTTGACCTTGGTATGTGACCTTTGACCTCATTAACATATGCAGGTTTCCATGTTGCATCTATGACCGAAGTTTGACTGCAATTGGTTGTATGGAAAAGAAATGAGACAATACAAAAAAGTGTGTACTAAATTTTACATCTTGACCTCAGATGACCTTTGACCTTGGTATGTGACATTTGACCGAACTCATTAACATATGAAAGTTTCCATGTTGCATCTATGACTGAAGTTTGGTTGCAATTGGTCATTGTATGGAAAAGAAATGGACAATACAAAAAGTGTGTACTAAATTTAACATCTTGACCTCAGATGACCTTTGACCTTGGTATGTGACCTTTGACCTCATTAACATATGCAGGTTTCCATGTTGCATCTATGACCGAAG
This sequence comes from Ophiura sarsii, assembly GCA_035610835.1. Classification (NCBI taxonomy): domain Eukaryota; kingdom Metazoa; phylum Echinodermata; class Ophiuroidea; order Amphilepidida; family Ophiuridae; genus Ophiura; species Ophiura sarsii. The sequence continues at coordinate 34,425,289 of CM069457.1, forward strand.
TCTGATTGCAATTGGTCGTTGTATGGAAAAGAAATGAGACAATACAAAAAAGTGTGTACTAAATTTTACATCTTGACCTCAGATGACCTTTGACCTTGGTATGTGACATTTGACCGAACTCATTAACATATGAAAGTTTCCATGTTGCATCTATGACTGAAGTTTGGTTGCAATTGGTCATTGTATGGAAAAGAAATGGACAATACAAAAAGTGTGTACTAAATTTTACATCCTGACCTCAGATGACCTTTGACCTTGGTATGTGACCTTTGAACTCATTAACATATGAAGGTTTCCATGATGCATCTATGACCGAAGTTTGGTTGCAATTGGTCATTGTATGGAAAAGAAATGGACAATACAAAAAGTGTGTACTAAATTTTACATCTTGACCTCATATGACCTTTGACCTTGGTATGTGACCTTTGACCTCATTAACATATGCAGGTTTCCATGTTGCATCTATGACCGAAGTTTGATTGCAATTGGTCGTTGTATGGAAAAAAAATGAGACAATACAAAAAGTGTGTACTAAATTTTACATCTTGACCTCAGATGACCTTTGACCTTGGTATGTGACATTTGACCTCATTAAAATATGAAAGTTTCCATGTTGCATCTATGACCGAGGTTTAGTTGCAATTGGTCATCGTATGGAAAAGAAATGGACAATACAAAAAGTGTGTACTAAATTTTACATCTTGACCTCAGATGACCTTTGACCTTGGTATGTGACCTTTGACCTCATTAACATATGCAGGTTTCCATGTTGCATCTATGACCGAACTTTGATTGCAATTGGTCGTTGTATGGAAAAGAAATGGACAATACAAAAAATGTGTACTGAATTTTACATCTTGACCTTAGATGACCTTTGACCTTGGTATGTGACCTATGACCTCATTAACATATGAAGGTTTCCATGTTGCATCTATGACCGAAGTTTGATTGCAATTGGTTATTGTATGGAGAAGTAATGGACAAAACAAAAAGTGTATACCAAATTGTTGACACACACACCCCCCCCCCCACCCCCCCCCCCCCCCCCCCCACACAGACAGACTGACGACACACACGAAAGATGCTGCCATAAGGTCTCTTCCTACGGACGACCTAAAAATGAATGACCCTGGGATTTTCAAATGTCTCTAAATTATAAAGGTTTATAAAAGTTTATCTGTAATGTCATACCACATTGATTAGTTATTAAACTGTTATACTCCGCAAAGTGTGACAATATACTTTGCAAAACAAGACTAACCCGTGGTTTTTCCATATCACTGACTTTTCTATAGTAATGACTCTTTTATTTACTCTCTGACGACAGAATAGTCCGCTAAAACGGATAATTTTAATGATAGTTTGGTAGTTTGGTTGCAACTGTACTTCACCTGTTTAAATGTAATCAATTTTATATATGCAGCCACTTTTACATCTTGACCTCAGATGATCTTAGACCTTGGTATGTGACCTTTGACCTCATTAACATATGAAGGTTTCCATGTTGCATCTATGACCCAAGTTTGGTTGCAATTGGTCATTGTATGGAAAAGAAATGGACAAGACAAAAAGTGTGTACTCAATTTTACATATTGACCTCAAATGACCTATGACCTTGGTATGTGACCTTTGACCTCATTAACATATGAAAGTTTCCATGATGGATCTATACCGAGGTTGGTTGCAATTGGTCATTGTATGGAAAAGAAATGGACAATACAAAAAGTGTGTACTGAAATTTACATCTTGACCTCAGATGACCTTTGACCTTGGTATGTGACCTTTGAACTCATTAACATATGAAGGTTTCCATGTTGCATCTATGACCGAAGTTTGGTTGCAATTGGTCATTGTATGGAAAAGAAACGGACAATACAAAAAGTGTGTACTAAATTTTACATCTTGACCTCAGATGACCTTTGACCTTGGTATGTGACCTTTGACCTCATTAACATATGCAGGTTTCCATGTTGCATCTATGACCGAAGTTTGACTGCAATTGGTTGTTGTATGGAAAAGAAATGAGACAATACAAAAAAGTGTGAACTAAATTTTACATCTTGACCTCAGATGACCTTTGACCTTGGTATGTGACATTTGACCGAACTCATTAACATATGAAAGTTTCCATGTTGCATCTATGACTGAAGTTTGGTTGCAATTGGTCATTGTATGGAAAAGAAATGGACAATACAAAAAGTGTGTACTAAATTTAACATCTTGACCTCAGATGACCTTTGACCTTGGTATGTGACCTTTGACCTCATTAACATATGCAGGTTTCCATGTTGCATCTATGACCGAAGTCTGATTGCAATTGGTCGTTGTATGGAAAAGAAATGAGACGATACAAAAAAGTGTGTACTAAATTTTACATCTTGACCTCAGATGACCTTTGACCTTGGTATGTGACATTTGACCTCATTAACCTATGAAAGTTTCCATGTTGCATCTATGACCGAGGTTTGGTTGCAATTGGTCATTGTATGGAAAAGAAATGGACAATACAAAAAGTGTGTACTAAATTTTACATCTTGACCTCAGATGACCTTTGACCTTGGTATGTGACCTTTGACCTCATTAACATATGCAGGTTTCCATGTTGCATCTATGACCGAACTTTGATTGCAATTGGTCGTTGTATGGAAAAGAAATGGACAATACAAAAATGGGTACTGAATTTTACATCTTGACCTCAGATGACTTTTGACCTTGGTATGTGACCTATGACCTCATTAACATATGAAGGTTTCCATGTTGCATCTATGACCGAAGTTTGATTGCAATTGGTTATTGTATGGAGAAGTAATGGACAAAACAAAAAGTGTATACCAAATTGTTGACACACACACACCCCACACACCTAGACTGACGACACACACGAAGGATGCTGCCATAAGGTTTCTTCCTACGGACGACCTAAAAATGAATGACCCTGGGATTTTCAAATGTCTCTAAATTATAAAGGTTTATAAAAGTTTATCTGTAATGTCATACCACATTGATTAGTTATTAAACTGTTATACTCCGCAAAGTGTGACAATATACTTTGCAAAACAAGACTAACCCGTGGTTTTTCCATATCACTGACTTTTCTATAGTAATGACTCTTTTATTTACTCCCTGACGACAGAATAGTCCGCTAAAACGGATAATTTTAATGAGTTTTCGGCCGGTATCCTTCATTTTGAAGATTTCGCACGAATGTTTTAACGTTACACGCTTATACGCGAGCAATCTTGCGCGTGGTCAATTTAAAATATGCGCGCGTCTCACAGTTCACGCAATCGTGAATTTAACCGTAGTGAAAAGAATGTCGCTTTCAAGATTTCGACAACATTTCAGCTGAAAGACTGCGCGTATTGAGGCGCGTGCACCAAACCCCTTAAATGGTCCAGTATGAAGTTAAGCCCTCTTGTTAAGCTTGAATAATGAAACATTGAAACTAATACGTGCAAAGCGCGCCACAATTGGCATTTTTAATACTAAAAAGGTCTATAACGTTTTGAACATTCCCTCACATTAAAATTATGGGGACATGACCCCGTAACCCCCCCCCCCCCCCATTTGCACCGCATATGTACCTACACTTCTTCCTCCCCTACCTCCTTCTTCTCTTCTTCCTCCTTCTTCTCATCTTCCTCCTTCTTCTCCTCTTCCTCCTTCTTCTCCTCTTCCTCCTTCTCCTCTTCCTCCTATTTTTTAAACTCTGTATTGAAAATGTGACTTTTGAAAAGGGACTAATTTTCTTTAAATGGCGCTAATCATGGTTTATCTTTGTTATTGCTAGTAGTAGTGCATTTTATCACCAATATATCATTTACCCTAAAATTAAATGCTTTTTAATATCTCACGTGCAATATTTTTAATTTATATTGCATTTCTGTGGTTTTTAATTTGGCGTGGTTACTTTGTGCATATACTATGGTGTGTTTAATGTTTATTTTTCTCTATCTGCTTATATTTTGTGTATATATTGTTGATAATGATATTGTTGTATTACCACCCGACACCATAAATAGGTTGACAAGGGAAGCCAAGGTGTAGCGGAGTTTCTGTCCGACTCGAAAGGTTGCATTTATTTTACATACAAAATGTACTTTTTATTTCAAGTGCAGCATAAATTATTGAATTTCACGTTTTGGGGACGGAAAGTTCCCATCGACCCTCATTCATCCGAACAGTGAGATACTCCGGAGAATGTACAATTCACAAATCATATATAATTACTCAATGCAATTAAAATTGATATACATACAAAAGGCCATCCATCAAAAGGATTTCATTATACCAACAAAAGGATTTCATTATACCTACAAAAGGATTTCATTATAACTACAAAAGGATTTCATTATACCTACAAAAGGATTTCATTATACCTACAAAAGGCGATCCACCAAAGAATTTCATTTAACTAGAATTTGACAAGGATCATCAGCGCAGAAATGTTCTACCTAGACATCTTACGGACATTATTACCTGTGAGAATTTCCCAAGTAGAGATCACAAGCATCTCATTATTGCCATTTCTTAACAATTACACAACATATATTTGACGGTCTATTTTTGTAATTCTGTATTTAAATTTATCAACTACTATAGTAAGTGCTATAGTTATCATGATTGGTAATTATACAACTAGTATTTTTTAATTCATCTTAGCAATGTATTTATACTAAATAATAATTAACTTTTCATTGCAAATATAAAGATACACGCCAAAGCACTATTATGAGTAACAAGGTGTGGGAGGGTGGGAAAAGACAAATCACACCATCTAGCGTCACACCAAACTAAATTTTAGACGACCTTCCGATGAGTCGACCACAGAACGAATGAATGTACTAGCGTTGCCAAGAACTGGCATTCGCCGCGGAGGGAATAATTACATGCGCCACTGGCTAAGAAAAGACCTGACCACGACGTCAAGTACCAACGGACCGTCCCATTATAGTGCGGGTGGTAAAATGAATTTGTTCGTACGGGCCTCACAAATTCTGATTATTGTATACTGGCCGCAATTCAGTTCATGACTCCTATGGCCTTTTTTAACAAACCTTTTATGAATGAACGAATGAATGAATGAATAGGTGAATAGGTGAATGAATGAATGAATGAATGAATAGGTGAATGAATGAATGAATGAATGAATGAATGAATGAATGTTATGTTTAGTATCAAAATGTGCCTAAAAGATTCATTGAAATGTACATCTTGCCTGTTTGGTAAAAATATAATCGAAAGTTACTTTAAATGACCTAAACAAAATGTACGACTTTCTTTTGTTGAGCACTTTAGAATGTGCATATGGAATGTCCGATAGTAGGTATAGATTCATTCACCACACTGAGACTAAAAACCGTGACTTGTGTCTCACGACCCTCTCACATCCCAGCCAGTTCCCACTGCGTCACCACAGGGTTTTTGATGCGCTTAGCATGGTGTTTTGAGAATGTGTCAGCGTATAATCCAAGCGTCGGCCTGATCGCAGCAGAATTTGAAAGGGTTTTAGTGACCTTGACTTATAAATGGACAATTTCGGACAGTTTTTTACGCAAAAGTAGTATCTTTCGCAAGATTACTATTTTCGGTGGGTTTATTCGTCCAACAATAGTAGTTTGGCCAAAGATACTCCTTTTGAGGGCAGCACCGGTTGCAGATGACTAAATCAGTACCTCTATAAAATAGTTGCCTTCATTGATTACAAGCGCACATATTAATTTATAATGCACAGTTTGATAGAGTTTGTATGATCGCTGACTCACCTGCTTCACTTGTTCTTAGATAGGGAGCTATATACACAGCACTTCCATTGTTATATCCATATCGTACACCATAGTATTGTCTTGCTTGCACAGCCACACGATATGTGGAGTATGGTAACAGATTGATCAATGTGGCAGAGTGTTGATAAACTTCAAAAGAGTCGGGATCACCGTCATCTTGACGATTCCAAATACCCCAATCTATCACCTGATAGTCAAATTGTGGATCCTGACTAACATCTCCTGCATCGCATTGTCCTCTGTTGATTAGTTGATAGATCACCCGGAACTCATCATCAGCGCCTGGGTCATAACATCGCCATGATATAGTCAGTTGTGTCGATGAGACTTGAGGGGTTTGCAGATTGCTAGGTTGACATTGCGCTATGTATGGAAACACATTAAAACAATATTTTACTAATCCGTTCAAATAAAAATAATCAATGGTACTTGAACAATCTTGGAATCAATAGTGACCTAAAGTGGGAAAGTTTTTTGTTTTTTTTAATCCGCAAAACCATATATGCCCAAATATAAATAACACAATTGTTTTCATTATTTTGCAGGTTGATACTGTTAATATGTCCCCATTTTTATTGTTGGAATCTAAACAATGAGCAAAATGTCATCGGTCGCTTTCGGACAGTTGAACACATTATTCACTGCGCCATCATTCGTCACCTAACGGCTCATCACATCCTTTCAGACGCCCAGCATGGCTTTACGAAACGCCGTTCTTGTGATACACAACTGATTGTCACTATAGACGACCTGGCCAAAGGAATTGACAACAAATCATAACTGATGTTGTCCTTCTGGACTACGAGAAAGCGGTTGATAGAGTTTAGAGTTCACCGCTACCTCTTGCTGAAAGTCAAACACTATGGCGTACATGGTAGCATCTTCCAATGGATCAGTGACATCCTTCACTCCAGATCACAAGTCGTGATTGTTGATGGACAAACAAATTCCCAATCTACAGTGACATCTGGAGTTCCTCAAGGCAGTGTATTAGGACCCTTACCTTTCCTGATCTACATAAACGAGTTGCCCCTATGTGTCAAATTATCCACTACCAGATTATTTGCTGACGACAGTGTCCTATACCGCCATATCTCTTCCATTGCTGACGGCGTTAAGCTCCAAGAAGATCTTGATGCCCTCTAAGTCTGGGACAGGAAATGGCTCATGAGGTTCAACGCCAGCAAATGCCAGGTCCTTCACAGTGGCGTAGTTAGGTTATTCAGAGGTTTTTTTTCGAATTTACACCTATTTTTGGCACGATAGAGGTACATTGGCACTAAACAAGCTTGTAGCAAAGAATGTTGCAGTTTGCGAATTTTTTCATCTGTGTACTTTTGACCATCATGGTTCCATGATTCCTGTGGTCAAATGAACCGACAGTGCCAATCTCAACCGACACGACGTCAATATTGGGGCGATCGCTCCCCCCCCCCCCCTTCCCCTCTGGCGACGCCACTGGGCCTTCACACCGGGCCTTCACATCACCAACCAGAGGATACCTATTACATCTGATTACACTGTGCACGGTCGAGTCTTAGATGTGATCTCGTCAGCCAAATACCTTGGTGTTCATCTGGACAGACATCTCAACTTCAATTCCCACATCGATGCCATTGAGTAAGTTAATGGCATCAAGTTTAATAATCACTTGTTCATACACTCTTGTTGAACCAATCAGAAGCAAGAAACTAATATATGTGGAGTGCATTGACAATGTCTAATTGCACTCCGCTTGTGCGCCGGATACAAGGCGTGCACCTCACTCTTTGTTTTGGTTTTGTTGTTCAAGCAGCACGAATTCACCAATTTCATTGCGGGTGTTCACAAACCTGTTAACATATTTGTATTCGTTATTATATAGATCAAAAGTATGCTCAAAATGTGTATAGTCATGTATGAATTAATGTCAATACATGCATATTTTTTGTTTTTCAAATATTAGACAAATCAATGCATAGTTGCCTGTAAGGTTGAGCCCAAGTTTGATTGGTTGAACTGCAATGACGCTAGTATTAGTAAAGTTCCACCCATGCTGGGGGACCTTGAGTGGGAGCGGTGGAACTAGAAACAAGCCTGAGGGGCTGCAGTATTGCCACATGACTTTCCACACGTGGTGATTTTCCGCCCGATTTGGGCTAGTTTTCAAACTAAAATCTGCTCTTTGGATAATATAATGGGTTTTTTTTTCTCGAAATTTGAACATTTGTTTTTATAAAATATGATATAGCACTAGTTTTTATGACAAATTGAAATTAAAAGTTGGAATTTTTTATCACAAGAACATTTTCATAAGAAGTATATAGAGCTTCTAGTTACACCAACGCAGCAAAGCCTTGAGCTATGCTTAGGATAGCGGTGGAAATGGTAGCACGCGTGCTGACTAGACACAGTTGGTGTAAAATAAATCAGATAAATGGTGTAGGAGGGGATGATTTATTACCCTGGATATGTCATCAAAGACGTGGTCAAGAAAGTTGGATTTTATACAGGGCACGGAACCGTAATGGGATTTTAGACCCATATATTTACAAAAAATGGCTTTGAAAAGGGGTCATTCATTTACCAGAGAGTAAAAAATAGGTCCCTATTTGGCGGCACTCATATATATATAATTAACTATAGGTGTTTACGCCTGGTGATTGTTCAACCGATTTATTTTTTTTAAACTCAAACAACTAAAATGTCTAACCTGCCTTTTTTGTTCATGATAATTCGTATGTTACAAACTAAAGAATTCTCAAATACACACCCCGAAAATCATAACATTTATTAAGTATTTGGCATTATTGTAGTAGTATCAACTTTGTATTCCTCATGATGATCAGATGCAGAAATGAAGAGAAAAAAATCACGTAACTTGAATGCACAGTTTGTAACTTTACTCCCATCAATTCGCTTGAGTGTCTTTTTACACCGATTTGTGACAAATATGGCTATACATTATAAGTACATTTGTTTTATTTCAAATATTGATACATGTGTCTGTTCAATTCTCTGTATAATAAAATAAGATGATTTGCCCAAATAAATACGCTTAATTACCATTAACAAAATGTTTTCGATATATTTACCTGATATTCCCACGACACAATTCAAGAGGACAAGTATTACACGGAAGCACCATATTTGACTAGGAATATCGACGACAGTGATGTGTGTAAATGAATGTACATGTATACATTTTCGAATTCTTTTATTTAAAACCATACAATGTATGCAAAAATCAACGATCCGTGAGGACAATTAAACATGTAGGGTAGTGGGTTCATGGTTAGTTTGACACACGTGAGGTCAATATTTCACACAATAGCTTGACTATTACTCCAGTCCTATATGGCTAAATCATGAAAATAAGTTATGTTATGAGGATCGTATTCTTATGTTGTTGTGTTTGTTTGATTTTGTTATGTATACGGTCACGGACACTTTGTTGGTTATATTGTAAACTTTTAGGACATTCCCTGCGAGGAGTTGGTTGGTCTTCAGATGAACTATACGCTTAGGGGGTGGCTTGAAAATTGTTCACGTGTGCTTGCATCATAGTTATCCACCACCCCCGGTGACCACCCCCGGTGACCACCCCGTGACCCCCCCCCCCCCCCCCCCCCCCACCCACGTGACCCCCGGTCACATGAACCCTTGAGCAGGTGTATGTTAATAAAGCTGGGAGTATAAGAATGATTTTATTAAGGCGCCGTATCTTATCTATTGCTGCGATGTCGATGTTTTATGAGGTTAAACACGTGATTTGTCGTCAAATGTGTACACATACTCTGGTATATGTATAATCAAGTTTGAAGCAAGGTAAATCCCAAATTCTGTCAAACTTAACATTTTGATATTTATTTACAACTTTAACAAGATTGTGTTGCTTTAAAAATAACTCTTACCAAATAGTATTATATTTTGAATTGATCAGCCATTACATTTAAGGCAAACTTACAGAATTTACCAAAATCAGCCAATTTCGTACACATTTGTCAACTGCTAATGCTAAATTTGTTTAATACTGAAAATGTTAATTAAATGAGTGCATAGACTTTCGCCAATAGATTGCACTACTATCATATGATGGCTGATGATATAAAGTCAAAATCATTGGGATTGTGCTATGTATTCTCATAACATTCCTGATGCAAGTGGGGTCGGTCGTAGGTTACACCATTGAACAATTTGCACCGGTACGTCATACCCCTTAAAAATGTATATACGTCCGACCCCCCCCCCCTTTTTTTTCTTCATGTGTCAATATTATTGCAAAGATAGCTGTGGAATTATTTTCTTCTGCATTGTGTAGACGGAGGTCTCATACAAATATCCATACATAGGAAATATCAAAGATCTCTAACATTTCACAGAGTTTAGGGTTGTCCAAATCTTGTGTAGAAAATATGGTCCGTTGCGTACGTCCGACCCAAGGGTGTTTTTGTAACATATATCTCATTTATCAAAATTGATGGCTTATAATTGTTGGTGGAATTATAGTACTGTGAGAGGGACATATACATGTACAACTGTGTAAACTTTCCACTTATCTCTAACACTTGGTATATTCATATTCACAACTTAGAAGTGTGCGAAATGTTCGTCCGATCTTACCGAATGACCCAGTGATATATCGGCTAACACACAATTGTAGAATAAATGCGCGTTACTTCCGTTTAGAATAGCCATGCAAATCATGTATTTACTTACCTGTAACCAGGGTATGGCTATAGCTCAGCAACACCAACGTCAACAATATAAAGAGTCTTGAAAGAAACATCATGGCGTCATCGTTTCGCTTAATAGCGTAACCATTAGAATGGTAAATACAATTATAACACGAAACACACTATTTATAATATAAATCCTGAATTTTAATATCCGCTATAAGGAAGTACACTTCACGCATGTGTTGGAAAAGGTCTATTACTATTCTATGACTTTTGCATTTATATCCTAATCTAGAGTTGTATGAAACGTTATTCTCAGTTCAGTGAACAAATACCAATGAACTTGGATGGACGGAATACGTGGTACACTATGTACATACTGCAAATGGCGCCCTCGGTGTCTGGTTTAGCGTTTAGGTACAGGTTGTGTATGAACGAAGCTAATTTATCTAGTTACTGTATATCTGATGATATCGATCATAGAAGTGAAAACATCACGGGTTATTGCCATTGATCGAATGGTGAAAAAACGAGATATTTAAAAAAAAAACCTGGTCAAGTCGAAGAAATAATTAACAGAGGACACAGGTAAATAAAAATAAGAATTAGACAGTGTAAGGTATATTTCAAAACTTATTTGTGCGTATTAAATAAGTGATTTTATAGATGTTTGTAATTGTAACGGCGGTAAAGGTTTGAAAGTGTACACATTATTATCATCATTTCATGCCTCGTCTGACTAGACTTGCTTGAGCCTGATCTCCGAGCCTCTAAGTCCCTAGATCACATATTGGGTTTCCGAGATATGTCTCAGCGATTGGTCGAATCCAACGAAAAGTGTACACGTGATGTTCAGGCCTATAATAAAATAATCTATATCTTGACAATTTTATTTTTGTGTTATACGTATCCGCCTCGATGAGACGGTTCGCGCCATATATAATATGACAAACTTAAATTCACAATTGGGCGTATACGAGCAATAAACCTGCTATTTTCTACCCTTTTTGCAAAATAGTTGTTAAGGTTTTTTGTTAGACATATAACCGTTTAGATGAAAACGAGCTTAAGTGGTGATAATTTTGCCCTGTTTGATTGCTGGATATCTCAAGAGTGCCTCTTTTAATTTTTGTTACTTTAGTTCAATCCCCTGAATTGTTGTGATTTTTTTCGCTGTGGTAAGTGTTGACGTTACCTACAAATACATGTTTTGTTAAATCTCACTTTCGGGGAAGAATTCGCATGAGGTAGAATAATTTGTGCTGTAAGGAAGTCTAAATATATTAAATACTTAAATGCATTGTCCCCATTCAAGTCGATTTTTTGATAAAGCCGTTAGAAATTTTAAAAGCGGAAACGATCGGTTTTGTAAAAAAAATGCATTACCTCCGAATACCTATTTATAACACTGCCATTTTGATATAAACACAGATTAGTGAATGATATATATAGAATGAGCGAAGTGTGATACAATTTACATGTGTGCCACGTTTTATCATTTTGAAAGCAACATTTTTTGAAATATCAGCAATAAAAGGCTGTATTCGTAGGTAAATTTAAAATCTGAACTGTTACCTTCAAATACAAATGACGATACCGTGCTACTTTAATCCAGTCGATACAAGTATGTTACATACTTGTATCGACTGGAATAAAGCAGAAGCATGCGCTGCGTTTGGCAAGCAACGGAGAAGTTTCGCATCAATCTTTTATCATTTGTATAAGTAACTTTTCACAAAATTCTGTAGTTTGTGCACAAGTGCATTAATAATATGTTGTTGTTTTAAAATTTGATTGCATATAGCCTCCCTCTGTCTCAATCGTATTAATCCTATTAGTGTAGTTGTTTATGCTATTCACACAAAGACATCCTCTGACAGTTGATTTAAATCGCAATAGGAGTGATTAATGTTCATACAAATATTCAGTAACAGCATCTCGTGCATGACTTTATGTTGTATTCGGAGGTAACATGTATTATACATGTTACCTCCGAATACAACATAAATATGTAGGCAACATTCAATAATATGCACGGTGCATATTAACCCCAGACTATCTTATTTTACATAAAAGCAGGGCGCAATCATACAATCTGACTGGATATATTATTATATTTATATTTGGAGGGGTAAAAATAATATTCCTTATTCAACGAAATTGGAAGGTGTTGATTTAAATAAAATGCATGGTGTAATCACACTGTTTTTGCCGAGAACATATTTTGTGTTGGTGTTAGAGTGAATGAATGATATTTATATCCATAGATTACACGTTGATCGTCTTAAAATGGATACATTTAGACATAACATCCATGACATTTCGGTTTCATAATCAATATTTTCATATTCCATTTTGTATTCGTAGGTAACTTATATATATTAGTTAATGGGCATGGTACAATTCCTGCATTGTTTGTCACTTTCATTCGCACCTAATATTATATAAATATTATGTAGGAATGTATAAGACGGGAAAAATATTATTTGGTTCGTAATATTGTTTTAAACCAGCTTGTCGATATGATGTATGCGTAGTTAACCAATTCCCCAGGAATTGCAGAGCAGTGACTACTGAGGTACTTAATATTGGCCATTATTGTAGTTGTATTTGAAAATAGAATTCATGTGTAACAATATAAAATAACTTGCTTCATTTTTGCTCTGGCAGGTTGTGTAATGTCACCGAAACGTATTTTAAGTAAACAAGAAATTCAGTAAAACCTTTTTATTTGTTTAAAGGTGTGAGGGAATCGAGGGTAGGCCTATACTGATTTCAGTCTTAAATAAAAAGAAATTGCTCATGAATAATGCTTCCGACATTTATTTCTTAGTGTAATTGAACTAAGCAGTGATTGATTTAAAAAAATTATAATGAAAGACACAATATCTCTGTCGTGGCAAAACTTATTAGATTAGTGTTGTGAAATCAAACAACATTGAATTTCTAAGCATAAAATTCCTATTTTGTCTACATCTGACAAAATATATCATAATGGTGATTCTATGTCAAACGGGGTCTGCCTCCGGTTGAAACTCGATAAAGACTGACTATATATGTACGACATTCAGAATGATACAAATACCAAACTATGAAATTATATCTTAATTCTAATCTGACAACTGAATGTCTCAGTGCTGAAAGTTGTATGTGCTTTATTCCGTTGTGGACTGAAAGGCAAAATATTTGAATGTTCTAGACTTTGAACATGTTAGGCTCATATTAAACTTATATATATAAGGTCTGATATGAAATTATTTCAAAGTATATATTAAATGAATCAAAAAGCGATCTGGCTTTCGTGTTTAAAACAGCTATTCAAAATTATAACTTCCAGAAGACCTCACTTGCCTCCTTTATTCAGAACACATTGAGGAAGGCAACCGGTTGTTTTATTGCTTAAAACAAATAACCTGACATTCAAGACTATGAATTACAGGCAAATCAAACTGTTTGCTTAAAGGAAACCGCTCGCTTTCTAATTAAAGATGGCTCGGTGAACTATTCAATAGTTGATTCGATCCAATACTTTGGATTCACACGGAAACTGAAACGTTCATTCAACAGGTTCTTAAATACTTTGGGATTGTATTATTTAGCGTTATTTCAATTTTGGCCAGCTAAAATGTTAAGGAAAACCGTTGAATATTGCATTTTATTGCTGCCAATTGGCAGCATTCAAAGCTGCCAATTGGCAGCTTTTAACGATTAATAGTATTTTGACCAGGAAAAATCAAAGTATTGCCGAATCATTGTATTTATGAACATATTTTGGCAGGACAAAATATTAACAATTATCAAAAGCTGCCAATTGGCAGCTTTTTGGCAGAAGCTGCCAATTGGCAACAATAAAATATAGATTTTAACGGGTTTTTTTGGTATTTTGGCCAGTGAAAATCGATAAATCACCAAATAATACATATAATAAACAAAGAGTAATTAAGTTCTATTAGATATTTATCCTCGCGACATGAGAGACCTAAGGAACTAACTACACACAGAATACATCAAGAACCACTAAACTTGTTAAGTAGAGATTACAAGGCTGAATGATCACGAGGCTGAATGATGTTTCTTAATTAAGTTTTTATCATGTTTAGTTTTAATGATGAACATGCTTTTTACCAAATTAGATCAGTAATTATATTAGCATTACTAGCGAGTTAATTGATTGTTTAACTATACCTTTACGAAATTTTAACCCAGAACGATATGTATGTTGTCATCATCTTGCCCTAAATCAGATGTTAAATATTACACACTGCTGACTGTTTTGTAGAAGTTAAACGCACATTCTTAATAATTGAAAGTCAAGCAAGAAAGACACTAACAAAATTGGATGATCAGATACGTTAGCATAATAAAACATTTTCTGCCATAATTATCATGTGTAAAAGGTTAATTCTATTCAATATGCCTTTAACATCAAGAATAATAACTGTATATATCTATCACTAGTGAGGTTATTGATGCTTAGAGTGTTTTCTTTTATATCTTAGAAATAGGAACATGGTTTTATATTACCGTATTTTAATGTTTAATTGGTTAATCTTGCTGTTTTATTCGAATGTTGAATATTACGCAATTCTGATTGTTTTGTAAAAGCAGCGCTGAGTGCACATTTTTGAATCTACTTATAAAGTCAATCAAGACACCATTTTGATACGACATTCCCCCTCACACGCGATTCAGGGCATAAAAAACTACGTCGAGTACAATTTTGCCCTTAAACCTATGTCAAATCAACAAATCCAACTGTTCTTAGTCAACGAAGTTGAAGTTGAGAACAAATGTGTTACCTACGAATACTTTGATTATTGCAATGTAAGCTACCGTGTTTTAAGTCTTAACATGTTTTTCTCTTATAGGAATGCTTAAAAATGTTGCCTGATATATTGTTCTTAATAAACCTTTTCAAAATTACAACTGACAGTTAGATATTGTATATTTTTTTCAACATTAAATTAATATTCTAGTATCTATTTAAAGTATACTACTGGGAATATGTTCATAATATTAGGATTTAAACATGTTTTAACATGTTTATTTAAAAAAACAAATATTGTTAACAGCCCTGCATAATTATTTCACCCCAAAATGTAACATAAATTAAGTAGAACATTAATTTATTACAGTTTTACTTCTATTACCTACGTATACATTACCTGTTACCTTCGAATACCAAATTTCCACATTCCTCTATGTACTTAGGTTTTGGGCGCATGCTCAAAATTCTAAATTTTACAGAAAGGGTCATTCCTCCTCTTTGAGGTACATGAAAACAAATGTTCATTAAAATCATCTTGGTGAAGTACACAAAGTGACTCAACCTCATGTTACAAAGTATTGAGAGTCTGCAAATGCTACCTAACTCTGTGAATCTAAAATTTAAACAAAAAATGAGCACCTGGACAAATATGATCACTTTCTATCAGCATTAGCATCTTCTGAATACAATACAATCACAAATTTGAATGAAATATGTAAATAGGTGGAATAATCATCACGTGATCAAAATATGGTACTTGTATTTGTAGGTAACATTGAGAAGTGTACCTTCAACTTCATCATTCCGCCACGTAATCAATTGGAGAGATTAGTGATGGCACTTTTTTTCCATACAAGCTTGATATGTTGACTTTGAGTTGGGAAAAGGAATAAGAGATTGAAGAATTTTGAAACTTGACCCTAAAATTCTAGCCGTGGACACTTTTCGTTGGATTCGACCATATACTACGTGTTCTTAGTAAAGTATACTTAATTAACCGATTCGTATACCTTAAACAAGCACAGCATTATTATAGTAATGTATGTTAGCAATCCAACAGTATATTAATAAGTATCGAATGATATTGACAGATTTGCCAAAATTATTTCAAGCTCATATACGTGGACGCCTAAAGTAAGCGTTACTTGTACGCTAAACCCAGATTATCACATACGAGTAATACACTATACAGGGTGGGTAAACACCCTGCAATAATAGACACCAATAATACATCTTGTTTCCGAAACCCTGATGAAGTTTGGATATTCTCAAACCTTGCAAGAAAGACAGACTTGACGGTGACATTGTGTGGAAAAATAAAGTTAATTGCATTTGGTGAGCCTTTGTACTGCGGTTATACCCAATATACATGTTTCTAATACGTATTCTTTCCTTACCATGTTTGAAAGATTCTACGTTTCAACTTGGTTTTGAAAACAAGATGGCTTATTTCAACTTTTGCAGTGTTTTGTTCACTCACCCTGTATTGTGGATGACCCATGGTACACATACCAATGTTAAAATATCCTTATTTATGTTGAAACATTGCCATGTCCGATATTTCACTCCTCTACACAATGACGTAACTTCACAGGTGCAATATTTGTGACGCCATCAACCAGAATGAGTCGGATGTCGGTAATAATGATTTTGAGTTACAGGCAAAAAGAAGTCACAAAGTCATATGTATTACTTTGTTTTCTCAGTTCGTATTTTGTTTGTAACTTAAAAACTAGAAATTAAAGTTCAGCGGAGTTTGGACCATAGGCCTACTGTAGCATTTTCCATCTGCTTTCATTAAAATGGTGAACAAATATCAAATTTGAAAACTGCAGACATGTAACTCTTTTCGCTTGATCATGTCACATATAAGTACGCCTGCTAAGTACATTATGTATTATAGGGCTTGTTGTTTTTCTATCCGAGTATGTGCCATCGGCTACAGTGTGTATTTCAATCATATATGACGCAGTGTCGTAACGTCACTCACAGTTCCGTGAAAGTGTAACAGGCTACGTAATTGAAACTTGGTACACTGTACGGAGACGTCTCTATAGTCCGAAGGTTCTGTAATCCGAAGTCTCTAAAGTCCGAAGGTTCTATATTCCGACGCACGGAATTTATCATTCGCTACTCCGAATAAGATAAAAGGTTCTTTAGTCTGATAAAATAGGGTTCTCTATTACGAAGGTTCTCTAGTCCGAATACAAAAAGGTTCTACAGTCCGACGGTTATATAATCCGAATATAAAAAGGTTCTACAGTCCGACGGTTCTATCATCCGAAAATAAAATGGGTTCTATAATCCGAATTTTTAAAAGTGTAAAAAAAAGGTTCTTTAGTCCGAATAATAAAAAGGTTCATTAATCCGAATATTGCGAAGGGTTCTATAGTCCGAAAACTGGTAATGGGTTCTCTTATCCGATAAAAAAGGTTCTCTAGTCCGAAAAAAGGTTCTATAGATTCGAATTTTAAAAAGGGTTCTCTTGACCGAAAATGTGTCACTGTTCTTCAATCCGAATAAGCTATATAAATCGGACTATAATAAAACCCGTATTAAGATTCGGACTAAAGAACCATTTTTTATGATTCGGTTTAAAAAACCCATTTTAATGTTCGGATTAAAGAACCTTTTTCATTAATCGGATTTTAGAACACGTTCGGACTAAAGAACCGTTTTTTATTTTCGGATTAGAGAACTCTTTTCATTTTCGTATTATAGAACCTTCAGATTATAGAACCTTAATTATTTTCGGACTGTAGAACCTTAACTGTTATCGGATAATAGAACCCATCGGACTATAGAACCTTCGGACTATAAAACCATCGGACTATAGACATATCCCCCTAAAATCGCGGCCCATCCTTACCCAATATCAAACATTGAAAAGCATCATTGTATTTAAATGCCAATAGTGATATTGGAATATCCAGGCTAAGTCAATGTTCTCAATACGTATCACAACTACTGGTATGCGTGTATGTGTCATCGGCTCAAGTAGCTGCGCGTTTTTATTTATATACTGCAATCAGTAAACAAGTAATTGAGAACCTCTACGCTGTACGCTGGGTGCATTTATCTTTTTCCCGGTATTACCAATATAGTACAAAACAAGTAAAAACCTTTACTCTGGAACCTGGCGTATAATATCGCAGCTCAGCCTTACCCAATATTACAAACATAATTATTATTAACAACATTTAACACAAAACAAGATGAATATGTCATTGGCAATATTGGAATACTAAGGCAATGTTCTGAGTGTATATGATTATATGAGCTTCCTGATGGGAACGCCGTATCACAAGTATAAGGTATTAAAATCGCAGCTCAGCTACACCCAATATCAAGCATAAATTGAAAAGTATAATTGTATTTATAATTATAATTGTATTTGTATGTCATTGTTAATATTGGAATACCCTAATAAGTAAAGCAATATTCTGAGTATACCGGTTTTTTGGACCTCCGGGGAATGGCGGATGACAAATACGCGGGGTGTGTATGCGTGATACGAATATCCAGAAGATACTAAATAATATCTGTATTTTTTTATGGAAACAGAGTTGTTCATCTAGTGAAAGCATTTAAGAGAACATTTGAAAGTTAAAAGATTTCATATGTGGGCGCGGAATTCACCAAAATAGATGAACAAAAAATCAAATACATAAACCTATCAAGTACATACCTATACACCTACCAACCGTATTATACAATATCAATCCATAATACACAGGATGGTGTTAGGGGCTGAATAGGCGCAAGCCCAAAGTGGCGCAAACATTGTATATAATAAGGTTTTATTTTGAAATAAATCCATATATTTATTTACATTTGAGTCATTATATTTTCGAGCAGGGCTCTGAAAATGTCACTGACCATTTAAAGCATCGCTTTACCATTTAATTATACATTTGCGTACTGAGAGGCGCTTTTGTCATCAGCTATGTTCCTTTAAGCCCTGGTAGAACTGCTCTTCCTCCAACGCGTCTAAGTAAGACCTTGATACTCTGATTCCTGCTTGATGTTGACATCTTCATAAGCTGATCCATCACTTGGAGCTCGAGGAGACATCTTGGTCTCCTCTTTAATGTTGACATCTTCGTAAGCTGACCCATCACTTGGAGCTCGAGGAGACATCTTGGTCTCCTCTTTAATGTTGACATCTTCGTAAGCTGACCCATCACTTGGAGGTCGAGGTGACGCCTTGGTCTCCTCCTTAATGTTGACATCTTCGTAAGCTGACCCATCACTTCGAGGTCGAGGTGACGCCTTGGTCTCCATAGCTATGTTGACTTCATATCCAGTCTCCATGGTTTGTAAACGTTGTCGTTGTTTTGCCATCATCTCCTTCTTGGGGTCAATTTCATCATATATTTCATTCTCGTCAATTGTTGTTTCCTTTGGTGTTTCCTTCTCCGAGGTTTTTCTCCATCTGTGTTCAAAAGTGCATATATTTAAAATAGTAGTAATTGCAATAAGAACATACCATTGTTTGAAAATGAAGCCTACCTTATAATCCGATGCGATAATTAAACGAATGGCATATATTCGCGGTGGTGGTGGTGGTATTGGTGGTGTCGATGGTGAGGGTTATGATGGTGGTAGCAGTGGTCAGCTATTTTGGAAACCACTTGTCATTGTTGTTGTTCTTATTGTTGTTGCTGCTTTTTAAAATAGTTTTTGTTTTTGTTTGGATCCCAAAAACATTACAATATATATGGAAATAGTTTTTACTGAGAGACATTATTCGTTTGTTACATACCTGCAATAGAAAACCAACGCAGTGAAGACTATAACTGCAACGAGGATAACCGCAACGACGCCCCCTATAACAGGACCCAACTGATTAGCGGGACCACTAGGAACAGGAGCTACAATACAAGGTGGTTGATACAATATACACAGCAATACGATTAATTTCCATACGCTGTGTCTCAAAAAAAAAGTGAAGTGTCACCCTATTTCAAATGTAAACAGACCAACTACTTGTTTATTATTGGTGTTTTAAACTATGTCGAATATGTACCAAATGTATATGTCTTAAGATTTATCATCTCATTTCAGTTAGTACCTTATATTATGCTGAAACGATATTAGTTGTAGTTAACGAACTACTTACTTAGCTTATCAAAGAACTATCATGACTGCCAATTAGCTCTTAAGGGGGGTGTGGACTCTCAGGTACAGCCTCCGTAAATCTGCCGTAACTTCTTCAATATTCATTTAATCTTTATCAACGTATACAGTTGTTTGCAGAAAAGGGTTCAATGAATCCAACCATGATAATGAAATTGAACATTTTTGAAAATATATATATAAAAAACATGTTTTTTGACCCATTTTAGGTTCTGCAAAGATAACTCAAAATATTTTTTGTCAAATGTTGTCATACTAGTTTTATGATAATCCTGATAACATTCCCCAGGTTGCTTTGTTTTTAATATCTTATTGTTTTTTTGAGTTATAGACCAAAAAGTGCCAAAAAATTGATTTTTTGCTTTTGGAGGTAAAATTGTTTGACACTTTTTGGTCTATAACTCAAAAAATAAATAAGATATTCAAAACAAAAAAAGTTATGGCAGTTTTACGGAGGCTGTACCTGAGAGTCCACCTCCCCCCCCCCCCCCCCCTTAACATCTCAACTCATTTTTTTTAAACGTCCATAAAAGAAGAAAAATACTGGAGGTAACTGTAAACATTATGTTTCAAGACAGATCCGTAAACAGGATAAGAAAGGATATTGGCTTATATTTAAATGTGATTTTCATGCTTTTGGAGGTAAATCTTTTTGACACCCTTTTTTGGTCTATAACTCAAAAAATAAATAAGATATTCAAAACAGAAAAGGCACCTTGGGGAATGTTATCAGGATCATCATAAAACTAATAATGACAAAATTTGACAAAATATATTTTGAGTTATCTCTGCAGAACCTAAAATGGGTCAACAAATGTGTTTTTTATAATTTTTTCCAAAATGGTCAATTTCATTATTATGGTTAGATTCATTGAACCCTTTTCTGCAAACAAACTGTATACGTTTATCAAGATAAAATGAATATTGAAGAAGTTACGGCAGTTTTACGGAGGCTGTACCTGAGAGTCCACCCCCCCCCCCCCCCCCCCCCCCCCCCCCCCCCCCCCCCCCCCCCCCCCCCCCCCCCTTAACATCTCAACTCATTTTTTGTTAACGTCCATAAAAGAAAATAAATACTGGAGGTAACTGTAAACATTATGTTTCAAGACAGATCCGTAAACAGGATAAGAAAGGATATTGGATTATATTTAGCTTACAATACATCCACGGAACTTATGCCTAGACTCTAAAATAGTCAATATTGTGTAATTATACCAATGCTGTGTTTGTGCTAGATGTGAGCTAAGGCACATGTGTATATTGGATTCAGCAATTGCACCTAATTATGCTCAGAATCAGCAAATACTTCCTCTTGATTGTAACAACGTACCTGTAAAAATCGACAAAGAAGACCACTCTTCGACACACTCCTGAAAGAAATAAGATCATATATAATTTTTTATATTTGTTATAAGAAGAAACAATTGCAATTAAACATTTAAATGTATGTCTCCAAGACGATTTAATGCTTAACCGATATAATATGTATAATATGCATTTACTTGCGGTTTATTATTACTTTTATTTGAAAGTTATGCTCATTCAAAGATTTTGCTCATACCAAAATATCTGAATTAGGAATACGCACCGCGTATCTGACTTCCAGGTTACCAGGGTACACACATATACATTTGTCAATTAAATTGTGGGATTAACTTGATGTTAGTTTGATCAGCTCTAAATTGGGGAAACCTTGTTGCTAACAAAAGCATCAAAGTAACACTTTCATGCGGCCATGCGAGCGTGTGGCCAAATCAGCAAGCGTTTTGTCAAAACCGCCGCGAGCGTGTGGCCAAAACCGCGAGCGTGTAACCACAATTGCGCGCGTACCTTTGGATTTCTTTCGCGGGGAGAGATAACAACCGGATATTTGCGGCTAATTTGGAATTGATTAAACTATAATTAATGCATACAATCCACAAATAAGATTAATTTATAATATTGTTTTATTATACATTTGCGATAAGGCTCTATATAACGTGTCACCAAACCGGACTTTATTGGAATAGAAGTGATGTTTTGTTTATAACTTTGCAATCTCAATAGCTATTCAACTGTCAGAGATATTATTATCTATCTAACTATGTATTTACCCATTACCAGGGGTTACCAATAACAACACATCATCAATTGTCTTTAAATTACCTCTGGTGTACAACTTGCGTACGCCATTCTGATGACGTACGTTTGTCCACCGATGAGGGCGGGATTAGGATATCCTCCATATGTTTTGTTATCACCGACAACGAATGATTTGGTGTCATCAACCTCTTTGCGAGTTAGATTGGCAACGATGAAAGCATGGAGTAGGGGATTGTTGATTATCTGCCGTCTCCTTCTACCGTTACTATTTTCGACTGCAATGTACACGTTACTGAAAACAAAATCAGAGATTGTAGATGACCATTTTATGGTACCGCAAGGTAATGTTGGGAAGTTCCATATTTTGAATATTGGATAAATACATCATTGCCTATAAGACTTTATAAATTATATAATTCCAAATGTGAACTTACTGTTCCAGACAGATTCGACATATCGGATGTTATTCGTAATGGTGTATGACCGTTGATCCAGGATTGCCAGAAGATGATGACTTTCTGGTGACGTAACCGGAATGTATTTGTATTATTGATGACGTAGTATGGATCAATTGACCGTACAAGTGACTAAGTTGGTACCAGGATCAACGGTCATACAC
Organism: Ophiura sarsii; assembly: GCA_035610835.1. Taxonomy (NCBI): domain Eukaryota; kingdom Metazoa; phylum Echinodermata; class Ophiuroidea; order Amphilepidida; family Ophiuridae; genus Ophiura; species Ophiura sarsii. The sequence goes on from CM069457.1 coordinate 34,448,341, forward strand.
CAGTCGAATGACATCCGATATGTCGAATCTGTCTGGAACAGTAAGTTCACATTTGGAATTATATAATTTATAAAGTCTTATAGGCAATGATGTATTTATCCAATATTCAAAATATGGAACTTCCCAACATTACCTTGCGGTTAATTATTCTATCATTCCATATGTTTTACAAACGAATATTTGTGTTAATGAAGTCGTTAACACGAACACAGAATATCCACCCAAATATACAATTAAGGAAGCCTCAATGCACCGTAATGCGCTACGCGCGCATATTACGTGTCCCCAAAATGAAACATTCTTTAGTAAAGGCTTGTTTAGAGCCAAGATATACCTCAATCGTGCCACAAATAACGGTAAAGTCAACAATTTTCGCTCGCTACGCGCGCATTGCTTGACTCAGAACAATCTTGTCGGTTGACTTTCATTCCCCCTAATATGAAGAACCTATAGTTATGCCGCTGTCATACTCTGTACTGTATTGAGATTACCTTTTTTAAAGATTATTAAGCGCACACACCTATTGCATGCTGGAAAGTCTTCGAAATCAAAAGTTTGAAATCTACAGCAGGTCATTACTACAAAATTTGGTTTGGTGCGGCCCAGTCAATGTTTCACTCCTTATATCTGGCCCATTCATTTAAAAGGTTGCCCACCCCTGCTTTATATTATTAACTTATCATTTCAACGTGGAGAGTCAACTAGTAGACTCATTGTATTTGTAAGATGTCAAATAAATCATAGATGCACCATAGGCTTAATTTATATATAGTCGAATAGTATAGTCTACGGAAGAAGTATAGGCCGCTTAGAAGCAATAACTAAAATGTAACGATAACTTACACATAGAGCGTGTTTGTTTCTACTGGGGGAGAAACCGCTGGGAATCGGTAAGTTTGCCCAGTAGAAACAAGCAGAATCCGCTAAGAATCGGTATTTTTGGTTATCCCAAAAACCTTCACAAACCAGGTTTGGAACGGGTAGGAAACGGCAAGAACAATTGAGCGTGTTTCAACTGGGGTAGAAACCGCTAATAAACGGTAAGTTTTCCCAGTAGAAACAGGCAGAACCCGCTTAGAATCGGTATTTTTGGTTATCCCAAAAACTTTCACAAACCAGGTTTGGAACCGGTAGGAAACGGCAAGAAACCCAATAGAAACAGAAAGGCGATTAATCTTAGCGGTTTGTGCCGTGAACCGTGTCACGCTGGGTTATACAAATTGAGCGTGTTTCAACTGGGGTAGAAAACGCTAATAAACGGTAAGTTTGCCCAGTAGAAACAGGCAGAACCTGCTTAGAATCGGTATTTTTGGTAATCCCCAAAACCTTCACAAACCAGGTTTGGAACCGGTAATAATCGGCAATAAACCCACTAGAAACAGATTTTAAAAAGAAAAGGCGATTAATCTGAGCGGTTTGTGCCGTGAACCGTGTCACGTTGGGTTATACACATTGTGAAGCAATCAAATGTCGTGGCCCATCGACTAGGATCGATAAACTTAGCGGTAACTTTTCGCGAGTAGAAAACGGGTGGATTAAAAACTTACCGATTAAATCTTAGCGTTAATCATGTTAATTAACATTTACTTTTTGCAGTGCCCCAGTAGAAACACGCTCATTGTGAAGCAATCTTTTTCAGGTGCGGTGGCATTGTTTGGTATTACAAAAGGTCAAATGTCGTGGCCCATCGACAAGGAGCGATACACTTTTCGCGAGTAGATACAAGGGGGATTAAAAACTTACCAATTAATCTTAGCGTTTACTTTGCAGTGTCCCAGTAGGAACACGCTCATAGAGTTTAACATGATGGTGATGTTTACTAACATCATACAAATATCTTACTTCAAAATCAATAAGCTACGTGTACAAACCTAACGAATTCAGGTAAATCATCATTGAATGATATAATAACACCAACTCCGTTAGCAATTTTGACTGCTGGTGTATTAGGTTGCTCTAAACCTGCAATCAAAATAACAATAACCCTTATTTAGTATTATTTTCTTAGTAATATCTCTTGCTTAGATATCAAGTTTCTAGAATTGTGATATGTTAGATTTGGAAATAACGTCAATGGGTCGATTATGGTTATAGTAAAACAGCGATGGGTCCCATAATATATAAGATTTTCCGTAGGTGATGGATCGATATCATAGTATTAGCAGTGTTTATGTTCAGCAAAATTATTTTACATACTTACGGTTTGAGATTAGTTTAACAAAAATAAATGACACTACATGTACAACAAACCTCACCCGTATCGGTACTTAAGGTGATCAAATGAACTTATTTTGGTTTGTTTTACGTCGCTCTACTATTATCAATTATTTGGAATATTATCGACACATGTAACTATGCACTTATTTCATATCTCTTTACCAGTAAATGCCTTCGTGAATACTTCGATGCGAGCATATTCTCCAGATCCGGCTGATGTCCTACCAGCTACAAGAAACTCATATTTAGTAGAAGGAACTAGGCTGTCAACGGAGTATCCATATTTTGATCCGCCAGGGTTCACAATAACCGATGGAACGTAGGCTTCATCTGCTGGTACAAAACTGGAATCGTACGTCTTCTGAATGGCTTTGTATTTAATCTGAAAAGAAAATTACGTATTGTTTTATTATTTCTTTATTCAATGATACATATAATTACAAAATAACATCCATATCTACAAAATAACAAGTATGTACAAATATAATAACCGATTAAAAAAGCTGGCAATAGTTACGATTAATATATAGATCAGATATGTCATGCATAATACATAATCTTACTATAAATCTGGAAACGGTGTGTGTTTGTGTGTTTGTTTGTTTATTTGTGTGTTTGTGTGTTGGGGTGTTTGTTATCCTTATTTCTCCGTTAGTTGTGATCAAAGTGGCGCCTTATTCGCATGAAAGATAGAGGAAATAACGGGAAGGGTGTTAAAGTTTATTTCAGTGAAATTGGTTAACAATTGGCTCCAAAAACAGCAAAAAACCGCTCAGATTTGGCTCATAAATGCCACTAGAATTGAACAACATTGTGCGTTGCGCGTACTACCGCGTAATCATACCGTGGTAACACGTCGCGTGCATGTTTGCGTTAGGGCTCACTGCCGCGCGCGGCACACGCACCCCTACACATGGCGCAGAAGCCACACGGGATAATGGTTATAGGCCAGTGTACAGTGTGTTGGTTGGGTATTTGGTGTCATGTTGGGGAGGAAGGGGGGGGGGGGGGAGGGCGGGGTGGTGTAAAACCACGGGGAAATGATTTAGGATAGGCCTAGGGTTATAATGGATAGCGTTTTGCGGGGGTTAATGAAACAACCTGATTTCTTTACTCTAAGTTGGCATGCCAAACAATCTAAGGGACCGAGGGTTAATGAAGTAGCCACGGGAAATGGTTTAGGGAGGGTTGTGATTATAAATCAAACTGGTTTGGGTGTGTGCATGGGGCCGGGGGGGGGGGGGGGGGGGGGGGCTGTAAAACCACGGGAAATGTTTTTAGGATAGGGTTAAGAGTTAATGAAGTAGCCGCGGGAAATGGTTAGGAGGGTTATGATTATAAATCCACCTGGTTGGTGTAGTTGCAGGGGGGGGGCGATTGTAGAGGGTTTATGTGGTTTTAAAAGTACCGAAGGTTAACTTGATGCGGTTTGAGAGGTAGGGGTTAATAAAGTAGCCACGGTAAATGGTTTAGGAGGGCATGGTCATAAATCGGTTATAAATCAACCTGATTTTTTTTTTTTTTGGGGGGGGGGGGGGGTTAGGATAGGGTTAAGAGTTAATGAAGTAGCCGCGGGAAATGGTTAGGAAGGTTATGATTATAAATCCACCTGGTTGGTGTAGTTGCAGGGGGGGTGGGCGATTGTAGAGGGTTTATGTGGTTTTAAAAGTACCAAAGGTTAACTTGATGCGGTTTGAGAGGTAGGGGTTAATAAAGTAGCCACGGTAAATGGTTTAGGAGGGACATGGTTATAAATCAACCTGATTTTTTTTTTTGGGGGGGGGGGGGTTGTATGGGGTTTATAATGCCTTTAAAAGGAATGGTTATAAATCAACCTGGTGTGGGGTGTTGTAGGGGGTTTATGTGGTTTCAGAGGTAGGTAATGTGGCATAACCATCTAGCGGGGACCCGAGCGTAGCGAGGGTACGCCGCTAGTGTATATAACACTAGCATGTGTAACCACAAGAAAAAGGATGGGTTTCTTTAATCATCTCGATATTTTACTCGTTTAGGGGTCAGATTGAGGAAAACAACAGTGGTTCTTATGGTAGATTTTGGCTTCAGAGGAAACACACGTTTATGAGGTGCCTGGAAACCTTATAGCTAGTAATCAGTGCCGTTTAATAGTAGAGTGATAATCTTGGATTCCGTGACCATTTTCTTCCTACCTTTGTTTTTGGTGAATTTGTCAACTAGAACCATTTCAAAAGAAAATGAGCTCTCATATCCCTCTCAAAGTGACGGGAATGATGTTTTATAGCATAAATTCCAAAATGGCCGCCATACAGTGGCCCGAAAATTCAAATGGCTTCAATTAAGCCACCCCCCCCCCCCCACCCCCACCCCACACCTTCCCCTTAGGAGGACGAGGGTTTAGTTCCATATGTATGTTGATTTTAGTCTGTTGTTTCTGGTAGTTTGGTCTTGGTATCAAATGATGGCTCCGTTGGAATACGTTGGTGATTTCCATTGTAGCCTTGCAGATGTTTCTTCAATATCTAGTGCAGTTAGGTTAACTGGAATGCCAGGAACTGTGTCAGATGTTAATTTAAAACAATATAAAATAGTTAATTCAGTACTGTATTTTGGTGTATAGAATCAATTGATTTCTTCTACCTGCAATCTGTGTCACGCTTCAGTATGTCAATGTAGTTTAGGGCTGGTCTACCACGCTTTCTTACTCCATGTTTTGGTATCCAATGTATGAGTTTGGAGACCAGCTCGTTGGACCCTCTGAAGCAGTGTCCTGCAAATCTTG
>CM069457.1:34453415-34562610 GCA_035610835.1 Ophiura sarsii
AAATACGCTAACTCTGTTAATGAAGATGGAGCATTTGCACATATATTATTTTGTATCACCGTCATGGACGTGCGATCGGTCGATTCTCTGTTAGTGCGAACCCCTTGTGTGAACGAGGTTTTTAGTCGATTGAAAGAGATCGTTTTAGGCCCAATGTCGAAAGGGATAAATCACGCGCGGTGTGTACATGGACTAGCGGCCAGCAGATCATATTCCCGCGTACTGTGAATCATTAATCGTGAGGCCGTTCCTATAAGAGTTGCGGGACATTTGAAGTTGGTAACTATCAGGCGCGTGCCCAGGGGGGGGGGGGGGGGGGGGGGGGCTTTGGGGCTCAAGCCCCGGGTCCCCAGAGGGTAAAAAAGAGAGGGGTGAGAGGAGAGGGGAGGAGAGAAGGAGGGGAAGAAGGAGAGGAGGAGGGGAGGGGAAGGAGAGGAGGAAGTGAGGGGGAGGAGTGTGGGGGGGGGGGGGGGGCAAGGAGAGGCCGGGATTTTTTATTAGTGTCTCTCACTTTATCTCTACGTCTCTGAACCATGTTAGTGTTTTATAACGAAAGTAAATATTAATAGCAAGGAGAGTTTTAGGTCATCCAGGCAAGTTAAAACCCAACAGCTTGGCCCTCTGAATCACCAGTGGCGTAACCCCATTGGCAAAAGAGTAAAACATAAAAAGGAAAATAAGGAGGAAGGGTAACGAGCATAGACAATGAGGAAGAAGAGGATAAGAAGGAGGAAGAGAAGGAGGTGAGGAGATGAGTAGGGACATGTGCGGCGCAAATGGGGGGAGGGGGGTTACGGGGTCACGTCCCCATAATTTTCATGTAAGGGACGTTAAAAAAACGTTAAACTAGACCTTTTTTAGTGTTAAAAATGACATTTTTTGCGCGTTTTGCACGTATTAGTTTCAATGTTTCAATATTCAAGCTTAACAAGAGGGCTTCGTGAACGTTTTTTCTGGACCATTTTTAGTTCAAAAACTGGGGTTTTTTTTGCTCGATTCGCGCTCACTTTTTCAACAGGTTTCAACATTATAATGGGTCTCAAAAACACACCAAATATTCTAAATATTATGTTTGGACGTTAAAAACGTCATACTGGACCATTTAAGTGTAAGAAATGCCAATTTTTGCGCGCTTTGCGCGTATTAATTTCAATATTGTATTATTAGGCTTAACAAGGTGACTTTCAGGACAGTTTTCCATGACCATTTTAGTTAAAACTCACGAATTTTGCGCGATCCGCGTACATATTTTCTACAGGTTTTAACATTATTATGACCCTCCACACCAGAAATTGTAAATATTATGTGGGGACGTTATTATCATACTGGACCATTAGTGTTATAAATGCATTTTTTTGCGCGCTCCGCGCGCGTATTGGTTTAACTATTTCATTATTTAACTTTAACAAAATGGCTTCAGGACAGTTTTTCATGACCCTTTTAGTTCCAAAACTCCAAATTTTGCGCGCATGTTTTCTAGAGGTTTTTATATTATAATGGCCCTCAAACCACACCAATTTCTCTATACTAAATATTATGTGGGGGGCGTCAAAAACGTCATACTCTACCTTTTTAGTGTTAAAATCACAATTTTTGCGAGCTTCGCGCGTATAAGGTTCACCCTTTTAATATTTAAGATCAACACGATGGCTTCAGGTTTTTTTGCCCCCCCCCCCATCAAAACAGTCCTGGATACGCCTTTGGGTGGGGACGATGCCCCCCCCCCCCCCCCCCCCTCTCAAAAGAAGCCATTTTTTTGCGTTAAAATAGCATTTTTTTTTGCGCGCTTCGGGCAAATCGGTTTCAATGTTTATTCAAGCTTTATAACAACATGTTTCAGGAACTAGACATTTTTGCGCGTTTCGAGCGAATTGGTTTCATTTTTCTTATTCAAGCCTAAACAAAATGGCTTCATGAACGTTTTTCAGAACCATTTTAGTGTTAAAATAACCAGTTTTTGCCAAAACTATTTTCAATGTTTTATTATTCAAGCTTAACAAGATTGCTTCAGCAACGTTTTCAGGACCATTTCAGTGTAAAAATAACAAATGCCCCCCCCCCTATAATTATCCAGCCCCCCCCCCCCCCTCCCCCACCACCAAAGTATTTATGAACACTCCCTAAATTCCAATGAAAATCTGCTTCCAATTATTTAGAGAAGTTGAAACATTTTTTTATTCGATTTTCTTTTCCGTTGTGTAGAGTTGCGGCAGTTAATGCCACCTCTTCAATCCATGAAGTTGACGCAATTATCTGCAAGAAAATCTGCTTCCAGAGTTAGCATCAAGTTTGTTTGTTTGTTATTATAAGGCATCGTCAGCATAAATATAAACAATATATTAAATAGAAGAAGTTTTTTTTAATTTTTACAAAGTACAATAAATTACACAACATACATACATATACATACATAAACAAAATGTATAAGGCGCCTTTCCAAATTGATCAAAGCGCCATGAATAAAGAATAAATAATAAATCAATAAATAAACAATGCAAATCGAGTCAGTATGAAGGATAGAAGTGTGACTTCAACACCTTCTTGAAGGTAGGCAATGTACATGCCCCCCTGATGTTTCTTGGGAGGCTGTTCCACAGCAAGGGTGCCGACACATAGAATGATTTATCCCCGATGCGATTTTTTCCCATACAGGGTGTCTCAAAAAAAACGTGCACGTGTTTATCCAGCTTATTGACCGTGAACTTATAAAATTTGGTGTAACAATTGTATATATTTTGATAGCCATAACGGTTAGCTTTCATATTCCGTTCATTTCATCTGATTTGGTTTTATCAATCTTGAGATATGAACAATTAACTAAAGCTACCTAAAGTCGACGTTGTGCCACTTTACAATTTGCAATGAATAGAAAGGGTTACTCCGGAGAGGAGGGTTGTTACCACCCCTCTAAAAAAAATCTAATCCGAAATGCACAGTATGCTTATTTGGGTACCATGTTATAGCTAGAGGTTCCCTCTATCCATACATACTAAAACAAGTACAAACATCCCACGCATGACGTCACAATGACGTCACCAAACATGACCGACCTCAAAATCCCGCCGTATTCGCTGGACAGTGAAATATCATAGAAATCTTCGCCAAAAAAGTTCTAAATATCGGAATTTCACCCGGTTTTTTGCTTATAAGTGATGGAAATAGTGTTTCTAACATAGGCCTATGCTAAAATATTTCAGGAACATACCAATAAAAATATTTTTCAAAATGGCGATTTTAAAAAAAATTGTAAGGTGGCAACCACCCCCTACTATCGGACTTTGACGGCTTACCCTACCCCCGGGTAGGGTGGCAGCCTCAATTTGTTTTCGTCAAAATGAGCGCAGGGAATGTAAAAGCGATCACCTAGACGCCCTAGGTCACTGTTCTTTGCGTTCTAGCGCAATCGGCGACCACCCTCCCTTAAGAGAACGAGGGTTTTAATGCATTCTTTCCGTAAAAGTGGCACAACTTCGATTTTAGGTAGCTTTAGTTAATTGATCATATCTCAGGATTGACAAAACTAAATTAGATGAAATGAACGGCATATGAAAGCTAAGTGTTTGGTCTATCAATATGTATACAATTGTTACACCAAATTCTAGAGGTTCATGGTCAATAACTTGGGTAAACACATGTACGGGTTTTTTTGAGACACCCTGTATGAACATAAAGAAGAGTGGAATCAGATGAAGAACGTGTGATGGGTCCGGTAACAGATGTTGTTCTATGGGAGAGGAAGTCCGTAAGGTAATCTGGTGCACTGCCGTGAAGACATTTGAATACGTACATGCATATTTTGAATTTGATGCGCTCCCGTATTGGGAACCAGTGAAGGTTGTTCATGAGGGCTGAAGGACTGTCACGCCTGCCCGCGGAGAAGATAAGTTTGACGGCTTTGTTTTGTAAAGACTGAAGACGATCAACATTAATAACACACATTTCACTAGAATGCCATCCAGGATGGCAGACATGGACACCAAAAACTGCCATACCAAGATAGCCCATTAAGCCTGACAATAAGGAGCAAGCTTATTTACAATGGGGTCCCAAAACGAAAGCAGAGGCCGTGAAGGAGTGCGAACAAAGAAAACAACAACAACAAATTAAGAGACAGGGAAACAAGCTTACACCGTAAAATCAGACCTCTCTTGATTCAGAGACATAGTAGCCAGATGTTGTTTAACATTTTGCTTAAAGGCTTACTTTGTGGGCAAAACCTTGATCCTTCCCTTGGTGGCAGTGCATTCCAATCCAGAATGGCATTGTAGTAGATTGTGCTTGAAGCAATTCCTGTAACCCTGGGAACATTATAATTAGAATAACTTGAGTTGGTTCTATAGGAGTGTGCATTGGACGACCTGGTGAAATGTTGACAAAGGTAGGCTGCACCACTGGCATTAATATAGATGTTAAAAACAAGGATAGAGGGGAAGGCGTCACTTAGAAAAGATAACAAAATATGCCTGAAACGAATCACGTGCATTGTTTTTCAATTGGTAGAGGCGTTCATATAAAATAAGGATATATACTTTCTACCATCATAGTTAAAGCTTGGGGAAAATGTACTTTAGGTCCCAGATACTAGTATGCCAGTATCGCTCAACACTGTAACATAAACGTTACCAGTCAGTATCGCAATACTGGAACACCAAGTTGTGTTCCAGTATCGAGCGATACTGGGACGTTTCTATGTTCCAGTATCGGGTGATACGGGTACATACTACCCGTGTAATTTGTGCAAGTATTGAACGATACTGGTACTAAATTTTGTTCCAGTATCACCCGATACTGGTACATTATTATATGTCCCAGTTTTGGACAATAATAGTACAGCTCAGAATCTGGGACCTTAAGTACACTTTTTCCAAACCTTGAATCTCTAATTACTTGGACAATGTCTATTTATTTCATACAGGGACCAATAGAGGATTTCATTACAACACTCATATCAACGGGGTAAATAGTATACTATTGTACATTAGAATACCTTTCACTTTGGAAGTTCTGTGGCTCGTTGATGTCTCCCATGTCTGGGATTATTTTCCTCACCATGTCCATTATTTTTTATCGAAAAAGTACCACGCCGGCTGGCACAGACAGACTTTACCGTGGACATTTGTGGCACTGGGGGTGGTTAGGGTTAATAAAACCATGCATAGAAACATTTCAAAAAAGAAAAAGAAAAAGAAAATCCATTTACCCTAACCTCCTAGTTGCATTTTCCAAGGGATTTTTTTTCCTCACCATGTCCATTAGGTTGTCTGGTCAAGAATAATGCGTTGCAAGCGTCCGTGTGTATATGTAGCGTAAAAAAGACTACTAACAGTAATCATCAGTTTATATGATCATCGCCCTAGCTGCCTGTAGTACTTAACGGAAACAAAAATTATGAGATTTGATAACAATATCTGTGAAAAATGTCAAGCAAGCTATCCATATACTGATACCAACATTGTTAATAAATTAATGGATTTTTTTCTTCTTTTTCTTTCAACCGAGAGGTTGTGGGTTCAAGCCCCGGTGGCGACGCCACTCTTTTTGTCCGCCTTTTGTCGTTGAAAAAAAATCCCTTGGAAAATGCAACTAGGAGGTTAGGGTAAATGGATTTTCTTTTTCTTTTTCTTTTTTGAAATGTTTCTATGCATGGTTTTATTAACCCTAACCACCCCCAGTGCCACAAATGTCCACGGTAAAGTCTGTCTGTGCCAGCCGGCGTGGTACTTTTTCGATAAAAAATAATGGCCCCATTCTACATAGTTGGGCGAATATACTCACCCAAGTATGGTTGGCCCCGGCGCACTGGTAGATCGTCCGTCTCGCAACCGAGAGGTTGTGGGTTCAAGCCCCGGTGGCGGCGCCACTCTTTTTGTCCGCGTTTTTGTCGTTGAAAAATATTCCCTTGGAAAATGCAACTAGAAGGTTAGGTTAATCAATACTTTTGGAAATGCGAAGTTAAGAATGTAACATTTTCATTTTGTTTAAAACTATTTTACAAGCTTTTTGCTCTATATTTAAAAAAAAATGTTAGCCTGGTCAATAAAATTGTTCCTTACGAATGTGACGAAACAAAAAAAGAGAAATAAAATTATCAAGACCACTTTTGAAGGTACGGGAAATGACAAAATATTAACTCACCTCTGATACCAATATCTCAATTTTGATATATCTAGTCACACATCTTTAAGTGCATCATATGATAACAATAATATAATAATATAATTATAACATATTAATGAAGCGCACCATGTATACAAACTTAACAGCACTGTACAAAATAGTACACATAAAATAAAGAGGGAATAAAAGCAAAATCAATAACAGCAACATACAGCAATGATGCACACACCCCCAACGTAAACAAATACACAATCAGAGAGTCTGATAAGATCATGAGAAAGGTGAGTCTTGAGAACACGTTTGAATGAAGAGACGGAAATAGCACTTTTAACAGTCAAAGGCAAATTATTCCATAACGTAGGCGCCGCGATCGAAAAAGCTCTCATACTGTATGAGGCGGAATTGTGATGCCGAGCGTAAAACGCGATTTTACATTATGGTTGTCATGAAATATTTCAATCTACCATGTAATTGATGCGCACCTGAAACTAATGTACACTTAACGATATGTTATCTTGTATTACTAATAGTACCACAGCTAGATTACATTTATCTATTCTCATAATAAATTTGAATGTATCACAATTAACAGGCCCCCGACCAACCCACTATTTGCGTTTTTTAAGATTTGTTTTAAATTTCTTTTTTAATCCTCAAATCATGTAAAATCAGCTGTTTTTTGAGCGAAAATCTGTCGCAAAATGTTTAGCACAAATTTTGTAAAAAAATCCCGATGTTTGCAGATATTGGTGACATTTAAAATTTAAAAAAAACCCCAAAAAACCCCGACCGACCGACCCTACTTGACAGGTCCGTCCGCCCATAAAATAGGGGTGGTTTTTTTCGTCGCCTTACTGCTATCGCTAATGTACTAGTTATAATGTTAAAAGTACAGGGTGCCCCAATGGTTTTGATACTTTTTTAAAGCTTTATATCTGTGGCAAAATATTTCGCATAATCAAACTAAAAACAAATTGGTTGGAGAAGACTTGTAGAATCCTTATTATGAATATTACTAATTTTGTGTACAAAAAATAGTAAGTGAAAGCATTTTTGCAAAATCCACATGAATGAAATGTGAGGAACATGAAGCACGTGATTACTCACGATGTACACCTGTCGTTGGATGGGTCCTGCAAGTTAAACAATTGTATTGTATTGTGAGTTACGTGACCAAACCATTCAGCATGAGTTTAATATTGAGGGCCCTCCGAAATAGGTCAAGTTTGGTAACAAAATAATTATACAAGTTTTGTCTGTCCTGTCAAAATATATTCTCAGATTGGTATTGAGAGAGATACAAAGCTTTAAAAAATACCAAACTATTGGGACACCCTGTATAATGTAATATATGCTTTCATTCAGCCTATTACATCAAATGGTACATCTTGACAATCATGAGATTGTTGATAAACTCTTAATAGCTTGGCAATAATACCTTGTTTTGTTTTTTAAAATTGAGGAAATAATTATGAAAATATGAGATTAGGGGATGTATTTCTTTTGTTTGTCTTTATATTTCACGAGCAAATTTGCTTTTTATCTCAAATAAAGCCTGGTCCGAGATTATTTGCATTGGCCTTAGTTTAATTGTTAAGGTTGCTTGTATGTATTACTATATCGTATAAGTCTTACGTACAAGTCACTTATACGTATTAGCCGTATGTACTAGTTATGTAGTGCTTTCTTCCTTGCTTTTTCAACTTACTATTTTCACAAAGTAGTCCATCATATCCAGTCCCATTACAGTCACAGATGTATCCATCTGTGGCATTGCTATCAGGAACACATGCACCATTGGTACAGGGTGTTGGGTCACATGGCTCTGTAATAACAGGAAAACAAACAATGGAATGCAGGATAACAATTAATGATAAGTAGCCTCATTGCCTCATTATTCACGATCAATCTGTGATGTGCAATGGTGAAATAGTCAAATCATAATCTTGTACAATCATTCATATATCTGGATATTAAATCATACACAGTTCATGCTGCAAAAATGTAAGAGTTCTCAGATACTTGATTGAGTATTCAGCCATGGGCGTCTTTCATTCTTTATTTCAAAAACTGATTATGGTCCAACAACCCTCATTTAGTAGAAAAACATAACCAATGGGCGTTTTTTCTGATTCACAATTCGATATCACACTCATCAATGTCTGGAATCATATGAACAAGAGCAAAATAGTGCGTCTAAAGAAGCGAAGAAAAAAAATGTTTATAGTTCCTTACGCGTAAAACCTTTGCATTGATAATTGATCAAATAAAAAACGGGTAACCCTTTCAATTATTGTGAGTAGACATAGATAAAGAAGATTTAAAACTATACTTCAACAGTCATATTTATTTTCTGACGACGGAGTATGGTTATTACGAAAAATAAATGTGAGTGTTAGAATAGATTTAAATTTGATTTATCTATATTTATTTCGTTTTAAATTTAATTTGATTTAATTTACTTTTTGATTTAATTTACTTATTTCGGTTATTTATCACAGTCGCGCCTGCAACATTTATATCCCATTTGAGTTTGCTGCAGAACTCGACAGATACAGATTATCAAGTTTATCAGCAACAGATTTACCCATAAACTTACCTGTACAAGTCACGCCATCTCCTTCAAAGCCAGCCTCACACGAGCAACTGAATCCACCATAATTGTTAGTGCAGGCAGCGTTTGGATGACAATTATCAGTTTCGATTTCACACTCATCAATATCTGTTATCATATGAACAAGAGCAAAATAGTGCGTCTAAAGAAGCGAAGACAAAATTGTTTATAGTTCCTTACGCGTAAAACCTTTGCATTGATAATTGATCAAATCAAAAACGGGTAACCCTTTCAATTATCGATTACTTATAATTGTGGAGACAGCATTAAATTACTCGCTTATATCATATAGGCCTACAACATAGGGTGAAAAAAAAACATAAAAAAGAAAGCTCCACCTTAAACATTAAAAGAAATAACGATTTACACATTGGTTATCCATTTACTCACCTATTTCACAATTGATTCCCTCATAACCTACTGTGCATTCACATTGGTATTCATTCACCAAGTCCAGGCATACACCACCATTCTGACACGGGTTACCGGCACATTCATTGATATCTACAGAACAAATAAGACAAACAAATGGGTGAATCAAACAACATGAAATTCACTTAACTTTTTTTTAAAAACAATATCTGGCTATATCAAGGTACTGGGTGCACAAATTACATTACTTGTTGGGACCAAACATGAAGCGATATCGTTGCGTTGCTCTAATTGCCAATTAAAACACAAATATTCCATCGTTTTAAGCAAAACTGATTACTTTAATCGGCAAATAGAGGTCATCGGACTGATGTCACAACAGTCATCCTTACGGCCTAAGTAAACTCCATTCCAAATTAGCAGGACATAAACTACATCTAAAATAATAAGTAATACTTATATACAGTCATCACAATAAGTAACTGACCAGGGAATAAACATGCTGATTACTCAAAGAGTATAACGCCTACGTAAACATATTTAATTATAAAGTTGTTGAGAAATTTCTCTTCTTGAATTTGAGATATTACACGCTAAGAATGGTTGATTAGTGTGGAAGTTACGATCGCAAACGTTAGGGCAAATCTGATTTTTATTTTAACATTTTCTTTTCAACACGGGGAGAGTCAGACAGGTAAAGCGTGTGTAGCCGTATTGATCAACCGTAACAATGCCACCGGCCGACTATCCAACAACCAGGCCATCGACGGAAGAATTGGCACTACCACTACCAGTAATCAATAAATTGCCGGTCCGAGTCCCCGTGTTGAAAATGAAAATGTGAAAATGAAAATCAGACTTGACAGTACATTTGGGATTGTAACTTCTTTAATAATCAGCCATTCTTAGCGTGTAATATCTCAAATTCAAGAAGAGAAATTTCCCAACATATTTATAATTAAATATGTTTATGTGGGAGTTTACTTTTAGAGTTATCAGCACATTTATTACCTGGTCAGTTACTTATTGTGATGACTGTACTTTGGTCCCATCAGTATACTGGTGTCAAATATAGCTTGAAGGTGGATGCGGATTATTCCTGCTCGAATCATGTTACCTACATTTTTGTTATTAGTTTACTAATGAGAACACATCTGAACACAAGAACATGTTCTATATCTGTTACATTTGGACGCTTCCGACACATCCTGAACGTGTGTAGAACACGTCGGAATGTGTTCTGTGAAGCGTCTGATGTGTTCTGTAGTTTTTGCAGTGACCGCACATTGTTTATGAGTGATGGGTTCACATTCAGCAGTCTCTGCATAAGCATGATATGCAAATGGATTCACAGACACTAAATTGCCACCCAAAATTAGTTGCTATGAAAATAGAGATGATTGGCTAATCATAAACAAATTGCTGTCAAATTATCAATAAGATGGAGATTTATCATTCCTGGGTGTGGCTCATCATTAAGCCAATTTCATTTTTGTTGTAATTTGAGAATCAATGTTCTTCTTAAACGTGTTGTTAGTAGACATAGATAAAGAAGATTTAAAACTATACTTCAACAGTCATATTTATTTTCTGACGACGGAGTATGGTTACTACGAAAAATAAATGTGAGTGTTAGAATAGATTTAAATTTGATTTATCTATATTTATTTCGTTTTAAATTTAATTTGATTTAATTTACTTTTTGATTTAATTTACTTATTTCGGTTATTTATCACAGTCGCGCCTGCAACATTTATATCCCATTTGAGTTTGCTGCAGAACTCGACAGATACAGATTATCAAGTTTATCAGCAACAGATTTACCCATAAACTTACCTGTACAAGTCACACCATCTCCTTCAAAGCCAGCCTCACACGAGCAACTGAATCCACCGTCATTGTTAGTGCAGGCAGCGTTTGGATGACAATTATCAGTTTCGATTTCACACTCATCAATATCTGTTATCATATGAACAAGAGCAAAATAGTGCGTCTAAAGAAGCGAAGACAAAATTGTTTATAGTTCCTTACGCGTAAAACCTTTGCATTGATAATTGATAAAATCAAAAACGGGTAACCCTTTCAATTATCGATTACTTATAATTGTGGAGACAGCATTAAATTACTCGCTTATATCATATAGGCCTACAACATAGGGTGAAAAACAACATAAAAAAGAAAGCTCCACCTTAAACATTAAAGAAATAACGATTTACACATTGGTTATCCATTTACTCACCTATTTCACAATTGATTCCCTCATAACCTACTGTGCATTCACATTGGTATTCATTCACCAAGTCCAGGCATACACCACCGTTCTCACACGGGATACCGGTACATTCATTGATATCTACAGAACAAATAAGACAAACAAATGCGTGAATCAAACAACATGAAATTCACTTGACTTTTTCTTTTAAACAATATCTGGCCATACAAGGTACTGGGTGCACATTTTACATTACTTGTTGGGACCAAACATGAAGCTATACCGTTGCGTTGCTCTAATTGCCAATTAAAATACAAATATTCCATCGTTTTAAGCAAAACTGATTACCCATATTGCATGCTTTTAATCGGCAAATAGAGGTCATCGGACTGATGTCACAACAGTCATCCTTGCGGCCTAAGTAAACTCCATTCCAAATTAGCAGGACATAAACTACATCTAAAATCATAAGAAATACTTACATGTATATACTTTGGTCCCATTAGTATACTGGTGTCAAATATAGCTTGAAGATGGATGTGGATTATTCCTGCTCGAATCATGTTACCAACATTTTTGTTATTAGTTTACTAATGTGAACACATCTGAACACAAGAATATGTTCTATCTGTTACATTTGGACGCTTCCGACACATCCTGAACGTGTGTAGAACACGTCGGAATGTGTTCTGTGAAGCGTCTGATGTGTTCTGTAGTGTTTGCAGTGACCGCACATTGTTTATGAGTGATGGGTTCACATTCATCAGTCTCTGCATAAGACATGATATGCAAATGGATTCACAGACACTAAATTGCCACCCAAAATTAGTTGCTATGAAAATAGAGATTATTGGCTAATCATAAACAAATTGCTGTCAAATTATCAATAAGATGGAGATTTCATCATTCCTGGGTGTGGCTCATCATTAAGCCAATTTCATTTTTGTTGTAATTTGAGAATCAATGTTCTTCTTAAACGTGTTGTTAGTAGACATAGATAAAGAAGATTTAAAACTATACTTCAACAGTCATATTTATTTTCTGACGACGGAGTATGGTTATTACGAAAAATAAATGTGAGTGTTAGAATAGATTTAAATTTGATTTATCTATATTTATTTCGTTTTAAATTTAATTTGATTTAATTTACTTTTTGATTTAATTTACTTATTTCGGTTATTTATCACAGTCGCGCCTGCAACATTTATATCCCATTTGAGTTTGCTGCAGAACTCGACATACAGTTTATCAAGTTTATCAGCAACAGATTTACCCATAAACTTACCTGTACAAGTCACACCATCTCCTTCAAAGCCATCCTCACACGAGCAACTGAATCCACCGTCATTGTTAGTACAGGCAGCGTTTGGATGACAATTATCAGTTTCGATATCACACTCATCAATGTCTGTTATCATATGACCAAGAGCAAAATAATGCGTACAAAGAAGCGAAGAAAAAAATTGTTTATAGTTCCTTACGCGTAAAACCTTTGCATTGATAATTGATAAAATAAAAAACAGGTAACCCTTTCAATTATCGATTACTTATAATTGTGGAGACAGCATTAAATTACTCGCGTATATCATAATATATAGGCCTACAACAAAGGGTGAAGAAAAAAACATAAAAAGAAAGCTCCAACTTCAACATTAAAAGAAATAACGATTTACACATTGGTTATCCATTTACTCACCTATTTCACAATTGATTCCCTCATAACCTACTGTGCATTCACATGGGTATTCATTACCCCAGTCCTGGCGACATACACCACCATTCTGACACGGGTCACCGGCACATGCATTGATATCTACAGAACAAATAAGACAAACAAATGGGTGAATCAAACAACATGAAATTCACTTAACTTTTTTTAAAACAATATCTGGCTATATCAAGGTACTGGGTGCACAAATTAGATTACTTGTTGGGACCAAACATGAAGCTATATCGTTGCATTGCTCTAATTGCCAATTAAAACACAAATATTCCATCGTTTTAAGCAAAACTGATTACCCATATTGCATGCTTTTAATCGGCAAATAGAGGTCATCGGACTGATGTCACAACAGTCATCCTTACGACCTAAGTAAAGTCCATTCCAAATTAGCAGGACATAAACTACATCTAAAATCATAAGTATTACTTGTATACTTTGGTCCCATTAGTATACTGGTGTCAAATATAGCTTGAAGGTGGATGCGGATTATTCCTGCTCGAATCATGTTACCAACATTTTTGTTATTAGTTTACTAATGAGAACACATCTGAACACAAGAACATGTTCTATATCTGTTACATTTGGACGCTTCCGACACATCCTGAACGTGTGTAGAACACGTCGGAATGTGTTCTGTGAAGCGTCTGACGTGTTCTGTAGTGTTTGCAGTGACCGTACATTGTTTATGAGTGATGGGTTCACATTCATCAGTCTCTGCATAAGACATGATATGCAAATGGATTCACAGACACTAAATTGCCACCCAAAATTAGTTGCTATGAAAATAGAGATGATTTGCTAATCATAAACAAATTGCTGTCAAATTATCAATAATATGGAGATTTCATCATTCCTGGGTGTGGCTCATCATTAAGCCAATTTCATTTTTGTTGTAATTTGAGAATCAATGTTCTTCTTAAACGTGTTGTTAGTAGACATAGATAAAGAAGATTTAAAACTATACTTCAACAGTCATATTAATTTTCTGACGACGGAGTGTGGTTATTACGAAAAATAAATGTGAGTGTTAGAATAGATTTAAATTTGATTTATCTATATATTTTTTTTAAATTTAATTTGATTTAATTTACTTTTTGATTTAATTTACTTATTTCGGTTATTTATCACAGTCGCGCCTGCAACATTTATATCCCATTTGAGTTTGCTGCAGAACTCGACATACAGTTTATCAAGTTTATCAGCAACAGATTTACCCATAAACTTACCTGTACAAGTCACACCATCTCCTTCAAAGCCATCCTCACACGAGCAACTGAATCCACCGTCATTGTTAGTACAGGCAGCGTTTGGATGACAATTATCAGTTTCGATATCACACTCATCAATGTCTGTTATCATATGACCAAGAGCAAAATAATGCGTACAAAGAAGCGAAGAAAAAAATTGTTTATAGTTCCTTACGCGTAAAACCTTTGCATTGATAATTGATAAAATAAAAAACAGGTAACCCTTTCAATTATCGATTACTTATAATTGTGGAGACAGCATTAAATTACTCGCGTATATCATAATATATAGGCCTACAACAAAGGGTGAAGAAAAAAACATAAAAAGAAAGCTCCAACTTCAACATTAAAAGAAATAACGATTTACACATTGGTTATCCATTTACTCACCTATTTCACAATTGATTCCCTCATAACCTACTGTGCATTCACATGGGTATTCATTACCCCAGTCCTGGCGACATACACCACCATTCTGACACGGGTCACCGGCACATGCATTGATATCTACAGAACAAATAAGACAAACAAATGGGTGAATCAAACAACATGAAATTCACTTAACTTTTTTTAAAACAATATCTGGCTATATCAAGGTACTGGGTGCACAAATTAGATTACTTGTTGGGACCAAACATGAAGCTATATCGTTGCATTGCTCTAATTGCCAATTAAAACACAAATATTCCATCGTTTTAAGCAAAACTGATTACCCATATTGCATGCTTTTAATCGGCAAATAGAGGTCATCGGACTGATGTCACAACAGTCATCCTTACGACCTAAGTAAAGTCCATTCCAAATTAGCAGGACATAAACTACATCTAAAATCATAAGTATTACTTGTATACTTTGGTCCCATTAGTATACTGGTGTCAAATATAGCTTGAAGGTGGATGCGGATTATTCCTGCTCGAATCATGTTACCAACATTTTTGTTATTAGTTTACTAATGAGAACACATCTGAACACAAGAACATGTTCTATTTCTGTTACATTTGGACTCTTCCGACACATCCTGAACGTGTGTAGAACACGTCGGAATGTGTACTGTGAAGCGTCTGATGTGTTCTGTAGTGTTTGCAGTGACCGCACATTTTTTATGAGTGATGGGTTCACATTCAGCAGTCTCTGCATAAGCATGATATGCAAATGGATTCACACACACTAAATTGCCACCCAAAATTAGGTGCTATGAAAATAGAGATGATTGGCTAATCATAAACAAATTGCTGTCAAATTATAAAGATGGAGATTTCATCATTCTTGGGTGTGGCTCATCATTAAACCAATTTCATTTTTGTTGTGAGAATCAATGTTCTTCTTAAACGTGTTGTTAGTAGACATAAATAAAAAAAGATTTAAAACTATTTTGCCCTACCATGACAAAAGGAAATAATGGACACTTTTTTCAAAACGGGTTTTTCTATACTAAATGATAGAAATAATATTGATACACAATTCTATCATAGCAGGAACCCTCAAAAAGTCTTAATTAATGAGTAATTAGCATATCAAAAAAGGAAGCATGTTCACTTTTTACCAAATAAACCACGACAAAAGGAAGTAATGGACAACAGAGATACAAGATACAAGGCAAATCATGATTGTTCGTAAGAGCCTTGAAAAGTGATGAGTGATGTTCTGCTAATGTTATATCAGTTTAATGTCACATTTAATGTACATTTTTGAACTTTTTGCAGATTTTTTTTACAAAAACATGTTTTGCCTTATAACTCTAAACTTTACTGTTGTCCATTACTTCCTTTTGTCATGGTAGGGCAGTATACTTCAACAGTCATAATTATTTTCTGACGACGGAGTATGGTTACTACGAAAAATGAGAACACATCTGAACACAAGAACATGTTCTATATCTGTTACATTTGGACGCTTCCGACACATCCTGAACGTGTGTAGAACACGTCAGAATGTGTTCTGTAAAGCGTCTGATGTGTTTTGTAGTGTTTGCAGTGACCGCACATTGTTTATGAATGATGGGTTCACATTCAGCAGTCTCTGCATAAGCATGATATGCAAATGGATTCACAGACACTAAATTGCCACCAAAAATTAGTTCCTATGAAAATAGAGATGATTGGCTAATCATAAACAAATTGCTGTCAAATTATCAATAAGATGGAGATTTCATCATTAAGCCAATTTCATTTTTGTTGTAATTTGAGAATCAATGTTCTTCTTAAACGTGTTTTTAGTAGACATAGATAAAGAAGATTTAAAACTATACTTCAACAGTCATATTTATTTTCTGACGACGGAGTATGGTTATTACGAAAAATAAATGTGAGTGTTAGAATAGATTTAAATTTGATTTATCTATATTTATTTCGTTTTAAATTTAATTTGATTTAATTTACTTTTTGATTTAATTTACTTATTTCGGTTGTTTATCACAGTCGCGCCTGCAACATTTATATCCCATTTGAGTTTGCTGCAGAACTCGACAGATACAGATTATCAAGTTTATCAGCAACAGATTTACCCATAAACTTACCTGTACAAATCACACCATCTCCTTCAAAGCCAGCCTCACACGAGCAACTGAATCCACCATAATTGTTAGTGCAGGCAGCGTTGGGATGACAATTATCAGTTTCGATATCACACTCATCAATGTCTGTATCATAGAAATAATATCAAGGATGTTGAGTATTAAGAAGCGAACAAAAATGTCTTAGTTCCTTACAGGGACTAACCTTTGATTTTGTAATTATAGTCAGCAGCCATAATTCATGCATTGATAATTGTTTAAATATAAAGCGGGTAACCATTTCAATTATTGATTACTTAACATTTGAATTTTGGGTCTTTAAGGTAATATTAGAGCAATGAGCTTGACACGTTGGTCAAACTTGTCAAACTACACCAACTGTTCCCACACTCCGTAAATTTAATGAGCTTCACTCATACGTAGACTAGTGAAGAGATGCTGGCAATGCCATGACAAATCCTGCAGCTGAAGTGAGATTCCGGCCGAGACAAAAGCGCTTTAACCCACCAAAGTCGGGGGGGGGGGGGGGGGGCAGTTGCAGTAGCCTCGATAGAGCTGAGCTTGAGCTTGATAATCCAAACAACATCAATGACTTACAAATGCGGCTACAGCCGGCCATGGTTTTCAATCTCTTACTTTTCGTATATATCATATCATCTACATAAATTGATTACATAGGGTGAAAAAGCATAAATCGAAGCTTCAACTAAAACATTCATACCTCGTTGTTGGGATCAATAATTCAAATCGAAAACTGTATCCTTGCTCTCTGTACTAATGACCCATTAAAACAATAGGAGCTCGCAATTGTATAGTTTAAAAAGCCCTACCTCCCCCCTCCTCTCAAAAAAACAAAACATAAATGATTATTCACATTTCAGGGTTTTTGATCGGTCATTCTAAAGTTGATAAGATGATATGTCGTCTTTAATGACTTATAGATAGGTTATGTCCAGTTGATTATCTTTTCTTCAATTGGTACACAAAAGAAAGGAGGGTTCATATTGATTTCTACTGTATTTGCTGCTTTCAAACAAAACAAGTGCAAAACAGAGTTTTCTAGAATTATAACATATTTAAAGAATTCACGTCCGGTCAATCTCTTTTTGTTTTCCATTGGGTTTTTTAAATTACCTTATTGTAAAATGAACAAAATATCAGTTAGAGCATTGTAACCTGGTGAAAATTATGATTTATTGTTGTAAATACATTTATGTTTTCTTGTTGTAAATACATTTTTAAGTTTTTTCTTGTTGTAAATACATTTATTTTACAAGGAAAAAATCATTTGTAATGTGAAGAAAATGACAGATGAAATGTGTTTATGATGATGGATTCAACAACTCCCCCATACCTTAAGTACAGTAGCAAAGCGTTGTCGATTTGAGTTACACAACACTGCTATGGTCAACCATCGCGCCGATCGATCCGCACCACGCGGATAGGCGATCGCAGTCGCAGTGTGTGTTGTTTTTTGAATCATCGTGCCAACTGTTTTCATCGAGTTGTGAAAATTGATTATTAGGTTAGTTTGGTCATTTCAGTTTTTTTTGAAAATTGAATGATGTAGGCCTGCATTAAAATATGTTCTTATTTGCATTGTCTATTTAAAAAATGGCGTTCAAATCCCTAGTCGTTGTTGAACGGGATTACATAATGTTTTAGCGTATGTGCATCACCAATCAACAACTTGCGTGAAAAAGGTTCATTTAGATGATAAAGTTAATTTAAGAAGAAACATGAAAGAAGATAGCAGCAAAAAGCATATTGCAAAGCGGATGACAGTGTAGAAATTTGGTGTTACACATGAGAAATAAGCAAATTTAATTTCAGTGATGTTGAACACTAGAATGCTTATTTAAATATCACATAGATGACACAGACTAGATATTTGAGTGTACTATTTTCATAATTGATCTTATTAAGACCATAATATGGACCAAACCTTGTGTATTAATTCGGTATTAATTCGGTGCTGTAAGGAGGCTTGCCTATTTGGACCTGACTGATCTATGATTTAAGTAATAAATCATGTGTAGACAAAACAATGGACAAACTATTCAATCAATATCAAATTATAAAGATATCTATTTCAAGTAATGTCAGTTCAGCAATGGAGCTTTTTGGATGGATACGTAAATTCAGCATAGTGTTTACTTGCATCCACTAGTCATGTGACCATCTTTTGGGCGATCACATGACAATAGGTTAAACTATTCACTTATATTATAACACCATACTGATAATGTACAAACCTGTGCCACAAAAGTCTCCTTCAAACCCAGTGTTAAAACAGTCACAGGTGAATTCATTCAATCCATCCATGCATTGTCCATTTCCACATGGACTAGTGGTACATTCATCAATATCTGTTAGAATGATAGAAACATTTGTTAAAATACATGGGACATTTCTTACAAACAATAATATTGTTGTTGCCGCTGATAAAAGAAATAAGCAGACATTTCTTATATGGAATTTTGAGCAAACTTCGAATTTACCGCCAGCTATTTCCTTTTTGTAGCTAATTTGTAATGATATTTGATAATGATAAACATATAGCTAGATCATGTGGAAGATTTGAATTGTTTTTGCCGGCACCCTTTCTATTGAGGACATATTGCATATAACTTGATTCTTCCAAACTTTAAAAAGGTTAATTATTCAATGAAATCACTTTTTTTAAACAGATTCTTGACTAATAAGTGTTAGTGGTATATTCAAGAAATCAGATTTTCATATTTCGCACACAGACATGATATACACAATTAAATCATAACAAATGTGTAAATAACATTGTTAATATGAAAATAAATTGAAGACAAATTGGGTGACATCAACTCAAATTGCATATTTCATGAGATTTGTAGAAAAGGTTGGAAAATACAGTTTGGGATCCATTGGTGATAAATATATATTCAGTTAAGCAAATAACTGCATATTAACACAGATGTCCCACTGTACCACTATAAAACATACTATTATTATTGTAATTCAAAGCATTCATATTAATTTTCTACCACCAAATGGTAAATATTCATAGGAATAGTAGTACTCAACATTTAATCGCAATTTAATTGTGCTGTGTATTTGATTTACTTAATGCTTGTGTCCAAATAGTCTCTATATCATTAACTTTAAGAGTTATGATTTTCCGATCTTGACGTCACACAAGCAGAATTAATGTAAATTAGACCCAAAAAAAATCCGCTTATATCGCTCTTGAGAATGACAAAAAAGATAAAAGGCATGATGTGACTTACGAGTGCAAATATTTCAGGGGGTAAAAACATAATTATCCGACCCATTTTACAATGGCTCTTTAAAAGAACTGATAAGTTATAACCCTTTATAACCCTATGTCATAGTACAGTGTATACATTGTAAAGTCACACTATCAGGACAGGAGAGGGGACACTACTTGTCGTATTGACAGCCTAGCACACCCTTGTCATAATCAATGTCACAATTCTAAAACTTTCCTTAAAACCAAATACTGAGGATTTGAGTGAAAGGATCGGTGATTAACACCTCACTGAATGGGTAATTTAAGTACCCATTCAGTGAGGTGTTAATCTCCGATCCTTTTCACTCCTTTCAACAATAAAGAAAAAAGGTCCTTTTCACTCCTTTCAACAATATAGAAAAAAGGTTCGCGCTTTCCCCGCTCTTTCCTCGAGCTTTCCTCTACTTTTAAAAGGGCAAGAGCCCTAAGATAATTATGAAAATTAATGCCGACCCTCATCACAATTGATGCCTGCATATCCTGTCCCATCACATGCGCATGTGTAGCCATTCTCCATGTCAGTACAAGTACCACCATTCATGCAAGGGCTAGATGAACACTCACCCCTGTCTGTGTAGGAATGAGGGGGCACAAAATACAAAATCAACAACTGTCATGTAATTCTAT
Organism: Ophiura sarsii; assembly: GCA_035610835.1. Classification (NCBI taxonomy): domain Eukaryota; kingdom Metazoa; phylum Echinodermata; class Ophiuroidea; order Amphilepidida; family Ophiuridae; genus Ophiura; species Ophiura sarsii. Next base: position 34,474,126 of record CM069457.1, read on the forward strand.
ACTTTGATCAGTTCTAAATTGGTGAGCCTCTTTACAGCAGAGAAAAAAATAAAGAAAGGTGTGGGCGTATTTGATAGTGTGGGTATGACCAAAATCGTTGAGTGCTCGCTACCTTTGCGCGCGAGGAGATAAAAAAAACCACATTTCTTGCCAATTTAGAACTGAATGAACTATAGGAAAATATATATTTCAAAATCTCACAAATGTGACAAGTCACAGAAAAAAGGGGGCTCTTTGTTTTTCAAAGTGTATTTTCTAAGCTTTAAAATGACACCTCGCTTGTTAGATTTGGTAAATGCGATCAGAGTTTATGTTAGGCAAAATTAAAAGAGTTGACTTGCCCTTTCCGACCGACCCGAATTTTCGGAAATATAGGGTCGCTATTTTTTTTATTTAAAAAAATTGAAAGAAGCACATAACAATAAAGATAGATGAAAACGTGTTTTGAGTAGTATCTGCTTGTTTAAAAATATATATAAAAAAATCAAAAAATTCTTTAAAACGTGTTTTTGTGCAGTAAATTTTCAAACATTTAAAAAAATAAAAATAAAAAATCCGACCGTCCGACCCTGACTTTGACCCTGAGAGGGCAAGTCAACTTTCTTTCTTTTTTGGCCTTATTAGGTGGAAATTCCTTTTGTTTTTTATGCATAACTTCCTCAATATCTTAAAATGCATACTGGTACAATGAAATCCATTTTGTTGAATTGACTCGTCACATATTAATGAAATGTTAGAGAATGATTATAAAGATGTTTGTGATTGCGATTTTATGTTGTTCTATAGGTATTTGACAATAACATATTACCAGTAAATCATAGTTTGAAATGATAATGAGATTTTAAGAATTAACGAACAAATTATGTGGAATACATGTTGCACATACAATTCTTGATCAATAGGGAAGTTAAAACACACAAGTGAATAAAATGCTCACGAAAGTTGGATTTGTAGCAAAACTCACTTATCTTTAAAAAGAAATTGGGAACATTTTGGTAAAAAAACACCCCTACCGCAACCCATTGATAAACTAAAATTGACCATTAAAAAGGGGTAATTGTATAACAAATGACCATAAATGTGACACATATTTGTGGCATGTTCCAATATGTGACGTGATCCGAGTGAAATGAGTCGGATGTCGGGAATACTAATTTTAAGTATAGGTAAAAAGAAGTGACAAAGTATTTTGTTTGACTTTCTTTTCTCAGTTGGTAAATTGTTGGTAACTTAAATCTAGATGTTCGATTTTAGTGGAGTTTTGACCATACAGTAGCATTTGTTGTTACCGGTTTTTAAAATGATGGATAAATATCAAAATTGAAAACTGCCGACATGTGACTCATTTCGCTTGATCACGTCACATATAGTTATTTGCATTGACCCCCCGCCCCCTTGGAAACTTGGAGATGAAGATGCGAAAACGTTGAAGTTATCTTCACAACTGATATCTGGACTTGAAATTGCTACTCATTTCCGAATTCCCAATGCATCAACTATCCACAGCAGTTCAACATATCACTTTAGGGAAAGATTAGAACATTCCTTTATAAAATGATAACGGTTTTTGTTTGTTTTTGCAAAACACAGATCTATCTACATCCAGCCATTTCTTACCTGTAACAGTTACTGTGAATTCACATCTCCCATAGTTCCCAGCACCATCTGTCCATGTATAAGACACTATTGTATCTCCAACAGGGAACATAGAGCCTGAAGGATTGGTTGATTCAGTGAGGGCTGGGGTACCTCCAGCAGTTAATGTTGCTGTTGGGATAGTCCATGTTGCTATACCAGTAGCATGGTTGGCATTTAGATTACTCGGTGGGCAACTGTTTATAGTAAAAACTGTTAAAAAACACACATTCAATTCCAGCATTAGTAACATTGAGAAACATACCATACATGTTGAGTGAATTGTGACACTGTACAAAAACAAACTAAGTTGTGTCTAAAAAATTAAAATAATATTTGAATTGAATTAATGACACAATCTGATTCAATCAGGCAACATCTTGCAATATTTAAATGTGTGCAAAAAAGGAGCCAAAATCATGAAATACATAACACAAATTGTCATGACTAAATTCATCAAAAAGTAGTGCCTTAGTAAATGAGTAATGGTATTTTCATACTCCTGCTGTAAAAAAATTGCTACAAATGTGGTACCGTTGCAGAGATAAAAGCATTATTGATAGGTAACGTAATATAAGCATATCATCCAATATTATAAATATAGGTGATTGATGAAAAACCACAAAAATCCAACATTTTTCGAGGAGTTCAGATGGACTTGAATGAAATAATATTGAAACATAAAGTGCTCAATCTGAACAGTTGTTATGTTATTTCCAGCTAAATAAAAAAGGTTTGGGGTGACATTCTTATCCATCACAGTAATGGTAATAGATGGACCAATTCTGTACCTGTAGACATTTGATTATGATGACATTTGATTTCAGTAAATACGCCATTGCATTATATAAACACACTATCATACCTACTCATATGCAATGACATCACCAACCAGCTTGCATGATGATGGGAGTAACTATGAAATACCAATGTGTACTTACTACTGCCTAACTGCTGTATCCGAAGAATAAATTCACATGTTGCCACGAAGTTATTTGAATTCACCCAGGTATATGTAATGGGATAATCCATGTCTAAATTGTAGAATGTTGCAGTTCCTGATACCATTGGATATCCAGGACTAATTGTTCCAGAGGATGTTGTAGCAGTTGGCACAGTCCATGCCGGCACATCTACAGCATTAACAAAGTTACCACTTGATAATTCTAGAACTATTGGTCCTAGAGGACATTCAGTCACAGTGAATGCTAAATGGAAATAAAAACAAATTATGTATCTTAATACTTTATTTTTTTAGTAATCTTCACGAGCAATTGGTACCACAAGACATTCAATCACAATTAATGCTGAACGAAAAGAGAATATAAAATCAACAATTATACTACGGAATGATTGTGCACATTTAATAATCTCTAATAGGCAATGTCTTGCTAAACGTCTCATAACTGATGTGCGCATGCTCATAACAATAAAAATGTGTGGTAGTACATACGGTAACACCTCACTGAATGGGTAATCTAAGTACCCATTTAGTGAGGTGTTAATCTCCGATCCTTTTCACTCCTTTTAACAATATAGAAAAAAGGATCGCGCTTTCCCCGCTCTTTCCTTGAGCTTTCCTCTACTTGTAAAATGGCAAGAGCCCTAAGATAACTATGACTAAAATAAATTCCGACCCTGTTCACAATTAATGCCTGTATATCCTGTCCCATCACATGCGCATGTGTAGCCATTCTATCAGTACAAGTACCACCATTTATGCAAGGGTTAGATGAACAATCATCTATGTCTGAGTAGGGATAAGGGTGCACAAAATACAAAATCAACAACTGTCATGGAATTCTATAGTTTGATCAGTTCTAAATTGGTGAGCCTCCTTAAGGGTGTGGGCGTACATGAAAGTGTGGGTATGACCAAAATCGCAAAATAGGAGACAGCGATTACGTAAATGTAGACGAAGTGCTCGCTTGGATTACCTTTGCGCGCGAAGAGATAAAAACCACATATTTCTTGCCAATGTAGAACTGAATAAACTATAGGAAAATATACATGTCAAAATCTCACAAATATGTTTCAAAGTGTATTTTCTAAGCTTTAAAATGACGCCTCGCTTGATAGATTTGGTGAATGCGATCAGATTTTATGTTATTAGCTGGAAATTCCTTTTTATCACTTTTTTGTTGTTGTTATGCATAACTTCCTCAATATCTTAAAATGCATACTACAATGAAATCTATTTTGTTGAATTGACTGGTCACATATTAATAAAATGTTAGTGAATGGTTATAAAGATGTTTGTGATTGCGATTTTATGTTATCTATAGGTATTTGACAATAACATATTACCAGTAAATCATAGTTTGAAATGATAATGAGATTTTAAGAATTAACGAACACATTATGTGAAATATACACATACAATTCTTGATCAATAGGGAAGTTAAAACACACAAGTGAATAAAATGCTCACGAAAGTTGGATTTGAAGCAAAACTCACTTATCTTAAAAAAGAATTTGGGAACATTTTGAGAAAAAACACCCCTACCGCAACCCATTGATAAACTAAAATAACATAGACCATAAATGTGAGACATATTTGTGGCATGTTCCTATTATGTGACGCGATCAAGTGAAATTAGTCGGATGTCGGGAATATTAACTTCAAGTATAGGTAAAAAGAAGTGACAAAGTATTTTGTTTACTTTGCTTTCTCAGTTGGTAAATTGTTGGTAACTTAAATCTAGATGATCGATTTTAGTGGAGTTTTGACCATACAGTAGCATTTGTTGTTACCGGTTCATAAAATGATGGATAAATATCAAAATTGAAAACTGCCGAAATGTGACTCATTTCGCTTGATCACGTCACATATAGTTATTTGCATTGACCCCCCCCCCCCCCCCCCCCCCCCCCCTATCCCTAGGAACACTTGGAGATGAAGATGAGAAAACGTTGAAGTTATCTTCACAACTGATATCTGGACTTGAAATTGCTACTCATTTCCGAATTCCCAATGCATCAACTTATATCCACAGCAGTTCAACATATCACTTTAGGGAAAGATTAGAACATTCCTTTATAAAGTGATAACGGTTTTTGTTTGTTTTGCAAAACACAGATCTATCCACATCCAGCCATTTCTTACCTGTAACAGTTACTGTGAATTCACATCTCCCATAGTTCCCAGCACCATCTGTCCATGTATAAGACACTATTGTATCTCCAACAGGGAACATAGAGCCTGAAGGATTGGTTGATTCAGTGAGGGCTGGGGTGCCTCCAGCAGTTAATGTTGCTGTTGGGATAGTCCATGTTGCTATACCAGTAGCATGGTTGGCATTTAGATTACTCGGTGGGCAACTGTTTATAGTAAAAACTGTAAAAAAACCACATTCAATTCCAGCATTAGTAACATTGAGAAACATACCATACATGTTGAGTGAATTGTGACACTGTACAAAAACAAACTAAGTTGTGTCTAAAAAATTAAAATAATATTTGAATTGAATTAATGACACAATCTGATTCAATCAGGCAACATCTTGCAATATTTAAATGTGTGCAAAAAAGGAGCCAAAATCATGAAATACATAACACAAATTGTCATGACTAAATTCATCAAAAAGTAGTGCCTTAGTAAATGAGTAATGGTATTTTCATACTCCTGCTGTAAAAAAATTGCTACAAATGTGGTACCGTTGCAGAGATAAAAGCATTATTGATAGGTAACGTAATATAAGCATATCATCCAATATTATAAATATAGGTGATTGAAGAAAAACCACAAAAATCCAACATTTTTCGAGGAGTTCAGATGGACTTGAATGAAATAATATTGAAACATAAAGTGCTCAATCTGAACAGTTGTTATGTTATTTCCAGCTAAATAAAAAAAGGTTTGGGGTGACATTCTTATCCATCACAGTAATGGTAATAGATGGACCAATTCTGTACCTGTAGACATTTGAGTATGATGACATTTGATTTCAGTAAATACGCCATTGCATTATATAAACACACTATCATACCTACTCATATGCAATGACATCACCAACCAGCTTGCATGATGATGGGAGTAACTATGAAATACCAATGTGTACTTACTACTGCCTAACTGCTGTATCCGAAGAATAAATTCACATGTTGCCACGAAGTTATTTGAATTCACCCAGGTATATGTAATGGGATAATCCATGTCTAAATTGTAGAATGTTGCAGTTCCTGATACCATTGGATATCCAGGACTAATTGTTCCAGAGGATGTTGTAGCAGTTGGCACAGTCCATGCTGGCACATCTACAGCATTAACAAAGTTACCACTTGATAATTCTAGAACTATTGGTCCTAGAGGACATTCAGTCACAGTGAATGCTAAATGGAAATAAAAACAAATTATGTATCTTAATACTTTATTTTTTTAGTAATCTTCACGAGCAATTGGTACCACAAGACATTCAATCACAATTAATGCTGAACGAAAAGAGAATATAAAATCAACAATTATACTACGGGATGATTGTGCACATTTGATAATCCCTAATTGGCAATGTCTTGCTAAACGTCCCATAACTGATGTGCGAATGCGCATAACAATTAAAATGTGTGGTAGTACATATGGGACATCGAACAAGATATAGCCCCCTAATTTAATGATAATAAAGTTTAAAAAAGGAATTTGAACCATTGATGCCTGATTTTTTCTACCACATTTCCCTCATTTCCCTACTTGTCATTCTGTTCCTTAAACATCCCAGTAGGAATAGGGTTTAAATGTGTATGTTCCGCTCACTTTTATTTTTTTTTTCACATTCATATTTTGATATCAAAAGCTAACCCATATTTTTCTTTCTCATTATTTCCGTACATTCTTAGGCGCAAGATATATTCCATTTAGACGTTACAGGTCAAAATGAAGTGAATTATCGCAAAAAAGTAGCCGGCTAGCTTGTGTACTAATCAATGGGCAAATTTAATGTCATCTTGTGCTTCTAAAATAAGAACCATTGGAGTTAATATGCAATGGAATATGCCTATTTTAAGGACGATCCTTCATGTAGAATAGAAAACATCAAGTTGAAATCGAGCGAGAAATCGGAACATCTACCTTTCACTTTATAATCAGTTAAATGGTGATGACCTTTAATCCGTTCATGTGAATATCTTCTTATACTTAACACCCCTCATTGGGCTGAATTAAACTAGCATCCCCACCCTCTCTGCTATACACTCTCAGAACAGGTATTAAAAAACCATGTATTAAAAGAATGTTGATTAAAAAGTATACTACATTGGTTAAAATTAAGCGTTGGTTAAAAAAATACTTTTAATACTGTGTTGGTTAAACAGTAAAACAAAATGTCATTGATGGTTTATTCAACGTTGGTTAAGGCATCATGATGTTAACCAACAATAGGTCAAAACAAGAATCGCGCCAAAGAATGTCAATGGCGGGAAAATATTTTGTGCATATTATCAAATTGTTGGTTACATTTGAATCAACATTGATTCAATTTGAATAAATGTGTTGGTGAAAAATCTCTATTGCACAACGTTGGTTAAACATGTGGTGTGTTACTGCGACATCAAAACGAGCCTGACCCGTTCTCTCTCTCTTTTTGACAGAATGGCAGACGACCAAGTGTTTGTAACGCTCTCGTTGTGGGGTCTGGAGACGCATATAGAAGGGATTCAAGGTACAAGATTGATTTCTTAATACTGCAATTTAATAATTATGTAACTGTCTGAGCTAAACTGTACAATATTATGGTATTTGTCTCCCGGATTTGTCTATCAAGAAAGGCAGATTTAGGACACTACATTTTACCTTCACTTACTACAACATGCATGTATGGTTAAGCTTAGCTACGAAGCCTACCATAGACTTCCTACATCGTATGTTCACTGTAGCGTGTATAAGGGCAAACAAATTTCAAGTCATGTTTTCCTGAATATAGAAGGTGCCTCATCCATTTCATCAACTGTTACATGTTATTTATTTTTACCTTAAAACACTCCGTCGTCTGCCATGATGTCGAGCAATACTTCATAGCCATACAATTAACCAACAAATGGTTAAGTTTTAACCAACCCCATTTTAAATATGAAGCAGATTTAAACCAACAAATGGTTAAGTTTTAACCGACCCCATGTTAAATATGAGGCAGATTTAACCAACAAATGGTTAGGTTTTAACTAACCCCATGTTATATATCAAGCAGGATTCACCAACAAATGGTTAAGTTTAGCAGAATTAACCAACACAAGATTAAAAGTTTTAACCCACCACATGTTAAAGTTTAGCAAAACAAATAAAAGTGTAACCAACATTTTTTAACCAACCACTGTTGGTTTAAACATATTAACCAACAAATTATTAAAAATTGTAACCAACCACAGGTTAAAGTTTAACCAACAGCTGTTGGTTAAGGTTTTAACCAACCAATTGTGTGGTTCACCTGGTAACCTCCCGTTGGTTAAAATATGCTTAAAGATTTTAACCTTTGTTCTGAGAGTGTAGAGCTGATGGGCAGGATTGTTTAAGATTGATCAGAAATCAGTGGGCCCTAGAGCAAATTCAGTGCGAGAGGTGGTAATTCTGCCCCTGAGACATGTAATTTGCCTCTTTGCCCTGGGTACAAGCACTACTTATCTATACAAAAAAAAATCTTACTATTGCTTTGATCAGTTACTCCTGCTAAACATGAACCTGTGAATGTGAAAAATAAATAAAAATAGTGTTATTATTTGAAAACATTCTAAACATCTTACAGTTTAAAGATAATGATTGTGTATGTATCCCTAATTATTTGAAACAATAGTACAATTAAACTCATCTTGCTCTGCTTCTCCGTGCCGTGCCTGGATTTTGTGCGAGCGGAGAAAATTCAGTTTTGACTTTTTAATCCCCAGGTATATTCCCATTTCATACAGAAAATAACATCAGTAAATAATTTCAGTTACCAATTTTCATCATAAACACGTATGGAGTGGATCCCCCGGTGAACTGTGGGTACAAATCTTTCCGGCTATTTTGGAAATTGTCCGAGCAAAACTCCGGAATCTTTCGGTCAATTTATTATGACGTAGCCATGTCACAAGATATCATTGAATTTCTCTGATTGGCTATATCAGTTATATCAGTTAAGAAACTATTTCCGGTAACATTGGGGTACACTCGGCCCGCACTCGCTAACAAGAGGGATTGCCTTACGCAAGATACACCCAGGGGATGTGGGATGTACCATTTGTACCCGGACATTTATAAATAAACGAAAATTGCAAATCACATGGATTTTCAAAATTATACGGCACAATTCACCCGCAAAAAACATGTGCGCGGACATGGGTCTTAAAATATACCCCTTTTTTCCTTCGCGGACTTAGCTTCCAAAAAACACCCCTAATTTTTGGAAATAGCTGACATAGCTTCCAAAAACACCCCTATTTTTGGAAATCGTGGACATTAAATGCCCTCCGCGAACATGGTCCAACCCCTCCCCCCCCCCCCCCCTCCCTCCCCCTTCCCTTTTTTTCAATTTCTGGCACGACCATGCGTACCCAAAGTCAATGTTGACTGAAACCACCGGTGTGACAGCCCTATCATAGAGATTCATTTTTATTAGACTGGCTTTTAAAACCATAATGTATATTGTTATCATTATTTATTTATCTATTCCCCGGCATCTAAACCGAGTGGTTTTCTGAAGCCAGTTAGTAGGTAGTTATTCACAATCGGTGCGGTGACGTCTTATTTTACGGAGTGATTAGTGTCGGTGATGGCCAGTGTTACTCAAAGACAGTCAACTGAGAAGAACTGAAATTGAAAGTGTGGCCTGGCTTCAATTTCTCAATGTTTGAGAATTCAATACTTTACTTGCCCCTGTTGTCTTGATATTGAGCCCTTACTGGGGGGAATTTCACTGTTGGATTTCCACAGAATTAAATGGTGTCTTACCGAGTAAAGATATTCCTATGAACAGGAGTTGTGGAAGAACCCATAGCATTGTCATGGTGACTGCACAGGGTATCTAGGCAGGGGAACCTGTAAATGATGAATTGTTTGAATACAAGGAGTCGGAGAACAATTACAAAATATAAATCGCATCAAAACATAATATATTAATTTAAGTGTTTATACAGGATTGTTACGCTTTGGGGATACTGAAATATTAGTTAGTCAGGTGCCCGAGGAAGGGGGGTGGAGGATACTTTGTTTGAGTAGGGATGTGCCGCCAGGAAAATGAAAATCGACCCCAACATTTACCAATGTGGGTGGGGGTGGACCCATGTGTTAACCGGAAACCCATAATTGTTTCTGTATATTTGAAAGATCTAGCTGAAATGTACGTGAAAAACAGCAACATTAAGAACCATAAGTGTACTAAAAATGGCTATGAAAAGAGGTGGAAAAAGGGATCATGTTTGGCGGCACATCCCCGTAACCTCATATCCACTGGGTCAGGTGTCCCGTTAAAATCGTCAAATGGTTCCAAAAAACTCTTGAGTAATAAATCTAAAGAAGTTATATAAAAAATATTCCTCTAGTTATGAAGATTTCCACAGGTGATTAGAATAAGCCTATATGATGTCAACCTCAAAGTTTGAGCACATGACTGGAACAATGCAAATCGTAGTTTAAAATGGCAAATAAATTTGATTTGTTAATGATGAAAAACTAGTGATAAATTTTAAATATTATTGATATTACTCTCACAAAGGTTTGTAACTGTTCAAAAAACATTTTTTACTTTTAAGAAGCTCTGGTATAGTTTTTATATTACAACACAATTGTCTTGTTCAGTCGCAGCAAATTTACAGAACTTAGTGTCCGTTTTGAGAACCCCACTATGTGAATCCAATGTATTTTTTTAATTGGTTTGTCTAATATAATCGGTTTAAATACTTCATATAATCTCAATTTTGTTAATAAATCAGGCTTACATGTAAATGGTTTACTCTGCAGTAACAGCACACTCACCTTTTATTTTATGAAATCAAAATCATTTCTGGAGTAAAGCAAATACATTTATGACTGGTAAACTGCTTGTAGCTCTACACATTATGTGTACTATATTTAATTAGTCTACAGGTTGTATTGGTACCAGTTCCGCTTTCTGTTCAATGAACCATTTCAGAGTTCTATACAAGGTATATTGAACAATAATAGGGTATAAATATCATATGAGTAATAATCAGTATACAGTTCAAGTGGAATGCATTTCCATCAAAAGTACAATGTGAAATTCAGGGGCGCTCAATTTATGTATCGCACCGAATGCCCTTAAAACCACCATTTTAGCTCGTCACCAAATGGACAAAATATTTTTTTAATTATATTACTTTTACCCAAATATTTAGAAATTGTAACTCGGAGATCCCCACTTTTAAACTGTTAGCCTATTAATCAAAGATCCTTTTTCGCAAAGGACATTAAGGATAAATATTGTTCATACAATTTCAATAATGTGTTTAAAGGCAACTTGTACTATTATCAAAACAATAATTTCTCGATCACAACGTATGCGATTCCACAGTTTCCCATGCGACTGGGCTTATCATGCGTAACCGAGGGCGCAGTAAAATCGGAAGATGTGAGTGACATACTTGTATACAAAATAAGTAATTGAACGCGATTGGAAAATTATGTAACATTATATTACGTACAATGCATAGAGTATCACGTGTAGGTTGGGGTGTACGGTTGCGCACACACTACCCGAAGAAATTTTCATTACACAAGTGTGTGAACATTTGAGAACGACGAAGTTCAATAATACTCAAAGTACCAGATTTTACAGAATAGATTACTTTTCCGATCAATGACAGCATGTAAATAGGATTATATAGCAGATCCAGAAGAAATTTTCAAGATCGAAATTAATCAAATCATCTGTAAATAGCAGACGATAGGAGACACTTTTCATTCATTTTTTTTCTGAACGGTTTGATGTCATCATGTCATATGGCTTCCGAATTTGTTTGATAACAAGTCAATGTCGTCGTACCCGGGCGTCGTACATGATGAAACTGTGATCATCGCTGGACTTTTGGACATCTGCTTTAGTATCATTTTAGCAAAAATGGACCCACAACAACTTTGAGATGCAATTTAAACATTTACAAAATAAAAATAAAAAATCGACCTACATGAACTTAACTTCGATGGACCAATCTTCAATCGCACTGGGAATCGTAAAGTCAACATAAAACCGAAACGAATTAAGCTGCTCCTCTGGCCGGATAGTGATATCAATTTTGACTTCACTCTTAAACAATTCCTGTTCAACTTTAAATGCAGTGTGCATCTCCCTCTTTCCAATTATCTGGAGTTATTTTTGTAATGGCTTTCTCCATTAACCATGTTAACTGTTTTACATCTTTCAATTTAAACGTTGAATTGTTCACAGCAACGTCGCCTTTAATCTGAACCCAAATCAACTGATGGGAACTCGCAATGGTACGAAGGAAGTCAGAGTATAAAATGACCATGTTGACGTGCTAATTCGTCAATGACATTGCATTTTGGACGGTGCTGTTTAATAAAGGCCTACAATTGGGGTTTTATCATCTCAGAAGACCAGTGGATGTTCTGCGACGACAACCTGTTTTGCATCTCCGTTTTTGTGGATTTCATCTTTGGGATTTTATGCTCTAAAACGGAATATGACGCATTGTCCATCACGATAACGGAATGTTCAGTCAAATTATAGACTCGGGTATTCTGTATACAGAAGCAGCATTAATTGTCGATGTTTGCTGCTTCTTATTTACTCTCAAATGTAGCCATATGAAGAGCTCTATTCCAAAAGGGATCAACTCCACTTTTTGTCGAAATTGAGTTAGGTCCAGAACATGAAAGAGAGTTACGAAATACATCTTTTAAACTTTGTTCTACATCTTCAGCATGTTCTTGTCAAAAGTTATGACCCTCGGTAATTTCCGGAAATGTCCTGTAATTTCCGGAAGTTTCCGGAAATTTGAATATAATTCACTATTTTGTAAGCCAAAATGGTAGAAATATGGTTCTTTTATCATGGTAAAACATTGATAGGAATGTCCTTAATAAAATGCCATGAAGAAAACGTAAAATGTATGGTGTTTTTTTAATTGTACACAGACAGTGTTGTTATTTCTAAAAAGGTGCCAAATTGTCCAAATTTGTCAAGAAAAAAATAAAATCGAAATCAATCTAAATCTAAATCAATACTCAATAAAATTGCTTAAAGCAACATCTAATTGTGAAAAACAAAATGGCGAATGATGAGACAGACCAAATGAACTTAATCTACGTTACATGCTTATTTACACCGGTTTTGAAACTTTCAATGGTTTTTTAATCTAAGACGGATGAAGGGAGGTTGTTCCACTCTGATATGGAGTTAGCAAAAAAGCTGTATTTATACTCATTTTTGGATGCTTTGACTAGTCGGAATTTCTTTGGGTGATATTGTCTAGTAGTCGTTGTAGTTTGACGTTGGATATGTTCTGGAATTGGGATTGCTATATTATTTGCATGATTTTATACATGATTGATAGACGGATGTTCCTTCGTCGTTCTTGCAAATTCGACCAATTCAAATCACTTAGTATGTTAGTTACGGTAATTTCATAATTTAAAAAGTTGAAGAGGTTTGAATGCGGTTTTCTGTTTTCAATGTGATTTTATAATGTCTTACAGGTGTATCTTAATTGCAAATAACGATTGTTTAGTAAAGTGGTTTTTGAAAATTGGTCGAAACATTTTATGTTCCAAAAGGCACTAAATCCACTCGTTTCCGAAAATAAAGAATGACATAGGAAATACAGTGAAAATCAAAAAATCAAAAAACATAGCTCTTCATTATAAGAACAACACAACGCCGAACGCCGAGGATATTCGAAGCTCGGATTTTATTATTGAGGAATCATATACCAATACAGGGTGACCCAGAAAATGTTGAACCCAAAAATCACTAACTTAAAAAAAAAAATTAAAAATGAAAATAAATAAATATGGCATTTTGTTTTCAACATGTGAACAATTTATTCAGCTTTCTGGAGAACTTTAGATCATGTAAATTGGTCTTACCAAACTAAAGATACATTTGATTGTGTGACAGGGGGTGTTTTCGCTCTTTTGTAAAAGTGAAAAAATTGTAACTTGGTTCAGATATGAAACTTAATTCTGTTCTAAGTACGGTGAGTTAAGTAATCTTTTCTTTTGATCTGTATTTATCAAATTAACATTTTCAAATGAAGTCAAGGGGACTTCAGTCTCTTATATGATAATAATATTGATTTACATAATAAATGAATATTGATGAGATACTGTGCATAATAATGTATAAAGTTCATTGCACGGTTTCAAACAAGCACTTGTTCTGCTCATGTAGCATGAAACCATTTTTTTGCACTTCACTCACACTTCAAAACAACACTTCTTACAAAATTACATGTATTTTAAGTTTCTCGTGGCCTATTTTTATGATCTAAAATGTTTCAGAAAGTTAAATGTATGGTGCACATAGCTGGTGAACGAGTTATGCAATATTCTGTTATTTTATTGGTAAAAAGAAATATTGAATTTTGTGATTTTTGGGTTCAACATTTTCTGGGGCACCCTGTATCTGTGTATACATATATATAAAGAATGACTACTTTCCACGAATCTGTGTAATATTTTGAAAAAAGTTTATTTTTTGTTTTTACTTCAACAAGAATAGAATATGGGATCTTGTATTACAATTCTGAGTAATTTTAAATTGCTTGAAACTTTTCTGAGCGCTATAATCAAAAAGCCGGTACCATCACTAGACTACAAAGCACATAACAAAGGTACAGGGTGTATCAGAAAGAACTGTACCGAGGCAATATGATTTATTATGGTATGAATTCGATTGATATTGTTCAAAGCGTTTTCACATATATCTTGCGCAAACGCCCAGCTTTCTTAAGAATTTTAAATTTTGAAAATCGGACATTTCTGATGGAAAATACAGACTTTCTGGTAAAGATGGTAGATTTCAATTTTGGTCGAAATGATCAATTTAACAAATCTGTGAACCCTACCTGAGATATCCATCCGTCCATAGGACGGTTTATTTTTGGTCGCCAAACCTCAATTTTTCACATCAATTGTATAACTATTTTTTATTTGCATACTTTTGTGGGTGAAATGTGGAGATTAATTTTGATTTTTAATCCGCAAATAAACCGGGATTTGTTCTGCTTGAGTGGTTTTAACTTTCCTTTCTTTGGCGGAAGTTTTGAATAGTGCTTATGTGGTGTGGGCTACATTGTCTGAAATGTTGGGGGTTGTGGTACGAGATGATTGATTGAAATTGAAAACTCGTTTTTCATCGATTTTCGATTATGTCTTGCACCACGAGAACAAAAAGAGATATCTCAATGAAATTAACATATAATATAGTAAACATGTTCACCTTTATATTGCAGGTGTTTAAATTTAAAACAATAATCATTTTGTATTTCTTATGTATTTTAGAAACACGGTACAGTTCTTTCTGATACACCCTGTATACACATGGTGATGCAGTTATAAAAAAGGACAATTGTGATAAGTATACTAATTGATCATGTTTATAGCCGGAGTTTTATAAAGCAAAAAATGTGTGAAAGGAGGTTTAGAATGACAAAACAACAAAATTAACACGATTTTCGCATAAATCATGAATGCATTGAACAATTCTAACAAGAAAGGTGCATGAAAATAAAACCTCAATGTATTGATTGACATACAAACCCTCGTTTGATGTGACTGAAGACATAACAAACATGACGCCCCCCACCCCCACCATACCATCCGCCCAATCCCTACAATAGAAAAACGAAATATATACAAGAAAGGGTTGTAAGCAAATAGTATGGAAAACTGTAAACTGTACCTGCCTAATGAAATATATCTGTCTATTTAATATGGTTATAAAAGATTAAGCTTTAAAGGGACATTAAGTGGTGTTGAAAATTTCAAATGTGTAAAAATTTACTTCAGAATTCAAGATGAACATTAAAAATTGCCATTATTGTTGTTTCTACTAACAAAAACACAGCAAAACTTGATTAAAACAATATCATCGCTATTTATTGAAAAACGCCCTCTATGCAAATATGGTACGCGTGATCAGGGGGATACTGTCGGACGTAAAATGCTCGTCGCGGCTGTACGAGCATTTTTGAATCGACGTTTTCTTGTACAAAGAGAGCTGATTTTTCTTAATCCTTATAGGTGTAAGTTCATACATGTAATACAATTATAAAAATAAACTAATCTCAGTTTTTATCATAATTGAGGGCGCAGCCTCCAAACACATCTCTTAGTGCCCCTTTAAAGTAATATTCGATTCGAACTCACAATACAATACAATTGTTAAACTTGCTTTAAACTGAATGTTCCCTCACGTTCCATTCATGTGGATTGTTTTCCCTTCAAAAAGGTTCACATTTTGTGCACACCATTATTAAGATTCGTATTAACGATTATTTCAATCTAAAATTAAGAAAGAATCCTAGAGGACAAACTTTTGTCTATCAATATTTCTATCTATCAATATTTCGCTCCCTTTACTGTTTTAAGCTCATTATGGTACGCGTTTCAGTGAAGATGAATATTTACAGCTCGGAACATTTTTATCTGAACTGTGGCAACGCAGATATCAAACTGCTATTGTAGGCCTGGTACACACTAAAAAATCTTAAAAATACGTGGTCAAAATTCAACCACAAAAGGTCATTTTTAACCCCGCTTACGGAGTCAACTATGCACCGACTAAAAAAGGGTCAAATTTGACCCCGGTGATCTAGTCAAAAACTTCACCCAAATTGTGGTTAAAAATGACTATCATTGGGGTCAAATGACTATATTTCTCTTTTTCTCTCTGACTATTAGGGTCAAAAAATGACCATATTCAGGGGTCATTTTGATAACGGTATATCCCGATTAGCAAATGACCCCGGAACGTGGTTGAAAATGACTATATTTAGGGTCATATATATTTAGGGTCTTTAATGACTAGGTCATTCATGACTATATTTAGGGTCATTTATATATGACCCTTTTAGGGGTCATTTCAATATGATGCCAAATGACCCCGACAGTGGTTGATTTAACCACGAATCGGGTTAAATAAAACTAACCCCGTAAGAGGGTCAATATTTTGACCCCGTCGTTTTTAGTGTGTACCGTAATCCTCTACATGTCTTCTATATCCAAATGCTTCTTCACCCAAGTGAACGCGATTCTGTCATCCCGAGATTAGAACTCTGTCTTCGCGACATAAAAGCATGGACAACGAAAAATAGACTTGTATTGAATGACTCAAAAACCGAGGTGGTTCACATAAGCTCGAAATTTGTGAAAACACCATCCTTCCCCAAAATCACTATTGATACATCTGAAATTGAAATATCGCGGATCGCAAGGAATCTTGGCGTCATTTTCGATAAGTCTATGGACATGAAAGCCCATGTAAAGAGTGTGGTCCGATCAGCCTCTTTCGCGATCTACCGTATCGGTAAGCTGCGTCGCTATTTGGACAAATCTTCCGTCGAGAGGTTGGTACACGCATTCGTATCCTCACGCTTGGACTCATGCAATGGTATTTTATATGGACTTCATTATATTGAAATTG
Source organism: Ophiura sarsii (assembly GCA_035610835.1). NCBI lineage: Eukaryota > Metazoa > Echinodermata > Ophiuroidea > Amphilepidida > Ophiuridae > Ophiura > Ophiura sarsii. The sequence goes on from CM069457.1 coordinate 34,491,348, forward strand.
CTAAGTTTCAGAGAGTGCAGAATTCTGCAGCCCGTCTCGTTACAAAGTGTAAATGGGATGAACACATGAAGCCAGTTCTTAGGGACCTCCATTGGCTTCCCGTGCAACAGCGGATTGTGTACAAGATCGCATTGCTTACATATAAAGCACTTAACGGTTTAGCTCCTAGATATATCAGTGAACTTATTGAGGTGTATGAGCCAATGCGTACCCTAAGATCGGCTTCAGTTGTTCGCCTATGTACACGTGCACCAAAATTCTGCAAGACCAAGTTTTATGGTGAAATGTCTTTTTCCGCTGCAGCACCAAAAGTGTGGAACATGTTGCCCTCCAAGCAACATCAAATATCAATTCATTTAAAAAAGGACTTAAAACTCATTTGTTTAATGCACTTGGTTAGGTATTCGGTTCCATCATTTCAGTCATGTCAGTGTATTATTGCAATTTCTGATAGTCTTTTGTATTTTGTCCTTCTAGAGTGTAATTTATATATGCGCAATTTCTTAAAAATACATATATATTTATTTGTGTATATTTTCTTAATAATGTCTTTTATCTGAATTTGCCACGTTGTTGGCTGGTCAAAAATGTGTGTAGTATTACTGATAGTATATATTTCGTGTGTACGACCATTTTATTCTTCTTATAATGTATTTTACTATGTTCTATATTTGTATTGACTACTAGTATCTGGTTTTGATTTATTTTTAGTATGTACGTTTTTACATGGATAATATATATATTAAATATATTTTTAGCATATGTCTTGTTGTAGTTTAATTTTTTTTTTAAATATCTTTCTGTGCAGCGCCTTGAGGCTGTTTACATCGTAAGGCGCTTTATAAGTCCCATGTAATATTATTATTTATTTATAAATATGTGTTTAGTTTTATGCTGCGAAATAGTTAATCTAAGATATAAAGCTTTAAAAGGTATCGACACTTTTGCATTGGTACCAGTTTTAAGGTTGACTTTAAGAATGGGGATGTAAAATATTACTTTGAAGATTATCTTTTTTTAAGTCTTATACAAGGATACAAGGAATGTATTCCTTTTTTTCACAAACATCTCAGTATGATACGTTTATATAATGATATAAAAATAAAACATTTTAATGTAAAAATCCTATCATTGTATTAATATGTGCACTAACAGTACTGTAAGACGATATCATGACTTTGAATTAACAATATATGATGTTGCAAAAAATGTGATACAAAATATACATATAACATTATGTGATAACAGATGTACAACATTTAAAAAAAAATTGTTAAAGAAACGTCAAAAATTCACCATCACTTTTTGTCAAGAGCTATATTCCATTTAAGCCCTGGTAGGACTGCTCTTCCTCGACCACGTCTAAATCAAGACCTTGATACTCTGTCTCCTCTTTGATGTTGACATCTTCATAAGCTGATCCATCACTTTGAGCTCGAGGTGACATTTTGGTCTCCATAGCTATGTTGACTTCATATCCAGTCTCCACGGTTTGTGAGCGTTGTTGTCGTTGTTGCTTTGCCATCATCTCCTTCTTGGCATCAATTTCATCGTAGATTTCATTCTTGTCAATTGTTGTTTCCTTAGGTGTTTCCTTCATCGAAGCTTTTCTCCATCTGTGTGCAAAAGTGCATATATTGAAAATGTGATACTTGTTTTTTTCAAAGGGGTATAAATAAGGTTCAGATATCAACTGCAATAACTACATGTACATACAATTGTTTGAAAAGGAGCCTACTTTATAATCTGCCATAATTAAACGAATGGCATTGTCGCGTTGGTGGTGTCAGTGGTGAGGGTTATGACGGTAGTGGTGGTGGTCAGCCATTTTGGAAACCACTTGTCTTTGTTGTTGTTCTTTTTGTTGTTGTTGCTTTTTTTAATTGCTTTTGTTTGTTTTGAACCCAAGAAAACATTATATATGAAAAATAGTTTTTAACGAGAGACATTAATCGTTTGTTACATACCTGCAATAGCAGAACAAAGCAGTGATAACTATAATTGCAATGAGGATAACCGCAACGACGCCCCCCATAACAGGACCCAAATGATTAGCGGGACCACTAGGAACAGGAGCTACAATACAATGTGGTTGATACAATATAAACAGCAATACGATGAATTATCATACACTGTGTCTCAAAATGTTAAGTGTCACCCTATTTCAAATGTAAACAGACCAACTACTTTTTTTGTTATTGGTGTTTTAAACTACGTCGAATATATAAAAAAATGCATATGTTTAAAGATTTATCATGTAATTTCAGTTAGCACCTAATAAAGGCTGGAACGATAGCAGTTGTTTTTAACGAATTACTTAATTAGTTTATCAAAGAACTATCATCGGTTTTGACATTAATACTATTATAGCGATGTTAGCTAAACAAAATGCTAAACAAAATGAGTTGAGATATTAAAATACGGTATCTCAACTCATTTGTTTTTAAAACGTCAATAAAAGAAAATAAATACGTGAGTAATTGTAAACATTATATTTCAAGACAGATCCGTAAACATGATAAGGAAGGATATTGGCTTACATTTAGCTCAAAATACATCCAAGGAACTTATGCTAGACTCTAAAATAGTCAATATTATGTAATTGTACCAATGCTGTGTTTGTGCTGGATGCGTGCTAACTTTACATGTTTTCGCACGTGTTTACACTTTTTACACGTTTGTAGGGGTGTGTACACTTGTTTTACACGTTTTCACACTTGTTTTACACGTTTTTACACTTGTTTTACACGTTTTTACACTTGTTTTACACGTTTTTTACACGTTTTTAATGTTTTCGCTTGTAAATCCTTCCTCTTCACTATAACAACATACCTGTAAAAATCGACAAAGAAGACCACACTTCGACACATTTCTGAAAGAAATAAGATCATATTTATAATATTATAAGACACAAATAGTTACAGACTGTAACAAATGATATTATACATTTAAATGTATATCTCCAAGAAACGAATGAATGATTAAGGGGGGCTTAAGGAAGTTTTTGGTTGGAATTTTGTGAGTGCTGTTATTATTGAATTATGACTCAAATGTATATAAAAGTATACATGTTTGGAAAGGAAATGGATCAGAGAATCCAAATTTGGAATCAATTTTGATTATTTTGGAGAAAATCACAACAAAATCCTTTTTTTTTTTACCCACATTTATTTACACAAAGCTAACAAAAATGATTTTAAGTAAAAAATTCCCAAATCGCTCGATGATGATGTAAAGGCACTAACTTAGGGACGATTTTTCCATTTTTGTTACCTTATCTAATTTTTTTTTTGAAATTTTGACTACAAAGTACCAGAAAAGAGCGTGTTGCAAATACCGCGAGGTTGTAACCACAATTAGATCAGCAAACATTCCACAAATAAAAATATTTTACAAGATTGTTTTTATATTATATTTGCGATAAGGTTTCTATATAATGTGTCACCAAACCTGACTTTATTGGAATACAAGTATTGTTTTTATTGTCAGTTAAGTCAATTTGGTAAAAAATAGGCATTGAACAATGTTTTGTTGCACTGAATGGACTAGTGGAAAGTATGCTAACTAATTGATCGAATGTGTTCTTTTGTACTATGACCAAATCTTTCGGGAGTACTTTTTATAACTTTGCAATCTCAATAGTTATTCAACTGTCAGAGATATTATTATCTATCTAAATTTATAAGTTAAACCATTTTGAACGGTAGTCGCTACTTATACTTATGCGATCATCAGACAACTGTTTGCTTTTCTGTGTATACCGGTCGTTGGTCGTTGGTTATTGCGGACGTGGTTGTATATGCCAGTTATTGCGGACGTGATTGTAATTATGTTATGCCTATGCCCGTTATTGCGGACGTGATTGTAATTATGTTATGGAACAATTGTAGAAATTGTTTACATGACGGCATTTGGGAACAAGCTCAGATCTTTTGTTGAGGAGTCCACCTTTGTCGCCGTTGATGATGTACAGCTTTTCTGTGAGGCAACGGTCGCCCCGCTTGGATCGCGTATGCACGCGCTTTGGTGATGATAGACCACTTGATGGTGAATGGCTGTTTCTTCTTCTTTAGCTGCTACGTGTGTCTTGAGAGCTTAGTGCTGTGTTGATGTTTTTCATTTTTAAGGACTGCACGTGGTTGTAGTATCTCTGATTGAACATGTTGAAGGACAGTTCCATGAGTCCGGTGTATTCCTCGGTGACATTGTTGTTGGTGGACGTGATTTCGGCGCTGTAGATGGTGTTAGAAGCCAAGCAATATTCTTGTAGTGGACAGTCTTCCTTCTATGTATTTATCCATTATCAGGGATAACAATTATACATTATCAATTGTCTTTTCATTACCTCTGGTGTACAGCTTGCGTACGCCATTCTGATGGCGTACGTTTGTCCCCCGATGAGGGCGTGATTAGGATATCCTCCATATGTTTTGTTATCACCGACATTGAATGATGTGGTCTCATCAACCTCTTTGCGAGTTAGATTGGCAACGATGAAAGCCCGGAGTAGGGGATTGTTGGCTATCTGTCTTCTCCTTCTACCGTTACCATTTTCGACTGCAATGTACACGTTACTGAAAACAAAATCAGAGATTGTAGATGACCATTTTATATGGTTTCCGCATGGTAATGTTGGGGAAGTTCCATATTTTAAATAATGGATAAATACATCATTCCCTATATTTATAAGATTTCATAGATATAATTCCAAATTTGAACTTACTGTTCCAGACAGATTCGACATCGTAATGGTGTATGACCGTTGATCCAGGGTTGCCAGAAGATGTTGACTTTCTGGTGACGTAACCAGAATGTATATGTATTATTGATGACGTAGTATGGATCAATTGACCGGACAAGTGACTAAGTTGGTATCTGGATCAACGGTCATACACCATCCGACGTCGAAACTGTCTGCACTCTAAATTCCAAGGATTTCAATTTAATTCCAAGGGATTTCAATTTAATTCCTTCAGGGTTTGTAGGGCTGGACCAATCAATGTGGATTTTAAATAGATCTTTTCAAGGATTTAAAAGTTTTAATCCAAAGGGATTAACAAAAAAGGTCTCAATGGATTTAACATTTTAAATCTTTTTGGATTTAAATCTACCCTCAGAAAGATTTAAAACCAATTGACAAAATGAGTTTTAATCCAAAGGGTTTAACAAAATAAGTCCCAATGGATTTAAATTTCAAATCTTTTTGGATTAAAATCTACCCTCAGAAAGATTTAAAAGCAATCTGTTTGGACTTGAATTTTCAAATCCATTTTATGTGTATGCGGCGTATGTGGAGGTTGTTTGTTCTTGACCAAGGTGCCTTTGATGCCAGTATCGCTGATATGTTGAAGGATGTGTTTCAGTTTGGTGTGCATCCGAGAGCATTCTGAGTAAAGAATGATAATAATACGGGAGCCGATCACGGCCACAGTGACTGAGTGAACAACGCATGTAGGCCTATAGGCATTCCTGACTTTTACTCCATCCACCGGCGAGTCAGAACAGAAAATCACAAATTCTAGTAAAGTCTACATCTTATCACCGTGAAAACTGTTCAAAATGCTCTCGGATGTGCACTAGGCTGATGCCGGTCTTTTGGTGTGTCAGTAATGATGTCATTGAAGCCATTTTCGGTCAAGAATATCTCCTGATGTTTCCCCAAAAGCCTTCTACGTACGCCGCCGCCGCACACAAAATCGCAAAAAAAGATGGCGTCGTGACAACGTAGCGAAAAGAATCGGATGGATCACGTGCACTCATCATGATAATCTGATTGGTTTAAAATTTAAATCCTTCCAAAGATTTGAATTAAAATCGAGTCCGTGATTAAATATTCGATAATTAATCTTTTCAGATTAAAATTAAATATTGTCAAATTTAGAATTATATCTATGAAATCCATAGTTCACAATTTGGATTCCCGATGAAATTATTTTATAACTCCATATGTTTTACAAACGAATATTTGTGTTAATGAAGTCGTTAACACGAACACAGAATATCTACCCACATATACAATTAAGGACGCCTCAATGCACCCCGTAATGCGCTACTTAATATTGTACCTATCATTGCCATTGCCACCGGTAGACCAACCCAAGGCCGAATCATTTACATTGAAATAAACCTCAAATGATTCAATGAATCTATTATGTTAACATTAATATACACATATCTATCCATCTATCAAACGTTGTGATAGCTTTTAAAACGCTGTACTGAGGACTCAAGCAGACAACCTTTTGTGTGTTACGATCACTCTGGTTGCAACCAGATACGAGCTGGAGCTGGTAAACTGGGTTTCCACGACCCTCTAGTTGGTCGCCATCTTTTAAAAATGGCGGAACAAATCGAGAGACTTGGAATTAACACGGCAAAAAGGCGTGTGGCTCCGTAAATTCCAAACACAATGAGCATACGATTTTGTGATTGTGATTACGATTGGATAATTTGAAATTGCGGTGCGTTGAGCGACCATCCCGCCGCGATGTTGTACAACGCTGCCTGCAACTACCAGAGCAAAGTGACACGAAGTTGCGTTATTTTGTTTTCAGTCTTCACTGAAATTTGAACATGTGTGTACAATGTGAATACCCCGGTGAAGACGGGAAGGATTCAGGCTAGCTACCAGCTAACCAAGTGCTACGGTTGGTGGAGGATTCTTTATATTATTAACTTATCATTTCAACGTGGAGAGTCAACTAGTATATAGACTATAGTATATAGTATATAGTATATAGTGTATGTATTTGCAAGATGTCAAATAAAATCATAGATGCACCATAGGCTTAATTTATATATAGTCAAATAGTATAGTCTACGGAAGAAGTCTAGGCCGCTTAGAAGCAATAACTAAAATGTAACGATAACTTACACATAGAGCGTGTTTGTTTCTACTGGGGAAGAAAACGCTGGGAATCGGTAAGTTTGACCAGTAGAAACAAGCAGAATCCGCTAAGAATCGGTATTTTTGGTTATCCCAAAAACTTTCACAAACCAGGTTTGGAACGGGTAGGAAACGGCAAGAAACCCAATAGAAACAGAAAGGCGATTAATCTTAGCGGTTTGTGCCGTGAACCGTGTCACGCTGGGTTATACAAATTGAGCGTGTTTCAACTGGGGTAGAAACCGCTAATAAACGGTAAGTTTTCCCAGTAGAAACAGGCAGAACCCGCTTAGAATCGGTATTTTTGGTAATGCCAAAAACTTCACAAACCAGGTTTGGAACCGGTAATAATCGGCAATAAACCCACTAGAAACAGATTTTAAAAAGAAAAGGCGATTAATCTGAGTCACGCTGGGTTATACACATTGTGAAGCAATCTTTTTCAGGTGTGGCGGCATTGTTTGGCATAACAAAAGGTCAAATGTCGTGGCCCATCGACTAGGATCGATACACTTAGCGGTAACTTTTCGCGAGTAGAAAACGGGTGGATTAAAAACTTACCGATTAAATCTTAGCGTTAATCATGTTAATTAACATTTACTTTTTGCAGTGCCCCAGTAGAAACACGCTCATTGTGAAACAATCTTTTTCAGGTGCGGTGGCATTGTTTGGTATTACAAAAGGTCAAATGTCGTGGCCCATCGACAAGGAGCGATAAACTTTTCGCGAGTAGAAACAAGGGGGATTAAAAACTTACAAATTAATCTTAGCGTTTAATCTTAGCGTTAACTTTGCAGCGTCCCAGTAGAAACACGCTCATAGAGTTTAACATGATGGTGATGTTTACTAACATCATACAAATATCTTACTTCAAAAGCAATAAGCTACGTGTACAAACCTAACGAATTCAGGTAAATCATCATCGAATGAAATAATAACTCCGTTAGCAATTTTGACAGTTGGTGTATTAGGTTGCTCTAAACCTGCAATCAAAATAACAATAACCAATGTTTAGTATTATTTTCTTAGTAATCTCTTGCTTAGATATCAAGTTTCTAGAATTGTGAAATGTTGTTATAGATTTGTTAATAAGGTCAATAGGTCGAATTGAGATATGTTGTTAGATTTGTTAATAAGGTCAATAGGTCGATTATGGCTATAAAGCTGCGATGGGTCCCATTAAATATTAGCTTTTCCGTAGGTGATGAATCGATGTCATAGTATTAGTGGTGTATATGTTCAGCAAAATTATTTTACATACTTACGGTTTGAGATTATTTTTTTTTTAAATGACACTACATGTACAACAAACCTCACCCTTATCGGTACTTAAGGTGATCAAATGAACTTATTTTGTCTTACGTCGCTCTGCCATTATCAATTATTTGGAATATTATCGACACATTTAAATATTTTTATGCACTTATTTCATATCTCTTTACCAGTAAACGCCTTCGTAAATACTTCGATGCTAGCATAATCTCCAGATCCGGCTGATGTCCTACCAGCTACAAGAAACTCATATTTAGTAGAAGGAACTAGGCTGTCAACAAGGTATCCATATTTTGATCCACCAGGGTTCACAATAACCGATGGAACGTAGGCTTCGTCTGCTGGTACAAAACTGGAATCGTACGTCTTCTGAATGACTTTATATTTAATCTGAACAGAAAATGATGTATTGTTTTATTAATTCATTATTCAATGATACATATAATTACAAAATAACAAATATGTGCAAATGTGATAATCGATTAAAAAAAGCTGGCAATAGTTAAGATTAATATATAGATCAGATATGTCATCCATAATTTATATAACACTAGCATGTGTAACCACACACACGCGTAATAAGAGGTGTTTTGAAGATGTGCTGTTACGTTCATAACTCATTAAGGGTTTCAAAATCGATATTTTTTCAGAGGATGGTTTTTTTAATCCTCTCGATATTTTACTCGTTTAGGGGTTAGATTGAGGAAACAACAGTAGTTCTTATGGTGGATTTTGGCTTCAGAGGAAACACACGTTTAGAGGGTGTCTGGAAACCTTGCAGCTAGCATGGCTAGTAATCAGTGCCGTTTAATAGTAGAGTCATAATCTTGGATTCCGTGACCATTTTCTTCCTACCTTTGTTTATTGGTGAATTTGTCAACTAGAACCCTTTCAAAAGAAAATGAGCTCCCATATCCCTCTCAAAAGTGACGGGAACGTTGTTTTATAGCATGAATTCCAAAATGGCCGCCATGCAGTGGCCCGAAAATTCAAATGGCTTCAATTAAGCCCCCCCCCCCCCCCCCCCCCCCCCCCCCCCCCCCCACCTTCCCCTTAGGAGGACGAGGGTTTAGTTCCATATGTATGGTGACTTTAGTCTGTTGTTTCTGGTAGTTTGGTCTTGTGTATCAACTTACAGAATAATCTATGATGGCTCCGTTGGAATACGTTGGTGATTTCCATTGTAGCCTTGCAGATGTTTCTTCAATATCTAGTGCAGTTAGGTTAACTGGAATTCCAGGAACTGTGTCAGATGTTAATTTAAAACAATATAAAAAAGTTCATTCAGTACTGTAGTTTGGTGTATAGAATCATCTTCATCAGGACGGAAGTATTAACATCTATATTGAATCTTCTTGCTGCGAAATAAGCAGTGTTATTGCCATGTACTTTACTGTCACTCGTACAGATAAATTTATCAGTTACGACATTTCTGGATTTCTCAAATTTACACCACCTTTTCCGAATTTGACTATTTTATCATTAAGTATCATTAAGGGCCTTTACGATTTGTAACAGATAAAACAGCAGACATTGTTATGTCTTAGGCCAATAAAAGTTGGGGAAATAGCTATGATATACGCAATTTTGAAGCTATGCTAAATCCGATTTTTTTTTTATTGCTGTTTTGGCCCACCGTTTATTCGCTCTTTCGGAGCCCATTGGTTTCATTTTTTCGGACAGCTCACAATTGGTCTAATCGAGTAAGGTTATGCGGCAAAAGTGACTCCACATGCTTATTCGTGCGGGGTATGTGAGACAGATCTTCTTTTTTCTTCTTCTTGGCCTTAGTGTATTCTATCACTTGGATACACTATTTAGTGTTACATACCGCCCTCAACCGCTGTAGCCGTAACTGTCTTACTCCAAATTCCTTTGCCGGCAACTGTTTCAGCGCGCACCTGCAATACAACAAACATCAACATCGATAATTCCAAATGTCGCTTTTCGTTAAAATGTACAAATAGTAAAACAAATATTTAGTTTTTAGAGAAAAACATTTTAAATCAAGTCCTATAAAACATAACAAAATAACATTAATTTCATTTCAGATGAAACCTGAATTTGCCTTACTTGAAATGACAACATAGCATTAACTTGTAGACCTGATACAGTGTAATCATTTCTTGAAGTACCGTCATTCATGGTGTTTCCTGTGCTATCCGAATACTGCACTTCATATCCAGTAATGACTCCATGGGGTGGGTCGGGTGGTGACCATTGAAATGTTATTGATGTAGCGTTAGCGTTAGACGATATCAGATTCAAAGGTTGTAGAGGTTCTGTAAACGCAAGTAAATGTAATCAATGAGCCAAATGAAATTATTTTTATATGTTGAGCAGAAGCGTGCTTATCCGCCATAGCCATTCGGCATGACTGTAATCGATCAAATGACATGATAATTATTGGTTGGGCTGGATGAGTTGATCGTCGATTGTCTTTTTCGAGGATTTCCACGGCATTCTTTGTTCAATACAGAGATTCTCAGTTATAGTGTGTGTAAATAATATGATAAAATAAGAAACAATAAGAAACATATAAAATGATAAAAGCGCAACACGTCGAAATGAACATAACATAATCAGCATAGGCTCTTTTTAGGACGAAACACACATCATCTATATTAGATCCTGGTTATACAAGTGTAAGTGAGGAGAAGTCATACTAGCATATTAAGTTATCGTTCCCAATAGTTTCAGATAATGCTTAAACATACATGTCATACATATATATTTGATCCACACCACAAAATAAATAATGGAACAGTCCAGGAAAGGCCTGTTGAATTGGATGGGATGACACTCCTCCTCTACGTGAAATTATTATGATTATTAAATGAAGATTATCAAACAACATGAGTGCAAATGTTCTTCTTTTGACCAATTGTGTATGATTGTATAGCCATTTAGAGACTTCAAATAATTGATTAGAATTGCTTAGACCTAGGCCTGGGCAGTATACAAACATGCGTATCTTCGACGGAGCATATCTCAAAAATTTCGCCTTGACCTTATTTATTTTTGTTGTTTGCAAGAAAGGCAAGATCATGATCTTCATACAAAATACAAAGTTGAAAAAAGTGATTTATTTTTTTGTGATTTTCTCAAAAAATCAACATTTTTGGTCAAAATTGATGCCAAATTTAGATTCTCTGATACATTTCCTTTCCAAAAAGGTATACTTTTATACACTTTTGAGTCATGGTTCAATAATTACAGCACTAACAAAATTCAACAAAAACTTCCTTAAGTCCCCCCCCCCCCCCCTTAATATTCATGTAGAACTTCTTCCATTCACATTTTGAGTGTACAAATCAACTTTGCAACAGTAAAATAAAAATGAAAGCATCGTCGCAGAAAGTGGTTAAAAAAGGATCTCAAGTAAAAATGAGTAGAAGTCATTAAATTAGCACATTGGGTTATTATTCCCAATGGCCTCCCATTCCCAATAGTGGTTGATAACAGGAATCCAGCGATATGAAACACAAACAGAGAATTATTACGATTGATCTTATCTTGAGATAATCTTAACGAGTGTTCACGTAAATTTCTGTTTGGACGCTAATAACATATATAATTTCTTCCGTTCACATGTTGATTTGTTTAAGCCACCTTGCAATGGTAAACAAATTGAAAGCATCGTCGCAATGTCAAATGGTATTTTAGTGTTCCTTATGGAGTGTTACATAAAGCCAATTACTATTTATTGGAATATTATTTTTGATTATTCTTCTAACCCCTAATGATAAATCGCGCTACAATTACAAACAGTTATTCAAGCGAGTTTATAATTCCATTGACAGATGATATTTATAAAATGTGAAGTTTACATTTTGCCAATGCAGGGAGTTGTGACCTTCTTTGAAAATAATAATTAAGGGGTTACACCCTTTGTCTGGTTATTCTTTTATTGCAGTTGCAGGCAAAACAATTGCATATTAGCGTTACTCATATGGCTACTGATTCAGTAAATCACTTACTATCTTCTAGCGTTTGACCCTCAACTGGATCACTGTATGGTCCCTGACCAGCACTTGACCACGCGGCGACCCGGAAGTTGTATGTCACGTAAGGTGTTAGGTCGGTGAATTCAATAGTGGTATCAACTGTGTTAGACATCATACGCGTGTTTCTGTAGTTGTCAGTAAACGCATAGGAATACTTAGTGATTACTCCGGTCCCTTCCCCACACGTTGGTTGCATCCAGGTGAATGTTAAAGATCTCTCACCGACGTCTGTTGCCATCACGTTCTCAGGTGGCGCTTATGATAAATTAATAATTAATATAGTTCACTGTTATCGTGTTTACAGGACTCAAAAATAGTAACTGGTCATGTATTAAATAAAATCCTCTCCTCTTTAATTTGAGATATTACACGTGAATATTGATTGAGCATTAAGATAGATATGTGTTCAAAACTATGTTAGCATTTTGTTCTACACGCAGCTTCGGTGTAGCATTAGGCAAATTATAGACGAACGGGTAGCGACAACTCACCGGTCGATAGTAAGACGAGGATTGGGAATGCTTCAATTAAATAACGCAGCCCATACACACATTTTTAGCTATCGTGAGCGTTCAAAACCCAAGTGCAAAAATGAAAACTGCACTTTGTTTCACCCTCAACGGTGTAGTGTTTATCTATCTTCGCGAACAATGTCTTTAATTGAAGAAGAGAAATGATTCCATACTATTTTGTAATTTAATGTTTTTATGTTGAAACCATATGTTCAGAGTTATGAGCGTATTTATTATATGGCCACACATTTTTTTTTGAGGACTGTTTATTGATTTTATTTACTTATCTCTTACGGTAATGGTCTACCACGTAGTGTCTAAAAATGAGATATCTTCTAATGATTGCTTTTTATTTCACAAAAATCTGAGCCACGATCAAATTCTAAACTCAAACGCATTTATCATAAATATTTTTTTAATATCTTATGTATTTTATTGTTTTTTCATCAGTGATATTAAACGTTTTATTCCTTATAAATTCCATAACTTTGAAAATAAAGAAGTTTTTGCCATGGAAATACCATCAACAATTGTGAAAATTATAATAGTAATTTGTATTATAGTTTTGAAAATGTAAATGCTGTATCTTATTTGCATAATAATTAAAATTAGTGTGTCTAGACTTCTAACGCCAACATGGTCAATCCTGAGGTCATTATTAAAAAACAGAAGGATGTGTGAAGCTGTAATTTCGAATGGAACTAGACTAATAGTTCTATGCTATCCTAACATTCATGTGTATAAGCATATTTCTAGTTAAAAAACAAAATAAATATTTGTGCGTACCTCCGGGAGTACCCTGGATAAAATAGCCGTTAAAATCGAATTATTATTATGCAAATGAGATGAATTTTGAAGAAAACAAATCTCCGGCAATCCTTCTAAATGTTGATGTGTTAACATTAAAAAGCGAACTTTGTAGGACTTAAAAACTTAAAAAGAGTTTTTATGATGCTACCTTAAACATGGATATATGATGTGTTTGACTTTTTTTAAATTATAATTCCTGAAGAAAACCAAAACTTAGATGCTTATTTGGATTACGCTCTTAATCCTACAAGATTCTGGCTTGTTGCCGTTTTTGTCAAAAGTATGGCCGGGAATAGGGGAAACCAGCGAATAGATAACAAATAAGACAGGTTTGAAACGCCCAATGATTTATTCCACCCACCATTAATATTATTTTAACAACCTGGGTAAAGCCTTTATACAAGATCATCTGTGTTACAATTCATTTAAAAACATTTATACTATGATGCAACAGGAAACACGTCGATAGATACCCACATACCTTTACTTCCTCGGTATTTTCTAAACCTATATACAAGATGTTTACGATGATATTGGCATAACTTCTACCTGTAATTCCAGTACTGCCTTCCACATAATCACTATATGCTCCGGTTATTCCTGGCTCGCTCATGGATGCAACACTGAACCTGTACAATGTACATGGTTCCAGGTTTGGAATAGACACAGTGGTCTCACTTGACATTGTCTTTCCATTCATAATGACATCATCACTTAGACTGACCAGTCTGTATGAATACCCTGTAATAGCAGTGCATGACGTCTCACTAGCTTCACACGTGACCACATCCCAAGAAAACGTCAGACTAGTACTCGTACTATCATCTTCTAAAAGTGTCACAGACTCTGGAGGATTTGGACCTATCATATAACATTAGAATAAAGCATTATTAATAATTATGTAAACAATATAAAACAGAGTATTTTCATTGTGGAACGAAATCCAGAAAGTGGTCCCGTATCTCAATATTTGGTATTGAACTGGGGACTGTAAAGAGAAGAATCAAATAAATATTGATATATTGTCATTGGCATTGAACGTTGTGGCACGATTTATGGGGAGAAAAAAAGGAGTTATGTTTTAGAACTACAGTGGGGGGGGGGGTACCGCGCCATTTTGTCTCGAAGCAATGGTTATGACGTCATATTTCTGTCGATTTTCAGAACTCTTGTATTGGATTTACGTGCAAAATATATGCCCTCGGCATCATACTTTCCCCGGTGGGCAGTTCATGTTAAATTTCAGATGTTCTAAAATGGATGGTTTGCTAACCAATTCGAGAAAGAAAATCGAACTGCCCACCTCAGAATTGCTAAAAAATGCTTTAAACAAGACCACTTTTTGTGCCTTTGAACAGAGTGGCGTTCGGGATTGTAGAATTAGTGTAGTGGATAGATCGTCGGCATGAAGAGCTAAAGGTTGTGGGTTCGAGCCCCATTAGGAGCACTCTTGTTTTATATGCTGGAATTGCTTAGCATGCCGGAATCGTCTGTATGCTTGTCCACCACACGGACACCAATAAATTACGCCATTTTTTTCTTCTCGAAAATGTCAACAAAAATTACCGTTCTTTTAAAAATAAGGATTATAATCAAATTACAAACACATTTTATGCGAGAGCAACACACACATTTGGCAAAAATGGCACAATAAAAATCCGTTCGTTATAAATAAATGGATATGGTTAAAAAATAAAACTATCACAATTTACTCATCGGTCTCTGTGGCGTGCATACGTTGGACATGTCAAGTATCAAGTATCAATCTTTATTTCCATATAAAAAATACATCAAATCACATATAAAAAAACACAATATGGAGGAGTAGACTGGAAAGCCAATGAGGCCCGTTTATGGTCTACCAAGCAATACATAAACAAACATATTATACTAAAATAAACAATAAGAATTCCACAACATCATAAACAAGACAAAACAAGGACGGGCTCAAAAAACAATAGATTACTCGTAATTTTGGATAAGGTTTTGCTTTAACTGCGTTCGGAAATGCTTTAAAGATTTGGATTGTTTCATGTTTTTGGGAAGTGAATTCCAGAGAATTGGACCATTGGTTCGAATAGCACGGTCGGGGAAAAAGTCTTTTTGTTATTTGTCATGTTAAAATCATTGCCATGTCTTGTTGGGTAGTTGTGAACATCTGAACGTTTTGAAAAGAAGGTTTTAAAAGCTACGGGTAGATCATTTATGGAATATTTAAACATGAATACACCAAGTTCCATTGTGTACATATCGGTTATTGTAAGAAAATTATACTTAGCAAATAAAGGTGCTGTGTGACTCCTATAGTGACTATTGGAGATGGTTCTAATTGCCCATTTTTGCAGTTTAACAAGTTTGTCTAGATATGATTTACAAGTTTTGCCCCATATAAGTAGTCCATAGCTGAGATAAGGTAAAATTAAAGTACAATACAACGAGTGCAATATACGTGCTGGAATAGAATGCTTAAGTTTGTTCATGACACCAATATTCCTTGAAACTGTTTTCGATATGCAATCAATGTGGTTTTTCCATGTAAGACACTCATCAATTAATACGCCTAAAAACTTAGTACATTTTACTCTTTCTAGTGTAATATTATCTAAAGTAACATTCAAATCTTCTCGCATTTTGGTTGATGTCATATGAGGTGTACCTAAAATCATATAATTCGTTTTGCTAGCATTAACTGATAATTTGTTGGCTTTAAACCAATTGCTTACTTCATTCAATTCTTCATTTATTAAATTTATTTTGCTATTGATGTCCTTGTGTGAGTAAGGAATAGTAGTGTCATCAGCAAACAATATGAAATCAAGTACATTTAAAGTATATGTAATATCATTAACATACAATATGAAAAGCAAAGGGCCCAAAATGGATCCCTGTGGAACACCACATACAATATTTTTAAAGTCAGAATTACAGTTATCATGAAAAACGCTTTGAGTTCTATTGCTTAAGTAGCTCTCAAACCATTCAAGTACTACACCACGAAATCCATAATGTTCTAATTTATGAAGGAGTATTTTATGATCAATAGTATCAAATGCTTTTGATAAATCTAGGAATATTCCTATTGTAGTTTCATTATTTTCGACGGCAGTGTTGATTTTATCTACCGGTTGAGCAATAGCCATGTAGGTTGAATGTTTGGAGCGAAAACCAAATTGTTTTTCAATAAGGATTTCGTGAGTATTTATGAAGTCAACGCATCTGTTAAATACAAGTCTCTCGAGAATTTTGGAGAAACATGGTAAAAGCGAAACTGGACGATAGTTTGAGAACATTTCATGATCTGCCTTTTTGTAAATTGGAATTACTTTTGCTGTTTTAAGTTTATCTGGAACTATACCTGTTGACAATGATAAATTAAAAATACTTGTAAGTGGCCGAGCAATTTCATTGCTTACTTTTTTAATAATGAAATTTCCAATATTGTCGTTACCAGCACTTTTATTTGGGTTAAATTTGTCAATTATCTTTATAATATATATATATCAACAATTGGTTTCGTATACATACAACTAGAATTCATGTCATGAAGATATTCGTGATAGTTTTTGCCTGTATTTTGAATATCTGATGCTAATTTAGGGCCTACGTTAACAAAGAAGTCATTAAAATGGTTAGAGATATCCTGAGAATTAGTAATGATTTTACCACTGACGTCTTTAAATTTACACTGTGATGTCTGTTTTCTACCTTTACCAATAATACCATTTATGTCTTTCCACGTTTGTTTCATGTTGTTTTTAGATATTGACCAGGTCGAAGGTCAAAAAGGGGTCACTAGGGGTCATTGAACTTTACAGGGGTAAAAGTTAAGACATGCTCCGATTTGGACCGGTTTTGTTGCATCTTGTTTGATTTGATGAGCCAAGAAAATAAGTCAATCATATTGACCAGGTCGAAGGTCAAAAAGGGGTCACTAGGGGTCAAATGTTAATTTTCACTTCTATTACTTAAAATGCTTCTCCTCCTACAGTTTACATGCTATAATCACCAGATTTGGTCAGTATGACCCCCTACCTGACTTACATATAGGGTCTTCACAGTTTGGGGTCAAAGGTCACACAGCGACATTATTGGGTGTCCAGCGATTAAAATTGGCATGTCATATGGGGGTCACTAGGGATCAATAATCCAAGACGTGCTCCGATTTCGATCATACTTGATGCATCTGATCTCTTTTCATTAGACAATAAGAAAAGTATATCATGACCTCGGGGCAAATGTCAGGAACAAGACAAGGAATCAAGGTCCCCTGGTCTTCGACCGGAGTCATATCTAGTTATTTTTTATTTTTCTTGATACATCTCGCCGGCCGCAAAAAACCCACTGGCGGGCCGCATGCGGCCCGCGGGCCGTAGGTTGCCCACCCCTGTAAAACAATAAGGTGTACTAAAATCTGGGTTAAATGAATGTCTACAAAATTAACAAATAGCGTCAGATCAATCGCATCGATGAATGTGTGTGTTAATTAAAATAATACGCAATGATGTTTTGATAGTAGATACATCAGCTTACTGGTTTCACATGTCAGACCAGTATACCCTGCAACACAATAGCAAGTATAGGCATCAACAGCGTCTTCACAAGTACCTCCATTCATGCATAGATCAGGGTCACAGCCGTTAATATCTGGAATGTACCCACATGAAATACAATGAATAACTAGAGCGGTTCTCGGCTTTGGCGGTTCTCGGGGTTTATGGTTTAATATTTTGAACAAAACCTGACTGGGCCCTGTTAGTGAATAGATTTGGTTGGTGTCAGAGTGTAATGGATGGAATAATGAATGATATTGTAATGGAATGCAGTGTTGTGGCGTATGGTTAGGTGTTCTCAGTGGCGTAGCTAGGTTATTGATATTGGGGGGGCGAGAAATGAAAATGAACCGTAAAGACCTGTGAGTCAAGAAATGTTTTCGACTTTACACCTATTTTTGGCACGATCGAGGTACATTTTGGGTCTAAAAAGGCCTTGTAGCAACGCGCTAATTTTTTTCATCTGTGTACTTTTGACCATCACTTCCATGATTCCTGTGGTCAAATGAACCGACAGTGCCAATCTCAACCGACACGACGTCAATATTGGGGCGATCGCCCCCCTCGCCCCCCCCCCCCTCCCCCTCCCCTCTGGCGACGCCACTGGGTGTTGTAGTTGATGGCATGTGTGTTGAAGCGTATGAGAAGTTTCAAAAAATAAAAATACTGCAAGTCACGACTTGCGAACCCCCTGGCTGGGAGATCAACTAAATGAGGTCAAAGGTCAGAGGGGTCATGTCCCCCCCCCCCCCCCTCCGTGTTTAAGTTTCTTTTCTCCAAGTTTGACGTCAATCATGCAACTGTAATGATTTGACCTCTGGATGACCTTTGACATCAGATGACCTCTAATTATTTGTTGACATGTTCCCCGGTATTCATTGCACGATTTAACCCCTTGTTGACCTTTTACCTTAGATAACCTCTAATGACCGTTGACCTCGGATGACCTCTTTTATTTTCGACATGTTGCCCGGTGTTCATGTTTCTTTTCTTCAAGTTTGAAGTCAATCGAGCACCCTTTACGATTTAACCCCTGGATGACCTTTGACCTCAGATGACCTATGCAAATTAGACCCCAAAAAATGTTCACCCGTCGTTCTTGTTTCTTGTCTCCATCCAATATATTATGTTGACGATTTTCATACGTTGGTGTAAAAAGGTTACACTGTAAATTCAGAAAATATTCACCAATTATGTTTCAAATCAACCTAACTTTGTTGTATACATCCAATCTACTTAAAGTAAAAATATTTTTAAGACCGTTTTGTGCGTAAACTCTATGGCAGCCCTACCCCACCATCCCCACACCTGCAGCCCCCACATAATCCGCCCTGACTATCCGCCCTGTCAAATGATCACATCGAATGATGTGGAGTTTTGCCTTTGGTGTAAGATAAGACAATGGTATCTTACTTGAGGTTGTTGTTGGAGTTGTTGTCCGCAGTGGTACCACACATTCGCAGCCTGGACACCCATTGTTGTAATTCTTGCGTGCACCATATCCCCCGCATGCATTGGAGCATGTAATCTGGGGACATGGTGGTAATGTGGTAGCAAACCCTGAGTTTAAGGAATAGTCGGTGAAAAAAAAATATTATGTTGACGATGTTCATACGTTGGTGTAAAAAGGTTACACTGTAAATTCAGAGAATATTCACCAATTATGTTTCAAATCAACCTAAATTTGCTGTATACAACCAATCTACTTAAAGTAAAAATATTTTTAAGACCGTTTTGTGCGTAAACTCTATGGCAGCCCTACCCCACCATCCCCACACCTGCAGCCCCCACATAATCCGCCCTGACTATCCGCCCTGTCAAATGATCACATCGAATGATGTGGAGTTTTGCCTTTGGTGTAAGATAAGACAATGGTATCTTACTTGAGGTTGTTGTTGGAGTTGTTGTCCGCAGTGGTACCACACATTCGCAGCCTGGACACCCATTGTTGTAATTCTTGCGTGCACCATATCCCCCGCATGCATTGGAGCATGTAATCTGGGGACATGGTGGTAATGTGGTAGCAAACCCTGAGTTAAAGGAATAGTCGGTGAAAAAAATATATTATGTTGACGATTTTCATACGTTGGTGTAAAAAGGTTACACTGTAAATTCAGAGAATATTCACCAATTATGTTTCAAATCAACCTAACTTTGCTGTATACATCCAATCTACTTAAAGTAAAAATATTTTTAAGACCGTTTTGTGCGTAAACTCTATGGCAGCCCTACCCCACCATCCCCACACCTGCAGCCCCCACATAATCCGCCCTGACTATCCGCCCTGTCAAATGATCACATCGAATGATGTGGAGTTTTGCCTTTGGTGTAAGATAAGACAATGGTATCTTACTTGAGGTTGTTGTTGGAGTTGTTGTCCGCAGTGGTACCACACATTCGCAGCCTGGACACCCATTGTTGTAATTCTTGCGTGCACCATATCCCCCGCATGCATTGGAGCATGTAATCTGGGGACATGGTGGTAATGTGGTAGCAAACCCTGAGTTAAAGGAATAGTCGGTGAAAAAAATATATTATGTTGACGATTTTCATACGTTGGTGTAAAAAGGTTACACTGTAAATTCAGAGAATATTCACCAATTATGTTTCAAATCAACCTAACTTTGCTGTATACATCCAATCTACTTAAAGTAAAAATATTTTTAAGACCGCATGTGAGGAACAGTCCATGGCTTGAGCTGACATAGAATCCTAGTTAAGTCAACAGTAGACCTGTTAAGACATTTATAACATAATGGATAATCTGTGAAAACAATTTATGGAAGGAAAGAAAGCCTAAATTGCCCTCTGGCATGGGAATTCCTCCCAGAGAGATATCTACACACAGCCAATCAGTTAAGAGATACAAAAATCGGTGACTGTCTGGATCTATCACAAACAGTGTCGCCATTATGAGATGCATAGTGCAAATAATGCAATGTTGGAGACTAATTCCTTTTCTATAACTGTTATTGTATTGTTGTAAAGACTGCAATGTACAGAAAAGCATCCCTCATGTAAGTCATGTTTGTTTAACACGATTGAATGCACCTCATCAAAAGAAAGGTATTGCGTGTCATTGGATTTCCTCTAAGTGACCTATGAATATTACCACGTCCCGTCTGCATGTTTGTTGTCATTTACCCCCATCCAGAAAAGTGAGGCGAGTCGGTATTAAGATGTTTAAAATACCGATGTTTAGAGAGTAAAAAAGTGAGCCAGGTAAAAATCCTAAAAAACTTGTTGTACGTTTAAGACATTATGAAATTCAATGTGTTTTCAGAAATTCAAAAACCATAGTATACAGGACATGTTTCGCTTGACCTATGTTAGACAAAAGACTATACATTATGTTGTCAAGCGCATCATCAGCTATGTTTGTATGGTTTCTGTGTGGGTAGGCCTAATGTTTAGCCATGATTTTTCTTTTTTAGCAGATTACTAGGACGATTGACAGTTTTAAACACCTTTGATATTTGCAAAAAAGCACAGAAATATCTTAAATATAAATAATATCAATTATTAATAACACGCTATTTTTGGGGTTAAATTTGGGGTCTAAGGGAACTGCCAATGGATGAAAAGGGAGTCTTATGGAACTGTCAGTGGATGAAAAGGGGGTCTTTTAAGGAGCGGCCGAAAGGCGTGAAAAGGGGTCCTTGGCTGCCGCACATACCCATATGGCCAATATACGGGGTAGCAAAACCGTTATTTTGGCATGCCAAATAGAAACTATACAGGCTTGGCATGTAAACACAAAGATAACAATTTAAGCGAGCTATGCATAAAACAGTCCCTGATAAAACGTAGGGTTTGCTGAAGCATATCATAATGTTTATCCCCAACTAGGAGTTTGAGGGTGAACTATTGTTAAGATAATTGACCGTCATGCGTGTATATTTACTTATAAAGTAGGTTTTAATAAGAGAAATGTGCAGTGCCGGATGAAATGATATGATTTCATATAAATGTCTCGGAAATTCAATACTGAAACCAATGTGCGAGCGTAAGATGGAAGTTTTCTAAAAATAAAAAAACTTTGTTTACTATCCATGAAAAACAAAAATGCCCATCAGCCAGGAAGAAGAAAAAAGTTGACCCATGCTGATAGTTTTAAACAAATCCGACTCGCCCAATTCAATAAAGAAAATCATTAAAACCTAAAAATAAAAGCCTTTGCGCCTTCGCCTAAAAACAACAACTTGTCACCTTTGGCGGCGAATAAAAAATGTCCACCCAACCCCAATGTGCATATGCATAGTGCGTCCCTTTTATAACATTCAGAAATATTAAAATAATTATAATACGACGCAGTTTACCAAACCGCACTGTTACAAATAACAAAAATATTAACTTCACCGTTGAATGTTATAATGTTAGAATATGCGAATGTAGGCCTACAAAATCGCTTACCAAGTTAGGCCAACTCGGTAAGATACGCGTATGCCAGAATGGTTTAGTTTTACCCATACTCTTAGGTAGATAAAATCTTAGGGAGGGGGGGAGGGGCATCTAAAGCGGTCCTCCTTGGTATAAACAAGCTTTTACTCCAAAATATTTAATCTAGGGCCTATGGGAAACAGCTCGCTAAAATGTGTCCGTTCTGTGTACTTTTAACCAACATTTTTATATTTTAACACTTTCCACGCGGCTATTTATATTTTTAGGGTACACATTTTGTTTACTATACACAAAACTGATTTGTCAGAATCTTTCATAATTTTCGAAGTCTACCTCAATCATTACTGACCCAATACTAGGCATATTTGTACTTTTTTCCATGCATTTATCATGTGATTCCAAATAATAATTAATATGGTACTGAAATTCAATAATTTTGACATTTTTGAAACATTTTGTGAAATGTTGGGATGTTGTCCGTACACTGCCTGCCTAGCCGTTGGAAAGTGTTAAGTTTGGTTGTGCTATTATAGGCCTAGTTGTGTTTGATAGTATTTGTAAAAAATACATAAAAGAATATTTTCTCCAGGAGGTAAACAAAGCGATAAATACCCACTAGCTTGTGGCAATATGAGTATTCTAAAGAAATGGAGGAAGCAAACAAATATAGAGTATAATAGATTAACACTTTCCACAGCCGCGGCGGTTATGCACACGCAATTATTCACATGTTTCACAAAATGCATTCAATTAATTGGCTTTGTCATCATATATTTCGAATCACCATGAGAAATTAATTAACATAAGTACAAACACCCCTAGTATTAGGTCAGTTATTCTTGAGGTGTTTAATAAGGGAAAGCCAGAAAATGGTTGACTTTATATCCATCTAAAAGTAACTAATAGTAATACATGATTAAGAATTCTTATTTATTATTATTATTAATTAGTTGTCCACACTTTATTTAATTACATGTATCACTCAAATTAAGTGTTGCTATCGAGCTTGGAGCAAAATCAAACTGATGAATAAGAGTTTTTTAAAATCATCAAATTTCCAAATATGTAATGCAGTCCCCATCTTCAAAAAAAGGAACCTAATTTAGGTAATAAGCTCTTAAAATAGGGAGGGGGGCTCAAGAATGTTACTTTATGAATGTTGTGAGTGCTGTTATAATTGAACTATTGACTCAAATGTCCATAAAAGTATACATTTTTAGAATGGAAATGCATCAGAAAATCCAAATTTGGCTTCGATTTTGACCAAAAATGTTGATATTTTTTGAGAAAATTACCAAAAATCACTTTTTTGACCAATATCTTTTAAACAAAGCAAAGAAAAAATATTTTTGATTAATGCTTGATTTAAGATGGGCAAAATGTTGGTCACAATGTAAAAAAAAGAAGAAAGAATAGGTTACAAGCAAAAGCAATTATCCCTAAGTTAGTGTCTTTACATCATAATCAAGCGATTCAGGCATTCCCCACTCAAAACAAATTCTGTTAGCTTTGTTAAAAAAATAGGTTAAACAAAGTGATTTTTTTTTTGTAGGTGATTTTCTTTTAAAAAAAATCAACATTTATGGTTTCCTAATATATGGCACTCACGACATTCAAAACATCAAGACGAACCTTGCTGCCTAGTAGTACTCATGCATACTACTACTAGACATTATATATGCCTGTTATTCACCTAAAGCCGTTACAAACTATTGTACTAGTTTTTAATTCACTATTGAGCAAATAAACCTCTGGGAATCTACGTTGATTTTAAAAACACTATATACAAAGAGCCATGATGCATAGGGTAGTTCTAACATGTTTGCTATCTTGTTTGCTAAAGCTGGAAATGTGTTCATAACTGGACAAACAAATCATACGGCTATTTAATTTCCATTCTTTGAGTAAGCTTGAATAAATACAAAATGTGGATCCATTTTTTGGGTTTTACGGTCAGGTGATCCCATGCAATGTTTTCGACATGGTTTTGTGCGTAAACTCTATGGCAGCCCTATCCCACCATCCCCACACCTGCAGCCCCCACATAATCCGCCCTGACTATCCGCCCTGTCAAATGATCACATCAAATGATGTGGAGTTTTGCCTTTGGTGTAAGATAAGACAATGGTATCTTACTTGAGGTTGTTGTTGGAGTTGCTGTCCGCAGTGGTACCACACATTCGCAGCCTGGACACCCATTGTTGTAATTCTTGCGTGCACCATATCCCCCGCATGCATTGGAGCATGTAATCTGGGGACATGGTGGTAATGTGGTAGCAAACCCTGAGTTAAAGGAATAGTCGGTGAAAAAAATATATTATGTTGACGATTTTCATACGTTGGTGTTAAAAGGTTACACTGTAAATTCAGAGAATATTCACCAATTATGTTTCAAATCAACCTAACTTTGCTGTATACATCCAATCTACTTAAAGTAAAAATATTTTTAAGACTGTTTTGTGCGTAAACTCTATGGCAGCCCTACCCCACCATCCCCACACCTGCAGCCCCCACATAATCCGCCCTGACTATCCGCCCAGTCAAATGATCACATCGAATGATGTGGAGTTTTGCCTTTGGTGTAAGATAAGACAATGGTATCTTACTTGAGGTTGTTGTTGGAGTTGTTGTCCGCAGTGGTACCACACATTCGCAGCCTGGACACCCATTGTTGTAATTCTTGCGTGCACCATATCCCCCGCATGCATTGGAGCATGTAATCTGGGGACATGGTGGTAATGTGGTAGCAAACCCTGAGTTAAAGGAATAGTCGGTGAAACAAATATATTATGTTGACGATTTTCATACGTTGGTATAAAAAGGTTACACTGTAAATTCAGAGAATATTCACCAATTATGTTTCAAATCAACCTAACTTTGCTGTATACATCCAATCTACTTAAAGTAAAAATATTTTTAAGACCGTTTTGTGCGTAAACTCTATGGCAGCCCTATCCCACCATCCCCACACCTGCAGCCCCCACATAATCCGCCCTGACTATCCGCCCTGTCAAATGATCACATCAAATGATGTGGAGTTTTGCCTTTGGTGTAAGATAAGACAATGGTATCTTACTTGAGGTTGTTGTTGGAGTTGCTGTCCGCAGTGGTACCACACATTCGCAGCCTGGACACCCATTGTTGTAATTCTTGCGTGCACCATATCCCCCGCATGCATTGGAGCATGTAATCTGGGGACATGGTGGTAATGTGGTAGCAAACCCTGAGTTAAAGGAATAGTCGGTGAAAAAAATATATTATGTTGACGATTTTCATACGTTGGTGTTAAAAGGTTACACTGTAAATTCAGAGAATATTCACCAATTATGTTTCAAATCAACCTAACTTTGCTGTATACATCCAATCTACTTAAAGTAAAAATATTTTTAAGACCGTTTTGTGCGTAAACTCTATGGCAGCCCTACCCCACCATCCCCACACCTGCAGCCCCCACATAATCCGCCCTGACTATCCGCCCTGTCAAATGATCACATCGAATGATGTGGAGTTTTGCCTTTGGTGTAAGATAAGACAATGGTATCTTACTTGAGGTTGTTGTTGGAGTTGTTGTCCGCAGTGGTACCACACATTCGCAGCCTGGACACCCATTGTTGTAATTCTTGCGTGCACCATATCCCCCGCATGCATTGGAGCATGTAATCTGGGGACATGGTGGTAATGTGGTAGCAAACCCTGAGTTAAAGGAATAGTCGGTGAAAAAAATATATTATGTTGACGATTTTCATACGTTGGTGTAAAAAGGTTACACTGTAAATTCAGAGAATATTCACCAATTATGTTTCAAATCAACCTAACTTTGCTGTATACATCCAATCTACTTAAAGTAAAAATATTTTTAAGACCGTTTTGTGCGTAAACTCTATGGCAGCCCTACCCCACCATCCCCACACCTGCAGCCCCCACATAATCCGCCCTGACTATCCGCCCTGTCAAATGATCACATCGAATGATGTGGAGTTTTGCCTTTGGTGTAAGACAATGGTATCTTACTTGAGGTTGTTGTTGGAGTTGCTGTCCGCAGTGGTACCACACATTCGCAGCCTGGACACCCATTGTTGTAATTCTTGCGTGCACCATATCCCCCGCATGCATTGGAGCATGTAATCTGGGGACATGGTGGTAATGTGGTAGCAAACCCTGAGTTAAAGGAATAGTCGGTGAAAAAAATATATTATGTTGACGATTTTCATACGTTGGTGTTAAAAGGTTACACTGTAAATTCAGAGAATATTCACCAATTATGTTTCAAATCAACCTAACTTTGCTGTATACATCCAATCTACTTAAAGTAAAAATATTTTTAAGACCGTTTTGTGCGTAAACTCTATGGCAGCCCTACCCTACCATCCCCACACCTGCAGCCCCCACATAATCCGCCCTGACTATCCGCCCTGTCAAATGATCACATCGAATGATGTGGAGTTTTGCCTTTGGTGTAAGATAAGACAATGGTATCTTACTTGAGGTTGTTGTTGGAGTTGTTGTCCGCAGTGGTACCACACATTCGCAGCCTGGACACCCATTGTTGTAATTCTTGCGTGCACCATATCCCCCGCATGCATTGGAGCATGTAATCTGGGGACATGGTGGTAATGTGGTAGGAAACCCTGAGTTAAAAGAATAGTCAGTGAAAAAAATATATTATGTTGAGGATTTTCACCATCAATTATAATGTCATGATGAGGATGTTACGTGGTCTCGTATGAGTCGAGCTGATCACCGTATATGTTGGATAAGGTCATGTAATACGTTGTGTAAAAAGGTTACACTTCGTAAATTCAGAGAATGTTCACCAATTCTGTTTCAAATCAACCTAACTTTGCTGTATACATCCAATCGACATTTAACATACGAGGTAATAAATACGCTCATAACATAACAATATAGTTCCAAATTAAACAAAGAATCATAAAAGTATTGATTGTGACACGAATGGTGTTCCTCTTTAATATGAGATATTGTTCACGAAGACCGGTTAACAATTAACGGAATTAGGCTGCACAGAAACGAATAAAACAAAGGGCACATTCACTATATATTTTGTGTGGTATTATGGTATTGTACAAAGTCATCTTGGTGGTGTCACTTTCGACTCGGGGGGGGGGGGGGGGGGGACTCAGATATTTTTGGTAGGGATGTGTCGATCGCCAGTAAAATGAGAAACTGACCCATTAATTTACCAATTTTCGGGCGGAATGGATATAATTGTCCTTTATTTTCTGTGAAAAACAGTAAAATTAAGGATTTTAGACCCATGCATTTACAAAAAAATGGCTTGACCCCCCCCCCCCCCCCCCCCCCCCCCCCCCGGGTCTGAATGTCAAATGGTGGCTCGTCACTATCTCCACATTGTACTTTGTTGGTAAGGGCTCTTTCCCAAACACAAGTATATAGAGGAAAGAGCTTAACACCTTACTGAATGGGTGCGTCAAGTGCATTGACGTTAATATAGTACTAATAGGCGGTCACCCGGGTTTGCCGGTTCTCGGGTTTGGTGGTTTGTAGAATGCATGCATAAAGCCCGATCGGACAAACTTTGAAAATTCGACCCCTAGACGACCTTTGACCCCGGAAGACCCGACAAACGCTAACCCGTTTTATTTTTGCCACGCTCGCCTCGCATCGAGCATTGTGATCACCGAGTTTAAGCACGATCCGACCAACTTCAAAAAGTTGACCCCTAGATTACCTTTGACCTCGTATGCTCTAGCGAATGCAAACTTGCTCTTGCGGGGACCGAGCTGCACCCACCCACCGAGTTTGAACGCCGCCCGACCCCTGGAAGGCGACGAAAAAGCGCGCGCAGACAGACAGACAAACAGACAAACAAACAGACAAAGAGTAGCGTATTATTATATAGATTTGGCATTATTACATACGGTAGTATACAAATACTACATGGTAGAGGGGAAATAGAGCAAACTATTTTCCCGAGGTACTGGCTACGGGCCTGATAGGCCCGTAGCTAGTACCGAGGGAAAATAGTGTGCCCTATTTCCCCGATCATACCATGTAGTATTTGTTTTATTACACCTCACTGTGACTCTGGGGCTGAGGTTGTAGGGAAATAGTCAAAACTATTTCCTAGGGAAATAGTACTTGTAATAGGAATTGGCCAATGAATTGGCATAATTAGTTCATGAATATTTATGAGGTGTATCATGATGATCAAATGCAGAGATGAAATAAGTCACGTAACGTGAATGCACATGACTATTCTCTCATCAATTTGCTTTAGTGTCACTTTTTACAACAATTTGTGACAAATATGGCAATGTACATTTGTTTCGTTTCAAATGTTGATACATGAATCTGTTCAATTCTCTGTATAATAAAATTAGATGATTTGCCCAAATAGATAAGCTTAATTACCATTGAAATTGCTTTTGATATTATTTCCCTGATATTCCCACGACAAAATCCAGGAGGACAAGAAGACCTATTACACGGAAGTTGATGAAAGAAGCACCATATATATGACTCTAGGAATATCGACGACAGTGATTTGTGTAAATGAATGTATGTATATATATATTATCGAATTCTTTTATTTAAAACTTAACTATACAATGTACATGTATATGCAAAAATCAACGATCCGTGAGGACAATTAAACATGTAGGGTAGTGGGTTCATGGTTATTTTGTTACACGTGAATATTTCACACAATATCTTGACTATAATATAGTCTATGGGTAAATCATGAAAATAAGTTTATTTCTTGTTATGAGGTTTGTATACTTATGTTGTTGTGTTTTTTTGTTACGTTTACGGTCACGGACACTTTGTCGGTTCTAGTATTTTATCAGGACATTCCCCGCGCGGAATAGGTTGATCTTCAGAGGAAATGGTTGATCTTCAGAGGAAATGTACGCTTAGGGGATGGTTGCTG
Source organism: Ophiura sarsii (assembly GCA_035610835.1). Classification (NCBI taxonomy): domain Eukaryota; kingdom Metazoa; phylum Echinodermata; class Ophiuroidea; order Amphilepidida; family Ophiuridae; genus Ophiura; species Ophiura sarsii. The sequence continues at coordinate 34,520,699 of CM069457.1, forward strand.
GAAAATCGTTCACGCATGTTTATAGCATGATAGTTACCCACTATAATCTTAAATGGGAAAAATATATCGTTTTATCATAAAATATGTTTTGTGCTATACGAGAGTCTGGAAACACTGCTGGTAACTCCACAAAATCGAGCCATTTTTCCTGTTATTTTTCCTGTTTGTCTTCACTATCAGTATATCCATGGTAAAAATGGGGCTAATTCACCCTCACATACTTCAGATTTCACTGTATTACATTATAATTGATAGAAATCTAATTTAACTAAATGTTAGTATTACTTGTTCAAGGCTTGAATTTTTTTTTGCAAGATTTGTTATGAATTGGTAATATAAAATACTCTGTACAAATCCTATGGTGCCAATGTAAGCGCAAGAAGTACGTAAGTCCAAAATCAATAAATTGATTAATATTGATCAATAAACAATGTAAGCACTAATATTGAGCAGATTATAAATCCCAGAGATATAACCTATATACTCACCAACTAACAGCCAAATTGAACTTTTATGTTGATTCTTACAATATTTTGTAAACTTTTAAAAATGCCTGTATCTCAAAATGTCAAATATGGACTTACGCACTTCTTGCGCTCACGTCTTCAATTGTATTACATGTATGAACTTACGTGTACACCTATAGGAAAAATCAGCCCTTTTTGTAGAACAAAACGTCGATTAAAAATGCTGGTATTGCCGCAACCAGCATTTTACAAGCTGATATTCCAACATATTTAAAACATTGTTTTAATCAAATTTGCTGGGTTTTTTAGCAGAAACAACAATATGGCAATGTTCATCTTGAATTCTGAAGTAAATTGATTAAATTTTAAAAAAAAATCAACATGACATTGTGCCTCTTTAAAGCAATATAACGTGATTTGTCGTCAAATGTGCACACATACTCTCGTACATGTATAATAGGAATTTGAAACAAGGAAAATCAAACAGTATGTCAAACTTAAAATGTTGATATTTATTTACAATTTTAACAAGATTTATTTGCTTTAAAAATAACTCTTGCCAAATCGCAGTACATTTTAAATTGATCAGCCCTAACTTTTGAGGCAAAATGGCAAAATTTACCAAAATAAGCCAATTTCGCGGATGGACGTACACATTTGTCAACTGCTAATGCTAAATGTGTTTAATACTTCCGTTTAGAGCCATGCAAAATCATGTATTCACTTACCATGCGTACCTGTAACCAGGTTATGGTAATTATAGATCAGTAACGCCAACGTCAACAATATAAAGAGTCTTGAAGGAAACATCATTATAGCATCGTGTATAGCTTAATAGCGTTAATCATTATTGGTAAATACAATTATAACACGAAACACACTATTCATAATATAAATCCTGAATGTTAATATCCGCCATAAGGAAGTACACTCATGTGTTGGAAGAAGAATAGTCTATTACTATTCTATGACTTATGTTTTTTGTATTCATATCCTAATCTAGAGTTTCTCAGTTCAGTGAACAAATACCAATGAACTTGGATGGACGGGATACGTGGTACAATTATGTACATACTGCAAATGGCGCCCTCGATGTTTGGTTTAGCGTTTAGGTGCAACAGGTTGTGTATGAACATGATGAACCAAGCTATCTAGTTACTGTTACAGTATATCTGATGTTAACAATAAGTGAAAAGATGATGTATAATTGCCATTGATCAAATCGTGAAAAAAACGAGATATTTAAAAAAAACCGGGTCAAGTCGAAGAAATAATTAACGAGGACACAGGTAAATAACAATAAGAAGATATTTAGACAATGTAGGTGCGGGGTATTAGGTGTATTTCAAAACTTATTTGGCATCATGTTCGTGCATATTAAATAAGTGATTTTATAGATGTTTGTAATTGTAACGGCGGTAAAGGTTAGAAAGTGTACACATTATTATCATCATTTAATGCCTTATCTGACTAGACTTGTTTGAGCCTGAGCTCCGGGCCTCTCAGTCCCTATATTACATATCGGGTTCCCGAGATATGTCTCAGCGATAAGTATAATAATTAGCTATTAATAATGTTAATGTAATGTAATTATTTTAGAATACCCTATAGTGGAGCAAAATTGACCATAAATTGTGGACCCTAGTGATCAAATTTTAAAACATCATCTCGTCGGTTTTATATGATAGTATAAACCTTGTAATACAAGAAAAGTGATGATTCCAAAAATGTAGGCGTAGGCGACCTGAGAAATTAGCATATCACCATGGCGTCTATCATTTATTATAAAAACCGTCCTGATGCTTAGATATATTGCCATCAAACATGTTCAATCCTAGAACATAAAACAATGCCACCATTCAATACCGCCATTGTTATTTCCAAATAACAATATGCCCCACATGTCAAATAATTCCACGCACAAATTACGTTTAGACGTATATAAGAAATGGTGTTTTTTTTAAACCAGTCAACGTTGACAACTTCATTTGACTATAGTGTTAGCAAAAACTCATTATGCAAATAATACTTTCCAAATACTTTTAATTTTGGCTTATTTATGTTTAAAAATACAGCATCATGCGTATGACACACGAAAACACCATAGTATGCATACGTACCATACTTGTTCCAAATAATGAATGAATATTATTGACATACATGACATAATTCTCGTGCCATTATTTAAAATCTTCTTAAGCTGCCTTAAGAAGACAAAAGTGATGATGTGCAACAAGCTGAAAGATTATGCTATAACAGTTCAAGGAAAAACCATAGAAAGAGTGGACAGTTATATATACCTGGGCAAGAAGATTTCTCTGGAAAATGAAACAGCAGGGGAAGTGAACAGAAGGATACAGCTAGCATGGGTGAAGTTTGGTAAGCTCAGCTTTATCTTTCGTGATGAAGAGCTACCATTGTCAGTTGTCACTAAAGCGACAAATTTTCAACCAGTGTATCATCCCAGTGCTATCGTATGGCTCAGAAACATGGACAACAACTAAGAGATTGGAGAAGAAGCTAAAAGTCACTGAGAGGGCAATGGAAAGGATATTGATTGGCGTTACAAGAAGGGACAGGGTGACCAACACAGATTTAAGGAAGAAAACAGAAGTGAGGGACATCATACTGGAAATAAAATTTAAAAAATGGAGATGGGCTGGCCATCTAGCCAGGAGGAAAGACAACAGATGGACTCATAAATTAACAGACTGGATCCCCAGAGCGTTCACCAGAGGAAGAGGCAGGCCAAACAGACGCTGGATAGACGACATCATAGAGTATGGCAACGTTACGTGGAAAAGGACAGCTGAGGACAGAGTGAAATGGAAAATTGATGAAGAGGCCTTCCTTCTGCAGTCACGGCTGTTTGACTGTCCGATTTATAATTAAAATTATAGAATAAACAAAGATTACATAGTGACCCAGTTATGGTTTGACCTGATTTAGGTAGCACTAATGAATACGAGTATACGGTGAAAATTTGACGAAAATTGTTCGAGCCCTTTTTAAATTATCGGCATTTTCTACTTTACACACATTTTACATGTAACTCTATGGGAAATGTGGCCGATGAGGGCGCTATTATAGTAAATAATAATATTCAAAGCTCTATTTCTCAGAAATGGCACCAACAAATGTTCTGAATTTTTTACAAAAGATGGCCAGTATATTCAGGTACTTGAATAACTTAAAACCAGAACCGGGCCAGCAAGTTACGGTGTTCTCAGAATAAAACGGACAAATTATGTGGGATCAAACAGCCGTGCAGTGGAGTGAAATAGGCTAGATAGAGAAAAAAAATAAGCTGCCTCGTTTCAAATAAAATTATATTGTCATCCTTTATATTGCAATTTCCTTATGCCACACTTTCAAGTAAAGTTCTTTGCAATCTTTATGTTAAACAATCTTTGGAATACAGTAATGCAGTGAACAGGAAGGAGGATGTTGCTCACGTGGAAAATTGTTTTATATCTGGTGGACAAGTATAAAACGGGTAATATCGGTATGTTTCACACCCGTCGAGTTAGGAAGGAAAAAATTGGTCGATGATGAACAAGGAAACTAAAACATCTGTATCTGGAGTTTTAACTGCTGATTACAACAGGATTTGCACTTGACTTTGCTGCGGTTGCAGCGTGAAGAACAATGGGTGTGTCCGCTTCCTCTTGATTTGATACAAGACGATATATATATAGCACATATCCTTGTCTTATGATGAAGGTTTTGCCATCCGGATGACCACCACTAATATAAATGCATTGTCCTTCTTGAAGTATAGATGAGGTGACCTATGATGTCATGTATTTACAAATGGGACACCCTCTGTTGTTTTCCTCCAGGCAGAATATACAGTAAAGTTAATGAAGACAACGTGAAATTTCTTTTTTAGTGTTTTGTGTGAAATGCGATAGCTTATAGCATTCCTAAGCAAGTTTAAAGACAGTTTTGATAACAATTTGCTGTGACACCACAATCTAGTTAGAAAACCTGATCTGGCCTATGTAAACTATAGGAACTCCTGCCCGGTGTGTTTTGTCTCAAACCAACAGAGGGCGTCCTAAATGTCAACAAATGTCAACTCATCTATAGACCCTTCTGTATCAAGCATGTATATTGGGGGTAATATTCTGCCAGTTGAACCTCATTCTGACCCATTGATAAAAGTGTTTCCAGTTGGAGGGCACTTGGATGTCACCGCGTACGTGATATGTGCGGGAGGTTGATGATGAAGACAGTTTCTCTCGGGTCAAGCCTTAAATATTGTTTGGTATGTATTTTTCGAACACCATGTGTATCTGTTGCAAATCAACTGTTGTTGTTGACCATGCGTCTATTCTTTAAGATGTAACCCACAAACTCCTCTGAGCCAGACGAACTTTTCAACTGTTCAAGGTTTCTTTAAATCTTGCCGCATACTGAGAGGTATAAATAGGACGAGCCAATAACCACCTTACAAGTGCCGGATCCTATATAGTTAGCACTCTAATAGTAATACCGCCACGACCTTTCAGCTCTTTGTTTTTGGTTGTTTCAAACATGTAGTCAGGCCAGAAATCATTGCATGGACCATCGGTAAGCTTCCCGTCGATTCCTCCACGTGAGTATTTGTTTAAGACATCGGGTGGTAAACGTTTCATCAAAAGCAATATCACCGACACACATGTATATCTGGCGTATACTCCGGTTAGAACTAAAGAGTAATGGTAATTGTTCTGCTTGAGCCGAATGGGGCACAATCCAATCTCCACCCCTCGTATTGCCGATGATGAATATCTCGAGTGGTTGAATTGAGAGTTTTAAATTTGCTATTTTTGTGTCATTGCAGATAAATCTCCACTACAAACGCCTTATTATAGTTGGCAAGGCTTCAATCTCAAATGATTCGTGTGTAGGACCTAAAACACTGAAGGCAGTAGCGCCATTTTTCTGCAATCTGTCATTCTCTGTGCAGAAAGTCGCGTTACCGATCGATGAACCTGTTGTCCCGTCAAAGTAATTTAAACCAGCCGTGCGTGTAGTGTTGCGGGAAACACATGTATTTCAAATGGATATCCTAACATACTTGGCCCGTATTCTCGTACGTAGTTAAACACGGTTTTAAGCTAAACACGCGTCTAACTTTGACTTTAGACACAGCATTTAACTAAACGCAATTCTCGTACATTTGTTTTACTTAAACACGCGTCTAACTCGCCGAAATGTGTCTAACTTTAAACATGGGTACGGGGTAGTTTAATGCGTGTTTAACTAAACTCGCGCACCAACTGAATGCCTTGAATGATCACTCAACCGTGCAAACCGTGTCTTTAAAGGTACCGTGTATTTAAGGCATTCGGTCGATAGTTATTGTAACTCATTAGGGCCACGATGAATTAGATACCTGTATACAATCAACGCAAGACCACTCTGGGAAAGAGATTTGCAGAGTTTAAAATCGTGTTTTGTTAAACACGTCGTTTAAAGGATACACTCACGTTTAAGTTAGACACGCGTTTAGTTAAACACGGTTTTAAGCTAAAACCGTGTTTAGTACGAGAATACGGCCCAATATGTATATACAGAGAGCGTGTGGAACCACAGACAAATTCCGATCTTTCCACCAAAACTGTATATTTCATGTGAATATTTGAAGCATACATTATCAACCCTTCCAATTTTGTACTAGGTGAAAGATCAATGCTTCAAATTGAAGTCTGTGATGGCAATTTGATATTCAAATGCTTCAAACGATCACGACCAGAGTTTTTAATTGCATATCACATAATTATGTTAATTTTACTTCGATTTTTAAATCAAGAATTACATCATGTTATACAGTCATAAATGTATGATATATGATATGAATGATGGCAGAAAAGAATAAATCAAACAACTGTGAATAAAACAGTCTTCCTACATATATACATGACATACGCTGGTTTTATGAGAAAGCGATCTAAAGTGAGCTTTTCTATTCGGAAAATTTCGGAAAATCATCGGAGCTTGCATGAAGCAGTTAAATCCCGTGAAACGAAAGAGGACCTTGCCGTGAACAGAGCGTGACCTGCTGGTTGACTGTGTTATGGTTAATGAGACCAAAATTAGAAAAGAAAATGAAAAAGAAATGTGAAACAAATCGCTCCATTACTTTGAATGAAAGTACCTTTCAGGGATTATCTAAGCTGACATATCTATCTATAGATGATAATAATTTGATAACATTACCGCGTGGGTTGTTTTGGGAATTGTACAATGTGAATACAATTATTGTACCTGTGATGTAAACAATTTGACAGCATTGCAGTGTATACTTACAAGGAAATTTAACTGCACACAGTGAAGAACTCGTCAGTTCAATGGTCTGTGAGTCTTAGAATCCTTGATTTGCAAGAAAATAAGTTGAACACATTACCCGATGGCATTTTAAATGGGCTTGGTAATCTAACATAACTCCAATTGTATGATATGGGTCAGTGAAAGAACGTTAAAAAGGTTATATATTTGCAAGGTCTATTTCTGCAAAATAATAAGTTAACGAAACTTAATTTTGACATATTCAAAGACACAGAACATAATATTTATGTGAATGTGCTAGCGCAAATTGAGTTAAAACAACGCCCTGTATGAAGGAATACAACTTCACACGAAGAAAAGCTAACACACACAGAAATCAGTTTCTCCACAACAGAGAGCATTCCTACTTCCCACTGTATCTCCACGAGCTCTCGGATCATTTTTTTAGCCCTATAATTCTATTTCTCTTCTGAGAGAATAGTGCATTTTACTTACTTTATTTGATTGCGACAAATCAAGAAATATACCGATTACATCGTATCGACAACAATCAGTGAATAGCAAAGATACAACATGACAACGATAGAACAATGGCACTAGATAGGAACAACTGATTATAACACAATCGAGAATCTGAGTCTTCAACTTAAACTAATATCTGACAATTGTGGCTTGTCATGGGCTTAACAACTTAACCCTCGTCCTCTTATTGGGGCAGCCTAAAAATGTCGACGGTTGAAAGGTAAATAGCGCTTAGTATGAACCTAGCCTCAGGTATTTTGTTTACAGAAGCAGTACTTATGTTCGATGTTCGCTCGTATAAGAACAAAACAACGCCGAGGATATTCTAAAAAACAATTTTGTTATTAAAAATATATAGCTCGGAATTTTATTATTGACCAATCATATACCAATAACTGCGTATAGTATACATTAAAGGATGAATACTTTCCACGAATCTGGGTAATATTATGAACAAGTAGCTTATGTTACTTTTGACTTAACCAGTCAGCTCCACAACGGGAACCCGTTTCACTTGAGGGCGCTAGAATCTGACGGGTGTGCGGTCACTGTGGTCACATGTACCCGTCAATTTGTGCAATCATCGTATTTTCGCTTTTCAACCCTAAAATATTTGCATACAAATAAAAATCTTAACAAATTCAGCCTAGGTACCACAACTCCTCGCGGCAGATAGTCCGATGATTTAATCTCACCTTTGGCGCCAAAATCTCGCAATACAGGTCGAAAATATATCTTTTTGAGCCTATATACCGCGAAAAGACTCCCATTTTCTAGGCGAGTTTACACCATTTTAATGGTAAGTGTGATAATGCTTACGTTAGATTTATGCCTTGTATAGTGATGCATTTAATAAGGTTATAAGAGAGTTAATTTATGATTGAATATCTGCAAAATATTTTTTTGTGACGGGAGACCGTATCCTTGATAACGCAGTCCCGTACCCAAACCCGCCCTCTATTGAAATATCGAACTTATTCGTAATCTCAGCGGAAGACGGACTCCCGTCATTTGATCCAAAAATTGACGGTAGTACGTCATTAAATAGCAAGCCCTCAAGCTGAACGGGCTTCCGTTGTGGAGCTGACTGTTAACAAGATTAAAATATTTTGTATTACAATTCTGAGTAATTAATTTTTTGAAACTTTTCTGAGCGTTATATAATCAAGAAGCCAAGGTACTATCAGTAGGATACAAAACACATAACAACACACTTAAGGTCATGCAGTTTTAAGAAGAAAGATAAGATATAAACATAAAATCTCAATGCATTGAACAGTTCTAATAAGAAAGTTGTCATGCCTTAGCATGGTAAACATGGTGATACAAAGTATTACTTTGAGGACTATCGTTTAAATGTCATACAAGTGTAGGTTACAGGGAATGAACACTTTTCTTACAAACCTGTAAGTGTCATAAGTTAATGATATAAAAATATTCATATTATAAAATCCTATCATAGTATTAACATTCGCACTGTACTGTATAATGATAATGACTTCTAATTATAAACAATATAGTATTTTGCAATGCTCAGGTTACACTCACATTTTGTAGTTTAAGTTGTAATGTTAAGGTTTTATCTTGTAAGCGCTCTGAGCCTTTTGGAAATGGCGCAATTAATGTTCTGTACTGTATTGCATTGTATTGCATTGCATTGCATTGCATTGCATTGCATTGCATTGCATTGCATTGCATTGCATTGCATTGCATTGTATTGTATTGTATTGTATTGTATAATGGGTGTATTTAAATATACCTGATACGACATTATGTGATGATATTCCAATATGTACAAAATAAAATGTTAAGATAATAAAATAAAACGTAATATAATATAATGACATTGCATTATAAACTATGAACGATATAGCATTATTATACAAATATTGCATGCCTAAGAATGTTATGATACAAACTATATGACAAGGTCAAATTTAGACTCGGACAATTCAATACACAACCGAGTGATATAGTTTTTTACTATTGCACAAACAAAAGGCATACAATTGTTGGTACAAGTGTAGTTTAGGTCCCAGATACGTATCCTTCATTACTGGAACATGCAAGTTGCCAGTATTGCTCGATTTGGGTACGATATTACTGTTCCAGTATCGGTCGATGCTGGAACACCAAATTGAATTCCAGTATAGCGATACTGAAACGCTGTTATGTTCCAGTATCGGGCGATATTGGTACACAGGTTGATTCTGATACTGGAACATGTTATAAATCCCAGTATCGTCCGATACTGTAACACTGAATTTGTACCAGTATCAAACAATACTGGGTGTTCCAGTATCGTTAGATTCCAGAATCTGGTACCTACACATTTTACAATTGTGTTATATATCATAATATCACGCAATCAATTTTAAACCAGTAAAAATTATCATATGGAATGGAATCAGACCTTTCATTATTATGACAAATGCTCTAATAGTAGAAATGGAAATTGTACATGAATTTAGTTCATCTGTACAAATGACATGATGATATTAAATATATACAATGAATGATGTTAAATTTAAACAATGTAAGAATGTTAAAATATCTGTGATAATAAAGTAGAATCGTACATAAGAAAACGATGAGTAATGTAAGTCCATTAGTACGCCTTTTATCGAGACTAGCTGTTTTGGCGATGCGCTATTTAAGATGATCGGGGCACTCCCCTAACGTAGATGTTCTGATTTTCAACTTGATGTTTTTTATTTTACATGGAAAGTCATCCTTAAAATGTCACATTCCAAAGTTTTAGTTGCATAACTCCAATGGTTCTTATTTTAGAAGTACAAAGTCATACAAAATGTGCCCATTGAGTAGTATACAAACTGGCTGGTGGTTAACCACTTTTTTGGCGGTAAATCCCCAAATGTTAGCCTATAATTTATAAATTTATATATTTGACGGACAGAATGAGAAAAATATGGGGATTCATCTGATATAAAAATGTCTTGATGTGAATAAAAATCACAGCCCCCAAAAAGTGATCGGAACAAACCAAGTCAATCCAAGTTGTTATGATACACACAGAAAACACTATGTAAAAAATTATGTAAATATAGAACTCCATAATTATTATGTAAGAGTTTACATAAACATGTAATATATACCCAAGCTTGTGTAAATTCCTATGCAAAAGCTTTACACAACTGTTTACATAGTATTATGGAGTTCTATTTTTACACAGATTGTGTATTTTTTACATAATTTGTTCAATTTTTTTACATAGTGTTTTCTGTGTGTATGTTTACGTAATATTGACCTATCAGGCTACGACCTATAGCATAGTCGGACGGTGCGTACCGTAAATTACGAATGTAATTTAAAATCAGTTCATTATCAAACTCCGTGGAGATCGCACGGAAAACGACTGTTTTGAAATTCAAGAGATAGCGTTATATGTTTCAATATTGTTTACGAATTAAAGAAAATATAAACAGAAGGAACTGTCTCATGTTACTTTACTCCGAGTTCGACTCGCGTTTTATAGTGTAAGTTAATGAGTTGTAAAAGCCCTGCTCGGTTAGACAACTCTTCACAATATAACATTATTTAATATTTAAATGTTTTTATAATATTGTAAGTGCAATGCAATTTGGCTTTTAAGCCACGATTTTGTATTTTTCAATAAACCAATCTATAAACCAATCTATGTGATCATAATATTATTTTAATTATAACATACACGAAATAAAAGTATGTAAAATTATATAATTTTTCACAGCACTTATAGTTATACAATGATAACAATATATTTCTAAGTAAACAAAATATGAATCTTTAATATGGTCAATACAAAAATATAATCTAACACGCTATTTGAAATGTCCTATAAATATAAAAATAATGCTATACTTGTATCTTACAACAACAACAAAGCGATAACAAATAGTCTTATTAAAGTAGAAGTAAAAACCACCTGAATATTGTGAAGCTGATTACAGTGGGTAACATAGCCGTCCCATCCCCTTACCCATCTCGGGTCATGGTTAGGGTGTAGCTTTGACCTGTGACCTTATCCCAACTAGCTATATCATATGTATATTGTAGGCCTATAGTATGGTGCACCCGATGTACAGCGGAAACCAATATTCCCTTCGTGCATCAGTTAGATGATCATCTTTTTCCCGAAAATTCCGATCTTGAAACTGATGCTCCGGCTTTCCCGAACGTTTCCGATTCGGATACGAAATAGTCTATGACGTCACTGGTCGTCTCGATCAGGATTGATCGGTGAAAGTTTCACGTTCTCGTACACTTCAACACTCATGTACGTCTATAAAAAAAGAGGAGTTATCTGGAGTGTTTGTATGTATATACATGTATATGGAAAATAAATTTGAACGTGATTCTATTATTATTCACATGGAATATTCTCAATTAAAAGACAACAAATTAGAAAGAAATAACAGTTCCTAAATAGTTATATTGATTTATAACGTTCTAAATATAAATATTCAGAGGATAATCTGATAACTAGAATCACAGCCTACTGCAATGGCTTGAATACTTTTATCATAAAGGAAATAGAATATTACCAGCCACATCGTGACTATAAGATATCACACTCAGCCTAGTTTAAATATATAGATGGGGTTTTATTCTAAAATGATGGGATTTGTTTCCCCTCTCTTTGAACCTCATAGAGGTATTATAATCTTCATTTTCATCTAAACAATTGCTATCTTATAATTTTACGTCAAATGATAACACAGTATTTATACGTTTTGCTATTCTTTGCGTAGTCACTCGTAGCCACAAGTTGTGAGCCTTGTTTTGTCGACTATTTCTCTCCGGATTTCTATTATTACACAAGTGGTTTTTAGGGCATTTTTCAACAACTGAAGCAATACCCAGTTCACCAAATATCTCAAACTGGGCTGCTCAAAAAAAATTGATTTTTAAATATTTTTCTTATATCTTTTCGATTAGCAACTTCCCAGTGTATTCCATGATTTTAACGGTAATATTGGACAAAATGCAGAAAATGAGTTGCTTGAAAATCACTAACTGTGCCTTTAATATTCGTAAAATATGGTCTCTCACCTGATTCCTCTCAAGCATACGACATATCGTTCGATGAAGTTCTCGGAATGATGGACGCGATTCGGCTTCATACTGCCAACAATTTGTCATGACGTCATACCTGAATTTTTTTTTAAAAACGTGAAAATAATAACAGATATTGATGGACTCCTGGAGAAATTGACATCATTACAACACTTGATGTCAGCGATTATTCTAGTAATTGCATCAAGATACCTCAAAGGATAACTATCACAGATGAATGACGACTGTGGCTGTGATAATGCTGCGCCTATCACTAAATTACGCGCTGATGTCGAACTTTAACTGACAAAGGGTATACTCTTAACACTTTCCACGCGGCTATTGGTATTACCATAATACAAAACATTTTTTCAGAAACCTTTAACAACTTTCAAGGACTATCTCAAGGATTACTGAACCCATACTAGGCATGTTTGTACGATAAAATAATGGAATTCAATAATTTGGACATTTTAGACGCATTTTGTGAAATTTTGGATTGCCGCGTGAAAAGTATAATCAAAACGCTGGCAGCTGGATTACACACTAATCTAAGACAATACTAAACTGGGCTCAAAAAGAAATGTATACTTTTCACATGGTCATATCTTGAAAATCTGTCCCATCAAAATGAACCAAATTGACACACGGGATTACTCTTCTTAATGACAATATCCAAATTGTTACCTACTGACGGAACTGAAAAATGCACTGTCATAGAACCGCTTGCTGTATCACATGTCACAGCCGGAACAGTTCGGCATCATAGAGTTTAAGGCATGTGAAGAAGAACAAATTGAAATTAAGGTAATGTCAGTTACTCAAACACATACATCAATAGTGTGTGTGTCCACCATGTGCTTGGAAGCATTCAGTGCTTCTGCTACGCATGCTGTCCACCAGGTTTCTGATGCAGACTTGGGGGAGATTGTTTCACTCTTCCTGTAGAGCTGCCTTAGTGTTTGTGCATTGACATGCGGATTGTCCCTTGCCGAAACATGTCGCCCGAGCTCATCCCACAGTTGTTCAATCAGATTGAAGTCCGGGGAACAAGAGCACCATGGAAAGAGTTCAATGGTCTGCTATGTATTTGAGTAACTGACATTACCTTCATTTCAATTTGGTATGACTTCTTCACGTGCCTTAAACTCTATGTTGCCGAAATGTACAGGCCGTGACATGTGATACAGCAAACGGTTCCATGCCAGTGCATTTTCAGTTATGCATGTCAGTAAGGTAACAATTTGGATATTGGCATGACATTTGAGTAGAGTATTGAAGTAATCCCGTGTGTCATTTTGGTTCATTTTGATGGACAGATTTTCAAGATATGACCATGTGCAAAATTATTAGTTTCTTTTTGAGCCCAGTTTATATATATATACGATATATCTTTCATTAAGTCGCACTTAACTCGTGTGGTAAAATAAAAACCTTGAAAACAGTATCGGGTCACGACACTTTGTTTACCCGGAATTACAGGTTCATTCCGCTCGTTATCCCATACCCATACTCAGTGGCGTAGCCAGAGGGGAGGGGGGGGGGGCGATCGCCCCCCCCCCCCCCCCCTCCCCCCAATATTGACATCGTGTCGGTTGAGATTGGCACTGTCGGTTCATGTGACCAGAAGAATCATGGAATTATGATGGTCAAAAGTACACATATGAAAAAATTTCGCGCGCTATGCGCGCATAACAGTCACCTAAATGCAATATTCGTTGGTACAAGCTTGTTTAGAGCCAAAACGTACCTCAATCGTGCCAAAAATAGGTGTAAAGTCAAAAAAATTCGCGCGCTACGCGCATGTCTTCACTCAAAACAATCTTGTCGGTTCATTTTCAGTTATCGCCCCCCAATATGAATAACCTGGCTACGCCACTGCCCATACTTTAACCTAACTCGACGCTGTATGGAGTTTATTAGTAAAACATATCCCTCATCCGTTTTACTTACATATCGTCAGAACACTTGTCTGGTTTAGGCATACGATAGCCGTTCTGTAGAAGAGAAACAAGATCCTTGGAAGCAATCTTTGCATATGGTGTACCACCTATGATATATTGAATCATAAAATATTAAATTGTATTGGGAACATTATTTGTATGGTATAATAATCTTAGCGAGATTAAGAGGTTGATCTAAAGAATGTACGGCCTTGCGCATTATCATGTTATCTGCGCACATAGACTCACACGCATATCTTCTGCGACGTCCAATATGTTGTTACATGTTGGACGCACATCCGGGAACTTGGTGCATACTTTTTCAATACGCACTTCTAGTACCGTTTGGAAGGCCCATATAAATAATAATAGATTGTATTGGGAACATTATTTGTATGGTACAAGAATTGCAAAATTGAAGCGCTAAGCTCAGGAGTAAAAATGTTTTGTAACTATATTTTTACAATAACGCCACTGTGATATTGTGAATTACCAGTATCTGTGCAAGGACCTCGTCACTGTACTGGTAGGCCCTATAACCAATTCATGTACATTAATGACGTGTTATTTATTTGAATTTACGTATGCTTACCCAGTGCTCCAATCTCCCATAGCAACACTCCAAATGACCACCTGTGAGGGAAAGATAATATATCGTGATGGGTATTTAACTTCGTTGCTTTAATGAAACATGTAGAGGTTATGGGTTCTATAGACGAGAGTTTAAACTATCTGTATTGTGCAAGAAATATCAGGGTAATGGTACTAACATTGTATAAAACACATTATGTTGAATGAAATGTAACTTTCTATTATGATGAATTTCAATATTTTGCCTAGTACACCCGACACAAGAACGAGATACCTCCTCGCCTGTAAGCGACCAGCTTCATTTGAATGTTCAGCACCTCTTTAAATAAATAATGTTGAAAGTTAAACAAGATCAGAAGACATTTTAAGCTCAATTTAAAAGGGGGGGGGGTATTGGGTGAGGACTAATTCGAAGATGGGATCATCAAGTGACAAGGGGTCGATGTAGCCGATCACCCCTGTCACCAATGTAAGAAGTAACATCCTTCTCTCGGGGAGGAGTAAACACTTACACATCACTTTTGATCGTATACGTAGAGAACTGTACCGATTCGGGTGCCATCCAACGCACAGGAATACGTGTCTAGAAATAAACCATAAACCGAGTTATTGTGCCTATGAATAATAGGTTAGTAAGTAGATACAGCGTTAAGGTATCTCTAAATAACTGGCAGCTGATTAATATCTTACATTACACTGCTAGCCGTTAACTGAAATGATCGAATAACAATTGAATCATAATCATGATAATCATGGATCTAATTTTAATAAACAAAATATTCGTGTTGTATTTGGCCGAATTATATCATCAAGTAAAAATCGTAATGGCTCGTAATTTGCATTCTATGCTAATCTACAGTCAGTTTCAGTGTGTAATGATATTATTCATTATCACCCACACTAAGAAAGAACTTACCAATTGTGATAACATTTATATAAACAATAGTCAGGATAGTGATCGACGTATAATTTCGGCTAGAGCGTCAGGATTCGGTTTGTTTATTGCGTGGGTGATTTACACCAGCTCATTACAATCACTCACACTGCGATAGTAAAGATGCGATCGTGGAATACGCTCCTACGGCACTGAAAAGATTTATGTGGATAAAGTACACACTGCACAGCAAAACTAGTACACACGGCTCATACGTATAAGTCACTTATATGTACGACTTATGCGATAGTCGTCAAGGTAATATGTTGCATCACCATACACACAAGCGCCAATGAAAAAGAACCGAGACCGATGCAAATATTTTCATGATGATATATAGATACTTGCATAGGTATCAGTTCAATTTTATATGGGCACTTATATACATTGTGATGCTTTGGCGACTATCGTATAAGTATTGCCTAAAAGACACTTATACGCAAACTAGTACTAATGAGCAATGCGTACTAGTTTTGCAAGGCGGCCTTATGTTGAGGATCATTAAAATTACCTTAGATTTCTTGACGTAGATCTCTTCATCACGTGACAATCCAAAGTCAGACACTTTAGCAATATAATCCTCTCCCAGTAAAACATTTCTTGCTGCTAGGTCACGATGAATAATCTAATATCAGATGATCAATGAATAAGTAGCAAGTAAATGAAAAATGCAGTTAATATATAGTGTTTGTATTGTTGCATGGCTTCGATGGGTACTCAATAACATGTGTGACGGTTCAGGTTTAAAATCCTGATCCCTTAGGAGTGTTTTACCTTAAAGGGACACAATGTCATGGTGAATTTGTTTTTATTTTATTTTATTTACTTCAGAATTCAAGATGAACATTAAAAATTGCCATTATTGTTGTTTCTACTAAAGAAAACCCCAGCAAAACTTTATTAAAACAATTCAAAATATAAGTTTTAAATATGTTGGAATACCATGTAAAATGCTGGTTGCGGCTCTACCAGCATTTTTGAATCGACGTTTTGTTGTACAAACAAAGAGGGCTGATTTTTCTTAATCCTTATAGGTGTCAGTTCATACTTGTAATACAATTGTAAAAATATACAAATCCCAGTTTTTATCATCTTAGTGTCGCTTTAAGAGAGGCTGGTTTGACTGTGTGGGTTTTTTCGATTAGGTTTTTACGCAATGTGGACCCTATGTCTTGTTGTTTTCCGGGTTTTGGACCCATGTTTAGAGTATTCCAGCGAATAGGCCTACCAAAACCATGTTTAGGGAATTAGTTTGCAAAAATGTGCCTACCAGTTTAGCGGCATATACCTAATATACCTTATAGGTGATTTTAGTACTCTCTGATTGACACCCCCCCCCCCCCCCCCATTCTTCTCAAGCAAGTGACAAGTATAAACAAGAAACTGCTACGTTTCAATTGATATACAACACAATATTAGGAGTTTATCATTTTCTTATTACGCGATATTTACCCCAATATCTGCCAGATGTCTCATTCCGTTTGCAACATCCATAGCAAACTGCATCAGTTGTGACGACATTTCGGGTTGTGTACTGGATCCAGCTTCTCGATGTGTTTCTCTCAAAAATGAACGAAGGTTTCCATGTGGTATCAGTTCTAATGCAACGTAAAGTGTACCTAAAAATGAACATTGCAAAACTAGTATGTACGGCTCATTATGACTTATACAATTATCCGGGCGATTATCGCCAAAGTTATATTTTGTGAAAATGTTGTTATAACATTTTCTTTTTCACTGGAAATAGAAGTGTTGTCATGAGAAGAAAGCCCACACCTGCAAAATGTCAGGCTTGGATTGCTTGGATGCTACGTGTGATAAAGTAGTGAACTACTTTTAAAAGTCGTTAACTACACAATACTTTGTAATCTGTTTAGTAAGGACTTTAAAATGCAAAAAAAATGAAATAGGGTCAGCCAACTTTAAGATATCAACTCTATTCAACTAGCATCGCATTGTCACATGTTGATACTTTTACGCTAATACTAAACACAATGACATGTTCATATAGTCCCCCTTTGGCTAGTAGCCTAGTTGTTTAAAATGGCTAATACCATATTTTAGAGCATACATTCTGACTAATGTTCCCATAATAACGATGATCCCTCCCCATTCTTGGCGGTCTTTTGGGCAATGGCTAGTTGTCAGAAATGACTTATGGTACATTTTAGAGCACATTTTACAACTATTGGGCGATTTGTTTATAATTCTGACCTTCGTGTTTACATGCTCCCATAAGAGTAACGATATTTGGATGTCGTCCAATCTTGGTCATCGTACCGAATTCATCCATGAAATCCTTTTCCTCCATAATTGATGCACCATCTGAGGATAACAAAGTACATTGAGCTACACAAGGAACTTATCACTTCCTTGAACAAATTCAAATTCTCTGCCTATAAATAGTCAGACAAATGCACAGGTAAATGTCAATACCGTTAACTAAGCACATGTCAGTAATTAAAATATTGTCTCAATCACAAATAAATTGCTAAATCAAAGTGTAAGTAACATAAGTAACATAAAAGGAACATAACATGAAACACATCTGTAAAGTACAAACTCGTGCATGAGTAAATGATGACTCTGTATCAGGATGTTAATGCCCACGTTTGCCTAAAGAATGATTGCCTATTGTTCTCATGATCATACATCATTTTGCTTCTGTCCCTGGAAGAATATGGTAGGGAAAGTTAAAATGCCACAATTGAATGCTCCATGTGAATGCCTTCTAATTCTTTGCGATTGAGGCAATATCTTGATGTACTTTAATTAGTAGGGTTTCGAACAAATATCGTTCATTTCTATAAGGATGTTAATGCCAACGTTTATCGCAAGCCATTAGGGTCATTACGTATTGCGACAACGCGTTGCTTTTAGATTACGGCTTTTGACCACGTGTTGTTTTCCAAAGCAACGCGTTGTTTGAGAAGTCCCAAAGCAACGGAATAAATCGCAATATTGACACCGTTGAAATGATATTGATACATAATTATATGCCAAAACACTCAGGGGGTTAGTAGTCGGGGAGGTAAAAACAAGGATGGCACAATCATAAACTATAATAAGTATTGGATATCCAACAATCTTAAACTATAAATATTGGATATCCAACAATCTTAAACAATAAATATCGGATATCCAACATTCTTAAACTATTTTCGTTAGTGTTATTGCGATTTATTCCGTTTGGGAAAGCAACGCGTTGTCGCAATACGTAATGACCCTAATGGCTTGCCATAAACGTTGGCCTAAATGATGATTGCCTATTAATCTCATGAACATCCTTTTTGCTGATGTAAACCCTCTCCGGAAAGCTTCTGGTAGGGAAAAATAAAATACCACGAATGTTTGCTCCATTTGAATGCCATCTACTGGTTTGTGTTTAAGGCAATGTCTTGATGTACTTAGTAAAGGGTTTCGAAGCATACGTACTTGTAAAAATATCGTCATTTTTGTGTGTGAAGAGAACATGCATGTGTGTACGGACTTAATACGTGTCCTTTGTAGCTCGGTTTAGATAATTGCCAACAAACATAGGCCTACAGTATAGTTGTATTTAACCATCATGAAATTGTCATTCATCCTTGGGGCATTTGCAACATAATTGAAAGTGGATGTGGATATAAGTTGCTTAACCCTAACTCTACCCCCACTTTTTTCAGAATTTTTTCTTCAACGTGGAAAATCGACCAAAATATCCCCCGATCCCCCCCCCCCCCCCCACCTCCCCCCCCCCCCCCCCCCCCACCCTCCCCCGGGATTTGATCCAGGGACCTCTCGCACCAGAGCCTTAGAATTCCTCACTACACCACGGCTGTCAAGGATAGTTTGCGCAGTATATCGCCCAAACTATATGGGCTGGGTCCATTTTTCATCGAAAAGCTTCCACGCCGGGTGGTACTAACGTGCCCAGTCGTGGTATTTTTTGGGTATATGGTAGGGTTAGGGTTAATCCCCTACTATTATGGGAGGATAAACCCTCTGTCATCTTAAGCATCTTAAGACACGACGTTCTTGAAAATGTCCTAAAAAGACCCAATGATTGTTTTTATGATGTAATTAAAGTTAATAAAACGTCCTTTTTTGTTTAATATAATCAATGTTAATAAACATCCTATTTTGGAATAGGGAAACCTAAAGACCCTATTTTTAAAGAAATTTCACAACACTTTCAGGAAAAGGTTTATCGTTATCTGACGCCCAGGTCACTCTTTGTGTGCAGTTCGTCAAATGTCAAAAGGGGATAGGTCATAGGGACAGAGTATGTTTCAAACTAACCTTTCAAAGTTTTCACGGCAACTTTCACGACTTTGTCATTACGCCACAAAACGCCTTCACAAACCTCACCAAAATTCCCCTCACCCAGAATTGTTCTACCAAGCATCAGTTTATCCCATTCAATTTCCCATGATTCCTCTTCATCTTCCGGGTCAAGCGCAACTTCATATTCAACAACAGTATTGGTGTTCGCAGTTGGAGGTGTTGCATCAATAGCTGGTGAGGTAGGGCGTTGGCGAGAGTTGTCTTGATTAGCCGGGTGATCATGTAATGGCATTGACGGACGAGACACCTGTATAATCACACAATTTCAGGAAAATCGTTCACGTTACTTTTGCTATTTCTATTACGCATTACAAATACACACATATTACAAAATTTGAGTTACATCGCGAACAGCCACCATACAAATGATATTTGCCCATCGAACAGCGTTTTTAAACGCCTTATCGATTACTTAATTTTTAAGAGTCAATGAGCTTTCTCCGGATATCGACATTTTAATTTAGATGGGGAAACAGTTTGATCAATTGTAAGGTATTATTCTAATCTATAATCTATACTTCTACCGACTGGTCCACGCCTGAATCATAACAACGATAGGCATTAGAAAAAAAAATCAACTTTAACCGATGCATGTGTAAGGATATTCTATATTTTACGTTATTTGTAAATGTTTCAAAAATTAAAATTATACATGGGATGGATGTACCGATAGCAATACGGGATATTTGACTTGTGAATTCAGGGATTCTTAAATGCAAATACACATTCAGTGCTATATTATTGGTGTCAAAAGTTTAATATATCCGATAATTTCCAGTCAGCAATTTATGTTAAAAGCAGTATTTCGAGAACAAGGTGATAGCACTATTCATAATAAATTATTTTATCACTGCATGCAGGAGTTTGTCGCCACCGGAGGATAAAAATGTGTTCGTTTAACCGGTGTCACATCTAACGTCTGACCCCACAGGTAGTATACACTATAAAAAGATTGTGCGAAAATATGGTATATCCGTGGTGTTAAAGACATTCATAAGTAGTTCTGTTGTCAAGACTTGATAATTGTCGAGCAGAACTTATACTCTCCCTCCACCGTTTTAGTTGACGCTTACCATTTCTACCTCTACTGCTATATTGTCATTTCCGGTTTTGGAATCCCTCGTGTTGAAACCATTACGTTCCCTATTTTTATATCGGCGCCATCCAAATATGGCTGCTATAATCACGGCTACACACACGACAATTACAATGACGACACTAACTGCAATTATCGTAGAGTTCGTATCTGGCAGCGCTGAAAGACAGTTATGAATTTACGTAATGCTATTTGACTGACTCTTTTTCCCAATTGCAGCATATCGCTTGCATATAAGAATTTAGACAACAAGTTAATTAAGGAGCTTTCACCCTAGCTAATCCTATTGTCCACAGACTATTTAAAATTAAATAATCATGATCCCAAACATCCATCAGTTAAATGTAGCTAAACCATAAAATGATCGATTGTAAATAATGCATACACTCTTAGTATACAGGGTGTATCAAAAGAATTAGGACACTTTTTGATGATGGTTTAAATCCTTGTTAAATCACGGAAGCATGACCATTTTTTATTTCAATGTAAATTACAACCGATAAAGATAAAATCCTGAAGAGATGAGAAAAATCCATCATTAATTAAGGAAATTGTGACCTATTAGGCAAGGCAATCTATTTTGTAGTATGTACAATGGTCATTCACACAGTAACAGTAGAGTAACATGAACGCGCACACTATTTATGCCAATATCATGGTAATGAACCATCTACAGTGGGTTCGAGAACTTTTTTAATTTGCATAGGATATGCATGCATCTGATTTGTGGATTATTTAGCCAGTATTGATTTGTGCCAGAATTAAATGGATTACCAAACTAATCTTTGCTATTGACTAATAGATTATTTTCTCTATGTTTATAATTATTGTAACGTATTGAAACGTAAACCATGTTATTTACTGGTCTATACATGTAAATCCCATTGTACAAATCAATAAATGACATGGTTTACGCAAATTATGCTAGTTTTCTTATTTTTCATCGGATTGATCTCATATTTTCAGGATATCATAATAATTAATTGGGCTTTTAATTGAGACTAAATTGGCCATGGTCCAATGAATATAACAAGTATTACACCGTCATGAAAAAGTGTCCTAATTTTTTTGATACACCCTGCTGTACACTCTTTACTATAGTGAAATACTATAATTATAGTGGTACCAAATATTCATCTTGACATATTGACATAAATAAAAGTTCGTACATGTAAGTAGCGCTGCACAATGCTGAAAGAACTAAGACAAATAACGATTAAGCAAAAACATTACAGGAGTTTAAAACGTTATGTTCTTAATACTGTCAACGTAAATTGTCCCGGTTTGTAAGATTACCTGCCGTCTCTACTGATGGGCTCAATAATGGACTGGAGGAGTATTCAACATTCTGGGGAAAATAAAATACATTTGTAATAGAATATGACATTTCTTGAGCCACACCAACATGCATAACTTTCATACATGTATGATAAGATCATATAGTGTTTTAGCCTCCGGTATCTTTGATAATAGTATATGATGTAAAATGTGGAAATGATGAATGAGATAAATTTGTGGAGAAAAAAAAGCCTGCCAATTATTATGAAAGCTATTGTTGAAATCAAAGTCATGATTTCAGAGGAAAGAGGACAAAACATCTCTTACTGATGCCCATGTTTAGATTTTTTATAAAAAGAAGTGAAACAGAAAGTAAGTACACAATAGGCTATTTATAATTACAAAATTAGGCATAAGTAAATTTAAATCCCAATTTATTTTTTAATAAGAGTTAAATATGAGAAAATGGTTACAATTATAAAAGCTTATGATACAATACGAAAATGATATGTATGTTACAATTGAACAAAACTAAGTATTTTGTATTCTATTAAACACACACACACCAAGTTGGGTAATAATTAAAGTGCTGTAATTAATCAGGTTATTTACGTTGTCAAATTTACAGCATTCTGAACCTGTACAATAAGTGAAATTTGTGGAATTCTGGATTGGCTGTGTATGTGCTATTATCATGAATATATGAAGTGCAAAATTAAATTAACCCGTATTCTGATGTGAAATGTGATTGTTTTGATGTATTATTCAAAAAGATTATATGAACAGTTTCAAAGCGGGTTTTGTTAAACACGTCGTTTAAAAGGTAAACTCGCATTCACGATTTCAAGCAAAAACCGCGTTTAGTACGGACGTACATTAAAGGCCTTTGCATTTTTGCAGCACAAGTCAATTTAACAAGTAGATTTGAAAACATAATAGGTTTAGTATCAATCTGTACACTCCGTGTATTAATGTATTCTGTAAACAAAAGACCCTATTAAATATCTAAATGTGTAAGAGGATTGATAATAGTGTATACATACCGTTCCATCTCCAACAGGAACAAATGCTCTTATAAACGCAGTATATGATTGTTTAGATTTCAGTGGGCCATTTATTGCTTCTCGTTCCTTTGATAATTCCCGTCTTGTCCTTCCTGATAGTATCGCATCTCTGTCATTGCACATGGTAATTTGTTTATCACCAACTGTTATTTCCATGGCCTCATATAACTCAGAGCTATAGGTTAAATGTAAAATCGCTAATATGTTAATTGTGTTAAATATGTTATCCTGAACAATCGAGCATAGATATCATTGTCACTTATGGTATTAAGCAGATAAGTATGTCTCAAAAACAAAACCTTTTATAGACGGAATACAACCTGAATGTTCCTTTTCACTTGGTTTTATAATAATCTGTATCAGTTTGTACAAATAAGCAATTTACTTAATACCAACAAGAGGGGTTTTTTTACAGGTGAAGTTTCCATGGTCGTGTATATGTAGAAAACTTATTTAAAAATAAAGGTTATATTAAAAAAGAGCCAGCAGGTCATCAGCAAGTTGATGAAATCTGCAGCATTCTACAACGAACATTACATTTTTGTAGCGGTGACATCTTAACACTTCTGCCCTATAGACCATGTCACCTCATTGTTGATCAACAATGTTAAGTGCCCGGTATCATTCCTTACATGGGGGACTGTGCATTAACGGTTGCACTGATTGTCGTTATACAAATTAATGGTTTGGTTTAGTGTATGGTTTATGATGGACACCCCTCCCCTTCAAATGCGCGCGCATAACGGCAGGCAAGCTTTTATTTGCTTGACTGCTGTGAGGTAGTAGGTGAGATCGTGTACATTCAGAAACCAATATTCATAGGTAACTCTGTCTCAGTAGTACATTGATTGCTTCCTTGATTGATTGATCGATTGATTGATTGATTGATTGATTGATTGATTGATTGATTGATTGATTGATTGATTGATTGATCGATCGATCGATCGATCGATCGATCGATTGATTGATTGATTGATTGATTGATTGATTGATTGATTGATTGATTGATTGATTGATTGATTGATTGATTGATTGATTGATTGATTGATTGATTGATTGATTGATTGATTGATTGAATGATCCTTCATGGAGGGAGCACTCAATTTTTTCACATAGCGTAATGCTTATATACGTACTAACCACCACCAAAAATTACAGAGCTTAATTTGCAGTATTCATTTGAAATTCATGGATTTGATAGCGTTTTAAGTTTCGATGAAATCACATCGAAACTACCCAAATTCATCTAAAAGGCCGCAGATGGCTTCTTACATGTTTATTTCATGATTATTCAAAATAACCTTGTAAGTTGATGTTGTATTCCGTTTATGCTTAAGAGCTTAACAGAAATAAGTAAAGAGATGTGCCGGTATGTCAGAACAGCGACGAAATCATCTCCTGGCGAGTTCACCCGTCGCTGGTATAATGGTAGAGAAACATGCTGTAAAATGCAGAGGTCCATGGTTCAATTCCCACTAGGACCATATTTTCAACTGATTTATTTCCTTAAAAGTTAGGGTTAAAGGTAGATGTTCCGATTTTAAAATTGAAGTTTACTATTCTACATGAAAGGTCATCCGTACAAAAAGTCGTATTCCAAAGTTTGAGTTGCATAACTCTAATAGTTCTTATTTTAGACGCAAAAGATGCCGTGAAATGTACCCATTGAGTTGTACACAAACGATATTGGTAGTTACCACCTTTCGCGGTAAGTCGACGTTATTTCATCGATTTCTCCGTAATTATACCGATTTAGGCCGTCAAATTTCAGTATGGATGATGAGAAAAATACGAGCTTTCATATGATATGAAAATCTCCGTATGTTTGAAATAATTCTGTGTTACGAAAATGTGATCGGGTCATCTACCTTTAATTCCAAAAACAGTCACGTGGGTATGGCAGCATACATATGCGGCACTACAATTACTTGGTGTTATACTGTTGGTCATAAAATCTCAATTAACATGTCTGCGATGTAAATTCCCATTGTTCTGACCAATAGTATAACAAGTCTAAGACCAACGTTGGTATCAAAGAGTAACATAAAATAACAATAAATGTGTATTTACCCCGAAAAAACCATAGCAGTATATGGCTTCCCAGATTTTATACTAGACTCGTAATCCGTTATATTTTCCTGTGGATACAACACATCTGGATCACCGACGGGAACATATTGGTCCTTGTCCAAATATACGATGATCACCTCGTAACATCTGAGAAGAGAATCAAACAGTCAATGTTATATGTTATTAGTTATTCTAAGGCACAAGGGTCAAATGAAATTGTAAACATGATTTATTCAGTACCAACCACATACGCAAACATTTTTAGGGCTTGTATTTATCAGCCAACACAATGAAATCCGCAAGGGATACCCGTGATATGATATCTGACTTAAAAGCATATTATGTGATCTTTTCCATGGAGCGCCCTCTATTCATGATTTTTTTTAGAAAGTAGATTTTCTTGCAGATTTACATTTCTGATCATAAATCGTACATACATTCCAAGTTACAGAGCGATACGATTCCTTATTACCTCAAAATCATGGTTTTAGAGTGAATTTAGACTAGAATAAAATAAGTTGTCGGATGTCCGACAGTTTATTTTCACTCTAAAACCATGATTTTGAAGTAATTAAGAATCGTATCACCCTGTAACTTGGAATGTATGTACAATTTATGATCAGAAATGTAAATCTGCAAGAAAATTTGCTTTCAATTTTTATTTCGATGTTGAGGGCGTTCCCTGGAAAAGATCACATAATATACCTTTAAAATACGCCATAAAGATATACACATGGAAAAAAGTATCGCACCACCTTTTTTTTCTTTGAAAAGTGCAAATGTGGCCTCGAATTTTGCCACCATGGTGTGATATTAAGGATCATTTGTTTGCGTAAGCTGTCCAACAAAATGTTGTGCAATAAAAGGGCCACATTTGAGTTTGTGACGTAATCGATGTAACGTTGTTTTCAAGGCCAAAGGGAAAATGCATGTTTTTGTCCAGAAACATGCATGAAAAAAGTGTGGGTATAACGCGATATTGAGAGGCCCGATGATTAAGAGTGAATTTTTTCTAAGTTGACAAACTTTTGGACACACATTTTTTAGATTTTGCCTAAAGTTTGGGAGGTGAAAGACATTTAGTAGTTATGTAAAAAAATGGTATTAAAAAATTCAGCAACCCTCTGTTGCCATGGTAACGAGCCTATCTTGATTTAGGTCATTTTAGGGGGAAATTCTCTTAATTATACTGATTTCAGCAACAAAAAAAGTAAAAGTTTGGCAGAATCCTACACCAAGGTGGTACATTTTTTGCCCAAACTGACTTCATGAATGAGTTGCCCTATCTCTGGTCTAACAAACCAACCGATTTAGATAAGTCAGTGTTGCCATATTGATACCCTGTTGCCATGTTCAAATATCACATTTTGAGGAAGTTGAAAAAGTCAGATATTACTAACCGACTTCGGGTTGCTACAGTTCCCCTCGAGGTGATTTGTTTTTATTTGTGCTTTGTTTTTATAACAAGGACCTAATACCCTTTGAGTTAATTCAAGAAAAAAAATGGAGAAACCCGGCACTTACGAATCACGTGACCTGAAGTCACATGATCCAATTTACGGGAAATTGCATAGCCGGGTATATATGGGGGTTACCGTGCACCCCCAGGACTCCCCCAAACAACTTTTTTTTACTTCCTTTCATTGTCCTAAAACATTTTCAGTATGTTACCAGCATGATTTTAGTATACTTATGGGTTATTCAAGATGGCGTCGAAAATGGCCGCCAAAAGGTCAAATTTCTTAAAATGACATTATATCAATCATAATCGGGATCAAAATGTACGGTGAAAGTATAGTTTTAATAGTGAGACGTATGTATTAGACAACTAGGAACTCATATCGAGTACTTTTACTTTGTTAACATACCTAAATCCAAGATGGCCGCCAAAATGGCTGCCAAGATGCTAAAATTCCATACATTTGGCATATATCAGCCCAACATGTATGATCAGAGTATCGTTTTAACAATGGGATGTATGTGTTAGACTCAGAAGCTGACATGCGGCATTTTTGCTTTGTTTAAAAATCTTAAATCCAAAATGGCCGCCAGATTGGTCAAAAGTCCATAAAATGACATAATATTATCAAAATGAATGATGAAAATATAGTTTTTAACAATAGGATGTATTTATTATATCACTAGTAACTCATAACGAGTATTTTTGCTTTGTTAACATATTTTAAATCCAAAATGGCTGTTAAAATTGTCAAATTCCATAAGATAAGGATAATAACAACCAGAATGTATGATGAAAATATAGTTTTAACAATGGGATGTATGTATTGTATTAGACCACAAGTAACTCATATCCAGTATTTTTTTGTTAACATACTTAAATCCAAAATGGCTGCCAAATTGGGTCCCAAAATGGCTGCAAAAATTGTCAAATTCCATAAGATAGGATACTATCAACCAGAATGTACGATGAAAATATAGTTTTATCAATGGGATGTATGTATTAGACCACTAGTAACTATTATCCAGTATTTTGCTTTGTAATAACATACTTTAAATCCAAAATGGCCGCCAGAATGATGGCAAAAATTGGTCACAATTCCCTAAATTGACCAAGATGTATGATGAAAATATATGTATGTATTATTTCACTAGTACTAACTCATATCCAGTATGTATGCTTTGTTAACATACTTGAAATACAAAATGGCTGCCAAAATGGGTCCAAAAATGACTGCCAAAATGGGTCCCAAAATGACTGCCAAAATGAGTCCTAAAATGACTGCAAAAATGGGTCCCAAAATGACTGCAAAAATGGTCAAATTCCATAAAATAGGATGATATCAACCAGAATGTACAATGAATATATAGTGTTAACAATGGGATGTATGTATTAGACCATTAGTAACTACTATCCAGTATTTTTGCTTTGTAGAACTTTAAATCCAAAATTGCCGCCAAAATAGTTGTTGTAAATGTAAAAATAGGCTATAAGTGTGTATTTTGTATCACATTCACCAAATGATATGTTCTAATATGACACTAACAATAAATTAATACTGCTTCTCAGGTATTTTAACCTTTGGCCGACATCTTAGATGTTTTAAAATACTCAAACTAGATACAGCCCCTAGGCTTTATCATATATTATAGCGAATGTTGTCCCATTAGATTTGGGTATTGGTATTACATAGTACGGTAATTTACAATACAACGCAATTTGTTTAGGTCATTTAACATCAACTTAACCATTTGGCAGCCATTTTGGAAACTGAAACAGAATAAAAATTGTCAGAGAGGTGGGTCTTATATCTAAATGCAATAGTTTAGCAGTTTAGAACATACTATTTGGCGAATATGATGCAAAATACACACTCATTTTGGAAGCCATTTTGGATTTTAAGTATGTTATCAAAGCATAAATACTGGATATGAGTTAATTGTGGTCTAATACATACATATATGGTCGAATCCAACGAAAAGTGTACACGGCTAGATTTTTAGGGTCCAGTTTCAAAATGCTTCGATCTCTTTTTCCTTTTCCCCACTCAAAGTCAACATATCAAGCTTGTATGGAAAAAAAGTGCCATCACTAATCTCTCCAATTGACCACGTGGCGGAATGATGAAGTTGAAGGTACACTTCTCAATGTTAACTACAAATACAAGTTTGTACAGGTACTCATCTTTTTTTACATTTTAGATTCACACAGTTAGGTAGCATTGTCAGGCTCTCAATACTTTGAAACATGAGGTTGAGTCACTTTGTATACTTTCACCAAGATGATTTTAATGAACATTTGTTTTCATGTACCTCAAAGAGGGGGAATTACCCTTTCTGGAAAATTTAGAATTTTGAGCATGCGCCAGAAACTTAAGTACATAGAGGAATGTGGACATCTTGTATTCGTAGGTAACAGTTAATGTATACGTAGGTATAAGAGAAGTAAAACTGTAATATATTAATGTTGTACTTAATTTATGCTGCATTTTGGGGGTGAAATGATCATGCAGGGTTGTTAACAATATTTGTTTTTAAATCAACATGTTAAAACATGTTTAAATCCTAATATTATGGACATATTCCCCAATAGTTTACTTTAAATAGATACTAGAATATTAATTTAATGTTGAAAAAATATACAATATCTAACTCTCAGTTGTGATTTTGAATAGGTTTATTAAGAACAAAATATCAGGCAACAATTTTAAGCATTCCTATAAGAGAAAAACATGTTAAGACTTAAAGCACGGTAGCTAATATTGTAATAATCAAAGTATTCGTAGGTAACACATTTGTTCTCAACTTTAACTTCGTTGACTAAGAACGGTTGGATTCTTTGATTTTACATATGTTTAAGAGGCAAAATTGTAATCGACGTAGTTTTTATGCCCTGAATCGCGTGTGAGGGGGAATGTCGTACAGCAAAATAAAAAGGTGTCTT
This sequence comes from Ophiura sarsii, assembly GCA_035610835.1. NCBI lineage: Eukaryota > Metazoa > Echinodermata > Ophiuroidea > Amphilepidida > Ophiuridae > Ophiura > Ophiura sarsii. The sequence goes on from CM069457.1 coordinate 34,550,723, forward strand.
GCTTGACGTTAAAAGTTGATAATATAAGTATGTGCGCTCAGCACTGCTTTTACAAAACAATCAGAATTGCTAATATTCAACATTTGAATAAAAAGCAAGATTAACCAAATAAACATTAAAATTATATAAAACTATGTTCCTATTTCTAAGATATAAAAGAAAACATCCTAAACATCAATAAACTCACTAGGCCTATACTGTTAGTATTATTGATCATCTAATTTGGTTAAGGAATGTTGATTAAAATTAATTTACACATGATAATTACGGCAGAAAATGTTTTATTATGCTAACGTATCTGGTCATCCTATTTTGTAAGTATCTTTCTTGCTTGACTTTCAATTATTCAGAATGTGCGTTTAACTTCTACAAAACAGTCAGAAGTGTGTAATATTTAACATCTGATACAAGGCAAGATGATGACAACATACATATCGTACTGGGTTAAAATTTCGTAAAGGTATAGTTAAACAATCAATTAACTCGCTAGTATAATATTCTTACTCATCTCATTTGGTAAAAAGCATGTTCATCATTAAAACTAAACATAATGAAATATTAAGCATATAGAAACATTTTAAGTAAGATACCTCTGATCATTCAGCCTTGTAATCTCTACTTAACACGTTTAGTGGATCTTGTTGTATTCTTTGTGTAGTTAGTTCTTCATCTCTCTCTTTTCACGAGAATGAATATCTAGTAGAACAGAATTACTCTTTGTTTATTATAGGACATTTTAGAATGTTAAGAATGAACGTTTCAGTTTCCGTGTGAATCCAAAGTATTGGATCGAATCAACTATTGAACATTTCCTCGAGCCATCATTAATTAGAAAGCAAGCAGTTTTCTTTTAGCAAACAGTTTGATTTGCCTGTAATTCATAATCTTGAATGTCAGGTTATTTGTTTTAAGCAATAAAACAACCGGTTGTCTTCCTCAATTTGTTCTAAATGAAGGAGGCAAGTGAGTCTTCTAGCAGTTATCATTTTGAATAGCTGTTTTAAACGCGAAAGCCAGATCGCTTTTTAATTCATTTAATATATACTTTGAAATAATTTCATATCAGACCTTATATTATATATATAAGTTTAATATAAGCCGAACATGTTCAAAGTCTAGAATATTCAAATGTCGTGCATTTCAGTCCACCGCGCGCGGAATAAAGCACATACAACTTACAGCAAGACATCCAGTTGTCAGATTAGAATTAAAATATAATTTCCTAGTTTGGAATTTGTATCATTCTAAAAGTCGTACATAGTAAGCTTTTATCGAGTTTCAACCGGATTCCGTTTGACATAGAATCACCAATATGAAATATTTTGTCAGAAGTAGACAAAATAGGAATTTTATGTTTACAAATTCAATGTTGTTTGATTTAAAAACACTAATCTAATAGGTTTTGCCACGACAGAGATATTGTCGGGCATGTGCCTTTCATTGTGATTTTCTTTTAAATCAACGCACTGCTTAGTTCAATTACACTAATTAATGAATGTCGGAAGCATTATTCATGAACAATTCTTGATTTGAGACTGAAATCAGTTAGGCCTACCCTTGATTACCTCCCACCTTTAAAAAAAGGGAAAATGTTTTACTAAATTTCTTGTTCACTTAAAATACGTTTCGGTGACATTACATAACCTGCCCGAGCAAAAATGAAGCAAGTTATTTTATATTTGTGACACATGAATTCCATTTTGAAATACAACTACAATAATGGCCAATATTATGTACCTCAGTAGTCACTTCTCTGCAATTCCAGAGGAAGTTGGTTAACTACGTATACATCATATCGACAAGCTGGTTTAAAACAATATTACGCACCAAACGATATTATTCCCGTCTTATACATTCCTGCTAAATATTTACATAATATAATGTGCGAATGAAAGCGAAAAACAATACAGGAATTGTACCATGCTCATTAACTAATATATAGGTTACCTACGAATACAAAATGGAATATGAGAAAATTGATTATGAAGCCGAAATTTCATGGATATTATGACTAAATGTACCCATTTTAAGACGATCAACGTGTTATCTATGGATATAAATAACATTCATTCACTCTTACTCCAACAAAAAATATGTTCTCGGCAAAACCAGTGTGATTACACCATGCATTTTATTTAAATTAACACCTCCTATTTTCATTTAATAAGGGAATATTAATTTTTTCCCTCCAAATATAAATATAATAATATATCCAGTCAGATTGTATGATTGCGCACTGCTTGTATGTAAAATAAAATCATTTAGGGCCAATATGCACCGTGTATATTATTGAATGTTGCCTACATATACATGTTACCTCCGAATACAACATGAAGTCAATGCACGAGAAGCTGTTACTGATTATTTATATAAACATTAATCACCCCCATTGCGATTTAAATCAACTGTCAGAGGATGTCTTTGCGTGAATAACATAAACAACTACACTAATAGGAGTAACAAGATTGAGACATAGATAGGCTATATTCAATCAACTTTTAAGACAACAACAAATTATTGATGCACTTGTACGCAAACTACAGAATTTTGTGAAAAGTTACTTACAAAAGCTGAAAGATTGATGCAAAACTTCACTGTGGCTTGCCGAACGCAGCGCACATTTCTACTTTATTCCAGTCGATACAAGTATGTAACAACAGAGGGAAGAACCACGGTATCGTTATTTGTATTTGAAGGTAAAAGTTCATATTTCAAATTTGCCTACGAATACAGCCTTTTATTGCTGATATTTCAAAAAATGTTGCCTTCAAAATGATAAAACTTGGCACACATGTACATTGTATCACACTTCGCTTATTCTATAGATATCATTCACTAATCTGTGTTTATATTAAAATGGCAGTGTTTTAAATAGGTATTCGGAGGTAATGCATTTTTTTTACCAAACCGATCGTTTCCGCTTTTAAAATTTCTAACAGCTTTATCAAAAAATCGACTTGAATGTGGACAATGCATTTAAGTATTTAACATATTTAGGTATCCTTACAGCACAAATTACACTACCTCAGGCGAATTCTTCCCCGAAAGTGAGATTTAACAAAACATGTATTGGTAGGTAACGTCAAAACTTACCACAGCCAAAAAAATCACAACAATTCAGGGGATTGATCAAAAGTAACAAAAAGTACAAGAGGCATTCTTGAGATATCCACCAATCAAACAGGTAAAATTATTTCCGCTTAAGCTCGTTTTCATCTAAACGGTTATATGTCTAAAATAAAACCTTAACAACTATTTTGTAAAAAGGGTGAAAAATAGCAGGTTTATTGCTCGCATACGCCCAATTGTGCATAGAAGTTAGTCATATTATATATGGCGCGAAGCGTCTCATCGAGGCGGATACGTATAACACAAAAATAAAATAGTCAAGATATAGATTATTTTATTATAGGCCTGAACATCACGTGTACACTTTTCGTTGGATTCGACCATATACATCCCATTGTTAAAACTATGTTTTCATCATACATTCTGGTCGTTATTATCATATCTTATGGAATTTGACAATTTTAGCAGCCATTTTGGGACTCATATTGGCAGCCATTTTGGATTTTAAGTATGTTAACAAAGCAAAAAAACTGGATATGAGTTACTAGTGATATAATAAATGCATCCCATTGTTAAAAGCTATATTTTCATCATTCATTTTACTTATATTATGTCATTTTATGGACTTTTGACCAATTTTGGCCATCATTCTGGCGGCCATTTTGAATTTAAGATTTGTAAACAAAGCAAACATGCAGCATATGAGCTTCTTGGGATCTAACACATACACCCCATTGTTAAAACTATACTCTGATCATACATGCTGGGCTGATAAATGCCAAATGTATGGAATGTTAGCATTTTTGGCAGCCATTTTGGCGGCCATCTTGGATTTAGGTATCTTAACAAAGCAAATGTACTCGATATGAGTGTCTAGTGGTCTAATACATACGTCCCACTATTAAAACTATACTTTCACCATACATTTTGATCCCGATTTTGATTGATATAATATAATTTCAGGAAATTTGACCTTTTGGCGGCCATTTTCGACGCCATCTTGAATAACCCCTTAGCATACCAAAATCATTTTGGTAACATACTGAATATGTTTTAGGACAATGAAAGGAAGTAAAAAAAAGTTGTTTGGGGGAGTCCTGGGGGTGCACGGTAACCCCCATATATACCCGGCTATGCAATTTCCCGTAAATTGGATCATGTGACTTCAGGTCACGTGATACGCAAGTGCCGGGTTTCCCCATTTTTTTTCTTGAATTAACTCAAAGGGTATTAGGTCCTTGTTATAAAAACAAAGCACAAAGAAAAACAAATCACCTCGAGGGGAACTGTAGCAACCCGAAGTCGGTTAGTAATATCTGACTTTTTCAACTTCCTCAAAATGTGATATTTGAACATGGCAACAGGGTATCAATATGGCAACACTGACTTATCTAAATCGGTTGGTTTGTTAGACCAGAGATAGGGCAACTCATTCATGAAGTCAGTTTGGGCAAAAAATGTACCACCTTGGTGTAGGATTCTGGCAAACTTTTACTTTTGTTGTTGCTGAAATCAGTATAATTAGGAGAATTTCCCCCTAAAATGACCTAAAACAAGATAGGCTCGTTACCATGGCAACAGAGGGTTGCTGAATTTTTTAATACCATTTTTTTACATAACTACTAAATGTCTTTCACCTCCCAAACTTTATGCAAAATCTAAAAAATGTGTGTCCAAAAGTTTGTCAACTTAGAAAAAATTCACTCTTAATCTCTAAAGTTGTAATCTTTGGTAACACAATTAAGTATTCCAAGGTCAAAGGTCATCTGGGGTCAAATTAAACCAAAAAAACTCCCTTTTTCGTACGCCCACCGGTTATGGGGTCTAAGGTCAAAATAGGTCAAATTTTAAAGAAGTTCAAATGACAAAAGCAATATTGCGAAGGTGTTGACCTAGGTCAAATAAACAAAAACAATATCAACGGTGACTATTATATAATGACTATTTTAAGTTTTTAAAGTCTATTCAATATCGGGTTATACCCAAACTTGTTTCATGAATGTTTCTGGACAAAATCATGCATTTTCCCCTTGGCCTTGAAAAAACATTACATCGATTACGTCACAAACTCAAATGTGGCTCTTTTATTGCACAACATTTTGTTGGACAGCTTACGCAAACAAATGATCCTTAATATCACACCATGGTGGCAAAGTTCGAGGCCGCATTTGCACTTTTCAAAGAAAATAAGTGGTGGGATACTTTTTTCCATGTGTATATATTCATGTAAGACAAGGAACACTACCTTTAGAAATTGTCTGTAAAAGACAGTACCTATATCTAATTGCCGAGTTTCAATCCATATTAACTCAAGCTTTTATCAAATAACCCATAACCAATACATAAAATCCCGTCCAGTGAGTTCGCCATGCGTCAGCGTATTGCGCCGCATACACGCGTACAGAAAGCGCATTACGATGCACTACCGAAGTGCGAGTTAATGAAACAAAACTATTAGTTACCACGCACTTCGTGGTTGGTCGCGCTGACCAATTATATTGTTTCTTACAAATATTGCCATTATCGCTGAGAACCAATGGTAATTGCTTAATCTTTCTTAGCTGTTTGAGAATGCCTAGTTTTAGTACATAGCAATTCTTAACAATACACTTACCCAACAGGTCCATTTCTAGTAGACGCAGGATTTATCATCATTTTGTGTGTACTACTTGTAGGTTTTACCTCAGGTATAGGTGCTGGTGCAACGATAGGGTTGTTGTTATCCGGTGCTATACGATTAAAGGTCAATCAAAATGGTGATTTTAAGTAATGTTATTCTCGATAGGGATTGTAAAGAAGAATATAATGCAAAAGGAATTTCTTTAAATAATGCTCAAGGAAAAAAATATATTCATAAAATCAATCATAATTGCTAGGGTTTCTTTTAAGTGTGGGATGAACTGTATACGGACGACGCATAACTACGTAACAAGTGTTACACTGTACTCCCAACTCGATCAGTCCGGTCTCGATTGATAGGTCTGCACAAACAAAAGTCATGAGTGGATGATTACGCTACCGATCAACCTATTGAGGATCTGTGTGCGAGCCAGGGTAACACCTATGACGTATACAGGGTATTAACCTGCCATCGTCAATGTATAGTTTTGTTTCCAGTGCAATATTAAAGGGTAATTCCTTTTCTTTCTTTTTGTTCAATTCTTCATCGAATACAACAAACTTGACTCATTATTTTAGTTGACCAATAACATAGCAACAACAACAAAAAACACGTGATATTAGTTTTGATATTTATAATTTTAAGGATTAATACATAAAAATGCATGCTCATTGCGCAGTCACTCTGTATGTCGATTCAATTCGGTTTATAATGTTATAAAATATTATTCATTTTGTCAGCTCAAGTTGGGAATTTACATCAGGAAATAGTCACGTGATAGACTTAGTACTGTCGGCCAAATGGCTGATATTTTTCTTGGAATTTTGCGTGTGATATCCTTATGAGTTCGCTAGAATACTCGCATATTTACCCCCCCCCCCCCCCCAACTTGAGGTGACTCTATTGTACATAGTTATTTGACCGATGTCAGATAACCCGCTTTTGTGTGAGGAAAGTTTATACTGATATAAATCATTGTGTTTGCTTATGATTTCAATCACTCATATCTTAGGAACTAAATGCCCAGTTTGAATTGGTTTTCTGTAAAATGTAGCAATTTAAAAAGCCAATACAAACAGGTACAAATCTAAACTTATTTTGCTGGAATGCATCACATCGCACGTCTTGAAAACTTTTCAATCATTTTAGGAATTAATTGCCAGTTTGTACGTCTTTTTTCTATAAAATGTTTATACATTGCAATTGCTAATAAATCAGGTACACATTTAACATGTGATGTGTTTGACTTCAACCTCATTTGCTTGATTGGATTACTTTGTTTCGTTTGTGATAAGTGTGTTTGCATTTACCTCCTGGGTCTGTTGTACACCTGACATCAGGGTCGGGAATTGCAGCCTCTCCTTCGCCTGCACTCGTCTCCGCAGATATTTCGAAGGAGTATTCTGAATAAGCAGTTAGGTCTTTCTTCGTGTATTCCTTTTGAAATACATTTCCTGCAACATTATCAGATCCTGGCGTTTCTACACCACTGTTGTCGCGACCAATGGCAGTGTAACCGATCTAACAAAACGAGGGGAAATGTTATCAGCAGCAGATCTTTGACATTTTTGATGATCCTTCAGTTGTTTTGAAGGGTTGAAACATGGATTGGCCGTTGTAGTTTAAATACTCTATAGTTCATCAGTTTCAAATTGAAAAGAAGACTCCTTACAGCAGCGAATGAATACAGAAGGACGCAGGAGCGCATGAAGGCAACAATCACATTTTGCATCATATGCGTGACACGTGCATGCCACCATAACCGTTTGCGTACACTTGGATTACATTTTCACGCAGAGAAATAAAAACGAATATTTATTGTCAAATTGGAACTAATTAAACTTTATTGACATCACTGGTGGCTTAGGGTTGAACTATGTTGCCATTTTCGACCATCTAATTAACATATCAGCATCTGTGTATATCTTAAAGTTCATTTGCCTCTTCTTTACATTTATGATACCTTGGGACTCAATACTGAACATACAGACTGTATAAAAAAAAGGTTATACAATTGCAATTTCATTTTCAACCCAATATCAAATTCATACAATGTCAAAATAATTTTACACTCTGTGATATAACTAATTTAGAAGAATATGGATATGGGGCCAATCTGGTTCAATATGTATCTTCCATGTGCTAACAACTCAGGTATCACCGTGTTGTTAAACAGATCAAGGTAGCGTTAAGCATTCATGTTCCCATCTATGAAGATATGTTAAAATACTATTCTTCCCAGTGATTTAGCCAAAGTGGCCTAGATAGTTTCACGACTACTTTACACAATTAATCATATCTCTGCTTCCTGACCACCGATTTTCATGAAAAAAAGCTTATTTAAAGAAGCTGAGCAAATTCCCTTCGCATGTCATCAACAGTTAAAACAGAAATTAGTTTAGATTGTTGTCTCCTTTTTTTCCTTCAAAATTGTATAACATTTTGGTTACACCCTGTACAATGACTTTTTTATCTTTACGTATATATTTATACCGGGAAACGTGTACTTAAGGTCTTATATTCTGGACTGTACTAATATCGTCCAAAACTGGAACACCTAGTATCGTTCGATACTGGTACAAAGTCAGTCATATAGAATTGTACCAGTATCGGGCGATACTGGTACAAAATTATGTACATGTGTACCAGTATCACCCGATACTGGAACATAAAAATGTTCCAGTATCGATCGATATTGGCAACTTTTATGTTCCAGTATTCAACGATATCAATCAATTTAACACAAATATCACATTGCCTCGAGAAAGCGAAATGAACAAGTAGGTTATGTACTGATTTTACGTTAACTTACAATGTATCTTATGATAAAACCTTTCGGTTCTACGGGAGTACGCCATGATACTGTGCATATATCATCACCATTAACAACTTCTACATCAGTAGGAGGCGATGGAGCTAGATTAACGCAATAAACATAACGATAAAGAAGATCCAGTGAGTGCATGTTAATAAACATATTTGAGAATGATAATAATTCCATGTCATTGTTAGTGTAAATCACAACACGGCGAGGTCATACCTGTATTATGCTTGCTTCATTTCTTTTGTTTTCTACTGTTCTGAAATGTCTTTTTTACGAACTTGAGCCATACATAAGAATATGGATAAAACCTATATTGTACGTTATCATCAGAAACTAAATTTATCCAATGTACGTTACGACCAGGTTAACGCAATCGACGAAATACATTTCTTCAATCACTATTATAGATGAAAAGATTTTGCCTGACATTTAACTTACGTAATTCTGGCGTTATGAAGATTAAATCTTCTGATGGATCACCAAGGTATGTATTACCAAACTCTTCATTTGCAGCGAGGACGGTCACTGTATACTCTGTCCCTGGAATCAGGTCATCGACTAACAAACTTGACTGTTTTCCTGCAGCTGTCATAAGTAATATACACTTTAAAAAATCAGGTGGATGCATGCATATTTGTTCGCGCGTATTATGTATTTGGATGACACCCCGCAAAGAACGAACGCAGTAGCCAATTACGGCATTTCGCAGTGGCCAATTACGCAGTAGCCACTTTACCATTATTACTAGGCTGGTGAGAAGGTAGAATAATAGATCTAACAGAGATTATGATCCAATTTCTGATAACGGTTTATGTTTAATATGCTTGTACAAACACCAATAGACCTTTGTAATTACAAACGGTTTTCACAAAGCGAACAAAATCTGCTATCAAATCATTTTTGAACCAAGTATTCACATGTTATTTAACAAAAGCACGATACTTACTTTGTCTTCCAATTGGTTGATTATTATCATATTTCAACTCAACCAGAAAGTAAGCTATTGGTCCATTGGTAACAATTGGATCATCCCACGTAACAACAGCATAATAAGACAATCTGTTGTCCACTCGTACATTCTTGGGTATTCCAGGTGCTTAGAAAAACGTAATAACAACATTGTGATCGGAATGCTTATGAAGGTTGTGCATGAGATATCAGGCCTGAACGAATTAAATGTATTAGAAATATTTCCCTAAACCTAAATATTGTCTAGTTTTCACTTTATTATCAAAACTATGGAAACCAATATAGGTTTGTATGCTGCTAAGAACAATTAATAGATGTGTTCATTCAGTAATTTGCACTTACTTGATTGATGTGTCCTAACTTCTCTATCGAACACAGCATTGTTACTATCTCCAACTATATTCTCACACGTGACATCAACAAGGTAATCAGTGTATGGACTCAGACCTGTAATAGTATACATGGTGCGGTCATCTGTAGTATCTGTTGTTAGTCTTGATAAAGGATATTTTTCGTACCCGATGATGCAATTATCTACATCAAGATTACGATCAAATGCCACTGACCACTCAACTTTTATACTTTCTGAATCAACGGCGGTGACAGCTTCAAGCATTATCTCTGGTCGTTCTAATATAAATGAGGAAAAAGATTAAATCTAAAATTAATTCACAATTTACATGCACAGATACAAAAAGGTATGTCAGGTATTAGTGGCAAAGTTTTGATTGCCAGTTTTTCCCATTATGTTCCAACTCCCTTAACACTTTTGGACCGGTGACTTGACATTTCGCCGGTAATAAATCATCTTACATGTTTGTCAAACGCTCAATATGTGTTCCACTTGTGGTTATGAAGGTTATAATATGCCCGTAGAGCATCATTATGTCCTTTGCAGTCTTGAAAGTGGACCACATAACGGGCAATGGACAAGTTCTTAGATGATATCTTACGGGTGAAATGTCAAATCACAGGTCCAAAAGTGTTAAAGAGTGGGAACGCCTACGGCCTACATCACCCAAACCAGTCCCACGCGTTACCATAAACAACACTGAATAAATTAATGTTGGTAGTAAAGAAATGCCAATTTTTGATTAAGTTCAGCCTTTTTTAGGAGAAATGTTGCTATAAACAGTTGAATAATGTTGTTTACTCTAATACATGATCAAATCTGAACTGATTGAAATTATAGGTGGGGTTTTAGGCAAAATAAAATACACCCTTTTTACACAGGCTTGGCCGACACATATTTTGTTAATTTATAAAAACATTATGGGTGATTATATATAGGTCAATAGGTGATAGGTGATATCAGTCAGCGACGTAATACTACGGACAACATATTCCACCAATGCGTAGTACATGCGTAAACCATAAAGTGCATACCGGTAACTTTCCAAAAATCACTGCGCGTCCTGATTGGGCAAACAACAAATACCACGCATGCATGAACAATTGTTGCGCATACCATGCATGCATTTAGACGTAGCCTCGGGAACAATAACAAATAGCGTGAAATAGCTTAAATTTCGTCCATGTCATCATTATTATGACAGTGACACAATAATGATCCAAACAATATGTTGAGGAAGTCTTGCAACAACATACCTATGACATAAAGATTGTATTCCCCCGTATCAAATTCACTATCTGCACTTTGAGTAAGGGTGTTGGTTGCATTACATATGTACGTGCCGTTGTCAGCTCGTATGATATTTAGAATCCGTAGAAGGCTCGTCTTGTAAAGAGTACTGTTCACGGTCTCCTCAATTTCAATTTTACCAACCACGTCTTCCAGTATTTCACCATTCATCCCATACCATGTAATGACTGGAGCTGTGTTACCATACACGGTGCAATTAAATTCAACTTCTTTTTGAAGTTCGGCCATTGCTTCCCCTGGAGCTGTTATGATCCTACCGGGAGCTAGAAAGTCAAAAATAAAATATGTGATAAAGACAAGGGGGGGGGGGGGGGGGGGGGGGGGGGTGTTCTTGGCTTGTTCTCGATGGTTCGACATTCCCTTGTTTCGAATCTGAGGCTTTATTATAAATCGTTCTTCAACAACATTTTTTTTCTTGAACGCATTCAGACTAATTTGTGATGTTTTGAAAACTTATGAACATTTCTTGAAAACCTGAAAAAACAATGTTCATTCTCAAATTGCTTCCACAATGTTGAAAATTCACTGAAGTTTGTTTTCAGAAATCACACCAATACATAATGTATACGACACATACTACAGCCTAAACATTGTAGAACAGTATAAAAACCCCTACTAGCTATACGTTATTATTTAACCATTTAGATTAGTGATCTATTTTTATACTACCATCATAAATTACCCCTATGTTTACCTGTAGAACAGCTTTTTCCGGCGCTTATATAAGTCCTACCTTTGACATC
>CM069457.1:34562710-34610136 GCA_035610835.1 Ophiura sarsii
GATATCGCCACCCTAAATCAGTGTTTATTGGCAAACTGTGTTGTGTCCACCACCCGTTTACTGGCACTCTGAGCTTAGTCCTTGCTACATGTAGTTGTGAGTGGGAAAGATGATGCAAACTAACACTAACATCAGTTAATGTTCATAGTGAGAATGGTTTTTATTGAGTAGGGAGTTCAGGCACTTCACTCTGCATTATGAAAAAGGGATTTAAAAAACAGCAACTATAAAGTAGTTCACATGAGGTGGGGTGTGTGTGTACTTCAATTGAGTTTGTTGGCTTAAGGGGCTGTGAACTCTCAGGTATAGCCTCCGTAAAACTGCCGTAACTTCTTCATTATTCATAAAAGTAAACATTTTTTGCAGAAAGGATTCAATGACTAACCATGATAATTAAATTGACCATTTTGGAGAAAAAATTAAAAAAACACGTTTTTTTTAACCCGTTTTAGGTTCTGCAAAGATAGCTCAAAATATCTTTTGTCAAATTTGGTCATACTTGTTCTATTATATTCCGAATACAATTCCCTAGGAATTGTTTTGTTGTTGTTGAAAATCGTTATATTTTTTGAATTATCGACCAAAAAAGAAAGAAAGAAAGATTGAATAGGCTTGCAAATAGTGTAATATTAACTCGAATGTATTGCTATACCTTTAATATACTGCTAATCAGTACAATTTTCGTCAATGCAAGTCAGGTCACCGTGATGTCTCGTATGTTAAATATTTAATCTACATTAATGGTTATTATGCATGTACAAATCAAATTTCTTTCAGCGCTACCCGATGGAATTAATGTTAGTGCCATCGTTATCATTGCCGTCGTTATCTTAGTGTGCATGGTGGCGATCATAGGAGTCATATATGGATGGCGCCGATATCAAAAGAGGGAACGCACCAACACGAGGAGTGATGTTCAAACCGGAAACGATAATGAAGCAGTAGTGGTAGAACTGGTAAGTGATTCAAAAAAATGATGGAGCAGCCTCGGCTGGCCAATTACATGAATTAGATAATTTTCCAGGCTGCAACTTTCCTGCCTTTCAGCAATCCCGATAATACTTGCGGGCAGGTATTGTTGAAGTTGTTGCTATTGAGTGTGATGGCGACCACAACAGTCATCTGGTGTTAGCAGTAGTAAACGCTAAAGTATTTGTACTGTTACTGTTCGATGAGCAAATTTGAAGTGTATTGCTTCTATATTATAATCATCTGAACAACAAAAGATAACAACAACTGTATTAATTTTACTAACATTTTGGAATATTTAGATTGCGTCTTCATGTAGAATAGTAAAAGCACTGTCAAACACTTTGGTAGCGATTGAGTCACCGGCCCTGTAAATGATTATCATACAGGTGTCCAGACCATCCATACCATCACATGACCACCTGGCTAATCAAGAAACACCTCTTCAACGTCATACCTCATCGGTTGTTGATGCATCACTTCCAACCGTGAACGTCAATACTGTTGTTGAATACGAAGTTGCGCTTGACCCGGAAGATGAAGAGGAATCATGGGAAATTGAATGGGATCAACTGATGCTTGGTATAACAATTCTGGGTGAGGGGAATTTTGGTGAGGTTCGTGAAGGCGTCTTTTGGCGTAATGATAAAGCAGTGAAAGTTGCCGTGAAAACTTTGAAAGGTTAGTTTGAAACATATTCTATATGACCAACCCCTTTTGACATTTGACGAACTGCACAGTAGCGTATCTGGATCACTTTTCAGGGGGGGGGGGGGGGGGGGGGGCAAGGGATATTATTCCCGTTGGAATTTCACTTTATCAGGCTGTCAATCGCGGATTGCCGCCGCCGATTCAGAAATTTGAGAGCGGGGGTAGGGGGGGGGGGGGGGGGGGGGGGTGGCTCGTGACGTCCCGGACCAAGCTGCCGCAAAAAGTCGAGCTCCATAACTAACCAACAGTGCTAAGCTAAATCGACCCGAGTCAAATAAAATAAAAAGATCACTTTCACCTGTTAACAAGGTATTTTTTTAGCTGGTCTTCCCAGTCAAAGCCGTCAGGAAGGGGGGGGGGGGGGGGCACTCGGCCCCTGAACTCTGGCTGATACGCTACTGTAACTGTACGCAAAGAGTGACCTGGGCGTCAGATATGTACATATTTTCCTGAAAGTGTAGTGATATTTCTTTAAAAATAGGGTTGTTATGTTCCCCTAATTTTATCCAAAACAGGAGTTACTAACAATTAATTACATTAAAAAAAATATTTTTGGGTCTTTTTATAAATTCCAAGAATGTTGTGTCTTAAGATGCTATGACCGAGGGTATATCCTCCGATAAAATGAGGGGATTAAACAACTTACATCCACATCCGCATTAAATTATGTGGCAAATGCCCCAAGGATGATTATAAAGTGCTCAACATAAGAAAGTGTTGGATACTTTGTTTAGGTCAATTAAAGTAATTTCTGATTGTTTTTTTACCAAACAGACTAGATAGACATTTTGATGAATTTTTTAGGCACATTTTGATACCAAACATAACACCTAGCAACAAAGATAAACCATGATTAGCGCCATTTAAAGAAAATTAGTCACTTTTCAAAAGTCACATTTTCAATTACCGCACGGGAGGAAAATGAGTGTGTGCGAGGTTCACCCTGTGTGTGACACTGTTATTAAAGGAGGTGTCCCGCAAGCATAAAAGTGTGCATCATATGTTAGAAAAATAACTATCGAGCCCAACTTTTGTAATTATATAGCACAAAACACCACACTTATGACAAAAACAAATAAAAACCGCAATCTCTCAACATGCACTTTTTAAAATTCGCGGCGATCGAAAGTCCCAGTGTCGATGATGTCATAGTTCTACAATGCACATGCGCAAATTTTAGCACCGATACCCATGACGTCATCGACACCGGGACTTTCGATCGCCGCGAATTTTAAAAATTGAATATTGAGTGATGGTTGGTTGGTTGGTTGGTTCGGTCCTGTCATGACTGACAGCTCGTGACCTTACATATACTACGCCACAAATAACGATTTTCAGCAAAGGAGTAACAATCACGGAGAGGGTGTCCAGTAATCAATTTTATTTGGTCAATCCACCGGGAACGAGGTCTGCCTCTCTTGCGCTTCCCTTCAATCATGCCTTGCATGATCATCTTCTCTAGGTTGTTACCCTTGCGACGTGAGATATGGCCGAAGTAGCTCAGCATTTGGGTGTTGATAGCATGAAGAAGTCGTTTAGACACCCCTATTTCTTCAATAATACTGGCATTGGTCCTTCTCATTGTCCATACGATACGAAGCATACGCCTCCAACACCACATCTCGAAAGCAGCTATTCTGTTTTTGTCAGCTTTGGTTAGGGTCCACGTCTCACATGCATACATGGCAATTGGAAATACAAGGGCTTGGACTAGCCTGGTTTTTGTTGCTCTGGTTATTCCTCTGTCAGCCCAGATCTTGCTTAGGTTGATCATTGCTGATCTGGCCATTGCTAAACGGTGTCTAATCTCTTGGCTGCAACCACCCTCTTTGGTGATCAGGGATCCAAGGAAGTTGAATTTCGAGACCGATTCCACCTCATTACCATCAATTATGAGAGGCTCTCCAACACCATCTGTGCCTATGGACATGATCTTGGTCTTGCTGACATTTAGACGTAGGCCAAGCTGCTCACTCTCCACCTTGACTTTCTTCAGGAGTTCCGCCATCTCTTCCATATTTGTTGCAAACAGGGTGGTGTCATCGGCATAACGTAGATTGTGTATTTGGTATCCACCTACTGACAGCCCCCCTGGCCAATCATCCAATGCGCGTCTCATTATAGACTCTGCATAAAGGTTGAAGAGTGCTGGTGAAAGTATGCACCCTTGACGGACTCCCTGACCTAGAGCAAACCAATCACTATTTCCTTTCTCAGTGCGCACACAGGCAGCTTGACCATCATACAGATTGCGAATTAGGTGGACGAGGTGGTAAGGGATTCCCATTTCTTGCAGTGCTGTCCACAATGCGGAATATCTCACACAATCAAAGGCCTTAGCGTAGTCTATGAAGCACATGAAGAGCTCCCTCTGGAATTCAAAACATTTTTCCATTATGTGACGTACATTGGCTATCTGATCTCTTGTGCCGCGGCCTTTCCGGAAACCGGTTTGCTCAGCAGGAAGTGCACGTTCAAGATGAGGTCTGAGACGTTCGTTGATGATGTGCAGCAGGATTTTGCTTGCATGTGGTATCAGAGCGATAGTACGATGGTTTTTACACTCGCTAGCATCCCCTTTCTTTGGAAGTGTAAGGAAAACTGATCTCTTCCAATCCTCTGGCCATACTCTTGACTTCCACACAGTATTGCACAGCTTTTGCATAATAACTGCTACAGAATCATCAGCTTGCTTCAGGAGCTCACTTGGAATATCATCTAGACCAGGTGCCTTTTTCTTGATGGCTTCCTGGACCTCAGACAGAAGAATATCAGGCTCATCTTCACCTAGTGGAGGCGGGGGAGACTCCTGTGAGCTATTTGTATCTTCTTGGGACGCATACAGATTTTCACAGTAGTTTTTCCAACGATCCTTGATTTCGTCACTCTCAGTCAAGACCTTTCCTTGCTCATCCTTGATGATAGCCAATCTAGTTGTCGTTTTTGAGGTGATGTTTTTTATACATCTAAAGAGCCCTCTGCTGTTTTTGTGAAAACTGTGATCCTCAAGTTCTTGGCATTGCTGTCGGATATGCTTATTTTTATCTCTCCTAGAATTCAATTGAACCTCACTTGAAAGTCTTCTGTATAGGTTACTGCCTTGCAGACCAGCTTCCTTCAATTGAGTGATGGCAGTTTTTATTCATTTTTGTGACTAGTATGGTGTTTTGTTCTATATAATTACGAAATTTCGGCTCGATAATTATTTTTCTAACAAATAATGCTCAAAGTTGTGCTTGCGGGACCCTTCCTTTAATAACCAGGATTGACCGGCGGGCAATCGATCACACAGTGCAGCCGTGTACACTGGGGTGCGCTGGGCGTGAGCGGGATATTTGATTCCGAACATAAAGGGCAATCTTCCGCGTAGTGTATTGAAAATATGACTTTGGAAAAGTGACTAATTTTCTATAAATGGTGCTAATCATGGTTTATCTTTGTTGTTAGGTGGAATGTTTGGTATCAAAATGTGCCTAAAAGATTCATTCAAATGTCTATCTAGCCTGTTTGTTAAAAAAAATAATCGAGAGATACTTTAAATGACCTAAACAAAGTGTACGACTTTCTTTTGTTGAGCACTTTATGATGGTTAATACAAGTATATTTTTTGTTTATTGGTAACTACCTAAACCGAGTAACACAAAACGTATCACTTCTTTACACACATGCAAGTTCTCTGCACAAAATGATCAATATTTGTTTACAAGTATGCTTTGAAACACTACTAAAGTGCATACACCTAGCACATAAAGTCCCTGACCAGGTGCTTTGAGGTTGGCTAATTCAAAATATATAATCGGTACCAAAAATCTGAGATATACATTAAATGAACAAATTTCTTCTCCGCAGTTTGATACCTCATTCAACAAAATCGAATGGATACTTTTAAAGTTATGACGACTTCAATGACCACGCATAGCAACAGAAAAGTTGCACTAGGTATAGGAATCATTGATTTGTCTTAAAGTTGGCTGACCCTATTTCATTTTATTGTTTTAAGTGCTTACTAAACAGTTTATAAAGTATCGTGTGGTTAATTTTTGTCTCTTTTTTTCTTCTTTTCATCTGCTATGACAAATCAAATATACAAAAAATATATGATTACAAATCAGTTAGAATACACAATGTGTGTGGATAACTGTTAGAGTAACATCGATAAGTAGACTATATATCGCATGAATAATTATGCATAAATACAGGATGACGTACTAAAACATACACTAAATTAAAAAATATAATATATTTCAATTATACAAAAAGCATGTGGAAAACGTCCCATTTTTTTAGGTAGAGAGTATTCTTAAGAGATTTTTTCCACATGTGTCTTTCAGTGTTATGGTACTTAATTATATCATGTTGGATATTTTGAAATGACGGTTTGGAACCATTGCACCTATTTCTGTATACAGCAAATTTCGCAATCAACAAGATGTTATTGAGACCAGTATGTTTACTAATGGGGAATTTGCCAAAGAGAATGTCATTATCGCACAGCGAAACCTTAATTTTACATTTACATTACAGAATATATGATAAATTGTTTCCTGGACCTGATAGCAAAAAGAACATCGATCGTCGCCTGGAAACCTTTATCATCTTAAGGAAGCAGTTTGTGCTCAGGATACGCTGAGTTATTCGAAACTGAAACCATCTTAGCTTGATATCCCCAGTCCATTTAAAATGGCGCGTTGCAGATAGTTTTCCATTTGTTATCGTCGATGTACTGAAGTTTTTGCGACTATTTTAGCTTGACTTTATTATTGGAATTGGTTAAAAGGATTTTGTAGATACGCCTACAGCCCTTTTTGTCTTTCAATAGAATATCAATGTTTATAGGAATAAATGGTTTAGCAACCGGCTTAGCATTAGTAAACAATGACACATTTCTAAAACTCTCAATAATAGTACGTCTGAGCCCATGGTACTCAAGAAAGTTAGTTCTAAGATTAACATATTTTCTCCTAAGTGCCTCCAAAGAGTAAAATCCTCCCTCTGGGTCCATGAGATCATTAATATAGAGAATGCCATTTTGAACCCAACCGGAATGGAAAACAATATTTCCACCAATATTAATCTGAGGATTGTTCCAGATACATGACCGTAGAACTTCGCTGCAATCGTTTAGCTTTTTGTGTTGCTGAAACGAATTCCAGGCAAGAAGAACTTCCTTCCAGAAGGTATTGCTCATCTTATTAATAGAATTGGTCCGCCTACTGGTGCCGCAGATAAAGTTACTCATGTCCTTCAGCTGTGAGAAATGCAGAAACATGATAACAGCTTTATTGGAATTACCAGCCCTTAAAAGACGTCTAATCCATGATATTTTTAGAGCGTTGAAAAATATACAAACTTGGATCATTTTTGTACCGCCTTCGTCATAATCGCCACACATCTGGTCCCTGCCAATCCTATCCGTCTTGCCTTTCCATATAAAATTGAAAAACATATTGTTAAGCTCATGTATCAAGTTGCAATCTGGATTGGGAATGGCTAGAACCAGATGACTGAATCTCGAGATAAAGAGGGACTTAACCACTGCTAGTCTACCCAGAACTGTCAAGTATCTCTTCGACCATTGTTTCATCGATTTGCGAATATCTTCAACAATACTAGAGTAGTTTAATGCTGGCATCTCATGCAGATCAAGACTGAAATCAACACCGAGCATGGAGAATCTATTCCTAACCCAGTTGAGATGACTACAAGTACTTAAAGGCAGCTCCTTCCGCTTAGAGCCTATCCAAACAACATTTGTTTTATTGCTATTTATACGTAACCCAGACATATCCGCAAATTGATCAAGAACATTTAAGGTTTCTACAAGCGCCCTCTCACTACCGTCAAGAATAAATGTGGTATCATCGGCGTATTGTGTGATTTTAAACTCCTTGTTATCAATAACAATGCCTTCATATCATGGTTGTTTCTTGCCATCGTCGCAAGTACTTCAGCACACAGTAGAAAAAGGTAAGGGGAGAGGGGATCGCCTTGACGGCAACCCCGGTTGACAAAGAATCTATAAGACATATTGCCGTTAATAAGCAGGCTAGATTCAGCATTGTTATAGAAAAGTCTAATCCATTTCTGAATTGAAGTACCAAAGCCATGACGCTTAAGAATTTTGAAAATGAAACTATGAGAGACAGTATCGAAAGCCTTGTCAAAGTCTATAAGAAGCAGCATCCCAGGTATTGATTTCTCTTCAGCGTGAAAAATGATATCATAAACAATTCTAATGTTTTCACCGATAAAACGACCAGCCATAAAACCATTTTGATCGTCCTCAATAAGCTTTGGGAGAACACCCTTAACTCTATTAGCAATGCACATTGAAGCGAGTTTGTAAATTGAGTTAAGTAAAGAGATTGTTCTCCAATTTTTTAGGTGTTGACGCGGCTTATTGCCTTTCGGAAGAAGCGTAATAACACCCAAGTTTTGAAAATGTGAAAAAGATCCCCTATCAAATGCACTGTTCTGCGCACGAATGATGAATGACGAAAGATCTTTCCAGAAAAACTTGAAGAATTCAACTGTGAAACCATCCGGACCTGGTGTTTTGTTATTTTGCATCGACTTAAGAGCATTGAGAACTTCATCATATTCAAGGACACCATCAATTTGGCTGGATTCGTCTTCCGACAATGTGGGTATGTTTGGAATCGTATCGAGTATTGTGTGGTTAATGACTTTTAAAAGGAATTCACTACTTTATCACACTTATCATCCCTCCAAATAATCCAAGCCTGAAGTTTTGCAGGTGTGATGAGACAAAAAGGTGGGCTTTATTCTCATAACAACATTTCCATTTCGATTGAAAAAGAAAATTTGATCAGGTCACAAAATATAACTTTGGCGATAATGTATAAGCCGTACTTACTAGTTTTGCACTGTTCATTCTTAGGTACACTTTACGTTGCATTAGAGCTGATACCACATGGAAACCTTCGTTCATTTTTGAGAGAAAAACGTCGAGAAGCTGGATCCAGTACACAACCCGAAATGTCGTCACAATTGATGCAGTTTGCTATGGATGTTGCAAACGGAATGAGACATCTGGCAGATATTGGGGTAAAATATCGCCTAATAAGAAAGGGATATTGTGTTGTATATCAATTTCTTGTTTATACTTGTCACTTGCTTGAGAAGAATGGGGGGGGGGGGGGGGGGTGTCAATCAGAGAGTACCAACAATCACGTATAAGGTATATAGGTATATGCCGCTAAACTGGTAGGCAAATTTTTGCAAACTAATTCCCTAAACATGGTGTTTGGTAGGCCTATGCGCTGGAATACTCTAAACATGGGTCCAAAACCCGGAAAACAACCAGACATAGGGTCCACATTGCGTAAAAACCTAATCGAAAAAACCCACACAGTCAAACTAGCCTCTCTTAAAGGGACACTAAGAGATGTGGTGGAGGCAGCGCCCTCAATTACAAAAATATGATAAAAACTGGGATTTGTATATTTTTATGTATGAACTTACACCTATAAGGATTAAGAAAAATCAGCCCTCTTCGTACAACAAAACGTCGATTCAAAAATGAGCCGCAACCAGTATTTTACATGGTTAAGGGTGGTATTCCAACATATTTTAAACATTGTTTTAATAAAGTTTTGCTGGGGTTTTCTTTAGTAGAAACAACAATAATGGCAATTTTTAATGTTCATCTTGAATTCTGAAGTAAATTAAATTAAATTAAAAAAATTCAACATGACATTGTGTCCCTCGAAGGTAAAACACTCCTAAGGGATCAGGATTTTAAACCTGAACCGTCACACATGTTATTGAGTACCCTCGGGGATTATATCGAAGCCATGCAACAATACAAACACTATATATTAACTGCATTTTTCATTTACTTGCTACTTATTCATTTATCATCTGATATTAGATTATTCATCGTGACCTAGCAGCAAGAAATGTTTTACTGGGAGAGGATTATATTGCTAAAGTGTCTGACTTTGGATTGTCACGTGATGAAGAGATATATGTCAAGAAATCTAAGGTATTTTTAGTGTTTAATGATCCTCAACATTAGGTCGTCTTGCAAAACTAGTACGTATGGCTCATTAGTACTAGTTTGCGTATAAGTGTCTTTTAGGCAATACTTATACGATAGTCGCCAAAGTAATAATTTGCATCACAATGTATATAAGTGCCCATATAAAATTGAACTGATACCTATGCAAGTATCTATATATCATCATGACAATATTTGCATTGGTCTCGGTTCTATTTAATTGGTGCTTGTGTGTATGGTGATGCAACATATTACCTTGACGACTATCGCTTAAGTCTTACATATTAGTGACTTATACGTATGAGCCGTGCGTACGAGTTTTGCAGTGCTGTGTATATTATAATTTTTTTTCAGTGACTTCGGAGTGTATTCCACGATCGCATCTTACTATCGCAGCGGAGTGAATGTAATGCGCTGGAGTAAATACTCACGCAATCAAACACGAATCGTGACGCTCCCGATGAAATGCAGCGACGATCACTAATAAGTGACTAATTGTGTATGAGCTTTTTACTAGTTTTGCAGTGCAGTGTATATTTCATCCATATAAATCTTTTCAGTGACGTCAGAGCGTATTCCGTGACCGCATCTTACTATCGCAGCGTGAGCGAAATACTCACGCAATCAAACATGAATCGTGACGCTCTCAATGAAATGCAGCGACGATCACTATCATGAATATTGTTTATAAAAAATGATATAACACTTAGTAAGTTCTCTCTTAGTGTGGGTAATAATCGATTATATTATTACACACTTTTACCAGTCAGCTGTAGAATGGGCCCCGTTTCAATTGAGGGCGCTCTAAAACGACGGGTGTACGTAACCAAGGTAACGCACACCCGTCAATATGCGCAATGATTGAATTTTCGCCTTTCACCCCAATTATCTGCATACCAAAGTAACTATCCACCGAGTTGAGGGCAGCATAAGGTACCAGAACTCCTTGCGACATCCAGGTCGATGATTTAATTTAACCTTTTACCCCAACATCACACGACACAAGCTAAAATTATATCTTTTTGACCGGTTTGCTGCGATGAGACCAACATTTTCTAGACGATATTACACCATTTTATAGAATTTTTAGGGTAAGTGTGATAATTTTTACATTAAAAAGCCCTATAGTATTCAGAAGTGATGCCTTTGTTACGGTTATCTTTGTGATAAGAGAGTTTTTTCGTTGTTTAAAATCGGCAAGATCGGCTTTTTATGAATTTGTAAAATTACTTTGACAAGAGGCCGTTCCCTTGGAAATGCAGTCCCGTTCCCAAGTCCGCCTTCTATTGAAAAGTGTTTTTTTCTTCAGGCGGGCGACGGACTTCCGTAACTTGATGAATCGCCGTGTAAAAAATGACGGCAGTGCGTCACTAAATAGCCTGAGCGCCCTAAATTGATACGGGGCCCCGTTCTACAGCTGACTGTTTACTGACTGTATAGATTAACATAGAATGCAATTTACAAGCCATTGTGATTTTCTGTTCACAAACAAGTTTCACCCGATATGCTTATCATTACGTCTGAATGCGTGGCGTTAGTGATATAATTCGGCCAACCTTTCTGAACAAATCAAAATATATATTTTGTGTATTGAATTTAGATCCATGATTATGATTTAATCATTATTCGGTAATCTAAGTTAACGGCTAGCAGCGTAATGTGAGACATTAATCAGCTACCAGTTATCTAGAGATACCTTATCGCGGTTACTAATGTATCTACTCACTAACCTTGTTTTGTAATTATTCATTCATTGTGGTTTATTTCTAGACACGTATTCCTGTGCGTTGGATGGCACCCGAATCGGTACAGTTCTCTACGTATACGATCAAAAGTGATGTGTAAGTGTTTACGACTCCTTCACCCGGGATGGGTGTTATTTCTTACATTGGTGACAGGGGTGATCTGCGCCACATCGACCCCTTGTCACTTGATGATCCCATTCTCAAATTTGTCCATACCCAATAACCCCTTTTAAATATATCCAAAAAGTCTCCAGAAGAGAATCGTAATAATTCTGAGCTTGTTTAACTTTCAACATTATTTATAGCTAATAACCTATTTAAAGAGGTGAAACATTCGAATGTAAGCTTGTCTTGTCTATTACAGCCGAGTCGGTATCTCGTTTTGGTGTCTGGTGTATTGGGCAAAATATTGAAATTGATCATAATAGACAGTTAGACTTCATTCAACATAATGTGTTTTATGGCAGCTCTAAGTGTTGGCCTCCACATGAACGCCAAGAAAACAAAATACATGGTGTTTAACAAACAGGATCAGGTGACCTAAAACTACCGATGGAACCAGTCTGGAATTAGTCAAAGACTTTAAATATCTGGGATCCTAGACATCGAGCAGCATGCAAGATATCAAAACAAGGAAGGCACTATCATGCATGGAACGCGTGTAATAAGCTCAACAAGATATGGAGATCCAACCTACCAATATCAACAAAAATTAACTGAGAATTTCTAAGCTACAGTGTAGAAAGCATTCTGGACAGTAACAACTAAAGTTCGAAAGCTATTGGATGGATGTTACACCAGGGGCCGATTTCACTAACGTTTAACGATAGTCGTTAAAGTCGGTTTTAATCGCTAAATCGCAATTGATCGCAATTTAGCGATTAATTTCGAAAAACGGTTTCACTAAACATTTAGCGATTGTTTTTCTAATTGCTAAATTTCAAATAGCGATTAAACTTTAGCGAGTGCTCTAGAGCAACCGCAAATGAGGAATAACAATGAAAAATAATCGCTATGCATCAATCGTTATCATTTCGCGCCATTATTGTTCAAAATTGTTCAAAATTGTTATTGTTTTAACGTGTTCAACTGACATGTTAGTGGCATTTTAGACCTACGGGAAAATGGCGTGCCATCTTCTTTATGTTATCAATGCCCGTGCTCTTCAAAGAGAACGGGTGTTCAGAGATCGTACAAATCCTCTTGATACGTATAGTGACAAACGAATGCACAAGTATTATCGGTTTACCCGAAATGGCGTAATGCGTGTTATCGACTTACTTGAACCAAGTTTAAGGCCACAAACTCTCAGAAGTCACGCCATAGACGCTACAACACAAGTGTTTGTAGCGCTTCGGTTTTTTGCCACGGGGTGTTTTTATACAACTTCAGCGGCTCACCATGGAGTTTCAGAGGCAAGCGTATGCCGCATCGTCCATAGAGTGACCAACGCTCTTGTTGCTATGAAAGATGAGTATGTGAAATGGCCGGCGACACTACAGCAAATCAACACATCTCAATGGGATTTCTTCATGCTCTCCGGTTTCCCAGGAGCAATAGGGGCTGTTGACTGTACCCATGTCCCCCTTGACTGTTGCCCTTATGGGGATAACGAGCACGTTTATGTGAACCGAAAAGGGGTCCACAGTATTAATGTACAATTAATCTGTGACTGTAAATACAATATCATCAATGTCGTGGCTAGATGGCCCGGATCTGTCCACGACAGCCGCATTCTGACAAACAGCACCGTTGGCCAAATGTTTGAGAGGGGTGACCTTCAAGGTATCCTACTGGGAGATAGCGGGTACCCGCAGCGAGGCTGGTTAATGACGCCTTTCCGAGTTCCAACAACGGATGCGCAACGCAATTACAATGAGTGAGTACGCTTGTAATTATCTTAGCATTTTAATCATCAACTGGCCTCAATAGGCGCGGCAGTGACTGCCCCGCCCTATCAATAGGCCTACTCAACGCAAAGGGCGCATAAATAGGGTAGAGTGGGGTTATCCCAAACGGTGGGTAATCCCGAATGGTGCAATATCTGAAGACAGGGGAAATATGGTTACATCTAACCATCCTACGGTTAGCCGGCTCTAAAATAAAACAGTGACATCAGTCGTCTGATTCAGTTTATAGGAAATTGCCAAAACATTATAGGGGCCTATTTGGGTTTTTTAGATCAAAATGCTATCTACTGAAGATAGCAAATGACTTTTGGGTATTGTATATCAAAATGCTATCTACTGAAGATAGCAGATGACGTTTAAGTACTGTATATCAAAATGCTATCTACTGAAGATAGCAAATAACTTTTGGATATTTTAGATCAAAATGTTATCTACCGAAGATAGCAGATGACTTTTAAATACTGTATATCGAAATGCTATCTACTGAAGATAGCGGATGACATTTAGGTAACTGTATATCAAAATGTTATCTACTGAAGATAGCAAATGACGTTTAGGTACTGTATATCAACATTTTATCTACTGAAGATACCAAATTACTTTTGGGTATTTTAGATCAAAATGTTATCGACCGAAGATAGCAAATGAAGGTAGCCTACTGTATATCAAAATTCTATCTACTGAAGATAGCAAATAACTTGGGTATTTTAGATCAAAATGTTATCTACCGAAGATAGCAGATGACTTTTAAATACTGTATATCGAAATGCTATCTACTGAAGATAGCGGATGACGTTTAGGTAACTGTATATCAAAATGTTATCTACTGAAGATAGCAAATGACGTTTAGGTACTGTATATCAACATTTTATCTACTGAAGATAGCAAATTACTTTTGGGTATTTTAGATCAAAATGTTATCGACCGAAGATAGCAAATGAAGGTAGCCTACTGTATATCAAAATTCTATCTACTGAAGATAGCAAATAACTTGGGTATTTTAGATCAAAATGTTATCTACCGAAGATAGCAGATGACTTTTAAATACTGTATATCGAAATGCTATCTACTGAAGATAGCGGATGATGTTTAGGTAACTGTATATCAAAATGTTATCTACTGAAGATAGCAAATGACGTTTAGGTACTGTATATCAACATTTTATCTACTGAAGATAGCAAATTACTTTTGGGTATTTTAGATCAAAATGTTATCGACCGAAGATAGCAAATGAAGGTAGCCTACTGTATATCAAAATTCTATCTACTGAAGATAGCAAATAACTTGGGTATTTTAGATCAAAATGTTATCTACCGAAGATAGCAGATGACTTTTAAATACTGTATATCGAAATGCTATCTACTGAAGATAGCGGATGATGTTTAGGTAACTGTATATCAAAATGTTATCTACTGAAGATAGCAAATGACGTTTAGGTACTGTATATCAACATTTTATCTACTGAAGATAGCAAATTACTTTTGGGTATTTTAGATCAAAATGTTATCGACCGAAGATAGCAAATGAAGGTAGCCTACTGTATATCAAAATTCTATCACCTGAAGATAGCAAATAACTTGGGTATTTTAGATCAAAATGTTATCTACCGAAGATAGCAGATGACTTTTAAATACTGTATATCGAAATGCTATCTACTGAAGATAGCAAATGACGTTTAGGTACTGTATATCAACATTTTATCTACTGAAGATAGCAAATTACTTTTGGGTATTTTAGATCAAAATGTTATCGACCGAAGATAGCAAATGAAGGTACTGTATATCAAAATGCTATCTACTGAATAAAGCAAATTACTTTTAGGTACTGCAGATCAAAATGCTATCTACTGAGGATAACAAATTACCTGGGTATTTTGGATCAACATTTTACCTACTGAAGATAGCAATGACGTTTAGGTACAGTAGATAAAAATGCTATCTACCGAAGAGAGATTTGTAATTAACTGGGGGTTCTTTGTTATTTTCTATCACAACCCTGAAACCTTCAATGTTTTTAAAACATTTTCTATGAAGAAAAAACATAGTGTGTCAGTTTTAATTACTGTTGCGGCCTCAACAATGCATATAACAAGGCAGCCTATTGGCAATTTTAAAAAGTTTGAATGCTCATAACTTGATTAAACGTTATAACAATGAAGAAAAGAGGTAAAGGTTAGATTTAGTGCATGATTACTAATTGCCCCTTAAAACTTGGTTAGTGATATTACACAGAAATGACAACAGCATAAAATAGACACATAACAAACTGCGATTTCTTTTCAAAAAATGTATTTCATCAATACACTGGAAACAGAACCATACAAACATCAAATAAGAGTTTCCAACTCTTAGTTATCATAATTTCTTATGACTATCAGGCAATAATTTAATTACGACCTCAATAATAGTGTATGGATTTCTGTTGATTTAGAAGCTTTAATAGGTGAGAACTGGATATATAATGGTTATTAAATTGCTATTACCAGCAAATCTTTAGGCAAATTCTATCAACATTCTTTTAGTTTTTTCTTTACATTTAGTGTGTAAACTGTAGTTGTCCTTGTTAAAAAAAACCCCACTACCTCAACACGGTTTTTTGGGTTCATTTTACTAATCTTGTTTTCCCTGTTTTTCTACATCAATGGAGTAAAATGAGTTGATTGTATAATAATAATAATAATAATAATAATAATAATAATACACAGCATTTATTCAAGCACTTCACAAGATAAATACAATAGATGATTTCAAGATAATATACACGATTGCCCACAAAATATGTTATATTACTTAAAACTACAGATATTGAACCAAAGCTAATTTTCAAATAGAAGCTAGTAAAAGACCAGTGAACCAGCATCTGGTCATAATATGAAAAATCCGGCAATGAACCTGGTAGAGTACAGATAAAAATTTAAAAGGCACAAAATATTTTAAAGTCATCATAATATTTAAAAAGTCAATCACATTTAAAAACTCATCACATCGCGAGGTGTCAGCAATATGGACTTGGACTAACCAAGTAAAATACCCAATATCATGTTAAAAATAACACCCCTATTTAGCATATTTTGTGTCATAAACAAGTATTTTTGTATCTATGACTGAATTCAAGCTCAACAACTCTAGCTGTGCCAACATTCTCTGGCAATTGCTAACTTTTAGTCGGGTATGTAGTCAGGGGGTTCACGTGCACCCCACAGTACTAAACCAAACCAACTTTTTGGGTGTCTTTTAGGGTCCTAAAGCACATCTTAGATGATAACAGTGAAACAAATGGGATGCTCTCCAGATAACCAAGATGGCGTCCAAAATGGCCGCCAAAACAGGTCAAATCTCATAAAATGACATATAACAATCAAATTGTATGGTGAAAGTATAGTTTTAATAGTGGGATGTATGTATTAGACCACTAGACACTCATATCCAGAACTTTTGCTTTGTTAACACACCTAAATCCAAGATGGCCGCCAAAAAGTAGGTTTGGTTTAGTACTGTGGGGTGTATGTGAACCCCTGTACATACCCGACTATTTCTTAATTTGGCAACAGTTTGACGGGCCAGTATAAAGTAAGTAATAAAGCATGATGAAACAATTATAATACTTACATAGATATAGATCAGTAAATGTAAACATGTAACTTTTTTGAAGTTCTCAAAAATAATACATATGCTTAAATAGCTTAGAAGAATCTTGCAAATTCATTGGCTTTGAGCTTTTCCAAGCCGTTTTTATACAAGGTGATATAAAATGTTTTTGTAAGTTAAGTTCAAACAAATGTAATGAGTTTACAATTTGTTTTATTTTATGTTCAGGATATGCAACATTTCTTACAGAGCTGTTGAAGAATGAGAATAAAGGTCATGTATTTAGACCAATAATGTGTATCTGTTGTCTGATATAACACGGTTGAATCATTTTTCATTTTTGCGTAAAACAATCGGACCCTTCTATCAGATGTCAGATATACGCATTGGTCTGAAAACAGTTCCTTTATTCTCTAAAAACCACTATCTGTTCTATTTCCTTATAAACAAGGGTCTCCCAAAAAGTTATGCCTAAAACCATATAACTTCAGAATATTAAACACATATTTTGGAATCTCCTACCTACAAATTATTATGGATATTTAAATTTTAATATTTTCTTGATTATAAAAATCATAGAATAACATGCATGTGGTGAGCTCCAATTAAAAAGTCTGACATTGTACTATTTATTTTACTTTTGCACAGGGGGAGCATACAAATGTACAGCCAGAATTCACATTTTCCAATTTAAGCAGTTTGGTGGCAATACTTTTTGAATGACAGTCATTTACATCATGTATATCATCACAAATAAAATGTCTTTAATACAAGCAATATCTTATTCCCTTTTTACCACATTGTAGGGCCCATCGTCATGGACGGGTGGTGATAGAGCAAACCAACGGCCAAATTAAGATGAAATTTCCGTGTCTACGCAAGGGTCTGCGTGTATCACCAGAGCGTGCATGTAACATAATTGTTGCATGTGTTGTCTTGTTCAACATTGCCAAGGACATCAACGACCCTTACCTTGGGAGGCAGCACAACCTAGACTTAGTAGAAATGCCAGACTATGATGGAGCAGCCAATATCCAAGGCAACGTAGCAAGAGACTTACTGGTGGCAAATGCATTTAATTAATCAAATCATAATAAAGAATCTATAGGCCAAACCCCTCTTGAAGTACACAGGTGTTCATTTTAAAATAGACCATCTGAACTTACTATTTAGAGCTGGTTAATCAAAGTAACACGTCCAATCCTGGACAAACAACCAATCCATATACGTTTGGTTTACTTAACCACAGTAAGTAAGTGTGAGAACACAAGTTGAGGTTTGAATATGCAAGATTTCTTTAGAAAGATACTAATTAATGGAACCCTAAGGCGAAAAAAAAACACCCTGCTTTAGGGTCCGGACCAATCCAGATTTAGCGGGGGTTTTTAGGTTTTTATTCTTTGCTAAAAGGTTTTTATTTTTATGTAAATAAAAGCAGTGTTTTGGCCAAAATTCTTAGTAAAATTGTTTTTTTTATTTAAATATCAAATTTTCCAGATATTTGCCAATCAATTTCGGTGATATTTCAGGTTTTACAAAAAAATGATTGGCCCAACTTTACCTGTAAAACAAGGTTTTATTTTCGTCACCTTAAAAAAGATAAATTTAAGGCTATTGTTAACCTGTTATCTTTGCTTTTCAACAATAACTCTTAAGGTGGTCAATACG
Organism: Ophiura sarsii; assembly: GCA_035610835.1. Lineage (NCBI taxonomy): Eukaryota > Metazoa > Echinodermata > Ophiuroidea > Amphilepidida > Ophiuridae > Ophiura > Ophiura sarsii. The sequence continues at coordinate 34,581,324 of CM069457.1, forward strand.
CAAAATGAAGTTGTTTTGATTTTAATATTGATAGGCTTTCCATGCGAGGTTTGATAAAACAAAAATTGTAACAAAATTGAACACTTTCAGATTGTTGAATCCCTAAACTTTGTCCAACAATAACAGGTTTAAGGGCAGTGTCAACCCGGCACTTGTTTCAAAAATTGAATTTCATATTTCTCTATTATTTAATACTTTTATATGTATTCTATCATTACCATCATAAGTTACTAATCAGCAGCGATTATTTCCCGTTCTTTTGGGTGATTTTAAATGGTTGTTTTGGTAAGTTTGAGTCAGGAAAAGGAGCATGTTTATTTGGCGGGAATTTAAGCGCAGTTCCGCGCTTTTCAAATGCTGCGACAGCTGTTCGATCATTGCGTCGCGCGCTGAAACTTCCCGCGCGTAATACTAGACGCGCCGCTTAATATCCGCGACGTTGACGCGAAAAACAAAAGAGCGCATAACAATGTCTAAAAATGTAAACAAAGGCCAATATTACGATCATTTAAATTTCAGTTTTCTTCCAATTTCTTCACATTGTGACAATATAAATTGAATCTGATAGTTTATTATGATTGTTCATAATAGTATACTCGCTTTTTAGGTCACACGCCCCTGTATTCCGTGAACATTTAGCTTTAAATGGTGGAAAATGTCAATATTTTTACTAAATTGATGTTTTCTAGAAGTTCAAATTTGAAGGAATGTTACGAATTTTCAGACAACATAACTAAAAATATATCAAACTATCAGGTAAGCTTTTACTACCATTGTGTAGAGGACTTTCAGCGCTAGGAGGCAATTTTTTATTTTTTCGATTATGGATTTTAAACTCGAGATATGCATCCATTTCTAGCGAAATGTATGCAAAAAAACACAACTTTTACACTTTGCCGATGTTTTTAGCAATATTTCCAAAACCAAGCCTTATTTTGGTAAAGCCTCCTAGACAAAATTGTCCTGTTTACAAAAATGTATTTTAGAACAAATTACCATTTTTTATTTTTTAGTTATGCTGTCTGAAAAATTTGGGGTAAAAAAATCTCTTTTTGGTTAATTTCTCAAAATTTAGTTTATTTGGTATCACATTGATTTCACCATCGGATTCCTTATCAAATTTTCTTTCTATAAATGTATACTTTTATGTACTTTTATTCAATATTCTCAAACTTAGAAGCAAAGGTTGATCATCAAAATATTAGGGTTGACACTTCCCTTAAGGGAAGTCTCAACCCTATTGTTTTGATGATCAACTTTTGCTTCTAAGTTGAGAATATTGAATAAAAGTACATAAAAGTATACATTTATAGAAAGGAAATTTGAAAGGAATCCAATGGTGATATCAATGTGATACCAAATAAACTAAATTTTGAGAAATGAACCAAAAAGCGATTTTTGTTTTACCCAAATTTTTCAGACAGCATAACTATAAAATAAAAAATGGTAATTTGTTCTAATATCATTTTTTGTAAACAAGACAATTTTGTCTAGGAAGTAATTTTTTCTTTTTCCAAAATAAGGCTTAGTTTTGGAAATATTGCTAAAAACATCGGAAAAGTGTAAAAGTCGTGTTTTTTGCATACATTTTGCTATAAATGGATGCATATCTCGAGTTTAAAATCCATAATCGAAAAAATAAATAATTACCTCCTATCGCTGAAAATCCTCTACACACTGGTAGTAAAAGCTTACCTGATAGTTTGATATTTGTTTAGTTAAGTTGTCTGAAAACAACAATTTAAAATCACCCAAAAGAACGGGAAATAATCGCTTCCGATTAGTAACTTATGATGGTACATATAAAAGTATAAAATAATAGAGAAATATGAAATTCAATTTTTGAAACAAGTGCCGGGTTGACACTGCCCTTAAAGGAGGAGAAGAGCAAGTTACATAATTTAAAACTCTGATTGTAACTGCATACTGTTCAAAATATCCATTGGTATGGGCATGGTTTTCACTTGAACTAATTTTTCAAGATTCGTGTTGATCCTCTCCAGCACATCAAGTTGTTTAATTTGTAACTTGATCTTCTCCTCCTTTAAATGTAATTTCTTTTCTTCCATGGTTAGAACTGTTTTGTTCAATTTAAGAAGTTCAACTTCTTTACTACATGTACCCTTTTTTTGTTTCGATGCCTTCCTTTTCTTCCCCCTTTTTTTCTCTTTAGATTTTCCCTGAGATTGCGATTGTTGTGACTGGAACAAAAGTAAGAGAAAAAAACATTATTAGTTGCAGAATATAAGATTGGTATCCACTATTTGAGTAATGGGTGCCGGCTATGGTTAGACGTGTACTTGAGAAATGCATTTCACATGGTTAATTGAAACAAGCATCAAGCAAAGCGCAGCTATTACATTATAGGTTAAAAAACATGTATTTTGTTTTGCGAGTAAAATGAGACAAAATCAATGCAATAATTCCTGCTCTCTAATTGGTTGGCTGTAATACATGGAATCTATAATTAAAGGTATGTGTTCCGATCACTTTTTTGGGCTATGATATTTTTTTCACATCAAGTAATCCCCATATTTTTCTCATTATGTCTGTAAAATATTACGGCCAGAAATGCTCCATTAAGAAATTATAGGCTAAAATGTGGTGAATTACTGCCAAATGTGGTTAACCACCAGTCAGTTAATTGTGTACTACTCAATGGGCAACATTATTGTGACCTTGTTATTCTAAAATTAGAACCATTGGAGTCATGCAACTCAAACTTTGGAATGTGACAATTTTAAGGATGACCTTTCATGTAAAATAGAGGTGCACAAACAGGCTTTTACAGTTAGTCATTAATCACTCCACAACAGCATTGTGGACAATTAGCCAAAAACAGGTGCTGCACTAGGACGAGGGTGGAAGGGAGGCTTTCAGTACAATGCAAACACTTACTTCTGATTCTGTATCAGTTGGAAAAGTACTACATGTTGGAGTGTCTTCCCTGCGCTCTTTAAGGTTCTTCACCAATTCTGGGATTGGGATGATCTGAAATTGTAGAGAGCAATCAATATAAAAATTAATTGAAGACACAACACTTTTGATTGAAGACACAACACTTTTGTCAGTTTTTATATTAAAGGTACAAATTGTAATAAAATGTATTATATATATTGTAGAGATTTCAGAATAACAACTTCATCTCTTCGCAGGGGGCCCGCAATTTCATGCACATTGTTTATCTACGCAAAATCTGTCACTACACAAAATCTTTCACAGCCCGCAAAATGTGTCACACTTTGTGTAGTGTCAGCCCGCAAACTTCTTCATACTTTGTGTGCAGCTCGGAAACTTCTTCACAGATTGTATAGACCCAGCACACAAAATCCCTCACACTCACAGATTGGTAGACACACAAAATCCCTCACAGACCAAAACCTATAAAAAAGGCAGTATTTTGCCAGGGAGATTCATTATGATTGGAGCTCTTGACCATGGCACATCTATTCTGGTGGTAGCACTCGACCACTACACATAGCCTGTATATAGCCTGTACATAAGACTCTGTATGTAGCTTTTGACATGCACACTTCTAGCCTACATAATTTAATAAGAATATGCAACTGTATTGAATGTGTATGAGTGTCTTCTTTATTTCAATAACTTTGTCTAAGTCGCAACAATTGGTGGCATATGTGGGATTATTTCATTGTCTAAATCTCGACAATATATAGGGTTGTACAATATTTGCTTGCTTAAAAAAAACCACCAAGTAACTTCTACAAATCTAGAAGGCCCTACTCGGTATAAACAATAAATCGATTCCACCACCATCTGTGTAAGAAGTCCGCTCAGTGCACAACAGCAAAAGAGGAGAGGAGTCCCTTCAAACAGTGGCGTAACAGCCGGGTGGGGGGCAGGGGGGGGGGGGGGGGGCACAGTGCCCCCTGAAGGTGCTCAGCAGGAAATTCAAACCTACCCACCAGGAAAAATAGGGGGAAGGGAAAAGAGGAAAAGAAGGGGGAAAGGGAAATAAAAGAGAGAGAGAAAGGAAAAAGGGAGGAAAAAGAAAAAGGAGAAAAAAGGGGAAAGAAAGAAAAAAAGAAAGGGAAAGAAAGAAAATTTCGCAGTACAAAAAGGACTGTTGTGCTTTTTGTACTGCAAAATTTGGTGACCGTTCGAAATTTTGTAACCGTGCAAAATTTTGTAACCGTGCAAAATTTTGTGACCGTGCAAAATTTTTGTGACCGTGCGAATTTGTTTGACCCTACCTCCCCCCACCCACTTACGTGAAATTTACGAGGTGACTGACTGGGAAAAAAATTTGGATTTTTTTTTTTTAGCTGTGCCCCCCCCCCCCTGACAACCAACTTCTGTTACGCCCCTGGCTTCAAAGGTAAACAAGTCGTCTGCATTGCATTATTATTTGGTATACCGCACAGATCTTTTATCAGCTGAACATTTCAGTTAATTTTAGTCATGAATCATAATATCTGTTGTCAATCCACTTGAGGTCTAGACCTCTATCGATGAGATGAGTACAGGATCAGAGTAAGCCTGTGTTTTCAGAAAAAAACAAAATACCCCCTATTAGAGCTCCAAACTGACGACGCCATTACAAGGTGGTTTGGGATCTCAGGTATATACCTGTGAATTTGACAGATTCTTTAACATCTATGAAGACTCTCATCAATTTACTGCTCACTGATTACCTACCTTTGTAATCCACATGGCCTAAGTTCATAATTACCAAGTATTGTGTTATCTTACCTGACATACTGCAGGGTTAGGTGCTGTTTCGCATTGGTTTACTTGGACAATGCCATCCACTGCCTCAGATGGGAGAGCCCGTAAGACTGCCTCATAATTGGCATTTTCTGGCTCTCGTGGGCCACCTCCTATATTTGGAAATGAGATATTATCATGAGTTATTATTGATAGAACTATTATAATTCTTCACCGTGGTGTGTATTTCAACCACAGATATATAGACAGGATGTTGCAGATTTTGACGACATTGTGGCCAAGCATGGACATCTAATTTTGGGGATTTTTTAACAAAATGTTATGACAAGATAATGAATCTGTGCAGTGCAGGTCAAAACACTAATCTTTCAGTCTGTGTCAATGTTCTCTATTCATACACTCTTAGTAGTGTCGAACCAATCAGAAAGCAAGAAACTAAAATATGCGGAGTGCATTGAAAGTGTCTATTACACTCTGCGTGTGCGTCATTCGATGCGCGCACCCGCGCTTTGTTTATAGGTCAATAAATGCGTATGTGTTGTTTCGAGAGAAATTAGACAAATCAATGCATGCGCGCTGATGTTGATGTGTGAATAATGGCACGACCCCGAAGGGGGAGTTCTATTGTGAGCATTATCAACATTTGCGCAAGTGCATTGATTTTTCTAATTTTTCGAGAAACAAAACATACGCATGCATTGACCTAATTCATATACGACACTATACAAATAAAAATTCACTATTTAAGCATAATTTTGATCTATGTAAAACGACTAAAAACACTTTTATAACAAGTTTGCTAACACCCGCAGTGAAAATTGGCGAACCTGCGAATCTTGAACAACGAATCAAAACAAAACGCGCACTGCGTGATTTGAACGGCGCACACGCGGAGTACAGTGGACACTTTCAATGCACTCAGCGTATTTGTAATTCCTGCTTCCTGATTGGTTCAACACTACATAGAGTGTATGAATTTGATTCGTTGTTCAGGAATCGCGGGTTCGCCTCCTCACACATCAACATCAGCGTGTGTGCATTGATTTGACTAATTTCTCTCGAAACAGCACATACGCATTTATTGATCTATAAATGACCAATGACTAATTTCTCTCGAAACAACACATACATTTATTGACCTATAAATGACCACTAGATTACCCTTGTTGGGGTCACATGTGTGCATGACTCTATCCACAATTTTCAGGTGAGAACTAAAGTGTATCCCGAGATTAGAATGGTAGTGATGTCATTTCCTGTCAAAAGGCGTTTATCCATGTGTGCCTTGTTATTAATTTGCGTCATGTTTACTGCGCATGCAATTTGTATCGCGATTATAACAACGCACGATGACGCTGTTTTGACCAGAAATGACATCACTACCATTGGGATATCGGGGTGAAGTTTTATACCTTTTTCTTGGCTTACCTGTTTTTTTTCCCAATCTCGCTGTATTATACCTTTTTGCCCTGTAGGCCAGATCATTCCACTTGAGTCTCAAGTCCTTCCCCTCACCTCTCTCCCCATCCCCTGCCTTATTCACCTCCGTCGCCGCCTCCTCCCACGCCTTCTTGCGCATGTGTGCAACGCCATGGCCTGATGCACTGCCAAACAGGCGGTCATGGTTCATTTCTACAAACTGACACAGGGTAAAAACCTCCGAGTCAGTCCATCTCTTGCCTCTTTTCTGTTGGAAAACAAAAGTTTTACTGTAAGTAATAGTGGTTTATTTTGATAAATAATTAATTGGACAGTCCCAGTTAAATGGGTTGATAATAATAACTTTGCACCATCTTTGTCTCGGTCATTGTGTAAATTCGATGGTGTTTGTTTTTTGCTTCAATATCAATAGAAAATATCTCGGCCCCAAAAACAAACACCTCCAATTTTACACAATGACCTAAAAAAAAAGATGGTGCTCAGTTATTATTGTGTTTTGTCTAAATAAAGAAAATAATAAGTAATTAATTAGAGATTCTTATATAGTGGGTGTGAGATGCCAGCAGGCAATTTGATTGGTTTTTGGCCGATTTTCAGCCGACATGCCCATACATTATGAGACAATGGTGCAGAGTTTGGGGCGGGGTTTAAAGTTGTAAGGAAATTTCTTGTCTTTAATTTGAAATATTACACGTGAAGATTGAATGAATATTAACTCAGTTATGTGCCCTAAACCAAAACAAAGTCCGTTTTTCATTTTAACATTTCGTTCGTCTACACGCAGCCTAGGACTAGTAACAGGCAGATTATTGATTAACTTGTAGCAACAACTCACTGGTCGATAGTAACACGGGGATTGGGGATGCATCAATTGATCAATGCAACCATTACACATACCTGTCACACTGTCCCGCGTGTTCAAATCCCCAAGTGTTAAAATGTAAACTGCACTTTGTTTGATCCTTTTCAATGTCGCATTCTTAATTATTAACCGATCTTAATGAATAATGTATCAACTTAAAGAAGAGAAATTTCTTTACAACTTTATTATTTAATATTTTTGTGTAGGAGCTATAGTTTTGGAGTTAAGAGTATATTTATTACCTGGTCAGTTACTTATTTTGAGGACTGTATATGATAATGATTTATCATAATGGCATTAGTGCAGTCAGGCTGAGACAGAGTGCATTTTGAAAGATTTGAGTTATACTTGATGTGCAAATGATGATTTTAAAATGTAATTTTCGCGACGTCAGATGTCAATGACTTTTTGACATTTGGCTTTTTATTAGTACAGTGAAGCAAATTGGCCATGGGGCTTTTCATTATTCTAAAGTACTACTGCTATAGTTTAGTAGTCGTTGTACTTGTATTTCATGTAATTTGTATTGTAGACTAGTCACTAGTCTAGTAGTTGTTAAAAATCGCAAAGGCTACCCAAAACCTAGCTCGTTCACGTAGCGTACGTGTTGTCGTTCCTCCCACTCGTGGAGAGTAGATCACTGTAGGCCTACTGTGTGATCGTATCGGAACGAGTCTGAGCCACCTCGGCCCCCCAACTCAACACAAAAGTTGGTAACCATGACTGTTCTTCATTTTTTCAAAGTACCCCTTTGCAAGGATTTTTCAACAATTTTACCCCCCTTTTTTGGCAAAAACGAGGACAAAATTAGGGTGAAAAATACCCCCTTTTTTGCTTTTCAATGACTATAATTTCAAACACCCCTTTTCATAGACACTTTATTCATACATTAAATAGATAAAAACTTGTTGCTGCCAATAGTAACAGGCATTTATGGTCATTTGTTATAAACTGGTGTACCCCAAATGGTGTATTTGGGTTGTTAACATGTTCTAATCAAATGATTAAATCCATACTGTGATGTTTTTAGTTTTTTCCTCTTCGTAAAATACCCTTTTTTCGAATTTCGCGGAGACTTAATTCATGAAATACCCCCTATTTTCATGATTTCACTGTCACAAAGTGTCAGCGCTGACAATCGAAAATATACCCCTTTTCCGCGATTTTTAGAACAGTCATGGTTACCAACTTGTGTGTTGAGTTGGGGGCCGGGGGACTACCCAAAACCCTGACCCTACCATATTCTTAGCTACAGCAATCAAAATCAGCTTCTAAAAATGCTTTGTTTGCTATAAGTTACTGTCGATGAAACTTTTAATATTTATCCATTTTAACACTTTACCGTAACCTCCTTGTCGTCTGACTTTTCTTTGCCTTTCGGCGTTTCAAAGTTGTCCGCCATGTTGATTGCCCGGTCACGACTATTCACAGCTTTCATCACGGGGGGTTTGGTAAAATTCAGTCGTCGCCCTGCTTTCAGCGATTACTTTTAGCGATAGCCTCGTCCGCGGAAATTCGATTAATTATTATCGATCGCTAACTTTGAGATCGTTTGTGAAATCCAAAATGAATCGCTAAAGGTATTAACGACTATTTTTAATGTGCGACTGGTTTTACGATAATCGCAAAAAAACGCGTTAGTGAAATCGGCCCCAGGCTTCTTAGATCAGCCCTTGATATAAGTTGGAGGTTACACATCACCAACAAAGAACTCTATGGTGATCTTCCTAGAGTAAGTGAAAGAATCAATAAGAGGCGACTACAGTTTGCTGTACACTATGTCAGATGTTCTGGGGATGTGATATCAGACCTAGTTCTTTGGAAACCAGTTCATGGCAAAAGAAATGCTGGACGACCGATGTTAAGCTATGTGGATATCCTGTCAGGACACTGGACAAACACCTGAGATAAAGACCTGCATGGAAGATCTGTCTGGGGAGCCAGCGTTAATGCCTGATAGAAGTCGCCGGAGTGAGTGAGTGAGTGAGGTATACAATGTTAGACGCACCATTTCCCTGGTATATCTAGCACAAAATAGACATTTTAACTCTCTGGTGTAGAATCCATAACCTTCATTAAAGCAACGAAGTTATATAAATACCCATCACGATAAATTATCTTTCTCTCACATATCAGGTGGTCATTTGGAGTGTTGCTATGGGAGATTGGAGCACTGGGTAAGTATACGTAAATTCAAATAAATAGCATGTCATTGATATACATGAATTCGTTATACCGGTACAGTGACGAGGTCCTTGCACAGATACCGGTAATGCACCACATTGGCGCCATTGTAAATAAATGCAGTTACAATTTCTTTTACTCCTCAGCTAAGTGCTTCAATTTTGCAATTTTTATACCATACGCGTACAAATAATGTTCCAATACAATAAATTTAGTATTTATATCATGGGCCTTCCAAACGGCCCGTATTAAACATTGTGCACCAAGTTCCCGGATGTGCGTCCAATATTCAAAACAATAGTGGACGTCGCAGAAGATGTGCGCGTGAGTCTGTGTGCGCAGATAATACGCAAGTCTGTTCATTTTTTTAGATCGGCCTCTCAATCCCGCTGAGATTAATATACCATACAAATAATGTTCCCAATACAATTTAATATTTTATGATTCAATCATAGGCGGTACACCATATGCAAAGATTGCTTCCAAAGATCTTGTTTCCCTTCTGCAGAACGGCTATCGTATGCCTAAACCAGACAAGTGTTCTGACGATATGTAAGTAAACGGATGAGGGATATGTTTTACTAATAAACTCCATACAGCGTCGAGTTACATGTAGGTTAAAGTATGGGTATGGGATAATGAGCGGAATGAACCTGTAATTCCGGGTAAAGAAACATAACATAACAATTAATATTTATATAGCGCTATTCCAGGAAAGTGTCGTGACCCGATACTGTTTTCAAGGTTTTTTTTTATTTTACCACACGAGTTAAGTGCGACTTAATGAAAGATATATCGTATATATAAATAAACTGGGCTCAAAAAGAAACTAATAATTTTGCACATGATCATATCTTGAAAATATCTCCATCAAAATGAACCAAAATGACACACGGGATTACTTCAATACTCTACTCAAATGTCATGCCAATATCCAAATTGTTACCTTACTGACATGCATAACTGAAAATTCACTGGCATGGAACCGTTTGCTGTATCACATGTCACAGCCTGGACATTTCGGCAACATAGAGTTTAAGGCACGTGAAGAAGTCATACCAAATTGAAATGAAGGTAATGTCAGTTACTCAAATACATAGCAGACCATTGAACTCTTACCATTGACCATGGTGCTTTTGTTCCCCGGACTTCAATCTGATTGAACAACTGTGGTATGAGCTCGGGCGACGTGTTTCGGCAAGGGACAATCCGCATGTCAATGCACAAACACTAAGGCAGCTCTAGGAAGAGTGAAACAATCTCCCCCAAGTCTGCATCAGAAACCTGGTGGACAGCATGCGTAGCAGAAGCACTGAACGCTTCCAAGCACATGGTGGACACACACACTATTGATGTATGTGTTTGAGTAACTGACATTACCTTAGGGATCACGTCAAAACTCGACCGCCCGTTGACCGCCGGTTACGGCCGATTCCGCCCGGTTCTCACAAAACGTGTCGTCTGTTATAATATACACACATAATGAGGTCAAATAGTTACACTCTGGTGAACACGACCGGTTGATACTGCCTCGTCACACGCGTGAGCAATATATAAAGTCTTGAAGTAATGGGTTCTCAATTGTCAGTTGACAACCAGTACAATACAGCTATTGATTTTCGCTGGGGTTGGCTTTTTCAATCTGTTTATAGCTCAATTAACTTTTTAAAATCAATACCGAAAGTATATGAATGGTTTTTTTATAGAAAGATTATAGAGAGAGCTATTATGAGTAACAGATTGATAGTGTAAATTGGTCTGGTTACAGCATTAAGTCAACCGGCGGTTGTTCAGTGTTGCATGCGTGAATATTCATATACCAGTAAAACATTTGACCTGAAAGAACCAGGCGGAACCGACCGTAACCGGCGGTCAACGGGCGGTCGAGTTTTGATGTCTTCCCTTAATTTCAATTTGTTCTTCTTCACATGCCTTAAACTCTATGATGCCGAACTGTTCAGGCTGTGACATGTGATAGAGCAAGCGGTTCTATGACAGTGCATTTTTCAGTTCCGTCAGAAGGTAACAATTTGGATATTGACATGTCATTAGAGAAGAGTATTGAAGTAATCCCGTGTGTCAATTTGGTTCATTTTGATGGGACAGATTTTCAAGATATGACCATGTGAAACGTATAAGTTTCTTTTTGAGCCCAGTTTAGTATTGTCTTAGATTAGTGTGTAATCCATCTGCCAGCGTTTTAATTATACTTTTCACGCGGCAATCCAAAATGTCACAAAATGCGTCTAAAATGTCCAAATTATTGAATTACATTAATATATCGTACAAACATGCCTAGTATGGGTTCGGTAATCCTTGAGACAGTCCTTGAAAGTTGTTAAAGGTTTCTGAAAAAAATGTTTTGTATTATGGTAATACCAATAGCCGCGTGGAAAGTGTTAAGAGTATACCCTTTGTCAGTTAAAGTTCGACATCAGCGCGTAATTTAGTGATAGGCGCAGCATTATCACAGCCACAGTCGTCATTCATCTGTGATAGTTATCCTTTGAGGTATCTTGATGCAATTACTAGAATAATCGCTGACATCAAATGTTGTAATGATGTCAATTTCTCCAGGAGTCCATCAATATCTGTTATTATTTTCACGTTTTTAAAAACAAATTCAGGTATGACGTCATGACAAATTGTTGGCAGTATGAAGCCGAATCACGTCCATCATTCCGAGAACTTCATCGAACGATATGTCGTATACTTGAGAGGAATCAGGTGAGAGACCATATTTTACGAATATTAAAGGCACAGTTAGTGATTTTCAAGCAACTCATTTTCTGCATTTTGTCCAATATTACCTTTAAAATCATGGAATACACTAGGAAGTTGCTAATCGCTGTAGTTTTTACTCCAAAATTCCCGAATTCCCGAATTTTCCAAAAGAAATAAGAAAAATATTTAAAAATCATTTTTTCTGAGCCCGCCAGTGTGAAAAATGTTGAAAAATGCCCTAAAAACTACTTGTGTAATAAAAGAAATCAGGAGAGAAGTATAAATATGTATTATCATTTGACGTAAAATTATAAGATAGCAATTGTTTAGATAACAATAAAGATTATACTACCTCTATGAGGTTAAAAGACAGGGGAAACAAATCCCATCATTTTAGAAAAAACCCCATCTATATATTTAAACTAGGCTGAGTGTGATATCTTATAGTCACGATGTGGCTGGTAATATTCGATTTCCTTTATGATAAAAGTATTCAAACCATTGCAGTAGGCTGTGATTCTAGTTATCAGATTATCCTCTGAATATTGATATTTAGAACGTTATAAATCCATATAACTATTTAGGAACTGTTATTTCTTTCTAATTTGTTGTCTTTTAATTGAGAATATTCCATGTGAATAATAATAGAATCACGTTCAAATTTATTTTCCAAATACATGTATATACATACAAACACTCCAGATAACTCCTCTTTTTTATAGACGTACATGAGTGTTGAAGTGTACGAAAACGTGAAACTTTCACCGATCAATCCTGATCGAGACGACCAGTGACGTCATAGACTATTTCGTATCCGAATCGGAAACGTTCGGGAAAGCCGGAGCATCAGTTTCAAGATCGGAATTTTCGGGAAAAAGATAATCATCTAACTGATGCACGAAGGGAATATTGGTTTCCGCTGTACATCGGGTGCACCATACTACATAGGCCTACAATGTATATGGTCACGCGTTATGAACTCGCCTCCCAATAGGGTGGTGCCGTTACATTTTTTAGTTTTATGCTGTCATTTCCTCAAATATTTTCAAAACCACAAAAGCTATCTCAACAAATTTGGTATCATTTTAAAGCCCTAATAACGAGCTATCTGTCTGCAAAATGGCATTGGTATAGCTAATACAGAATGGGAGCTACAGCTGTTTGATGTTTGGGGACCAGGGGTGGTGCTGGAAGGGGTGTTTCTGGAAGGGGTGTTTCCTGTACAAACTCAATGGGGATAATCCCATGTTTTGTTCTTTTTACAATAACTAGTCATTTTCTAATGTTACAAACACCATTCTGGTCCCATTTTAAAGGATAATTAGTAGTCTTTAAGTATGTGGTTCAACAGACTTGTCTACAATGTATATATACATATGATATAGCTAGTTGGGATAAGGTCATAGGTCAAAGCTTCACCCTAACCATGACCCGAGATGGGGAAGGGCATGGGACGGCTATGTTACCCACTGTAATCAGCTTCACAATATTCAGGTGTTTTTTACTTCTACTTTAATAAGACTATTTGTTATCGCTTGTTGTTGTTGTAAGATACAAGTATAGCATTATTTTTATATTTATAGGACATTTCAAATAGCGTGTTAGATTATATTTTTGTATTGACCATATTAAAGATTCATATTTTGTTTACTTAGAAATATATTGTTATCATTGTATAACTATAAGTGCTGTGAAAAATTATATAATTTTACATACTTTTATTTCGTGTATTTTATAATTAAAATAATATTATGATCACATGTTATATTGTGAAGAGTTGTCTAACCGAGCAGGGCTTTTACAACTCATTAACTTACACTATAAAACGCGAGTCGAACTCGGTGTAAAGTAACATGAGACAGTTCCTTCTGTTTATATTTTCTTTAATTCGTAAACAATATTGCAACATATAACGTTGTCTCTTGAATTTCAAAACAGTCGTTTTACGTGCGATCTCCACGGAGTTTGATAATGAACTGATTTTAAATTACATTCATAATTTACGGTATGCACCGTCCGACTATGCTATAGGTCGTAGCCTGATTGGTCAATATTACGTAAACATACACACAGAAAACACTATGTAAAAAAATTGAACAAATTATGTAAAAAATACTCAATCTGTGTAAAAATAGAACTCCATAATACTATGTAAACAGTTGTGTAAAGCTTTTGCATAGGAATTTACACAAGCTTGGGTATATATTACATGTTTTATGTAAACTCTTACATAATAATTATGGAGTTCTATATTTACATAATTTTTTACATAGTGTTTTCTGTGTGTATCATAACAACTTGGATTGACAGATACAGTTGTTTGTTCCGATCACTTTTTTGGGGCTGTGATTTTTATTCACATCAAGACATTTTTATATCAGATGAATCCCCATATATTTCTCATTATGTCTGTCAAATATATAAATGTATAAATTATAGGCTAACATTTGGGGATTTACCGCCAAAAAAGTGGTTAACCACCAGCCAGTTTGTATACTACTCAATGGGCACATTTTGTATGACTTTGTACTTCTAAAATAAGAACCATTGGAGTTATGCAACTAAAACTTTGGAATGTGACATATTAAGGATGACTTTCCATGTAAAACAAAAAACATCATGTTGAAAATCGGGCCAGTAATCAGAACATCTACGTTAGGGGAGTGCCCCGATCATCTTAAATAGCGCATCGCCAAAACAGCTAGTCTCGATAAAAGGCGTACTAATGGACTTACATTACTCATCGTTTTCTTATGTACGATTCTACTTTATTATCACAGATATTATAACATTGTTACATTGTTTAAATTTAACATCATTCATTGTATATATTTAATATCATCATGTCATTTGTACAGTTGAATTAAATTCATGTAGGCCTACAATTTCCATTTCTACTATTAGAGCATTTGTCATAATAATGAAAGGTCTGATTCCATTCCATATGATAATTTTTACTGGTTTAAAATTGATTGCGTGATATTATGATATATAACACAATTGTAAAATGTGTAGGTACCAGATTCTGGAATCTAACGATACTGGAACACCCAGTATTGTTTGATACTGGTACAAATTCAGTGTTACAGTATCGGACGATACTGGAATTTATAACATGTTCCAGTATCAGATGATACTGGGACATATAACTGTTCCAGTATTGGGCGATACTGGAACAGTAAAATCGTACCCGAATCGAGCAATACTGGCAACTTGTATGTTCCAGTATTGAACGATACGTATCTGGGACCTAAACTACACTTGTCCCAACAATTGTATGCCTTTTGTTTGTGCAATTGTAAAAACTATATCACTCGGTTTGAGATTGGATTGTCCGAGTCTAAATTTGACCTTGTCATATAGTTTGTATCATAACATTTTTAGACATGCAATATTTGTATAATAATGCTATATCGTTCATAGTTTATAATGCAATGTCATTATATTACATTACGTTTTATTTTATTATCTTAAAATGTTATTTTGTACATATTGTAATATCATCACATAATGTCGTATCAGGTATATTTAAATACACCCATTATATCATTTCATATTGCAAAATACTATATTGTTTATAATTCGAAGTCATTATCATTTTACAGTACAGCGCGAATGTTAATACTATGATAGCTAGGATTTTATGATATGGTTATTTTTATATCAATAACTTATGACACTTACAGGTTTGTAAGAAAAGTGTTCATTCCCTGTAACCTACACTTGTATGACATTTAAACGATAGTCCTTAAAGTAATGCTTTGTATCACCATGTTTACCATGCTAAGGTATGACAACTTTCTTGTTAGAATTGTTCAATGCATTGAGATTTTATGTTTATATCTTATCTTTCTTCTTACAACTGCATGACCTTTGTGTTGTTATGTGTTTTGTGTCCTACTGATAGTACCTTGGCTTCTTGATTATATAATCTTGATCAAATGACGGGAGTCCGTCTTCCGCTGAGATTACGAATAAGTTCGATATTTCAATAGAGGGCGGGTTTGGGTACGGGACTGCGTTATCAAGGATACGGTCTCCCGTCACAAAAAAAATATTTTGCAGATATTCAATCATAAAATAACTCTCTTATAATCTTAACAAATTCATCACTATACAAGGCATACATCTAACGTAAACATTATCACACTTATCAATAAAATGGTGTAAACTCGCCTAGAAAATGGGAATCTTTTCGCGGTATATAGGCTCAAAAAGATATAATTTCGACCTGTATTGCGAGATTTTGGCGCCAAAGGTGAGATTAAATCATCGGACTAGCTGCCACGAGGAGTTGTGGTACCCTCAAGGCTGCCCTCAATTTGTTAAGATTTTTATTTGTATGCAAATATTTAGGGTTAAAAAGCGAAAATGCGATGATTGCACAAATTGACGGGTACACGTGACCAAAGTGACCGCACACCCGTCAAATTCTAGCGCCCTCAAGTAAAACGGGTTCTCGTTGTGGAGCTGACTGGTTAAGTCAAATGTAAAATAAGCTACTTTTTCATAATATTACCCAGATTCGTGGTAAGTAGTCATCCTTTAATGTATACTATACGCAGTTATTGGTATATCATTGGTCAATAATACAATTCCGAGGTATATATTTTTAATAACAAAATTGTTTTTTAGAATATCCTCGGCGTTGTTTTGTTCTTATATCGCAGCGAACATCGAACATAAGTACTGCTTCTGTAAACAAAATACCTGAGTCTAGGTTCATACTAAGCGCTATTTACCTTTCAACCGGCGACATTTTTAGGCTGCCCCAATAAGTGGACGAGGGTTAAGTTGTTAACCCCATGACAAGCCACCAGCGTCCGAATTAAGGAAAAAAATCTGGTTGCCCGCCGGGCAACCAAGCAGGAAATTATGGTTGCCCGGCAGATTTTTTGGTTGCCCGTTCTGTAAAATATTTAAATGTATGTGTTAAGTGTTTCACTTCTTGTAAAAAAATTGGTTGCCCACCGGGCAACCAAATAAGTACATGTTGGTTGCCCGGTGCTAATTTTGGGTGTCCCGGGCAACCGGGCAACCACTTAACGCGAACGCTGCAAGCCACAATTGTCAGATATTAGTTTAAGTTGAAGACTCAGATTCATCGACCTTTAATATTGTTCTCGATTGTGTTATAATCAGTTGTCCCTGTCTAGTGCCATTGTTCTATCGTTGTCATGTTGTATCTTTGCTATTCACTGATAGTTGTAGATACGATGTAATCGGTATATTTCTTGATTTGTCGCAATCAAATAAAGTAAGTAAAATGCACTATTCTCTCAGAAGAGAAATTGAATTATAGGGCTAAAAAAATGATCCGAGAGCTCGTGGAGATACAGTGGGAAGTAGGAATGCTCTCTGTTGTGGAGAAACTGATTTCTGTGTGTGTTAGCTTTTCTTCGTGTGAAGTTGTATTCCTTCATACAGGGCGTTGTTTTAACTCAATTTGCGCTAGCACATTCACAGAAATATGTTCTGTGTCTTTGAATATGTCAAAATTAAGTTTCGTTAGCTTATTATTTTGCAGAAATAGACATTGCAAATATATAACCTTTTTAACATTCTTTCACTGACCCATATCATACAATTGGAGATATGTTAGATTACCAAGCCCATTAAAAATGCGATCGGGTAATGTGTTCAACTTATTTTCTTGCAAATCAAGGATTCTAAGGTTACTCACAGACTATTGAACTGACGAGTTCTTCTGTGTGTGCAGTTAAATTTCCGTATAAGTATAGGTTTCGTAGGTTATTTAATTCACAGAACAATATATCTGGCAGTGTTTGTCGAGTAATAGTCAAGCGTAAAAAGTATTAGCTTATTCAATCCCAAAACGAAACTTTCGTTCAAGGTGATCAATTGATTTCCAGACATGTACAATAAATTCAAATTCGTCTAATTCAGAAAACAACCCACCCGGTAGTGTTATCAAATTATTATAATCCAAATCGAGACGTGTGAGTTTAGTTAATCCATGAAAGGTACTCTCGTTTAAAGCGATCAATGCTTTTTAAAATACAAGTACAATGTATTCAAATTGTCTTATTCCGAACACAATCCTCCCTGGAATGTTGTCAACATATTGTTTACACAACAGGTAGGCCTACAATATATTCACATTGTACAATCCCTAAAACAACCCACGGGGTAGTGTTATTAAATTATTATTACCCATAGATAGATAGATAGATATGTCAGTTTCGATAATCCCTGAAAGGTACTTCATTCCAGGTGATAAGTTGGTGTCCATTCATGTACAATTTATTCAAATTATCTTAAATCCCGAAAACAGCCCACGCGGTAGTGTTATCAAATTATTATCATCTATAGATAGATATATCAGCTTAGATAATCCCTGAAAGGATTCAAAGTAAATGAGCGATTTGTTTCACTATTTTTCTTTTTCATTTTCTTTTCTAATTTTGGTCTCATTAACCCTGCTTGTGTCACGGCTCGACAGGTTTTCAATGAAATAATTGCCCCAGGGTATACATGGCTCAATATACTTCGCCATGTATGGTATCCCCCCGTGGCCTAGCGGTAGATCGTCTGCCTCTGAACCCAGAGGTCCGGGGTTCGAGCCCGGGGGCGTGGAGGCCCTTTTCCCCATCGCTTTTTCCCCTCGCTATTTGGAACAATCATTGTCACTAGGGCGCCATTTGCAGTATGTACAGGGATACTATTAATTTTGGGATAGGAAAGTCCTATACTAACGTACGTAGCGAAAACGGTCCCTTTGCATATTTATATAAATTATGGTAATCATCGGAATGTGTCGGTGACCGGCGTTTACCGCTTAACAATGTTTATCAATGTTTAACCAGCGAATGTTACTCTTATCATTTTGACAAATTCATCATAATTAGAAGAATTTTCACCGTTAACCGGGCGATGACTGTTACAAATAATTCAAAATAGTGCACTCCCGTTGCCATATTGGGTCGTCTGAGAGACGCGTGGCCAGCGTCATGTCGTCTGCTACAATCACGCCTGATCGGTATAGCGCCACCAGTTCTATGCCGACCGAATTTTAGTTTAAAAGTGGCCTCCGATCGGCAAGCTCAGTGGCACACCCCTGGTATGTACATATTGTACCACGTATCCCGTCCATCCAAGTTCATTGGTATTTGTTCACTGAACTGAGTATAACGTTTAATACAACTCTAGATTAGGATATAAATACAAAAAACAAAAGTCATAAGAATAGTAATAGACTATGTTCCTTTTCCAACACATGCGTGAAGTGCATGTACTTCCTTATAGCGGATATTAAAATTCAGGATTTATGTTATAAATAGTGTGTTTCGTGTTATAATTGTATTTACCATTCATAATGATACGCTATTAAGCGATAACTACGATGCCATGATGTTTCCTTCAAGATTATGTATATTGTTGACGTTGGCGTTGCTGAGCTATATCCATAACCTGGTTACAGGTAAGTGAATACATGATTTGCATAGCTATTCTAAACGGAAGTAACTTGTATTTATTCTACAATATTGTGTTAACCGATATGTCTCTGGGCAATTCAGTAAGGTCTGACGTAGCCTACATTTCGCACACTTCTGATGGTGTAAATGTACCAAAGTGTTAAAGATATGTGGAAAGTTAACACAGGTGTATATGTCCCCCTGAGAGTACTATAATTCGACCAAATAATTAACAGCCATTGATTTTGATAAAATGAGATAATTGTCACCAAAACACCATTGGGTCGGACGTACAGTGTACGCAAACGGAGCATATTTGTTTACACAACATTTGGAAAACCCCAAACTCTCTGACGTGTTACATATATTTGACATTTCCTATGTATGGGTGCCTGAACGAGACCTCACTCTCCACAATGCAGAAGAAAACCAATTTACAGCTATCTTTGCAAATATAATTGACACAAGAAAGAGAGGCTGCCTTTTACATTTTGCAGGGGTCGGACGTACCGGTGCAAATGTTCCAATGGTGTACGTCCGACCCCACTTGTATCCACATTTATGAGAATACATAGCACAATCCCAATGAATTTTTCTTTATATCATCAGCCATCAAATAATAGTGGTGCACTCTATTGGTGAAAGTCTATGCACTGTTTAATTTTTGTTTAAAAGTATTAAACACATTTAGCATTAGCAGTTGACAAATATACGTCCGTCCGCGAAATTGGCTTATTTTGGTAAATTTCGCCATTTTGCTTCAAAAGTAAGAGCTGATCAATTAAAAATATAATGCGATTTGGTAAGAGTTATTTTTAAAGCAAATAAATCTTGTTAACATTGTAAATAAATATCAACATTTTAAGTTTAACATAATTTGTGATTGTACTTGTTTCCAATTATATTATACATGTACGAGAGTATACACATTTGACGACAAATCACGTTATATTGCTTTAAAGAGACACAATGTCATGATGATTTTTTTAAATTTTAATTAATTTACTTCAGAATTTAAGATGAACATTTAAAATAGCCATTATTGTTGTTTCTACTAAAAAATAACCCTGCAAAACTTGATTCAAACAATGTTTTAAATATGTTGGAATATCACCCTTAACCATGTAAAATGCTGGTTGCGGCTATACCAGCATTTTTGAATCGACGTTTTGTTGTACAAAGAGGGCTGATTTGTCTTAATCCTTATAGGTGTAAGTTCATACAAATCCCAGTTTTTATCATATATTTTAATAATTGAGGGCGCTGCCTCCACCACATCTCTTAACGCCCCTTTAATTGTTACATGTTGGACCTCTTCAAAACATCGAAAACGCAGCATTAGATAAGATACTGCACCTTAATGAAATCATTCTTATACTCCCAGCTTTATTATTATTAACATACACCTGCTCATGGGTTCATGTCCCCGGAGGAGGGGGGGGGGGGGGGGGGGGGGGGGGGGGGGGGGCGGTGGGGTAACTATGCGTGAACGATTTTCCAGCAACCACCCCCTAAGCATACTAAGCGTACATTGCCTCAGAAGATCAACCTATTCCGCGCGGGGAATGTCCTGATAAAATGCTAGAACCGACATAGTGTCCGTAAACATAACGACAAAAAACAACAACAACATAAGAATACAAACCTCATAACAAGAAATAAACTTATTTTCATGATTTCCCCATAGACTATTATTATAGTCAAGATATTGTGTTAAAATATGACCTCACGTGTGTCAAAATAAACATGAACCCACTACCCTACACGTTTAATTGTCCTCACGGATCGTTGATTTTTGCATATACATGCACATTGTATAGTTAAGTTTTAAATAAAAGAATTCGAAAATACATACATTCATTTACACACATCACTGTCGTCGATATTCCTAGTCATGGTGCCTCTGTTCATCAACTTCCGTGTATTGGTCTACTTGTCCTCCTGAATTGTGTCGTGGGAATATCAGGTAAATATATCAAAAGCAATTTTAATGGTAATTAAGCTAATTTATTTGGGCAAATCATCTCATTTTATTATACAGAGAATTCTACTGATTCATGTATCAACATTTGAAACGAAACAAATGTACATTGCCATATTGGTCACAAGTTGGTGCATAAAGTGACACTAAAGCAAATTGATGAGAGAAAAGTCATGTGCATTCACGTTACGTAACTTATTTCATGCATCTGATCATCATGAGATACAGCTATTACTAACGTATACAATAATGCCAAATCTATATTAATGTCAATGCACTTGACGTACCCATTCAGTAAGGTGTTAATCACCGATCCTTTGTCACTCCTTTTAAAAATATAGACAACAGGATTGCGATTTCCCCGCTTTTTCCTCGAGCTTTCTTATTGTTTGGGAAAGAGCCCTTATCAACAAAGGACCATGCGGAGATAGTAGTGACGATCCACCAACCAATTGACATTCAGACTCGGGGAGGGGGGGGGGGGGGGGGGGATTAAAGGTTCCGGGAATATGCCGTCGAATAGGGTTCCATTTAATATTGTTAGGTAACAGAATGACCCCTTTTCAAAGCCATTTTTTGGTAAATGCGTGGGTCTGAAATCCTTAATTTTGCTGTTTTTCACAGAAAATATAGGATAATTATGTCCATTTCCCCCCGAAAATTGGTAAATTTATGGGTCAGTTTCTCATTTTACTGGCAATCGACACATCCCTACCAACATATCTGAGTATCCCCCCCCCCCCGAGTAGTGTACATGAAAGTGACACCGCCAAGATGACTTTGTACAATACCATATACCATACAAAATATATACTATTATAGTGAATGTGCCCTTTGTCTTATTCTTTTCTGTGTAGCCTAATTCCGTTAATTGTTAATCGGTCTTCGTGAACAATATCTCATATTAAAGAGGAACACCATTCGTGTCACAATCAATACTTTTATGATTCTATGTTTAATTTGGAACTATATTGTTATGTTATGAGCGTATTTATTACATTGTATGTTACTTGTAATCAGCACTGTACAATGTACGCTACACAACATATAAATGGCGCCGATGGCTTTAACTATGGATATAATCTATCAGCTGCCATAAGGGTCCAATGGCTTTATGCTCGTTGTTTAGAATCCAAAAATTCTTATAGAATGGTATCACAAAAACACGGGGAACATATTTATTACTTATTAAAAAGGTGGTGTTAATTTATTTTGGGGCGTATTATATGGTTTTGTGGATTAAACAAAAGAATTATCCCACTTTAGGTCACTATTGATTCAAATAATGTTCAAGCCGCAATCGATTATTTTTAAATGAACAGATTAGTAAAATATTGTTTTATTTTGTTTACATACACAGCCCAGTGTGAACCTAACATTCTTAAAATCACTGATGTCTCATCAACACAACTTACTATTTCATGGAGGTGTTATGACCGAGATGATGATGAGTTACATGATGATGATGATGATGAGTTACATGATGATGATGATGATGAGTTACATGATGAGTTACAGGTGCTTTATCGACTAATCAACAGAGGACAATGTGATGCAGGAGATGGTAGTATGGATCCACCATTTGATAGTCAGACTACAGAATGGGATACTTGGAATCGTCAAGTACTTAATAGTGGTGATACCTATCAACACTCTGCCACATTATCCAATCTGTTACCATACTCCACATATCGTGTGTCTGTGCATGCCAGGCAGTGGTATAGTGGAAGTGGCTATAACTTGGGACCCGTAACGAATATAGATCCAGATCCAACAACAAGTGCAGCAGGTGAGTCAGTGGTAATATACATTCCTATCAAATCATACTGTACATTATATGTTGTGCGCTTGCAATCAATGAATGCAGCAATGTTAGAAGGTGGTAATGATTCAGACATTTGCAACCGGCTAAAAATGTGTGTTCCATACACATTGTTGCATTATGATTGCATTAATATTTATAATTATTTTGATTTGAATTAAGGGGCGTGTTCAGAAATATCCGGGGTAGATTGGAAAGTGTAAACACTTTGTTTTCTTTGAATCACTCCTTATTTAGAGAATAAAAGATGGACATTTTGTTTTGGTTGCCTGACTATAATTGTGTGACAATAGATGGGTTTGTCATTATTTCGTAGTGGAACTCTTTCTAATGCATAGCATCACAATAATATCACATTCCAAAATTATTTGTTCATGTAAAGTAACAGCAATTTTATCCATCTTTTCTTCGCGGTACGGTGCTTTCGAGCGCGGGCATTGACTGCGCCAAACAGGCACGTACGGCGCGGCATGTGTGTGGCGCTTCGAAGTGAATGCAGAACGCTGAAAACACGCGTTTGCGCAATATTTCGGAATTGCCATTCGTTAGGGCGTGGTATAAGGCAGCAAAAAATCGAAGCGTCCAATAGAATGCTGTATTGTGATGATATACAAATTAAACCACTCCCACTGCATTAGAAAAACCATTGTCATATTGTGATCACTTGAAGCGTCCAATTTGTTTTTACGACATATAATGCTCTCGCAACATCAATATGTTGGTGACCTGATGACTTCTGCTTGTTCTCATCAAATGTGTTATTTTGATATATATATAAAAATAAGAAAGCTGTCATTTCTTTCGTACGACTTAACTTGGTAGTGCATTATACATGTTAAATCTCAACTGATCTAAGCCAAACCATTCAAACTAATTATATTCTGATTTCATAGCACTCTCCCATAGAATGTTTTACATTTCCATTTATATATCGGTGCACAGCTATGAATTCTGTTTGTGTTATATCTGTTTGTGTTTGCTCGAATTAAACATTAATCATTTGATATTCTCTGGCTTAATGTATTCCCTTTGAATAGCACTGGGAACATTTGGTTCAGACATGTTATCATATTCACCATGCCATAATATGCAAACCGTTCGTGTCAAAGTCCCAGTCGATACACCCGGTTTTCATCTAGGATTGGTAACAAACAGAGAGGTGTGGACAAGCACTGTGTTACTTATGCATTATGTATCTTTCTTTTCTGGGTATAGTCAGTCGGCATCAGTGCCATTGTTTAACCCGAATACAGCTTGAGTGGAAAATACAACATGGAAGGAATGGTTATTACTATTTTGTGAGGGTTGCTAAAATTAACCTCATTGGATCTGATTGATTTAATAGAGGTCCTATATGTATAAGCATTGACCAGGTAGCCATGAGAATACTTTGTAGGTTATCATGACCTCCAGTGCCAGAATTTCTGGTCTCAGCTGTGACACCACCTACAGGTTCTATGTTGCTGGGATCAACAATGAGGGACCAGGAGCATATGATAATTCAAATTTGGAAAAGAATTTCAAAATTCGAGAATCATGATGTTGGAGCCATTCATTGTCTTAATATGTATACCAAATATTATACAAATCCAACATTTAATTTTTGAGTTAGAGCCGTAGAAGTATCGCACATTTGCACTTTTCGACGTTTTGAGATATCGGTGTTTTAAATATCACATATCGTAGAGTTCGTTTTACATTAGAAAACAAACCTTCGCATCCTTATAAATAATTATTGTATTTTATAATCAAAGTTTTGCTAAAATAAATGCAGTAAATTAATTGATATAGCATTTTGTAATACCATCGCCATGGCAAATCGTTAAATATAACAGGGTGAAAAAACAATAAAATACATTAAATTACGTAATATGATTCAAATTTCATAGTAAATGTAATTTCAATATGTATGATACCATTTTTGACTATAAGATGTTTTACTAAATCTTCGATAATATTTTTACCCAAATTTAGTTAAATATCACTGCTTGAAAATTATTACATGTTAATCTAATAGGAAACCGCCATTTTGATACAAGTTAGCCTCAACGATATAACAAAATGTCCGATTTCAGTCAAATAAAAGGCATCTTGAAGCTAACATTTTACTGCATGTTATGATGTTTGCAATATCTCATTTTGCCTTACAAATCATACTCTCACTCTCAGCTTTATTAACATACCCCAGGCCTGTTCAAGGGTTTATGTCACCGGGGAGGGTGGTTGGGGGGGGGGGGGGGGGGGGGGGGGGATAACTATCATGCTGCAAGCATGCGTGCCCCGGGCATGCGTGTACGATTTTCCAGCCACCACCCCCTAAGCGTATAATTATTTCCTCTGAAGACCAACCGGGGAATGTCCTGATAGTTTACTAGACCCAACAAAGTGTCCGTGACCGTAAACATAACGACAAAAAACAACAACACCATAAGAATACAAACCTCATAACAAGACATAAACTTATTTTCATGATTTACCCACGTATAGACTATTATAGTTAACCATGAACACACTACAACTCTACATATATACTGTATTATAGTCAAGCTATTGTGTGAATTGGTGACCTCACGTGTGCTAAAATAACAATGAACACACTACTCTACATGTTTAATTGTCCTCACTGATACAAAATAACCATGAACCCACTACCCTACATGTTTATTTTTCCTTACGGATCGTTGATTTTTGCATACATTGTATAGTTTTAATTAAAAGAATTCGAAAATATAGATAAGGTGACATTTGTTGACATTTAGACGCCCTCTGTTGGTTTTAGACAAAACACACCGGGCAAGAGTTCCTATAGTTTACATAGGCCAGATCAGGTTTTCTAACTAGATTGTGGTGTCACAGCAAATTGTTATCAAAACTGTCTTTAAACTTGCTTGTTTGTTATGTATTAGAATATAAACGCACGCGGAAAATAAACAATGACAAAAATGCTATTTACCTTAAATCCACAAACTCTTGCACATTAGAAGTGTACAGTTTACGAAGGTCATATTATGACTATTTCAAATTCAAATACATTCTTCTCTCAGACACGTTATACTTTCAGCAGATCTTTTTCATGCTCACACACTAATAACACACGACGATGTGCGTTGGAAAAGTGCAATGTTAACGTTATATTTGCAAACTGCGGATCGCGTGTACGATTCCCGTTAATATATGTCTTGCTTTGTATATATGTGTGTATGTTGCAGGACCGGAAAGTGTGGGCAACTTTCAAACAACTTCGGTATCAGCAACACAGATAAGTCTGTCTTGGACGGCACCTACAGACAGAGGATGTCCTGCTCAAAGTAACCTGGACTTTGTGGTGACATACACAGGTGAAAGTCTACAGGGTGGGTGTACTATTGGTATACATCAGGGCGCGGTGACTACCTCGATGCTGTATACCACATTATCTTTACTGAATCCATACTATGAATATACTGTTGGCGTTCATGCAGAAGGTGGAGAGGCAAATACAGCACAAAGAAGAGTTTATACTCCACAATCAGGTGAGTTGAAATCTAGTAATATATATGTCCGTATTCTGGTAATCAAACTTTCATAATATCACAGTGCAGTCTATCACCAATGTTTTCATATGTCTGTAAAATCTTCAGGGCCAGAAATGGTCCATTTCGAAATTATAGCCGTCGATAATGTTTTGCATTTTTGATTGCAGCTTTTCTCTATCGCATCGGTCTTTCTGTTTCGAATCCTTACGTAATGTAAGCAAATTACATGAAAAAACCCAGTTTCATTCTTATTTTAAGAAAAAGGGATGAGGTTGTGGTATAAACCAAGCATTAAATAATACAACGTTTTCAATGCATGTTCTCATTCATTATATATTCACAACTTAAGAAACGATTACGAAGGTTGCACCTCGAAATAAATAAAAGCAAAGACGATTAAAAATCCCATGGGGCAATTCGGAAACCTTGGTCGAAAACATCGAATGGGAAAGTAATAAGTTATCAATCTTTTCAGGACCTAGTGAAGGACCAGCTGTGACTGTCACAGAATCAACACTTAATAGTCTTGAGTTTTCCTGGACTGACGTGCCATGTGGATCACGAGGTGGTCTTATAAGACGATACAACTATAAACTGATCAGACAAAATGACAATACTATTGTGACAGACCAGGATACTGCTGATGCTACACAGATGTCAGTCAACATCCCTGATTTAGAGCTTGGTCAGATGTATGAATTCCAAATAGCAGCAATTAATGAGGCCGGGACAGGACCCAGTACGAAAATAACTGCAAGAACAATCGCAGGTATTGTATATTCAGATTTCTTGTTATTACTTTCAGGGCCGGCAATCAAAATACAATTACAATTATTGTTGATAATGTATCACTGCTTACACATGCATTTTATGGTGTCATTTTTAGTTTATCTTGATTTTTACAATCGTTTTACAAGAATGCATCTTAGGGAGCGTTCATAATACTTTGTTGGGCGATGGGGTGTAAACTTTTTTACTCCCCCCTCTCGCTATGCCTAAATGTTGTTGACCCGACACCGCTTGGAGGACAGAGGTTGAAAAATATGGAGCCAGTCAGGACTCACATTTAATCTGTTTGCAAGTGGCATGTGCAGGATATTTGTGGTGGGGTAGGGCCAGGTCTCCATTCCTCCCCCAATGACTTCACACCATGCCCTCATCCCTTTTGCACACGCCACTGATTTTAACCTACGAGTGGCCATAGTGTAAACAAATACGTGTAAGGTTAGTCGTCTAAGATAACATCTTACACGTCGAAGATGAGCAAATACAGTTTACAAATAGGGTTTATTCCGTAAATAGCATAAGCTTGTAGGATATCCAATATGGTTTTGTTCTTGTTATTCCACCCTCCCCGCCCGCCACTCACCCTTTCTTTGATTAATACAATGCAATTATTAAATGTGTTACAATTGTTAACGGAATAAAGTGAGAATGTTATCTTAGACGTCTAAGATACATCTTAGACGTCTAAGATACACGTCTAACCTTATAACGTGTAACCTTACACATGTACCACATGTTACCTTACGTGTACGACAACTACATGTTACCTTACGCGTACTACGTGTAACCTAATGGAGTATGCTTCACTAGGCTGGTCTAGCGCTTCACCTACTATCCTAAGCCAGCTTGGCAACATCCAAAGGAAGGCACTCAAGATCATTGGAGCTCATGACGCTACTGGTCTATCGCATCTCAGCGTCACAAGCCTACTTCACAGGCGACAGGTAGCAGCAGCCACGGTCTTGTAAAAAATGCACACCAACCACTGCCCACAAGATTTAGCAGCATCCCTTATGAAAATGGCAAGGTTAGATTTGGAACATTACAAGCTTGCACGTCTGTTCGCAACCAGTTAGCACCGCAAGCTTGCAACACCGCAAGCTTGCAACACCGCAAGCTTGCAACACCGCAAGCTTGCAACACCGCAAGCTTGCAACACCGCAAGCTTGCAACACCGCAAGCTTGCAACACCGCAAGCTTGCAACACCGCAAGCTTGCAACACCGCAAGCTTGCAACACCGCAAGCTTGCAACACCGCAAGCTTGCAACACCGCAAGCTTGCAACACCGCAAGCTTGCAACACCGCAAGCTTGCGACACCGCAGGGCTAGCTGGTTGCAAAAGGTTGTGCAAGCTTGTGCAAGCTTGCGCATGC
>CM069457.1:34610236-34764385 GCA_035610835.1 Ophiura sarsii
TCGAAATATATGATGATGAAATCCAATAAATCAAATACGTTTGTGAAACATGTTGTGAATTGTATTTTGCGTGTGCATAACCGCGCGCATGGACAGCGTTAATCTATTCTATATTTGCCTTCAATTCTCAGTCCTTTTGCTTCCCCCCTCCATTTCTTTAGAAATACTTACATTGCCACAAGCTAGTGGATATTTATCGCTTTGTTTACCTATCGGAGTAAATATACTTTACACAGGCTAGGCAAACAACTGCGGACAACATCTCAAAATTTCACCCCGGGCGCTATAACAACTGAACACATCTCTCGTCCAATCAAAGCTATGGACACAGATGGATTCGGCGGCGCTTGTAAGTGACCCTGATGCAATACACAATAGCATCCAAGCGTCACACTTCTCGATCAACCAATATACCCGTATGAGAGTGTCATTTGGCTGGACCCGTTCGATAATTATACCGATTTGGTCACGGTTTCCTGAACCAAGTGACTCGAAGTCATTATAAATAACGCGTACTTGGAATATTGATTTTGAATTCAGGCTATAAGAGCTAGCTATCGTGATAGCTAGCACAAAAACCTCAGAGCGCTGTACACAAACATACACATAAAAGAAAGGAAGGCAAGAATATAACAGCAACATGGAATTATGTCCATTTCCCCCCGAAATTTGGTAAATGTATGGGTCAGTTTCTCATTTTACTGGCAATCGACACATCCCTACCAAAATATCTAAGTATCCCGCCCCCCCCCCCCCCCCCCCCCCCCGAATAATGTACATGAAAGTGACACCGCCAAGATGACTTTGTACAATTACCATAATACCATAAAAATATATAGTGAATGTGCCCTTTGTCTTATTCTTTTCTGTGTTGCCTAATCCCGTTAATTGTTAACCGGTCTTCGTGAACAATATCTCATATTAAAGAGGAACACCATTCGTGTCACAATCAATACTTTTATGATTATTTGTTTAATTTGGAACTATATTTTTATGTTATGAGCGTATTTATTACCTTGCACTGTACGCTACACAACATACTGCCATAAGGGTCCAATGGCTTTTTGCTCTTTGAATAGAATCCAAAAATTCTTATGGAATGGTATCACCAAAAACACGGGGAACATTATTACCCTGCAGAATTATTAAACAGCTGGTGTTAATTTATTTTTGAGCATGTGGCCATGTGTTTTGAACTCACCACCCAAAAAGAGTGGTGGCGTTGCATTTTGGTGACGAATCATCCATCTCTCTCTTCTAATTCAACAACTAAATGTGGTAGAGCAATGAAGTGTCATTTGAAAGTCTATTTATCTAGCTACATTGTGTGAAGAAATCAGGTATTTCTATAACTGTTTGGCTGAGATATGATTGATTATATTGTGAAATTCAGGGGTGGCGGTGGTGGCAGTGGCGCAGTGTACAATCTCTATGGGAATACAGGAAAAGTTCCCAATTCTACGTTCAATTTACAATAACTCCCCATCCCTCATGTATGGTAGAAACATGATTTTTGCTCTCATGTTATAGATTATTTTATATTTTATAAGATTCTGTTTCAACAAACGTGACAACTATTGTGTAACAATTATAATCATGAATCGATTGCATTGTCCTTGGCTTTTTCCCTATTCGCTACACAGTGAACTTGACCTAATTCATCGGTTTTACATACATGACATAACAAAAAAAGTATTCAACCGATTATATCAAAGTTATATACATTTTAGGAAAGCTCTCAAATAGGGGACTTCAAAAATGCAGTTTAAATCAGGATAGGGTGCACAACCCAACAAATATACTTGTAAACTGTAATAAATATGAAATTTAAATATTTGCGCACATTTAATTATCGATATAGAATATGTTAACAAGTTACCATTGACAACCATTATGTTCTGATGGGTAACTGCATGAGGAACTAATATGCACAGTAAAGTTATGATTGGGATAGGTATAAAGATATTATTGAGCTTAAATCAAAATATGAAGAAGAAAAAAATCGATATTTTTTGAACATTCTTAATCACAACATGTTACCATTTGATCTAAATTCCTATAGCATATTTATATTCCTTGTTACATTTCCGTTCAGAAATAATATATACTTTTTTGAGGGGTAGAACAAGTAGTTATTGCGATATGCTAATTTGAATCTCAGATGGTGTAAAATGTAAAACAGCGGGTAAGGGTGGCGAGCTCAAAACACATGGCCATATATGGCCATATGGTTTTGTGGAGTAAACAAAAGAATTGTCCCACTTTAGGTCACTATTGATTCAAATAATGTTCAAACAAACAATCGATCATTTTTAAATGAGCAGATTGGTAAAATTATGTTTTATTTTGTTTCCATACACAGCCCAATGTCAACCTTTTCTGAAAATCACTGATGTCTCATCATCACAACTGACTATTGCATGGACGTGTTATGACCCAGAAGGTGATGAAGAGTTTCAGGTGACGTGTCAACTAGTCAACAGAGGACAATGTGATACAGGAGATGGTAGTGTGGATCCACCATTTCATAGTCAGACTACACAATGGGGTACTTGGAATCGTCAAAATGACGGTGATCCCGCCACTGTTGATACTTATCAACACTCTGCCACATTAATCAATCTGTTACCATACTCCACATATAGTGCGTCTGTTCAAGCAAGACAATCCAATGCACGTGGTGGTTATTACTATGGAAGCAGTCCGTATATACATCCAGATCCAACAACAAGTGAAGCAGGTGAGTCTGCGATTATACAAATTCATCTCTATCATACTGTACATTATGTTATGTGCGCTTGCAATCAATGAAGGCAGCAATTTTATAGAGGTGGTATGATTCAGACATTTGCAACCGGCTAAAAATGTGTGAATACACATTGTTGTATTGCGATTGCATTTTTACTAATTATAATTATTTGATTCGAATTAAGGGGCGTGTTAAGAAATACCCGGGGTAGATTGGACAGTGGAGACACTTTGCTTTCTTTGAATCACTCCTTATTTAGAGAATAAAAGATGGACATTTTGTTTTGGTTGCCGGACTATAATTGTGTGACAATGGATTGGTTTGTCCTTATTTTTAATAGTGGATCTCTTTCTAATGCATAGTATCACAATAATAGCACATTCTAAAATTATTTTTTAATGTAAAGTGACAGCAATCTTACCCATCTTTAAAATACACAAATCCAGACTTCTTTTCGCGGGTATTGACTGCGCCAAACAGGCACGCACTGAAGTGAATGCAGAACGCTGAAAACACGCGTTTGCGACAGATTTCGGAATTACCCTTCATTAGGGCCTGGTATAAGGCAGCAAAAAATCGAAGCGCCCAATCAAATGCCGTATTTTGATGAGTTACATTTTAAACAACTCCCACTGCATTAGTAAAATCATTGTCATTGTGACCACTTGAAGCGTCCAATTTGTTTTTACCCCATATAATGCTCTCGCAACATTAATATGTTGGTGACTCGATGACTTCTGCTGTTCTCATCAAATGTGAGATGTTGATATAAAAATAACAAAGCTGTCATTTCTTTCGTACGACTCATCTTAGTATTGGATTATACATGTTAAATCTCAACTGATCTAAGCCAAACCATTCAAACTAATATATTCTGATTTCAAAGCACTCCCCATACATGCCATAGAATGTTTTACATTTCCAGCGCGGGTTCCACTTACATATCGGTGTACAGCTATGAATTCTGTTTGTGTTTATGTCTGTTTGTTTTTGCTGGAATTAAACATTAATTATTTGATATTCTCTGGCTTAATGTATTCCCTTTGTATAGCACCAGGGACATTTGGTTAAGACATTTTATCAAATTCACCATGCCATATGCAAACCATTCGTGTCAAAGTCCCAGTCGATTTACACCCGTTTTTTAGTTCAAAAAGGTTCTGTATAACCATGATGATCTAGGATTGGTAACAAACAGAGAGGTTTGGACAAGCACTGTGTTACTACTATGCATTATGTATCTTTCTTTTCTGGGTATAGTCAGTTGGCATCAGTGCCATTGTTTAACCCGAATACAGCTAGTGGAAAATGCAACATGGAAGGAATGGTTAATATTATTTTGCGAGGGTTGCTAAAATTAACCTCATTGGATCTGATTGACTAGCCCTATCTGTAAGGTTGCCTTATTATGATAACACTTGGTAGGTTATTAAAAAACTGAATACAATACTTGTAATTCAAACAGAGAATTTCGCACCAATGGGGGGTTCAATTACACATCATCGTCCGTGCGTATTAAAACATTCAAATATTAATATAATAATATCAACCGTATTTGGTTTCCCTCTGCCCATGCAGTGCCAGGAACATTCGGATCAGGCAATATCATGTCAACTGTACAATATGCAAACCGACTAGATTTCCAGTGGGCAATACCATGTAGCAGCAGGAATGGTGTAATCACTGGATATGTATACTATGTGACACACAATTCTGATAGTGCTTCTGTTCTTGGTGGAATAGAAATGCAAACAACATCGTTATTGACCTCCAGTGCCAGTATAACTGATCTCAGCTGTGACACCACCTACAGGTTCTATGTTGCTGGGATCAACACAGAGGGAACAGGACAATTCAGTGAATACAAGACAGCAACCACTGCATGCTGTGCAAGAGGTAGGCCTACGACACATTCCCTTTTATGATAATGGGTTTATTAAATGAGAGGTTACTGAAAAAAGTACAATATGTTTATCAAATTATAATTTAATGCTGGTAGGTTGATGCATGCTGTTAATGTTACCCACCTTTGTTAAAGGCTGCTTCATCCAATTGTTCAATGTGTTATTACATGTACTTTTAAAATTATTCTACTTTCAAACGTCACCTTATGATTGTGTTGCAAAATGTTCTAACGTCGAATTTATAATTTGGAATCCGGTAACCTGCTGTATCCTTTAACAATATGTTCTATGTTCACGAATATGGCTAGGAAGGCTGCAAAGGTTGGGGTCTGTACCACAGTCAGCCGCTAGGGTCAGTCAATAGCAACTACTGACAATGTTAATAATACGAATAAGAACGCATTCAACGTATATAAGATTAGAAATTCACGAATATGATAACATTGAGGTAAATACAGTGTGAATATTGGGTTGCATGTTTTAAATGTTTGATATGTATTAGAATATAAACACACGCGAACAAACAATGACAAATATTAACCTTAAATCCACAAAATCTCGCAAATTAGAAGTGTACAGTTTTACCAGGGTCATAATTCTCAGATACAAAATACGATATTAAGAATCATGCGTAATATACTTTCAGCACAGTGGCGTACCGGAGGGGGGGGGGGGGGGGGGGGGCAGTGGGCCGGTGCCCCCCTGAAATAAGCCCGTCGGTAAACTCGAGCCTCCGTCGGTAGATTTGCGTCTTGACAATGCAGTTTTTTTGGTCGGTTTTGTGGACAACCTATCGCGCTGGGTACGCCAGTATGCGTTGGAAAAGTACAATGTTAACATTAAATTGCGAACTGAGGATCTTGTGTACGATTCCCGTTTATCTGTCTTGCTTTGTATGTGTCTATGTTACAGGACCTGGCAGTGTGGCCAACCTTCACACAACATCGGTTTCGGCAACGCAGATAAGTCTGTCTTGGACGGCACCTACAGACAGAGGCTGTCCTGCTCAAAGTAACGTGCACTATGTAGTGAGATACACGGGGGAAAGTCTACAAGATGGGTGTACTCTTGGTACACAACAGTTCACGGAGGCTACCTCGAGGTTGTATGCCACATTATCTTTACTTAATCCATACTATGAATATACTGTTCGCGTGCATGCTGTAGGCATGGTAGGTGGAGAGGCAATTACAACAGAAATAACAGTTGTAACTCCACAATCAGGTGAGTTGAAATCTACAGGGTGTCTCAAAAAACACCTGTGCACGTGTTTACCTAATTTGACCATTGGTGTAACAATTGTACAGTACACATATTGATAGACTAAACGCTTAGCTTTCATAGGCCTATGCCGTTTGTTTCATCTAATTTGGTTTTGTCAATCCTGAGATATGATCAATTAACTAAAGTTACCTAAAATCGAAACGCAAAGAACAGTGACCTAGGGCGTATAGGCGATCGCTTTTACATTCCCTGCGCTCATTTTGACGAAAAAAAAATTGAGGGTGCCACCCTACCCGGGGTAGGGTAAGCCGTCAAAGTCCGATAGTAGGGTGGGGGTGATTGTCACCTTACAATTTTTTTTAATCGCCATTTTGAAAAATATTTTAATTGTATGGTCCTGCATAATAAAGCATAGGCCTATGTTATAAACATCATTTCCCTCACTTATAAACCAAAAAACCGGGTGAAATTCCGATATTTGGAACTTTTGGGGGACGATTTCTATTTTAGCCTATACCGTATTCCACTGTCCAGCGAATACGGCGGGATTCTTAAGTCGGCCATGTTTGGTGACGTCATTGTGACGTCATGCGTAGAATGTTTGTACTTGTCTTGGTATGTATGGATAAAGGGAACCCCTAGCTATACCATGGTACCCAAATAAGCAATAAGCATACTGTGCATTTCGAATTGGATTTTTAGGGGATGGTAACAACCCCCCCCCCCCCCCCCCCCCTCCCCGAGTAACCCTTTCTATTCATTGCAAACTGTAAAGTGGCACAATGTCGATTTTAGGTAGCTTTAGTTAATTGGTCATATCTCAAGATTGACAAAACCAAATCAGATGAAATAAACAGCATATGAAAGCTAACGCGTGTAGTCTATCAATATGTATTACAATTGTAACATCGAATTATACAAGTTTATGGTCAATAAGTGGGGTAAACACGTGCACGTTTTTTTGTTGAGACACCCTGTAGTATTGCGTATGTCCAGATGTTGGTATCCAAGTAACAACCCTTTCATAATACCATAGTGCAGTCTAATACCAATATGTGTTGCTTTTTTTTTACATTCAATAGACCCAGGGGCTGTCCGGAATCTACAGATAACAGGGTCGTCCAGCACAAGTCTTGATGTGTCTTGGGATACACCCATCAATGAATGCCAACCTGACTCATACAATGTGGCCACACAACTGACTAACCGTGATCAATGCTTACAGATAACAGATGGTCCGATAATA
Source organism: Ophiura sarsii (assembly GCA_035610835.1). Lineage (NCBI taxonomy): Eukaryota > Metazoa > Echinodermata > Ophiuroidea > Amphilepidida > Ophiuridae > Ophiura > Ophiura sarsii. Next base: position 34,617,360 of record CM069457.1, read on the forward strand.
GCAGTTGTATCCCCTACAGGCTTGTCTTACCAGGTGACCGGATTAACTCCTTACTCTACGTACATGGTGTATGTAACACCTGTGAATGCTGCTGGTTATGGAATGACATCGGATGTATCTGATACAACTGCACAGACAGGTATTTTGTTTCTGAATTTTACCAGGGATTCGACAATTCTGAAATAGGGGACTAAGAAGACACCAATGCTACGCATACGTAAATTACGGTCTTCGTGTGTTTTCTGATAAATTATACTAAAAATGTTCAAAAAAGGGTGTATGTTCTGATCCCTTTTTTGGCTATGATTGTTTTTTACATCAAGACATTTTGATAAATCCCCATATGTTTCTAATTATGTCTGTAAAATCTCAAGGGCCAGAAATGGTCCATTTCGAAATTATAGGCTAAAATGTGGTGATTACTGCCAAAGGTGGTTAACCACCAGTCAGTGTGTGTGCTACTCAATGGGCAAATATCTTGTGACCTTGTGCTTTTAACGTAATTGACGTTATCATTGGTGATTTCAAGTCTAAAGAGGGAGACATACTCGATGTGATGTCACTAATCATAACGAAAGCGAGGCCAACGATGGTAAATTACGTAAACATTAGTGTCGTGTGACGTATTATACCATCGTTGGCCTCGCTTGCGTTATGATTAGCGACGTCACATCGAGTATGTCTCCCTCTTTAACCTGGAATCGCCAATAATGAATAACGTCTATAATCATTGCAGTTATGCCACTCAAACTTTGGAATCCGACAATTTTAAGGATGTCGGGCCAGCAATCAGAACATCTACCTTTTGCATAGCGCTATCTGTCAGTGTGGTACCCAAAACAATTTAAAATTACGTCATGGTTACGTGAGTGGTGATTGTCAACGGCCTTCCGAAAATATGCAAGGAATATATCTTATAGATTTACGTCAAGTCCTTTAGAACCATTATATTCAATGGAAACTGACCAACTGTAATGCATTTCGTATGTACCAAACAGTGACACATGCATAACTTATATTTCAGGCTTTAAACATGTTAAATAGTTAAGCAAACACGTATTATTGATTTGTGTGGGGGTTTCATCTTGTTGTGAACCTGACTATTACAAATAACATGATGTTCAAGTATCAAATTAAAGCATATAATACATGAGCTGCGTGTTAAACTACTATGCAATTGTTCGCATGGATATGATGTAAGAAGTGTAATTCTGGTAATTCTTAATCCCCACTATAGTGTAGGATGTTATGTAATTTTGCATTTTTTTTGCTAAGGATGGTTTTTTTGGTTTTATTAGCTAGAGTAGACCCTCAGGTATCAGAAATCCATTGGTAACATTTTTTTCCATCTGCCGATTGGCCGCCATCTTGGATTTCAAAATGGCCGCCATTTCCAATATAATTTACCCTATAACTTTTGTTCTGAGCAACATATTATGAAGTCAAACTTGGTGGCAAACCACATGTTTTTAATACAAGGGAGTTCACAAGTACTCTAGCTATGTTCCTATGTCTAACATACATGCATGGCCGCCATCTTGGATTTCAAAATGGCCGCCATTTACAAATTATTTTTTTTGCCATATAACTTTTGTTCTAAGCAACATATAAAGTTGATTTTGGTGGCAAAATCCATGTTTTCAAGAGTTGTTTACAAGACAAGAGAGTGTATAATAGCTGATCTGTTGTTATATATTAATTGGCTGATAGTAGTAATTATTAGGGTAATTATTAGGGTGGTTTAAAACTGGCTGTAAGTAGCGCAACTCCAACCTTCTGCTCTACCACAAATTCTTCCTTTCCTCTATCTCCCATCTTGCTCCTTACTCTGCATGCCTCTCCTATGCACCTTTTTCCATGCTTTGCTTTACTATAGGTTGTAGATACAGGAGGCAACTCCATCAGCCCTCCTGTCCCTAATCGCTTCTCTTGCAGTTACCCACCTCCACGTCCTCGAAGACTAAGATGCATTGCAATGTAGTGCATGTTAGTCGCATGCCACCTGGATGGCCAAACCTTGCGGTTAGTGCTAACTGACGGAGCTCTGGGGGGCAATGGTTGGTAGTTATAGGACTATTGGAGTAGTCTGGAGGACTATTGATCATTGATTTTTAGGTTTCACTTTAAATCACTGAGACCCGGGTAGAATATACTCATTAGCCTTGGCTGGCAAGTATTCTAGAAGAAGGACAACTTTGATCACAAACCATGCTGCAGGAGTTGCGACCGCTGTGATTACAGCAATTGAAAAAAACATGATGGCAAACCAAATCAACACTAGGGTTAAAGTCCCTAAAATAACCTCTCCTGGAGCAAACTCGGATTTTTCTAAATCAACTGATGGCGGCATGCCCCCAAACCCGAAAGGGAAGAGTAAGCTTGACGGCAGAGCGCGCAATAGGAGACCACTTGCAACATGCAAGACCAATGCTACTATATCTACCATGAATGTGAGAACTATCAGAGAGAGTCGATGCAGGGAGGAGCCTGTAACCAATCTAAATAAATGTAAAATTGACATGATCGGGATACAGGAACACCGCATTGTCCATGATGACCCAGTGAAGTATGAGAGCATTATGGGTGGAACTCTAATCACTACCTCAGCAACAAGAAATAAAGCAGGTGCAGATGTAGGTGGAGTCGGGATACTACTCAATAACAGAGTACTCAGATCATTAGCAAGTATCAAGCCACATTCTGATCGTACACCCAATAGTCAACTTCCATGGTAACCCAGCAACAACTGTAGTGGTGACCTACTGCCCTACAAATGTGGCGGATGAAGACATCGTAGGAGATCATTACAACAGTCTAAATGGGGCAATAGAATCCATTCCAGCACACTACATCTTGCTTGTTGTTGGCGACTTCAATGCTAGGCTTGGAAAGGATGACGCCAAATTCACTTACCATGATGACACAAATAGAAATTGAGAGTACCTAGCAGTCTTGGCTAAAGAGAAAGATCTTATAATCGCAAATAACTTACTTCCGCAAGAAAAAAGGTAAGTTGTGGACATATGTCAGCCCAAGCGGCAACAAACTACAGCTGGACTACATCCTTGTCATGCGGAAATGGCAAAACAGTGTTCTAAATCCTGAAGCATATAACACCTTTGCTAGTGTGGGATCTGACCATAGAATCGTCTCTGCTCGTATCCGATTAAGCCTCAGAAAGAGTAAAATCATCAAACGGAAAAAGCAATACGACTGGAAGCTACTTAGACCTACAACTGATAATGATCTACAAGCCAAATATAGCATAGAGGTGCATAATAGGTTTCAACCCCTCCAGGATGAAGTAGAAACTGCATCTGAGAAATATTCCAGATTCATTAAAGCCACTCAAGATGCTGCAGAGGAAGTGATTCCTGTGAGGAAAAAAGAGAAAATAACCTACTTCTCAAATGACGCCCAGGTATCAAGGGCGAGATCACAAATTGAAGAAGCGTATGCAAAATATCAACTAGACACTAATGACGAGGAAAATTGGAGAAATTATAAGGAGGCTAAGAAGAGCCTAGGGGAGGCTTATGATCATGTGAAAGAGGAAGACCTTACCAATAAGCTTAGAGAGGTAGAAAATGCCCACATAAACTGCAAGCATGGTAAGAGTTGGAAACTGATCAACAAAATATCAGGAAGATTGACTACAAGAAAAGGACAAATCAAAGGATCCACGCAAAAGGAGAGACTAGATAATTGGTATACTCATTTCAAAATTCTACTTGGGAGCCCACCGCACATAAGTAATGAAGATGAGGAAATTGCTCCAGTACCCTTTGAAGGACCCTTTGAGGAGGAATATGTGAGGGCTAATAAGAAGGCACTTGTAGAGGTGAAAAGCAGTGGGGAAGATGGTATCACACCTGAAATGCTCAAAAGATGTGATTTGGATAATATAATACTGGACTTCTGCAACGATGCCTTGATGAACGGGAAAAAGCCAGACCAATGGTCTATTCTCAACATAATACCAATACCAAAATCAGGTGATCTCAGTTTGTACCGTGGAATAAGTCTGAGCTCAATTGTTGTCGAGCTATACAACAAGATGATACTCAACAGAATCAGACCGGAGCTTGACATCCACTTGAGAGCTAATCAAAATGGCTTTCGAGTTGGACGTACCACGGTTGGCCACATTCTTGCCCTCCGGAGAATTATTGAGGGAATTAGCTCAAACAACCTGCCAGCCATCATAACCTTTATAGACTTCAAGAAGGCGTTTGACACAATACATAGGGGATGAATGCTGCAAATTCTGAAGGCCTATGGTATACCTGAGCAGCTTACAAATGCGATTGCAGAAATATACAAGGACACCAAGGCAAAGGTTATATCACCTGATGGCGAAACTGAGGAATTTGAAATACTGGCTGGAGTACTACAAGGTAACACCTTGGCTCCATATCTCTTTGTCATTGTTCTCGACTACGCCCTAAGTGAGGCCATAGATGGCAAAGAAGAAGAGCTAGGATTCCGCTTAACAAAAAGGAAGCAGCAGACGAATAGGACCAACCACAGTTACTGACCTTGACTTTGCTGACGACATTGCACTTTTGTCTGAAGACGTGTCTCAAGCGCAATCACTACTTAACAGAGTGGTGACTTCGGTGGGTAAAGTTGGGCTCAAAATGAACGCTGCAAAGACAAAGTACAAGTCCTTCAACCAAAAGCAAAGTACCTGTAATCACCACAAACGAAGGTATGCCCCTTGATAAAGTGGAGGACTTCAAGTACCTTGGAGCCTGGATGAACAGTACTGAAAAGGACATCAAAACACGCAAAGCAGCTGCATGGAGAGCTTGTGGCAAACTCAGTCAGTTATGGAAGGCCAAATCACTATCCAGAAAGCTCTAAGAAAGACTGTTCATAGCTACTGTAGAATCAGTCCTCCTCTATAGATGTGAGTCATGGACAGTCACCCCAAAGCTTAGTAAACAGCTGGACGGATGTTACACTAGAATGCTTAGAACTGTGTTCAACATCAACTGGAGGCAGCATGTGACAAATAAGGACCTGTACGCGGATATTCCCAAATTCTCGGACAAGATCAGGGAGCGTAGATCAAGATTTGCAGGACATTGCTTCAGAGGGTCCAATGAGCTGGTCTCCAAAATCATACATTGGGTACCAAAGCATGGATTAGAAAGTGTGGTAGACCAGCCCTAACCTACATTGACTTACTAAAGCGTGACACAGGATTGCAGGTAGAAGAAATCAAGACAGCTATGTTGGATAGGAAGATTTGGAGAGGCATCGTGGTTCGGGAATACCACCCGCCATAAGTAAAAGTAAGCAAGTCAAGTAATTATGCACATAGGCTAATTTATAGGCCAAATAGGCCTCTAATATTATTAACCATTTTTTCTTTCCTTTCCTAGTTTTTGTTTCGTTTTGTTAGTTTGTTTGGTTTTGCCTATGATACATGCAATTGAACAAAACAGCAATTACCCCCTATTATAATACAATAATACCCCTCTACAATATAGAGGGGGTAGCTGCTGTGGATACAAAAGCATACATTTGATTGCTCCTGGTATGTTTTCTTGTAATAAGTCCAATGCAATGTGATCAACCTAATGTATCACCAGTGGGGTACTACCGGACAATAAATACTAAGTATATGTTACTGCTAACAATTGAAATTGGTATTGAATTTACAGCTTAATTTATATATAGCAATCATGTCAAATTAATTGATAACAGATAGAACTGTACACTTAATTGTCAGTAAATAACTCTTGAAAACATGACCTTTGCCACAAAAATCAACTTCATATGTTGCTCAGAACAAAAGTTATAGGGTAAAATCTTTTTTGTGTGTAAATGGCGGCCATTTTGAAACCCAAGATGGTGGCCATGCATGTATGTAAGACATCAGAACATAGATACAGTATTTTTGAACTCTCTGGTATTGAAAACATGATTTGCCACCAATTTTGACTTCATAGGTTGCTCAGAACAAAAGTTATATGACAAATTCCATTGGAAATGGCGGCCATTTTGAAATCCAAGATGGCGGACATTCCGTGGATGGAAAAAATGTTACCAATGGATTTCTGATAGCTGAGGGTATACTCTATCCAATGACACCAAAAAAAGCATCCTTAGCAAAAATAAATGCACTAGTTTGAAATCCTACATAACAGCCTACACTATACTTACACTAGGATCAACTTTGCATCACCAACTACTGTACTACCATGACTACGGGGCCCAAGAACGTATTGTACATCTCTGTAAACAATTTCAAATATTTACTTCCTGCTTACAGTTCCCACTGCAATGCCAACAAATGTAGATCAAACCGATAGAGGACCAAACTTCATCACATTCGGTTGGGATTCAATTCCGTGTAGAAGTAGAGGTGGTCAGATAACGTATCGGTATGAGCTGCGGTTGAATGATGGAAGTGATTGGGATGATAGAGATGGAACTACTTCTGATAGTGTGACACAAGTTACATTCAACAACCTTATATGTTTCACTGGTTATGTATTCAGAGTAAGAGCTGTTACAGAAGCTGGTGAAGGACCATGGAGCCAAGAATATATTACGGCAACCGATTTAATAGGTACGGAGAACAACCCTTAATAAATAAGAAAATACAGAAAAATGAATGTGCTTGGCACTTTTGAATAGATCAGAAAAAAAGAAGAATATATTACGTTCGACAAGACCGTTTGTGGACAAAGTGTGGCTGAAGTGTTTTAAAACTCGTCAGCCATAGTAGGGAGAGCGGGGGAGTGTACGCCCTATGGGCAGGTTCGCCCACCACGTGATTCTCATAATTGCGGCCACTGGTAGAATTTGGCGACACACAATATGTACAGTAGTATGTTGCAAGCTTCCCACATTAACGTGACACATCACCGTAACATGTTTGTCAACTTATCATCCAAAAACCAGTTTTGCCTCGCAAAAGTGAATTTCTTCAATTTTTCATATTGATTTGTTTCCAAAGACATTCGCAGAAAAGGTTTTAATGGAAGTTATCATTAGGTAGGTATGGGATTGATTATGGATTTGATGCAGTTAACAACCCATCAATATATGTGGGACATCCGTGGTATAGGTCAATGCACTTATTGCGCTATATGAGGCACATACGCCCTTTGATGATGGGGTAGGTTCGCCAATAGGGATTTATATAGATATGATTTTGCATAATTTCAAAATTGTAATTTTCCTCTTACAGGATAATTAATTATACAAATAGCTATCAGGAAAGTAATACTAATATTAGAGTAGAATATTTCAAAATGTGGTATTTCTTATTACTTTTAAATTCTGAACGAGTATGTTCCGCAAAAGTGCCCCCACCCCTATATTGTGGACCCCTACATTTTATTTTGGAATAAAAAACAGAAGAATAACGAATCTATATGTATTGGATGGTACTTTGTGTAGCCTAATTCTGAGCCTAGGGCGAACTTGCCCCGGCATTTTGGCGAACCTACCCCGGCATCGGGCAAGTTCGCCCTTTTGAGACTTATATTTGTTTCTTCTTTTAAGCATAATTTCGAGTGAAACAATTTAAAACTTTTGGACTTAACTTAACTTTTTTCGTATCCATTGTATCTTGAACGTTTTGACAAACTGTTCACACACAAGTCGGGATGTACATGATGTCCAGATAATGAATAATATAATTATGATTAATAAGTGAGCGACTGATGTTGAAATAGCAGGTATTGGACAGCTAACCTATTGTACCAAGATGCCAAGTGAAATAAAGCACGTTAGTATATGAAAATATATGATATCCGTTTGTTTTCAATTTATTGTTATACATTTATACCATACCTCCGTGTTGACTGTTCGGTTTCATTTTTCATCAGTTACAAGTATTACGTTCACAAACACATTAGCTACAGAGTTGCATGTAATATGGACAGTTGGTAGGTATGGTTGTAGTTCACCGCCATACCTGGTGGAGTATATGCTAGTCAACAAAGATCAATGTGATCCTATAGCAGGTGGCACCAGGATGACAGGTGGTACAACAATGGAGACATCCTTCACACTGACTGGTCTATTACCATATTCTACGTACCAGGTGTTTATATCGCCGATGATTGATGGTAGGACAGGAACAGGAATATCTGAGCAAATGACGACAGCACAAAAAGGTTAGCGTCAAGTCAGAACAGCACATTCCTAAACCGCGGGCAGAATGCCGAAACGGTCGTTTCCACAATGAGAAAACAATATTATTGAAAAGGTCGGCTATTCTAATAGTAAGTTGGTTACTTATTTTCTGACTTACACTGTAGGCCGACTATGTTTAATCACATGCCAATTAATGTGCGTCGATAATGTTTGAAGTTTTGATTGCAGTTTTTCTCTATCGAATTGGTCTTTCTGTTTCGAATCCTTACGTAATGTAAGAAAATATTACATGACAAAAACAGGTTCATTCTTATTTTAAGAAAAGGGGTGAGGTTAGTGGTATAAACCAAGCATGAAATAATACAACTTGAATGCATGTTCTCATTCATTCATTCATACACTCTTAGTGGTGTCCGACCAATCAGAAAGTAGGAAACTAAAATACGCGGAGTGCATTGAAAGTGTCTACTGCACTCCGCGTGTGCGCTGTTGACTGCGCGCACCACGCGATTAGCTTTGATTCGTTGTTCAGGAATCGTGGGTTCGCCAATTTCTGCGTGTGTTAGCAAACTTGTTAAAATGTTGTATTCGTTTTTATAAAGATCAACAATTATAATTATGCTCAAATTGTGAAATTTGATTTGTAAGTGTTGTGTATGAATTAGGTCAATGCATGCGTGCGTTTTGTTTCTCGAAAAATTAGAAAAATCAATGCACTTGCGCAAATGTTGATATGCTCACAATAGCACTCCCCCTTCGGGTCGTGCCATTATTCACACATCAACATCAGCGCGCGTGCATTGATTTTTCTAATTTCTCTCGAAACAACACAAACGCATTTATTGACCTATAATCATGTATTCATAACTTAAGAAACCCTGGTCGAAAACACCGAACGGGAAAGTAATAAGTTATCAATCTTTACAGGACCTAGTGAAGGACCAACTGTGACTGTCACAGAATCAACACTCAATAGTCTTGCATTTTCCTGGACTGACGTGCCATGTGGTTCACGAGGTGGTCTTATAAGACGATACAACTATAAACTGATCAGACAAAATGACAATACTATTGTCACAGAGCAGGATACTGCAGATGCTACACAGATGTCAGTCAACATCCCTGATTTAGAGCTTGGTCAGATGTATGAATTCCAAATAGCAGCAATTAATGAGGCCGGGACAGGACCCAGTACAACGATAACTGCAAGTACAATCACAGGTATTGTATGTTCAGATTTATTTGTATTACTTACAGGGCCGGCTATCAAAGTACAATTGCAATTATTATTTATATTTTCAAGAATACAGGGAGTGTGCATACATACTTTGTTGGGCGGTGGGGTGTAACATTGTTGACTGCCCTCTCGCTATGTCTAAAATGTTTTTGACCCCCCCTTGAACACCGCTTGGAAGGCAGAGGGTGAAGAATATGGAGCCAGTCTCCATATTTAATCTGTTTACAAGTGGCATGATCAGGATATTTGTGGTGGGGGTAGGGCCAAGTCTCAATTTCTCCCCAATGACTTCACACCATGCCCTCCACCCTTTTGGACACGCCACTGCTTTTAACCTATGAGTGGCCATAGTATAAACAAATTTGTATAAGATAACATCTTACACGTCTAAAATGAGCAATTACAGTTTACAAATATGGTTTATTCCGTAAATAGCATAAAGTTGTTATCCTTGTTTTTGTTCCATCCTCCCCCACCTCCTATCCCGGCCGGGTTTATTTGATTGGTACTTGATTGCAATTATTAAATCCAAAGTGTCACAAATGTTAACTGAATAAAGCGAGAATGTTATATTAGGCGTCTAAAATACATCGTAGACGTGTAACCTTACACGTTCTACGTGTAACATTACACGTTCTACGTGTAACATTACACGTTCTACGTGTAACATTACACGTTCTACGTGTAACATTACACGTTCTACGTGTAACATTACACGTTCTACGTGTAACATTACACGTTCTACGTGTAACATTACACGTTCTACGTGTAACATTACACGTTCTACGTGTAACATTACACGTTATACGTGTAACCTTACACGTTCTACGTGTAACCTTATACACGTTATACGTGTAACCTTACACGTTCTACGTGTAACCTTACACGTTCTACGTGTAACCTTACACGTTCTACGTATAACCTTACACGTTCTACGTGTAACCTTACACGTTCTACGTGTAACCTTACACGTTCTACGTGTAACCTTACACGTTCTACGTGTAACCTTACACGTTCTACGTGTAACCTTACACGTTCTACGTATAACCTTACACGTTCTACGTGTAACCTTACACGTTATACGTGTAACCTTACACGTTATACGTGTAATCTTACACGTGCTACGTGTAACCTTACACGTATTACGTGTTACCTTACGCGTACTACGTGTTACCTTACGCGTACTACGTTTAACCTGAGGACTAATATTTCACAGCCTTGTAAGACGTATATATATATATATATATATATATATATATATATACCTGTCATATGTGTTTTATGGGTTTAACGTCAGAGTCATGATGATGATGGTCATAGTATAAATCATTTGGTGTCATGGTAAAATAGAGAGATTGATGTATTCATTTTGTCATCATCAATATTGTCTAGGAGACCACACAAAACACAACAAATAAAAGAAAACATAAGAAATAGATAGAAAATAATAGAAAACATAAGAACTGGATTTTTCGGGGTGCATTATTTCCAAACAAAACACAAAACACAACCAATAATATAAAACATAAGAAATATATCGTAAACAATATAAAACATAAGAACTGGATTTCTTGGGTACATTATTTCCAACACAACACAAAACACAACACAAAAACACAACACAAAACACAACACAAAACAAAACACAACACAAAACACAACACAAAACACAACAAATAAAAGAAAACATAAGACCGACTTGTCCTCTAACTCACTGATACACCTTCTCCTTTCATCTCTCGATGGGACGACATTATGTTTTGTTTAGTATTGTGTTCCCTAATCACAACATCTTGTTCCGTCCTTATATCGGGCGCTACATGTTGTCTAGACTGTGTTATTTATCTAAACATGCTAAATGACGTTATTAAATATTGTTCATAAATATTGCTACACATTTTTCTACGACAGGTCCAGATCCTCCGGAGGCTTTAACGCTGATAGAAGATGCAATCACGACTACTAGCTTGACGTTCTCATGGAATGAGGTATCGTGTGATAATATGGATACGTGTAATTCTATTAGCGGCTATTCTTACACACTCTTCAATTTGATGGATGAGCTCATCTCCAATGGCGAAACCAGTGCAAGTGAAACATCTGTAGTTATTCTAAATTTGCAACCATGTACCTCGTATAGGTTCAGTGTAGCAGCCACGAGTGAGCAAGGAATCGGTGGATCGTATAGTGAATATGTGGAAGGCGGCACCGCAATAGCAGGTTAGTATTAACCTTATTGGTTAAGAAACACAGGTCTTCTGTAAGCATTACGCCTGCAAATCCCTATAGATCTATCCCCGATTTACCGGCCTTTAAGTCTATATAGTGAATAAACTTACCTCACCAAAATCTTCAAAAGTTTTACCATCTGAATCTGACATCCCACTTGTTGATTTCTTTGCTGACAAGATTAAACGTATTACGGATGAGCTCCACAACAACCTCCTAAAGATCTTCTCTCTGTGCAATTTTCTGAATCCACCAGTGCTGTGTTATCCAAATTTTCCACGTTTTCAGAAGAATCAGTCACAAAAATCATCATGAAATCGCCATCTACATCATGTGGACTGGATCCTATACCAACTTGGCTTCTGAAACAATGTCTACCAGAACTCATTCCCATCATCACTAGAATCATCAACTCTTCGTTAGAAGCAGGCCATTTCCCTGATGCACTGAAACATGCTCACATCACACCGCTCATCAAGAAACCTAAATTGGATCGTGAAATTCTAAAAAACTATAGGCCTGTTGCTAATCGTAAGTTTCTTGCCAAGACTGTTGAGCGTGCATGTACTGGCCAAATACAAGATTATTTATCAGAGAACAACCTATATGGAAAAATGCAGAGTGCCTATAGGTGTAACCATAGCAGAGAAACAGCGCTTCTTTGTGTCTATAATAACCTACTTCTCGCTGCTGACAAGGGTCATGAAGTCATCCTCATTCTATTGGACTACTCGGCTGCTTTTGACACCATAAATCACCAAATACTGTTAGAGCGTTTCTCAAATAAATATGGATTAAATCGTATTTCAGCAACCGTTCACAATCTGTCATTATAAATGGTCGCGAGTCATTGATTCATGTTCCGCAAGAGGGTGTTCCTCAGGGGTCAGTACTTGGCCCTTTAGGCTTCACAATGTATTCATCTCCATTAGAAGATATCATCGATTCTCATAGCATCTCCAAAATGACTTATGCAGATGACACTCAGATATATATTGTATTGAAACATGATGATGACAGAGTAGGTGCAATCTCGCGACTGGAAGCTTGTGTGACAGATACAAAAACCTGGTCCACAGCTAATGACCTTAAATTGAATGATGACAAGACTGAAGTTCTCCATATTACATCCCGCTTTAGGAAAAATTCTATGATTTCATCAGTAAAAATCAATGATTCTTACATTGAGCCTGCTTCCAGTGCCCGCAATGATGGATGTTCATGTTAACAACATTTGTCGTGCGGCTTCTCATGCTCTTTATAAGATAGGTCAAATCCGGCGCATGTTTCTTCACCTTCTACTTCATACGGTCGCCGTTCTTTTCAAGATGCTTCTGCTGAACTTTGGAACAACTTACCATATCATGTTAAATCCGCCAAAACTCTTGAACAGTTCAAATCATTGCTAAAAACTTACCTATTTAATGTTAATGTTTAATTTATTTTTTGCTTTGTCTTTTTAACATATTCTGTCAGAATACTTATAGCTAATTTCGCTAATATCCAAAAAAGTAATAACAAAAATAAAAAATAGATAAAATAAAAAAATGTATAGGCTGTACCATGTTTAAATTCGAGGGGACGTGTGTATAAATGGTCGCCGCATTCGGCCATGACGACACAAATGGTACCGTGCAGCTTATATACATTATAAGACCATCGTAGGCCTATATAGCAGAACAGCAACGAAAAAAAAAAATCCCATGGATTTCACTCGTTCGAACAGCAAACAATATGAACATTATTCATTTATGAACATTAACACAATAAAATCAGCAAAAACTGTAATAATTACGTTTCTAAAGTCCCCACTAGTACCAAGCTCTACCATGGGCAAAACCCGGATACCACCCCTGGCGCGTTGGGGCCTTGAGCAGTTCTTGGCCAGCGATCCTAGTAGCGGGCTAGAAATACAGGGTGAACCATGCCCTGGGGGGAAATTGTTTCTGGAAAAAGTTTTCTATAAGGGCTTGTAGGTGTAATTGGTTTTGTTCATATAAAAAGGGTTAACACCTCTCTTAATACACCATAACATCGAGGGTCGTTTTCTTGTATTGTATTAAACACGGTTTGATTTGATTTGATTTGATTCGATTCGATTCGATTTGATTTGATTTGATTTGATTCGATTTGACAAATAAGATACCGTTGCACGGTTTACAAATATAGAAAATTTAGAAATACAAAGAAACATACCTTTACAGCCTAATACAATAATATGGAATTTGTTTTAGTTTTGAACAGATAGCTTTTTAATGTTCATTCAATTTTTATGTGTAATATCTCATATTAAAGTGAAGCAATTTCTTCACAAATTTATAATTTTAAAATATTAAAATATGTTTACGTAGGAGCTATACTAGTTCTAGTCACTGTCATCGTGACGCTATGGTCACAATTCAAGCTTTTTTAACGCGAGCGTGTTTTGTTGTTGTTCGCGGAGTTGTGTTCAGATGCATGAAATAATCAAAAAAAAATGCAGGCATGCGCATGGCAATTTCAAGATTGACCAATCAGGACGCGTGTTCATTTTTAAAGTCCGGTACGCACTGCACTACCGGGTTTACGCTCGTACGCATATACGCACGCCTGCACGTACTGTTCGAATTATGTTCATATGACGCTGACTATATAAAAGCATTATTTATTTCAAGGTCAGTTACTATTTTGAGGTCTGTAAAAAGACGATTTTTAAAAGTTTAAAAACAGTGAACTATATTAATCATTCGTTTCGAAACCGACAGTGCCACCAGATAATGTGATGGTAACAGACGTCAATGAGAAATCTCTAACATTCACCTGGATGCAACCAATGTGTGGTGAAGGGAACGTAGCTATCACTAAGTATTCCTACGTGTTAATTGACAACTACAGAGACACGCGCATGATGTCTAACACATTTGAAACCTCTATTGAATTCACCGACCTTACACCTTACGTGATATACAGCTTCCGGGTCACTGCGTGGTCAAGTGCTGGTCAGGGCCCGTACAGTGATGCAATTGAAGGTCAAACGTTAGAAGATAGTAAGTGATTTACTGAATCAGAAGCCATGAGTAAAGCTAATGCAATTGTGTTGCATGCAACTAAAATATAAGTTGATTAGACAAAAGGTCCAACCCCTTGATTAATATACTAATTTTTCAAAGAAGGTCACGTCTCCCTCACTGCATTGGCAAAAGTAAAACTTCGAATGCTAAAATATCTACTGTCCATGGCTTAATAGACTCACTTGAATAACATAATTCGGACCTAAAGTACACTTCCTCCCATAATTCATTCCGTTTACGTAGCGACTTATCATTAGGGGTTATTCAGATAAGTACCATCATGTAACACTCCAATACTTGAGTGCCTATTTAGATCATTTTCAACCACTTTCTGCGACGATGCTTTCTTTATCTTTTCCTTTTTTCTATTGCTTTTGATCTGTTTGATCTGTATAATATATACAATCAAAATGTGACGATATTTGATAGATTCGATTAATCGTAGGAAATTGTAAAACCCGGTGTAGCAGGAGACATATGGCTCCCCTGGAGCCATAGTCCGCCCTGTACAGTTACATTAGGTAGGTGAAGGGTACTCATCTCTTACGCAACACTAGTTTCACGCTTCATTTTTATGGCTCTTGATGGACCATGGCTATTTTTCACACCGGATCTAATTAAGATGATTCAAGTCTCGTCTTAACGTGAAATTGTTGTTGATCGTGCTTTATTTGTTCTGACGTAATGCACTTTTATCATGTTATAGTTGTTTCATTGCGTTTTATTTTGTCATGTTATTTACACACATTTTAACTGAGAATGTCTGTATTAAACAAAGAATGCCGTTAGCATCCTCGAAAAATGACAATCAACATTGAATTTGTTACTCACCCAGCCCAAGCAATACTCATGATCGACCACATTCAATCCGAATGGTTATGGCGGATGAGCACGTTTCTATGAGTGGCCATAGTATAAATAAAACGTGTAAGATAATACGTGTAAGGTAACACGTATAACGTTTAAGGTTAGTCGGCTAGGATAACATCTTATACGTCGTAGATGAGCAAATATAGTTTATTCCCTAAATAGCATAAGCTTGTAGAATATCCAATATGGGTTTGTCCTTTTTTTCCATTCTCCCCAGGGAGAATATATGATATCTCCCCTCGCTTTATTAACGGAATAAAGCGAGAATGTGATCTTCGGCGTCTAAGCTACGTATCACCTTACACGTTATACTTGTAACCGTACACGTTCACTACGTGTTACCTTACGCGTACTACGTATAACCTTTAGACGTATTATCTCATACATTTTGTTTATACAATTGTATTTGTTACCAAATAGGTTCATGTGGATCGTTGATTAATTTTACTTGTGTTTACAGCACCTCTACAACCTTTCAATCTGGAATCATCTAACGCTAACGCTACATCAATAACCATTCAATGGTCACCACCCGACCCACCACATGGAGTTATTATTGGATATGAAGTGCAGTATTGGGATAGTACAGGGAACACCATGATTGACGTCACTACCAGAAATGACTACACTGTATCAGGTCTACAAGTTAATGATATGTTGTCGTTTCAAGTAAGGCAAATTCAGATTTTTAACCTCTAATGAATTTTGTAATGTTTTAAATCCCAGCCAACATCGATCGTGGGCCCACAGTGGGCCCTCATGGGACCCTTGATAATTTGGCCACTTTGGCCTCATGATGGCCCACTGTGGGCCCACGATCGAAATTGGCTGGGATATAGGATTTGATTAAATCTCTAAATAATATATTAGTGTGGCCATTTGTAAAGAGACATTACATTTGGATTTGGTTTCATATTGATGAGGATGATTTTTTTATATTACAGGTGCGCGCTAAAACAAGTGCTGGTATAGGAGTTTGGAGTAAGACTGTTACGGCTATAGCGGTGGAGGGCGGTATGTAACTCTGATTACATGAAAGCGGATAGAATACAAGACTACAACATCTGTTTTTTTATCTGTCACGAATCGAAAAGCCCTCAATCGAAAATATACGAATTCTGAAAAGGTTGGGTAATATTGGCGAACTTCGTGAAGTCGTAAAGACTTATTTATAGAGCGACAATTACGAAGTATATTACATGAAAATTGGCTATATTGCAGAAGGAAGATTCAACATTGAAGATTGAAGATAATTATGACGTAAAAAACCCAGATAATTAAAGTCAAAGCTCATTGAAAGAAATAACGATTCCATACACCAAACTACTGTACTGAATGTTCTTTTTCTATTATATTAACCTCTGACACAGTTCCTGGCATTCCCGTCAACCTAACTGCGCTAGATACTGAAGAAACATCTGTAAGGTTGCAATGGAAATCACCGATGAATTCAAACGGTGTTATCCTAGATTATCCTGTAAGTTTTTTCTAACAACATACCTACCTTCTGTTGTGGAAGGGATTAACACTTTTAAGTTAAAAGTTAAGTTACTTAAAAATAATAATTTGTTAATATTTTGTTTTAGTGCATACATTAATTATCACATCACATCAGAAAACAAGCTTTAAAATGATATGCAACATGTCATAATTCGACAATGTATTCCTGATCAAAAATCAAATTGAAAGACAAAAAATCCTTTGTTTTGAATTGTTTTTTGGCATGTTCATTAGACCATATCTCCTAATGCACACTGGCGACTTAACGCTCATTTTGTGGTGACAGGTCTCATATACAGACATAATTACATGAAATAATCAATAATGACTTAAATAACATATTTCACTTCCCTTAATCAAGTCTTACAGAAGTTTTCTATTTTTCAGTTATAAATATAAGTCACTTGTACATCGAAAGGTTCCATATCTGTATTTGTTAATAGTTGATTTTGAAGACGTATACACGTATTAATGATATCAACATTATTACTATTATCATCGCGGTAGCCAAATAATGCATCTTTTTGCAATATCTTTATGTCTAGATTATAATACTGTTGCAAATATTTTTCTTCAATCTTTGATTTTCTTACAACTATAAAACATATGTTCTTTGTAATTGATTTCGTTTAGTTTCCTCCTTCTCTAGTATTTGTTGGATACATGTTGCTAAGAATTGCTCAATGTTTTAGTCGTGGTTCTTTGATATATTATCTTGAACGAGTGTTTTTCCAATGTTACACCAAACGAAATTTATATTTTCGAACTTCTTTTCCCGGAAGTGTTGGCATCTTGGTTTCAATGATATCTTTGATTGCATTCCTTTTCTGTACAGTTTTGTGGCACCTTTTCTTAATTTTACACACTCTTTCCCATAATTAAACCGTACCCCATAGTTGATATTTGTAGAACCTGTAGATGTTTTTCCACGCATGTGGCATTACTTGTCTTAAAGCTATGTATCAGAACAAGCATCATTTTAAAATTTGAACTCGTCCATTGACTTAAACAGATTGGTTATACAGCTCTATGACTTACAATATATCCTTCTTTGCTCATTCCTTAAAATATAATGTTTTACCTCTACTAATTATACGTTCGATCATTATCACCGGATTTCCTCATGTGTCTTCTTGATCTATGTTCAGAGGACATCTGATTAAAAACCAAACCTTATTACGCGTGTTTGTGGTCACGCATGCTTCTACATTGTCACTGTACATGTAGTAGTTGACTCCCCCTCCCCCGGACCAAAACCGATATTCGATTGTACATGATTGTACAAAGCTGGATTGCTCAAAACAATATGAGAAATTGTCTTTTGAGCTTCAAAGTGTTAACAAACTAGGCTTGTCATAATGACGAAATTGATATATTGGTGGTGGCAATACATCATTTTCTTTTCAGATCAAATACAAAGCTATTCAGAAGACGTACGATTCCAGTTTTGTGCCATCAGATGAAGCCTACGTTTCAATTTTGATCCCTGGCGAATCAATTCACGGATACACCGTTGACAACCTGATTCCATCTACGAAGTACGAGTTTCTTGTAGCTGGTAGGACATCAGCCGGATCTGGAGCATATGCTCGCATCGAAGTATTTACAAAGGCGTTCACAGGTAAACAGATAATATGAATATTTGATAATATTATTTGAAATGAGACGATCGAACTTTTCCGTATTGACAAATAATAAATCACAAATTCAAGACAATTTTGTAGGTTATCTTGCTAGAGTGTAAGTTGTAAACATTTTAAAAAGTCCAACAGAAAAGATATCACATTTTGATGATAGAGTTGGTTAACAAATAATACACCTGTGCAATACAATTGTTTATTTTTTTATTATTTGATTGAAGGATCAAAGCAACCTAATTCACCACGCGTCAACATTGTCAACGGGGTTGGTAGAATAGCATTCAATGATTTACCCGAGTTCGTTAGGTATGTATTCGCAGCTAATTCTTTTACATTCGTCTACATTATGAATGTCTTACACCACCAGTCAAGGCTACACTGGGCTAAATCACCCACTACAACGGTATTTATATTGAACACAAATTGTCATCCTCTATTTTATAATCTTCCTTTTTCAGTAACGTGTACATCGCAGTTGAAAATGGTAACGGCAGAAGGAGAAGACAGAGTGGTAACAATCCCCTCTATGCTTTCATCGTTGCCAATCTAACTCGCAGAGAGGTTGATGAAACAATGACATTCACAGTCGGTGATAACAAAACATATGGAGGATATGCTAATAGCGCCCTCATCGGTGGACAAACGTACATCATCAGAATTGCACATGCTAGTTGTACACCAGAGGTAATGTAAATGCAATTGGATATCGCTGTCAGTTGATTAAATATTAAGATGGCAAAAATTAACACCGTTTCAAGTTAAGATTCAGCACTCATTCTCCGAAATACGTGGGCACACACAATACCTCTTTACCTGACATAGACGCATTAATGCGTCAAAACGACCTTTTTTACGTTTTACCCTATAACTCGTTAACCAAACATCGGAAGTATGGCAAACTATACCTTTTTGGAATCCTTGTGCTCAGCCAAACAATTTGGTATGCCTTTTAGTGTAATTGAAGGCATTTGAATTTTTGTGCCCCTGTATGGCGGCCATTTTGGATTTTGGGCTTACGGTATATTTGTCGTGCTGATCGTACACGATTCTGGTCGTTGCGCCATAACCGAATAACCCACTACATCAAATTTGGTATCAAAATGTTCAGAATTATAATGCCATCTCTTGAAAGCATTTTGAAGGGCTCAAGTAGTATAATAGTTTTCATACAGGACTTCTAAATATTTGTAAAAAAAGATGTTACAACAATTGCATGCTGGGTAACGGTTCCCATGGCAACCGCTACGATCGTCCGGTATCTTTGAAATTTTCACAGAAGTGTCCGGCCATTCATAAGCTTTCAGAATATATATAGTTTTACTACCTTACAGAGTCTCATATTCAAATTATAAGTTGATATTTACATGCATGTGCAAATTCACAATTTCTTCAAAAATTAATTTGTCAGGGAAAGAGATACATAAGTACGCCTTAGTTCAATTATTTCGCATGCTTTCCACTATCGCACTGTACTATTCTATACATTGCAACGATCATCAATGTCTTTTTTACTAAATTGACTTTATAAATGACAATAAAAACACACATTTTTATTCCAACAGAGTAAGATTTGGTGACACACATTTTGTTATACAATCATGACAATTGGAGCTGATGAAAATGTGGTGCATTCCTAATTTTGATATTTTAGTTTGAACAAAATAAAACTTTTCTTTGACTGAATGAGGATAGCAATTATAAACCGCAAAGTAAATGTTTTCGGTTACCATTAAAAAATAGTAATATTTATTTTGCGATATAAATATCATACACCATAACGGGTATATTATTTTCGTGTATTATTTCTATTTGCTATAGCCTGTATTTATTTGTTTCTGATAAGCGTATACAAATGATTATATTTATTTCAGGAATGTGTCGAAGAGTGGTCTTCTGTGTCAATTTTTACAGGTATGTTGTTGTATATAATGAAGACTAAAGAGGAATGATTATCTTTCTGATTATGATTATGATATGGTCACATAAATGTGGCCTGGCAGCCGCCCCCTCTGTGGTGATATTGATGGAAATGTGAGTGGACAATATCCTTTCTAATGCTCCTGTCACATAGTAGCGAATAGAGCTAACTTATCCCTAGTATACTGATGTTCTCGAATGTGGCAAAGTCCAGATTCGCTCAAATTCTCGGCAAAGACACGTTTCTTAGCGAGCTGCTGACGTACAGGACGAATGCCCAACGAATGAGGAACGAATATAACTAGCGTCCGAATGACATAGACATCGCATGCGTAGCGTCCATCCACCGAATGCTGAACGTGCGTAACGAATGACAACGAATAGTCAACGAATGCCTAGCGTGTCACGAACGAATGACAACTTACACGAACGTACACCCTAATTTCCATCGGGCGCGCTTCTTTGTACTGGGCGATGGCAAGCATTTTCAGGTCATTTTTATGTTGATGAACAGACAGAATATTTATTCAGGAGTTTTTACAGGTTTACAGGTTTACAGGTTTATTTATTTCGCATATACAACATATCAATACAGAGTCAGAGCAAAAAATATACAAAACAATAGCATATGCAAGGCGTCGTTGAAAAAAACTCACGAAGAGCTTACACGTGTCAACGACCCCTTTGGAAAAATGGTAATGGATGAGATAATACAAATAAGTAATTATGTTACAAAGATAAATCAATATAATAGGGAGAATATATAAGTAATAGGGATATTATATAAATATTATGAAAGGATAAAGTAATCTTTTTTTTAAAACTTGGTTGGTGTGCATACACAGTAAGACATAGAGACAGACAGACATGACAGACCGACAGACAGACAGACAGACAGACAGACAGACAGACAGACAGACAGGCAGACACACATACATTGCGCGAGACAGCAAAACAAATATGGACAAACTGGTTGCTCAAGAAACCTAAATGATCGAAACCAAAGTGAAACCGAAAAAGAGAAGTAGCTGGAAACTAGCTGGCAGGAATGATGAAGGAGCTAGCTCGATGACGTCACAGATGTGAAAAACGCTATACCTATATGTATACACGCACCGTTACTATCGGTAGTCTAGCTAGTATCATGCACGTGTGGAGGGGCGGCTGATGATAGTTGATGCAATGTTGAACCCGCCAATCCGAGGACATTTGTCCCTACCAGCCGGCAATGTGAGGACAAAAAAAATATGTGAGGACCTTTTTTGAAGTCCTCTCTTTTTTCCTGCATAAAAACGTATAGAAGTTGGGTCCTTACCCCCCTAAGGGTGTATGGCCATGTCCTCTATTAGGCGTCAATACACATATCATACAAATGTCCCTACATGTATGGTAAAAAAAAAAAATGTCCTCACTTTGACTGTAACTTCTATACTTTTTTACACACGTTTTAATACGGGTCCTCACATGGGTTGGTACTCGACTATAGATGTACGTACCGGAATACGTTGGCCAATATTCAGCCATCGTAAGTTAGTCAAACGCTATGTATACGCAGGGCATTCGCTATACTGTGACAAATGTCCAGATGAGTTGAACTTACTTTATGGCCGAACAGCTGACCTAGGGTAGCTGACGTATGAAGAAGCAGCATACACCCAACACGTGCGAAACGTTACACAGCGAATGCTCTACGTATTATAGCGTATTGATTACTACGTTGTCACCGCTCAAAATTGTGATCATGTTCAAATATTTTCTGGAGCCCAGCTGCCCAGCGCACCTCTGCGATTACGAGCCGCTTACTATTACGAAGGGATATACGTACACCAGCATTTCGAAAAACGTCGGGCACACGTTGGCTGCATTCGCAACAGTATGACAGGCCCATATTCTTTATTACGGATCTGTTTTAAGATATAATTTACGGAATTACCCCGTAATTGCTATGCCTACAATAATATTTGTAATGCATTGAGGTGTTATTCAGTTCAATAATTCGCTTCATAAATTGTTTGTAACTGATATTGCTATCGTCTCAGCTTATTTGTGGCGAACTGACTTTAGGCCATGAATCTTTGGAAATAAAAATGTACCATTTCAAACCTATTTAAAACGAAACTGGGCAACCAACTGTAAGAGGAAAGTGTAGTCTGATAGGTTAAGTAAGTTTTGTTGGTCTATTTAAATTTGAATTAGGATGGCTACTTTACATTTGAAGACACAGAGTAGTGTATGATGCTTAATCGTATTGTTGTGTATATTGTTTCTCCAAAAAGCTCCTGTTCCTAGTGGTTCCGGTAATCAGTTGGGTCCTGTTATAGGAGGTGTTGTTATGGTTATCTTCATTGCAGTTGTCGTCATTGCGTTGGTTTGCTATTGCAGGTAAGTGACAAACGGTATACTATTAGTTTCAATATAATAAGCTGTGTTTGCGTCCTCGAAACTGAGAGACCCACCACCACAACCACCACCACTAGTCATGATAAAAAAGGAGATTCATCCATTTTGAAAATTTGAAGCATAAACTATATCGAGGCTCATCATAATAAGGCGATTGGGCCATACGTTTAATTTTCTTTAAAATTGAATACTATTTTAAAAATAGGCTCTCCTTTTCAAACAGTTGTATGTACTGGCAATATTGCTGCCTCACCCTTACAAATACACATTTGAAAATAGCGTTCATCACCTATTTAATCTATGCAATGTGTTACACTTTTGCACACAGAAGAAGAAAAGCCTCAATGAAGGAAACACCTAAAGCCTCAATGAAGGAAACAACAAACGACGAGAATGAAACATACGATGAAATTGATGCCAAGAAGGAGATGATGGCAAAGCAACAACAACAACGACGCTTCCAACCCGAGGAGACAGGATATGAAGTCAACTTAGCTATGGAGACCAAGACGTCACCACGAGCTCAAAGTGATGGATCAGCTTATGAAGATGTCAACATCAAAGAGGAGACAGAGTATCAAGGTCTTGATTTAGACGCGGTAGAGGAAGAGCCGTACCAAGACTTAAAAGGGAATACAGCTGGTGACAAAAGCGCTCCTCAGTATGCAAATGTTTAATTAAGGACAAAGCGATGATAGAAAGCACCCATGGCATTGGCAAATGATGGGTTCCAGTGCTTAAAATTGGATTGCGACAGGGAGGAAATCATTTCAGAGCCCTGCTTGAAAATTTGATGGCTTAAATATGAATAAATATAGACGGATATTTTTCAAAATAAAACCCTTTGATAGTCAATGTTCGCGCCACTTTGGGCATGCGCCTATTCTGCCCCTAACGTACACCGTCATGTGTATTATGGATTTAAATTGTATAATACAGTTGATAGGTTTATACTCAGAAGATTGCTTTAGTTTAGGGTATTCCAATATTACCAATGACATACATACAATTATGCTTTTCAATTTATGCTTGATATTGGGTAGGTCTGCGATTTTGTATACGGCGTTTCCAGGAGGCTCAGCAAATCCTATATACTCAGAATATTGCTTTAGCTTAGGGTATTCCAATATTACCAATGACATATACTTTTTGATTTTTGTTCAATTTTTATTATTATGTTATCATATTGGGTAAAGCTGAGCTGCGATATTAATACGCCAGGTTCCAGAGTAAAGATTTTTTTTGTATATAAAGCGCAACTGTGAACAACAGCCCAACAGACATTAACAAGTATAATGACCAGAGTGATTAAAAATCAAACTGGTAACTCTCGAAAGAGAGCTCTGAAAGGCGAATCAATTGGTTCACTGCAACTCAGAAAATATTCATAAAACAAGACACACAAATGGGCATAGGTTAAAAATGACAATGAAAGTGACATAATAATAAGATAAAAACCCAAACATAGAGAACAACATCAAAATATAAATTATAGAAAAATAATAATATCTGGAGGTCTGATGGGCATCATGAGAACCTACACAACAAACTTGGGAACTAAATCTACCAGGAGCTGCCTGTTGTCACCTGTTGGGGCGTGACCGTATCACCAGCCCAGCTGGCTACATTGTACATGCATTACAGGACCATCATCTCCCCCATTCAAGCATTAACCTACACTTAACCCATGACCACCATACAATTATATGTATCAGTCGGATGTTGAAAGGACTTGAATGAAAGGTGTCATGAAAGAGTGTGAAAGCTATGACAAGTTAAGAGTTTGAGAGAAGATGGCCGTGCACACGGCACTTGAAAGCCTGGATTCCAGCTGCTGAAATGTTACCAACAATATCATCTGGAAGACTATTCCATAAGGGAACAGCAGTGTGAATGAAGCTTCTGTCTAAGCAGCGAGTTCTGGCTGTCGGCAGAGAAAGAGCATGGACTGGCATTCATACGCTCGAACGGGTAGCACGGCGTTGGACATATGGTGCGGGATATAACACTGCTAGATCTTGTGGGCAGTTGGTAGTATGCATCTTGTATAAGACCGTAGCCGCTGCTACCTGTCGCCTGTGAAGCAGGCTGTCAATTTTGAGCTGCGAACAAGCAGAAGCTTCATTAACTCCAATGATTCTAAGTGCCTTCTTTTGGATGTTGTCAAGCTGGCTTAGGATGGTGGGTGAAGCATTCGCCCAGCTTAGTGAAGCATACTCCATAATGCTGCGGACTTGCGACTTGTAGACAGTAGATCTACCTTTAGCCTCCAGTTTATTTGCAACTTTGCGTAGAGCGCCAAGCTTTTGACCAGCTTTAGTTGCAATGCCTGAGATGTGCTTTGACCAGGTAAGCTTGCTGTCAACGGTGACGCCCAAGATATCCAGTTCTTTTGTAGATGGTAGTTTGCAATCGCCAAAGTAGATATCAAGTTCAGATAGGGATCTTTTCCTGGAGATTACCATGGTCTTGCATTTGGTAGGCTCAAAGGTCACTTTCCATTCGTCAGCCCATACTTTCATGTTGCTTAGATCTCTGTTGAGACTAGCAGCTACTGTGTTGGGATCGGTTGATGACTTAATGGGTGCAAAGAGTGTTGAGTCGTCGGCATATAGATATAGCTCGTTGTCACAAACATCTACAAGGTCATCAATAAAAACAGAGAACAGTAGTGGGCCTTCCATTGGTTTGGAAACACACCATGTTTGAAGCAGAGGTCAAAAAGCCTTGTTCTGTACTATTGATCATACCGGGGAACAAAGATGCACCCGGCATACAGCATGGAGGTTTTCAATTACTTATAGTCTGTTTCACTTTCACGAGACTGTGAGTGACGACAATGCGACATTTACTGCTTGCGTCAGTACATAAACAAACGCGCGCAGCTACTTGAACCGATGGCACATACACGCATACCAATAGTTATGATACATATTCAGAACATTGACTTTAGCCGGATTATTCCAATATCACTAGTGGCATTTAAATGTAAGTATGCTTTTCAATGTTTTATATTGGGTAAGCCTGTGCCGCGATTTTAGTACGACAGGCTTTAGAGTAAAAGCTACTTGTTCTACAGCAAAGAGATTAGACACCGTTTAGCAATGGCTAGATCAGCAATGATCAACCTAAAGTAAGATCTGGGCTGAAAGAGGAATAACCAGAGCAACAAAAACCAGGCTTGTTCAAGCCCTTGTATTTCCAATTGCCATGTATGCCTGTGAGACGTGGACCCTAGCAAAATCTGACAAAAACAGAATAGCTGCCTTTGAGACGTATTGTTGGAGACATTGCTTCGCATCTCATGGACAATGAGAAGGACCAATGCCAGTATTATTGAAGAAACCGGGTGTCTAAACGACTTCTTCATGCTATCAACACCCAAATGCTGAGCTACTTCGGCCATATCTCACGTCGTAAGGGTAACAACATAGAGAAGATGATCATGCAAGGCATAATTGAAGGGAAGCGCAAGAGAGGCAGACCTTGTTCCCGGTGGATTGACCAAATAAAATTGATTACTGGACACCCTCTCCGGGATTATTAATCCTTTACTGAAAACCGTTATTTGTGGCGTAGTATCTGTAATGTCACGAGCTGTCAGTCATGACAGGACCAAACCAACCAACCAACCAACCAACCATGTTGGGTATAACCGCAGTACAGAGGTTCATCAAGGACTGCAAATGCAATTAACTTAATTTGTTTACACAATGTCACTGTTTAGTCTGTCATTCTTACAAGGTTTGAGAATATCTAAACTTAATGATGGTTTCGAAATTAACAAAATGTATTATTTGGTTCAATTATTGCAGGGTTTTTACCCACTCTGTATAGTGTATTACTCGGGTGTGATAATCAGGGTTTAGAGTAAAAGTAAATTTTACTTAAGGCATCCACGCAATGTCTGAGCTTTATATAGTTGTTGCAAATGTTTCAATATTATTCGATACTTATCAATATACTTTTGGATTGCTAACATACTGCTATAGTACTGTGCTTGTTTTAAAATGTATGGGAATCGGTTAATTACAATTGTATGGGAATCAGTTAATTAATTTAGTATTATTTCACTAAGAACATGCAGTATTGTATATAGCAATGTGTTGCAGCTATATACATAATTATTTTGTATTTTGGTTTTCTATGATATATTTGTTTCATGTCTTTTAAATCAGCCCAGATCATGTTTACAAAGCTCATTGATAATAATAGCAATATACTTTACGCTAATCTCGTTATCATAATGAATTTATATTTAATTGGCATTTGTATTTTCTAGTACATAGTTTTTTATGTTTTATGCTTATTGTATGAAACAAGGGGTACTTTACGGTGTCACGTACCGCCTATACAAATAACAACTAACCGAAATATACCATCAACATTTCGGAGCACTAGCGGGGATTCGAACCCGGGAGACAAATGTTGATCGCGCCAGCGTATACCAACAGAGGACATCCCCCTCAGGTCAATGGCACCAACACACCTATACCTCGTGACATTGTATGAGGGGTCATCTGAATTAGTTTAGGTCGTACTGTAAAACTAGAACATATTATGGCTTATACAGGGTGTCTCAAAGGGTGTCTCAAAAAACGCACCTTTAGAGGATTGTAACTTTCTAAATAAGTGTCAGAATGGAACAACTCAAACGACAAAATAAAGGCAAGATAGTTTGCTATACTTTAAAGAAAACCGGATGTGATTCGGTTCAGTAATTCCAGACAAATGAGCAATTACGTAACATTAGTCTGGGAACACTTCCATCCAAGTTTGCTCATATTGAGTGATTCAGACAGCGCATACACGAAATCAATACTTCTCTACAAAATGACATGGATTAACAAGATTTTATGGTTCTAGATTTTATTTTACACCAAATAATATGCCAGATGAGACCAAAGTTTAACACAAAATATAAAATAAAAGTTGTCTAGATTATTTTCATCACATTTTATACTTAAGAACAGTAAGATTTAAAATGTGTACGATAAGTTCAATCTTTTTATAACAATTTGAAACAAAATTATAGTAATTTTAGTAAAAATGAACATTGTCGTTATTAAACCAAGTTCAAAAACTAATAACATCGCGCATACAACTTATCAAGCTTCTAGTCTTCACATTTTCAAAAAAACTTGAAGGCTGAAATCATGCATATTATAAAATTATCGCCAATTTTGCGCATGATGGTCAAATTATTAGTATCGCAATTGAAAACGAAATAAATGTTTTGTTTACATTAAAAGAGTATGGTCATATCTCTCTCCTTACAATGAATTGTATTGTTCTTGGTTTTCTGGGTGTTATGAGTGTTTTGTGATCGATTATTCAGTATTCTTAGATCACAAATTGAACTTCTTTATCATAGTATTAAACAGTGCTGGGTAATTTAACATTAATTAGTAAGTAACCAGCCACGCAAGTGAAAATCTGTCGAAATATGCAAACTTGGATGGAAGTGTTCCGTGACTGCTCTTAAATATCACAGATATCTCTGTAATTACTTAACAAAATTAAACGCTGTTTTCTTTCATTTGTAGGAAACTGATTTGGCCTCATTTTACTGTTTGAATTGTAAAATTCAGATCCTTAATTAGGAAGTTATGATCGCCTAATGGTGCGTTGTATTTTTCTTTGAGACACCCTGTACATTAAATGACTTGTTGTAGTTAAGACCTACGCGATAGTCATCAAAGTAATATTTGGTATCACCATAGGCTATACGTATACAAGCGGCACTGAAAAATTGAAGTAAAACAGTGCAAATGTTTAAATCATAATTTGAAATGATTGTATTGGCTTAGTTAGTTCAATTGTCATTGGTGCTTGTACGTATGATATCAAATATTTAGTTTGGTGACTATCGTATAAAGGTGCGTTCATACTCCCGTCGTTACGCATCGGCCGACGTCGATGGACATCGGCGCGCGAGTTGAAGCAATGTCAACTTTTATCCATCGACGTCGGCCGATGCGCAACGACGGGAGTATGAACGCACCCTTTAGTCTTACGTAAATCACTGATACGTATCGTCGCTGTTCTGACATACCGGCACATGTGCCATTTTGGGCAAAATGAGTTAAGTTGCATTTTATGATCTACAAATGAAACTCTTCATTCTCCAAACAAATGAGACAAAAGGTAATTAATTAGTGAGATACCGCACCAATTAGTGTGATATGCCAGGGTTTTAACATAATATCGGCATGAAAACCTCATTTTGTATCCGACATACCGGCACATCAAAATATTCTGCCATAGACCACCGTGTAACTGCAGTTCTGACATACCGGCATATCACTGGCATATCACTGTAGGACGAATATGAAGGTGTTTTCTTCTTTCTGACATACCGGCACATGACTTTATGACATAATTATTCCTAATTAATAATTGCAATTTGTTGTTGTAACATGCTCATAACAAACATAAGTATAATATATATTAGTGTTCTTTGACAATGATAGTGACATTTGATGTAAATGCTCTCTAACAAGTCGATAAAAATTGGAAAATGTTTAAACACGATTTTCTCAAAATGCTGTTTTTCGTGATGTGCCGGTATGTCAGAACAGCGACGGTATGATCAATTATAAATTGACGAAACAGCAGCGAATCAATTCAGAAGAGCTCGCATTGCGCAATATGGCGCACAACGTTGCAGTGTCATTGAATGCTTGACGCTTGCATATGCCAAAATTGCGTTTATAAGATTGGATTACCTTTGCGCGGGGATAGATAAAAACCGAATATATCTCGCCAATTTGGAACTGATTAAACTATGGCTTTGCATTGCGACCCAACCTAACGGTATACTATTGAGACATCAAGCAGAGGAAACCCGGTTTTGTGGTTTTAAGGGCACTTCAGTGTAGATATGAACGTGAAAACGCCGCTCAAAAGTATATAGTAAAGTATGGTGTTAGAACTTGCCAATATTTTAGCATAATACATGTATTTAAGATAAACAGTGTTGATATAAACTTGCAGCAAAGATATTCTGGGTCAAAGAACGAAAAAAAACCTCAATTGTTCCAATTTTTACCCATAACATTATGTTTGATCGATTTCTGTAGTACAATTATAATAATACCAAAAAGGTAGTGATTGATATGTTTTCCTTTGTGAACTGAACCATGATATGTTTTTCACAAAGGACTTAAATCAAAATATGTCATTCCTTTCATTAAAACAAATCATGAGATGTTTTGAAATTAAATGTTTGAATAAAACACATATTATTCTGGTTTACAGTAAAACACTTAAAACATGTAAAACTGAAACCCACGAACGATAAAACTAACATCTATGAACTGTCAAAGCAATAGAAGTGTACCTATATTAAGATAAATTTATAAAAGACCTATACTAAGAATTGTAAAAATAATAGAAGTAAACCTATATTATGTAAACCTAATGTAACTATTTGGATAGGGTAATTTTTTTCTTCTGAGACCATGGTATCAGAGTGATTTATTGTTTTGGTAAATCAATTATAAACTTTTATAATAATTACATTTTCCCGCGTGGTGGTCTGAAAGTGAATAAAATAAAGTCCTCGACTGGAAATTGAACCCGGGGCCTCCCGATTCCTAAAATGTGTGTAAACTATAATAGGCTAAATGTTTTTTCTCAACGGTTTCAATTATTGTCGCATTACGGGAGAGGGAGCTATTATATACAAGGGTCATAATATGTACAGATTATCTCGATAAGCTAAACGTATTTAGAATTGCATATATTGTTCTAAAGGAAGAACAATAGTTAGTCAAAAAGTCACATTCATCAGATTTGTAGCTATAGAGCGATCCATTTATCGGCCATATTTGGGGAACTAAAGCCTGTTTCCGAATTTAAAAAGACCAATACCACATATATCTCAATATGTGACCCACACACATGTTGATATACTCGTTTAAATAACCCGCTAAATATATGAAGAGGTATTTTGCAAAAGGGCCTACATCCACTTTGGCTCTTATTGAGAAAAAGTCAAAAAACTGTTTCTAAATATTTAAGTTGAGCAATTGAAAAACTGAATGGATTATGAAAGATGTACACTACATACTAATTGAAATTGAAATAAATTTTAAATGTGCTAGTTTTAATTTTTTTTAAAATCATGTTTACATTTTTTGAAAAATTTGGATGTAGGCCCTTTTGCAACAAAACTCCATCTGTTTGTACATAAAGAAAAAATACCACACACAAAAAATCATTTATTTTAATCATTTAAAATAAATAAGTTTGATATTGAAATGTATAGGTCACAATCATATGTTTCAAGGAAATAAAGTAATTTTTTTCAAAAATACCTACATCTCATTGTAAACAGCCATTGAAGTTGTAGTTTTGTTGCAAAAGGGCCTGTATCCCGATTTAATTCTGGATACAGGCCCTTTTGCAACAAAAAAACAATTTCAATGGCTGTTTACAATGAGATGTAGGTCTTTTTGAAAAAAAATGACTTTGCTTCCTTGAAACATATGATTTTTCCCTATACATTTCTATATCAAACTCATTTTTTGAAAAAATGCACCATAGCCCTTTTGCAACAAAGCTCTTCATATATAGATCGTTTGTTGAACAGTGGCATACGTCTGTATTGAAGGTTGTGCATTGAATTGATCTGAACAACTACCGGAACGAGAACACTACCGGCATACTACCGGAACGAGAACCTTGCACGCATGAGTGAAGTGGGTGCTCTCTATTGTAATAAAACCCCAAAACAATACGATTTTTATTTTATTTTAAAAAACAAATAATTTCAATGGTATCAACAGAATGTTGTCTTGTCTTTAAATATGTTAATTTATGCTCAAAACTAGAACATTGTAGCAGGGTCACGATATATATAGTATACTCAGATTGATAATTTCAAATGAAAAATAATCGTTATTTAAATTCATATATTCAATATGTTTTACATTAATCCTTGATGATACTAAGATGTTTGCAATTCTATCAAACTAAGACATAACACTGAACAAATATAATTTCTTATTCAGAGCAACTGGTGATATTGTGGGGTTTTTTTTATGGAAGAAGTGTGTTTTTGGACGGTTTCTGTCAGTATTCTGAATAAAAAGACAAAACAAATCAGTGACGGAGAATGTGGTGTATTGTTATTTTGTTTGTGTGTATTGAGTTATGATATGTTTTTTGGAAAAGCTATCATCTAAACAGATTTTCTAGAGTGTGGAGTCTTCTGAGATGAAATTCCAGTGTTTGTTGAATTTATTTTGGGTCCTAAGAATTAAAAACAGTTTTCCTTCATTTTCGGGTAGCTTTGAGAAATAACCTGCCTTATTACTACACAATGTTGCATATACAGTCCTCAAAACAAGTAACTGACCAGGTAATAAATATAATTTTAACTCCAAAACTATAGCTCCTACGTAAAAATATTAAAATATAAAGTTGTAAGAAATGTTCTTCTCTTCAATTTGAGACGCTGGACCGTGCGACAGGTACATGTATGTGTATGGGCTGCATTGATCAATTGAAGCATCAACTATCCTCATCTTACTATCAATCCGTGAGGTACCGCTACCCCACCAGTTAATCTATAATCCCTGCAATGCCTGCTGCTAGTCCGAGGCTGCGTGTATGGCAGACCCAATGTCCCGTAACTCGAAAAAACAAGTTTATCGCCGAAAAAACAAGTTTATCGAGTGAAAATCCAAGTTTTTCAAGTGAAAATCCAAGTTTTTCAAGTGAAAATACAAGTTTTCAAGTAAAAATCCACGTTTTTCAAGTGCAAAATACAAGTTTGTCTCGAAAAACTTGGTTTATCAATTGAAAAACAAAGTTTTACGGACAGCTAGGCGAAAAACTTGGTTTTTCAAATGAAAAACAAAGATTTTCAGTTGGCTGGAGAAAATCTTGGGTTTTCGATCAAAAAACCAAGTTTATCAAAGTGTAATGTCCAATAATTCGAAAAACTTGGTTTATCAATTGAAAAAAATGTTTTTTGACGCGTAACGTAAAATAATTAGAAAAACTTGGTTTTTCAAAATGATAAACCAAGTTTTTCGAATAATTGGACATTAGCGGTCGAAACACCTGGATTATCAATTTGTAAAAATCAAGTTTTTCTAACTATTTTACGTTCCTTATTGAAAAACTTGAAACCAATTTCATCTAAGGGTAATATCCAATAATTCTATTTTTCATCACAATTATAACTAAATTTAACCGATGACTCTTATTTTTCTAATAATTGTTCAATTTTCGCCCCTTTGTACCCTTTCCCCCCTTTGTACCCTTTCCCCTCCCCTTTCACGCGCCCTCCTTTCATTTCGCAATACAGGTGTATGATATGGTTTGGACAATATCAATAAAGTTCAGGCCGAAAAAAAAATCGTACTACCTCTGTATTATAGATTACGCATTATTAACGCACGGAGACGGCGTCTTGTGAATAGGCCTATATTTTCTTTTTTATCACAATTGTAACATACACCCATTACCCAGGCAGTAGGCACGGCACACAGCCAAGTTCATCAGCTGCATATCTTGAAATCTCTGGACTCTATTTGCGATGTGATCATGTAAGTAATAATTATTTGGTTACTTTTTTTTATACTCCTCATTGAGCCAGTGGTTGTGGGTGAACTACATGCACGGCAGTACATACAAAACTAAGTGCGAGGGCCAATCGCTTTGTTTTAAGAAAATTCTATCGGAAGTACATGTAGCCCAGCACTTTCACTGGGTTAATTTCTTGAGGGTGAAAAACCAAAAGTATTGCCAAAACGTGTGCTCGCGGAATGTTTTATGCAGTAAAACAAATGAATTTGTCAACATTTTTCACTCCTGAGAAAAATTGTGAAGTGTGAAAATCAAAAGTGACTTAAGGGTTTTTCACTTAATATCAGTATACCTAATCTTGTGATTGACTTTTCACCTACACAACTCATAATGGATTATCCCATCTGGAGAATGACTTTCACACCTATTATGGATTATTGATATTCCACGTATGTGTGTCAATAACTTGGATTGCTGTATTATTATTATTATTATTGTTGACTATTTTATAATTAGATGTACGCCAGTCTGAAGATTGCCAACACCTATGTATAAATAATTCTTAATTTACTGCTTGTTTTTCAACATATTATTACGCTCTTCTTAGGAATTGAGCACTTTTGATACGGGCAGTGCATCATTTTGATAATTTATTATCATATATTTAAATACTTTTTCGCCTGTGACATTGTGTCATCTGTGACATGGTGGGTTTAATTCATTCTATAGACTATTATGTCTTTATTTATCATACATTTAATTACTTTTTCGCCTGTGACGGGTTTAATTAATTCTATATACTATTATGTCTTTTTCAGTGGCGTAACTAGACTTTTTCATTTGGGGGGGGCAAGAAGGGGCAGTGACTTTAAATGGGGGGCTGGTAAGATTTGTTGAGTAAAGTGATGCGCGCGTAGCGCGCGAACATTTTCGACTTTACAGCTACTTTTTGGACAATTGAGCTACATTTTGGCTCTAAACAAGCTTGTACCAAAGAATATTTCGTTTTGGGAAGACATATGCGCGCGTAGCGCGCGAAATTTTTTCATGTGTGTACTTTTGACCATCATAATTCCATGATTCCTTTCGTCAAATGAACCGACAGTGCCAATCTCAACCGACACGATGTCATTATTGGAGGGATTTGGTGTGTACTTTGTTTGTAAATTTCATTTAAAGCCGTACTTGATTTCATTTGGGGGGCAAGCGGGGGGGGGGGGGGGGGGGTGCCCCCCGCTGGTTACGCCACTGTATATTATACATTTAATTACTTATTCGCCTGTGACATTGTGTCATCTGTGACATGGCGGGTTTAATTCATTCTATATACTATTATGTCTTTATATATCATACATTTAATTACTTTTTCGCCTGTGACATTGTGTGTTCTGTGACATGACGTATTTAATTCATTCAATATATTATTATGTCTTTTTATATTATACATTGAATTACATTTTCGCCTGTGACATTGTGTGTCATCTGTGACATGGCGGATTTAATTCATTTCATATACTATTATGTATTTTTATATTAAACATTTAATTACTTTTTCGCCTGTGCCATTGTGTCATCTGTGACATGGCGGGTTTAATTCATTTCATATACTATTATGTCTTTATATATCATACAGTTAATTACTTTTTCCCCTGTGACATTGTGTCATCTGTGACATGGCGGGTTTAATTCGTTTCATATACTATTATGTCTTTATATATCATACATTTAATTACTTTTTCGCCTGTGACATTGTGTCATCTGTGACATGGCGGGTTTAATTCATTCTATATACTATTATGTCTTTATTTATCATACATTTAATTACTTTTTCGCCTGTGACATTGTGTCATCTGTGACATGACGGATTTAATTCATTCTATTATACTATTATGCCTTTTTATATTATACGTTTAATTAGTTTTACCCCTGTGACATTGTGTCATCTGTGACATGGCGGGTTTAATTCATTTCATATACTATTATGTCTTTTGATATTATACATTTAATTACTTTTTCGCCTGTGACATTGTGTCATCTGTGACATGACGGATTTAATTCATTCTATATACTATTATGTCTTTTTATATTATACATTTAATTAGTTTTACCCCTGTGACATTGTGTCATCTGTGACATGGCGGGTTTAATTCATTTCATATACTATTATGTCTTTATATATCATACATTTAATTACTTTTTCGCCTGTGACATTGTGTCATCTGTGACATGGCGGGTTTAATTCGTTTCATATACTATTATGTCTTTATATATCATACATTTAATTACTTTTTCGCCTGTGACATTGTGTCATCTATGACATGGCGGGTTTAATTCATTCTATATACTATTATGTCTTTATATATCATACATTTAATTACTTTTTCGCCTGTGACATTGTGTCATCTGTGACATGACGGATTTAATTCATTCTATATATTATTATCATAATTATCAGAATTCATGGTCATAACATCCCCTCATCTCAAACGTCACATGTCACCCGTTTCATTGCTTGTTGAGGATAAGGCCATTGCTCCAAGTGACAGTGTTCGTAACCTAGGTGTCATCTTTGATCAACAAATGTCCATGTCGTTGCATGTTAAATCCCTCTGCGGCAATCTTAACTTTCAATTGCGCAATATATCTCGCATACGTAGATTCCTGGACTATGACACCTGTCATCTTGTTATCCGTGCGATTATCCTCTCCAGACTTGACTATTGCAATGGTCTCCTTCTTGGTGCAAACAAAACAGATATCCAGAAGTTACAGCGAATACAAAACTGGGCTGCGAAACTGATTTGCCAAGCTTTGAAGCGGGAACATGCAACTCCATATTTACATCAATTGCATTGGTTACCAATTGAGGGTAGAATCACATTTAAGACCTTGCTGCTTGTCTTCAAATGTCTTAATGGGATGACACCAGAATATTTATCTGAATGTCTCTCCTTACATCATCCGACCCGCTCTGGTCTTCGTTCAGCTTTGGACACAACCCGACTTGCTGAGCATAACTCCATCAGGACCTTAAAATCTGCTGTTAAGAAGACCTTTTCCTATTCAGCTGCTCATATCTGGAACAGTTTACCTGTTAGCATCAGAGAATCCCACACATTATCTAGTTTTAAGAGTGCTTTAAAAACACATTTGTATCCTGCCTAACTCCTTTGCTTGTTTGTTCTTTTGCATGTATTTTTCTCTTTTTGCCATTTATATATATATTTTTTGGTCTAAAGCGCTGCGTTCTTTATGTAGCAGCGCTATATAAGCATTTTGAATGTATGTATGTATGTATGTATGTATTATGTCTTTTTATATTATACATTTAATAAGGATTCACGTAGATACAATCTACATTAATCTAATTTGTATCCAGCAGTAGATTATTTACTTTCTGGCGCATGCGCATGTGCATTGTTTATGGTTTCTATGGCTCTGACCACACAGAATCCATTTCCGGCTAGCCCGCGAATTTTTGCTTTGTACTTGCGTACTGACGCTCATCTGGGTTTTTTCTTGATCAGTGGGCCTTTTCCCACTCATTCATTATGCTTTTTGCTGGCATAGCAAGTTCATCTTTATTTTAAACCCACCTATCCTCTCCCTTTCTGTTTGTTTTGTTTTGCGTTTTGTATTTTTGTGTTCCCTCTGATTTCGGCTAGATAGCCCCGTGTCTGTGAGTTATGGTATTGAAATAGCGTTACATGATTAGCGCTTTTCAATATAAAATCTTCCTTATTTTGTGGGTAGTGGGGCATTGCTGTTCCTCTTGCCCAATCATATGATTTCCAGTATATATTTTAAATCTTCTCAAATTTTGGGATGTTTTTCCTCTTTGTTCAGTTTATATATTCGGAATGTGTCTCGTGGTTGGCTATAAGTTGGGCGCTGTATAGAAAATCAAGGCGTTAAAAATTATAACAATTTGAATAAGGCCCAATTAAATTTAATTACAAATTAGTGTGTATTTGAATTAGTGGAATTAATGTACGGCTTCCTAAATTCTGGGGAGCTGGGACATTGCTGTTCCTCTTGTCCCGTTCTTGTAAATTCCATTCCAATGTTTGTATAAGCGTACATACATTT
Source organism: Ophiura sarsii (assembly GCA_035610835.1). Lineage (NCBI taxonomy): Eukaryota > Metazoa > Echinodermata > Ophiuroidea > Amphilepidida > Ophiuridae > Ophiura > Ophiura sarsii. The sequence goes on from CM069457.1 coordinate 34,654,955, forward strand.
GATACACAATAAATAACAGTTTTATTCCAAAAATTTCATCTAAGGATGAATTACAATTTATAGCCTTCTTGCCTTGAAGGTTTGTCCAATAAAGGTCTATGATGAAGTGTATTATGCAATACAATACACCATTTAAATTTATGCAAAGAACAATTAATGGTTGACTATTTAAGGTCTCTGAAATGTATAATTCTGCATTTGACATTACGCCAAGAACATTTAATGGCTGACCATTGAAGGTCAATGAACTGTACAATATAACAATGCAGTAATTAGTGATGAAGTTCATATTTATTATGTTGTATTTGAAGGATTTTGAATCCCTTACCATCCAACAGTTCAATTAATTGATTATAATAAATTCGCTATGCCAGCGATTTGCATGCTACTGCAAATTTACTTGTATTGGTATTTATTCTACGGTCTGGAGACAATTACATTTTCGCCTGTGACATTGTGTCATCTGTGACATGGCGGGTTTAATTCATTTCATATACTATTATGTCTTTTTATATTAAACATTTAATTACTTTTTCGCCTGTGACATTGTGTCATCTGTGACATGGCGGGTTTAATTCATTTCACATACTATTATGTCTTTATATATCATACAGTTAATTACTTTTTCTCCTGTGACATTGTGTCATCTGTGACATGGCGGGTTTAATTCGTTTCATATACTATTATGTCTTCATATATCATACAATTAATTACTTTTTCGCCTGTGACATTGTGTCATCTGTGACATGGCGGGTTTAATTCATTCTATATACTATTATGTCTTTATATATCATATATGTAATTACTTTTTCGCCTGTGACATTGTGTCATCTGTGACATGACGGATTTAAATCATTCTATATATTATTATGTCTTTTTATATTATACATTTAATTACATTTTCGCCTGTGACATTGTGTCATCTGTGACATGGCGGGTCATACATTTAATTACTTTTTCCCCTGTGACATTGTGTCATCTGTGACATGGCGGGTTTAAATCATTTCATATAAACTATTATGTCTTTATATATCATACATTTAATTACTTTTTCCCCTGTGACATTGTGTCATCTGTGACATGGCGGGTTTAATTCGTTTCGTATACTATTATGTCTTTATATATCATACATTTAATTACTTTTTCGCCTGTGACATTGTGTCATCTGTGACATGGCGGGTTTAATTCATTCTATATACTAGTATGTCTTTATATATCATACATTTAATTACTTTTTCGCCTTAACAAAGAGACGCCCCTAACATAGGAAGCATATCCCGCACTCAATCGCGGACAAGTCACCTTCTCTATGCAATGCCCTCATTAGTAGTAGGTCTAATATCGACGAGCGAAGCGAGGAGTTCTATTACGTACTAATAGCACAGCACTACCGTTGTATATGTCATGTATGTGGCAGCTACCGTTCGATATGACAGCACTACCGTTCTCTATTAAATGTCATGACCATCTGTGGTATGGTGACAGCTCAGCTATTGTTATGTCTATGTTGGCAGGTACATGTAAGTGGTCTAGTCTTTAATATCTGGCTCAGCCTATAGGCCTACCAGTTACAACTCTTTCACCCTTGTACAAATGTTTATTACCAAAACGAAAAGTCACCTCTTCCATCTCTACACCATTTTAGCATATGCATCATGATCTATGTATACCGTATTTGAAGTGTGAAAGCTAGGCATGTGTCAGATACTTCCAGTTCATCACCTTAATACCGAGCTTTAATAACCCTCTTTCCAAAAAGCACCCAATCTCCTCAACAATTACTCTTTCATGTTGCAATAAAGGTCATCATGGTCATGTCACAGTCTCGACATCTCAAACTATAGAGCACTGACAGGTATTCAAACATTTCAAAGCAAAGGCAGCTTGGTATGTGGCAATCTAATGTCATAGTTAATGAGGTCCAAAGTGAATAACTCTATTCACACAACCTTTCATTTCAAATTAATTGGTATACTATTACGAAAATAATAGTACACCAAAAAGGTCTACAATTGAAGAATTCACAATACATAAACCACACTTTGAGTACACCTATCAGTTATAAGACGCACTATAAGACCCCGGGAGAGGTGCGTCATGGGTGCGTCGTTTACCACCACATTCTTGACGGAGGTTGCGTCAGTGGCAGCCTTTTGTCCGTCACGAAATTGACAAAGGATGCGTCAATGTCCGTCACTTTACATGGGTGCGTCACAGTGTACATCATTTTTTACGAACAACAAAATACCAACCAGGCTATAGTGCGTCTTACAACTGATAGGTATATATATAACAAGCAAAATAACTAACTATGTACTCTGTAATTGTATATACATACATATATATTATTTATTTGTTAATTAGTCATACCGATCAAACTATCCCATTAATTAACATAATACCGGTACACTGACATAACGATCCAGCAGACCGACGGTCAACTTGAATGTTATTATAAGGTTTATAAAGGCTTATGAGGTTTTTAAACCATATTAAAACCGTTAAAGCAAAATTATCGTTAACGTTAATTTCATTTGTGCAGACCATGAAGCGAGGCACACCAGCAGCGGTCAGCTCTATCTGTCTTTTTCGCTGTGGACTTTCGCATACGGACACAGACAACTATATAAATCAGCACCAATCTGTAAAAGGCCTATAGGGTGCTGTCGGTGTGGTAACAGGTTTTAGCACAATTAAGGTACCAAACTAAACTGGCGATAATCGACTTATTGGCATGTTTCCATTTCGCACCATTATTGTCTGGAAATAAATTCAGCGATACAGTGCAATATGTTGTTTTGAGTTATTGTGATATTGTGTAGAGCTTCATGGGTCGACGCAAATTATTTTAACGATTCAGCTTAGATAATAAGACATACAGACTAATAGTACGTAAACCTCTATCATTTAGCGATCACTACATGATTTAACACATATACAAAACAATTATTTTAGATAATTCGATGACCACGACTTATTTATGTGCGATTATTTGTGTGCAATTTAACTATTCATATCAATTACTATGTGTGCAATGTATGGATCATTAGATCGTACAATTTACAGCCGCACATAACATTTAACTGTGGAATGTGAACTGTTTAAATAATTTCTATTAGTTTTACCATATTATACAAAACAGATTTTTCAGAAACCTTTCACAACTTTCAAGGTCTTATCTCAAGAATTACTGAACCAATACTAGGTATGTTTGTTTTATGGTAGAAAAAATGCAATGCATCTCTCATGGCAATTCCAAATATGGTGACGAGATTCAACAATGTTGACATTGTTGAAACATTTTGTGAAATTTTGGAACTGTCGTCTACATATGATCGCCGCGCGGAAAGTGTTAATTAAAACAAAATCGTAATACTAAAATGATTTTTTTTTAAAAATCAATCGAATGTTGTTCATAATTTATGCCAGCCAGATGTTTTTTAATCTATTAAGTTTATTATTCACCATTCCTTCATCAATTACAAATTCTTCATGATTACATAATCGTCACTCTTTTCTATCACAATCACATACATATATATCAAATCAAACATGTTCAGCTTAAATTACATACCTATTACATATTTTTACTATTAGTTGTATCTTCTATATATGTAGCTTCAAAATATGATTTCAAGTCACACATCTCACATTGTTACGCACAATCAATGTAAATTGATGCTTACTAAATCTCAATTAGTCTTCTGAATCTCAATTCTGATTTGAAAAGAAATAAAATATTGACAATTTCGCTATCATAATTATGCTAGTTATAAAATATCTCTGTATTTTGTCTTTACATTGCTGAAACCTAAAAAGAACATTACAATGTGTTAAAATTACACGTTTTTATACTTTTAAAGATATAATGGCATTTGCTTTTGACCATATCGGTTGTATCTTCTTACAGACAAGGAAAAAGTGTTCTACATAATCCTTTTCATTACATATATCACATACATCATTATTTTCTATTTCCATTTTATGCATTATTTATCACCGATGATAATATATATCTGGATTACGGTTGAGAAATTTCTCCTAAGTGTCCGAGTTATATGTTTTCAACGTTTGTGTTTCTGTTTTCGATAAGTGTAATGAGGGTGTAGAGAAAAGGATTGATCGCAGAATTAATCGGGATAATAAAAGCTACTGTCCAAACGTAGACCAATGGATCAACAGAGATAACCCGGCATTGAGCGAGGATACACAATATGATGATCGGAACCCAAGTAAAGAAGTCAGTCAATACAATGGCAGACATCTTCACAGACATTCGAATCTCCTGCTTCACGGTTTGATTCCTTCCCGCCTTCTTTGTTGTCTTTCTTGCTGTTTTGAAAATATCTATATAAAGAACAGCAACCACCACAAAACAAACCAAGTTGAGACAGATGAAAACGATGATTGAAAAGTACGTCGCCAACTGGGTGCCTGTAATTTCCGAAACGGCATAGGTAGCAGATATGGATATTGAACTTACCCACATCCTGTAATCGTAAGCTATTGCCCCTACTTTCCAATTCCAATACTGGAATGAATGCAATTTGGCAGTGTTTGAATCAATGACAACGGATTCGATAGTCTGTTCGCTTACAGGTCTTCTTACCATTGGTAAACCTACACAAACTTCAGAAACCTCGTAAATATCCAAATAGAATCCCGATAAAATTATTGGTACCACAATGATAATCATACCACTAATCCAAATTGATGTCAAGCACATTTTTGCCGATTTTGGTCTTAAACGATAAACGCCGAACGGATACCTAACGCCTTGGAACCTGTCAAAAGTGATAAGTGTAATCAAAATTACAGACACTTCACTCGACAACACTGACAAGGTGCTCGTTAACTTGCAGATATGGCCAGTCCTCCAAGATTCAGAGTAAGAGGGAAAATAATCCACATAGTAAGCATCGGCAGATGCCATCAATACCATACTGATTCCCATGAGGAGGTCCGACAGTGCTAGATGAGATATCAGAAGAGATTGAACTGATTCCTCTTGTTTATCAACACAGCGTGAATAAAGCACGAACATGTTGCATACAATCGCGAAAAGACCAATAGCCCAGATAGACACACGAGATGGATAATCATTCAACATTCGATTGCACGTTAGATAAATTGGTCGAGGATTTCTTGAAATGCACGTGACATTTTTCACAAAGCAGCAAGTGGCACTTTCGTCAACTAAAATCATCGATGTACCAAGATCACTAAAAGATGATTTAGTAATGAGCAATAGATTGTTCGATCTAAGGTCTAAAACATCGATCCCATTTGTATGAAAGCCTTTGCTCTCGATTGTTTGGATTGAATTATATGAGAGGTTGACAAATTTCAAATGTGTCAAATTATCAAAAGCCCCTATTGGTAAAGCCTTGATGTTATTATACTGCATATCAAGATGTTTAAGATAGGTCAAACCGGTAAAAAATCCTTTTGTGATATTTGATAATAAATTACTCGATAGTTTAAGTAAAACCAAACTAGTTAAATACTTAAATAAACCTGGTTTGATTTCAATTAGTGTGTTGTTCTCTAAGTAAAGGATTTCTAAATTGCTGAGATCATCAAATAATCCAACTGGTAGCCAAGACAGGGCATTGTTATCAAAAGATAAGAAATTCATAGTTGTCATATTTTGGAAAGTATCCAGGTTCATATGCTTCAGTTTATTAGTTCCCGCGTCGAGTATCTGTAAACCAATAAGCCCTTTCAAAGAGGGCATGACATGCAGACTATTGTTAGAGATATTCAAAAATGTCAAAGAATCTAATGAAGTAAACACGTCGTGAGGCACATCAGTTAACTTGTTATTACCGATACTCAGATATTGCAATGAAGTCATATTGTCGAATAAATTTGCTGATAGACTTTCAAGATGATTGTCGTTTAACAAAAGTGAGCCTACATTCCTCAATGACTCAAAAATATAGAGGGGTAAACCGGCCAGTGAATTATAGCTGAGATTTATGTTCACCAATAAATGCATATCTCTGAATGCGCCAGTTGGTAACGAAGTTAATTCATTATGTTGCATTTGAAAAACGTTAACCTTTACTAGTCCAAAAAATGCATCGTCTGGAATTGAGGGTAGTAAGTTATTTTGAAGAGCTACATTTCTCAAATTTACAAGACCTTTATAAACACCCTCAGGTAACTCAACCAGCTTATTATTTTCAATTCCTATAGCGCTAGCACTATGTAGATCAGCAAAGATACCATAAGGTAACGAGGTCAGTTGATTGTTGGTTAACATCAATTGGCGTAACAAATATAGGCCCTGAAAAGCACCTGCATGTAGATTTGACAACTGATTATATTCCAATCGTAAGTCATCCAGATGACTCAGACCAGAAAATTCATTATCTATTGATTCCAGATAGTTATTGTTTAAATACAAGAAGATCAAGTTTGTCAAATTTCTAAACAAACCGTTGGGTATGGACGTAAAGTTATTGTTATGTAGGTATAAAATAGTCAAATGAATCAATCCTTTGAATATGCCTTCTGGCAAGGTAGTTAATTGTATATTTGCAAGTTCTATGGAGACCAATTTGGTTAAATTATCATAAACATCTGCATCTAAAGTGACTAGTTTATTACCGGAAAGATAAATAGAAAGCATTTGCGCAAGGTTATCAAAAATCCCAATCGGCAAAGAACTTAGACTATTTTCATTTAAATTTAGTATAATCAATGAAAACGTATTACTGAACACCTTAGCAGGTAATGAAATCAATCGATTGTAACTCAGATCTAATACTTCTAATGAAAACATATTACTGAATACCTTAGCAGGTAATGAAATCAATCGATTGTAATTCAGATCTAATCCTTGTAACTCATTTAGACCTATGAAGGCGTCAGGCGTTATATCTGTCATATGCTGCGCATAAAATGACATCCGTCCAGTGTCTGTATGATAAATCAACAGAGTAACCATGACATCGTCATTGCAAGCAGTTGTCCATTTCTTATAGCCAAGGATACAGGAACATTCTAAGGGACAAGTAAACATGTAGTAACTGTCGTCAGAGTGAACGGAACGGATCCCTTTGTTAATTTTATCATAGTGAGTAGCATTGCAAGTATTGTTTACAATGCCGTTTTCAACTAATTGTATGTGTTTGTCATGACAACCTGTAACCTGTGTAGTTATTCCTTGAACTTTCAACGTCACTTGACTATAAAAATAGTTCAGTGTGAAATTCATTACATCGCGTAGAATGAATAGACAGTGTTTTGAATCTAACGCTAAATATCGTTGTTGACAATTGCCAGTTGACGCTAATATTTCAATATAAAAATTGGAATATACAGATTCTTCATTTGAATAGAGCATCTCTATAGAAGTTCCATTCACTCCCACTAAATCAAGGTCTACATCGCAACCGTAAAATTCATCAGTGATGTTCCCTGTATGTATAACAACTGGGTTTGAGGTTATATTGATGTGGCTGATGCTACACGCTTCAACGCCACCATCTCCCAGAGTTGCTAACGCGCACTGTACACAAGTAAAAAATATTGATAATATAAGGCAACAACTAACTGATTTCGCACGTGTTTTCATTTTGATACGCACTGTAGCTGTTCGGCTATAATCATTTAAAGGCAATTGGAGAAATCTCAACCCTGAGATATTACCAAAGGATCTGGCTGGTAAGAGTGGACCTAAGGGTTTAAAGAAAAAACACACATTACACTGAAGTTTACCAATGCTTAGCTAGAAATTAACTAAGGTATGTATGACATATGAATGGTTGCCAAATTACATTCAAACTGTTGTTGTAGAATCGCATGTAGATGATACTTAATATCTAATGTTCATATATCTCAATCCCTTCATAATATATACAAAATCTTAAGTGTTCCAAAATATTATATTCTGCTTTTTTTCTTCTAACGTTCTTCTGCACGGTATTTTCTTAACCTCTGAATCAAAATGTCGGAAGAATGAATGGCTAGTAAATTATAGCTCTCAATGTTCTTAACGTCCGACCTGCAAATATCTTTGAAGAAAATATATAAATATCGATTAGAAAATGATATAATTCAACGTGTTTGCAACGATCAAATTTATTTATTTTTATCTTTCTATTTATTATTCTCTCTTAAAGGGAAGTGTCAACCCTTTTATTTTGATGATCGATTTTTGCTTCCAAGTTTACATTTTTAAAATTCTATGTATTATCATGTGTCCCAAAAGTGTCGAAACCTTTTCAAAACGTTATATCCCGGTTTAAAAATTTCGCAGTATAAAAATGAAAATATATTTGGATGGAGAGGACTTGTTGACATCCGCCTCAAAACAATGTGATGCACGTTGATAGATACATAGTAACGTATGTTTTCTTAATACATTGGAAACAGTGTAATGAGCTCACTGATTCCTTGTTAACCAGCACCATGTCTTCAATCGAGTTTAACATTTCACAGGATGATAAAATGACAAAATGAACATGACTGTCAGTATTTTAAATTAAATTTCCTTTCATTTGATACCAAACACGTTTTTTATTGGTGAATAATGACACCAATACCTACCATTATCAGTTGAAATCGACTTCTTTCTAATTTTTTTCCAGATTGGCTATTAATATGGATACTTTAGGGATACTAAACGGAAAGAGGTACACTGCAAAAAGGTTGCTTAAAATACGTTGCTAAAAGTACTTTTATCATCCGTGGGTTGACGTGTTGATTAAAATTCATTCAATATGTAGAAACTTAGGCGTTGTATAAAAGTAAAAATCCCCAGCGTTGAGCAATTCGTCGAAAACAATGTCCTTAAAATGTTGGTGGAAACTGTTTCTGTTGCTAAAATATGTTGCGTAAAATATTCCACTTTGGCAACTATTGCATGAGCATTAAGGACAATCACGCAACAGTTGACGCAAGTTACGCACATGTGAATTTTAGGCAACTGTTGTCCAAAAAAAGCCAATTTCGTGAGCTGTTGAATACTTGAACAACTGTTGAGTGAAAGTGAATATAATAGCCTAACTTTTGAGTAACTAGAATTGTTCAACTGTTGGTGAAAACATGTTATCTAACGGTGTTGGGCAAATTTTACTTAACAGTTGAGCGGTTGCATACTTGAACAACGTTGTGTAAAATGTTGAGTAAATATTTAAGCAACCTTTTTGCAGCGCAGGACCACAATTCAATTTATTCTGCCATGGCATCTAAAACGGAATAAATCGTTAACACTGACAAAATAGTTTAAAGTTGCCATCCTTGTTTGACATATACTTGTTTATGAATATCATTTCAGCGGTTATCGCGACGTCACTAGCGATGAATATTGAAATAGTCGATTTTTATAGCCAACAATTACACGACATGGACTTAATAGTTCCTGTCATGTGATCTATTTTCCACCAAAAGAATCACATAAATATGTTTATGTATTATATAATATGGACTATTTATACCTTCATACCCAGATAGCAAGACTACGTTTGGCAAACGTTCAGAGTAAATAACACCAATGATAAGAGATGTCAGATATTATATATATAGGTCTAGTTAAATAGCATGTTAAAATAAATTACAGATTCACTACCGAAAGCGAATAGTGTATGTAGCTCTGCTGCATCGCCTAGAATTCCCATTATAAGTTACCCGTTCACTAACGGGAGAAAGTGATGTATGTAGCTCTGCTGCATCGCCCAGAATTCACATTATTTGCCTACCCCGTGTTGCTATACAAAAATGCTCAATATATAATAAAAACTTGTCACAAATAAAATACCCAGCATATGGCTACATTTGATAAATTAAGCAACAGTTGCTATACAAAAATGCGCAATATATAATGAAAACAATTCACAAATTAAGCAACAGTCACAAAATGCCCAACAAATGGTTAATTAATAATACCTAACTGTTGTGTAATTAAAATTGTGCAACTGCTGAGCAACTGGAATTGTTGTAAGCCGAGGATACGCTGAGGATACGTCGAACACGGCAGAAATACGCTACGAATGCGTTAAGCATACGTTGGTCATACGCTCGCATACGCTGTGATACGCTGTCATAAGTTTGTTATAAGTTAGTGATACGCTATCAATACGTTAGTCATACGCTATGTGTACGGTCAATACGCTGACATAAGTAAGGGGTTAGTTGGGGATACGTCGTTTACGTAAGAGCACGCTGTGATACGCTGTCGAAATTTGGAACACGTCGAGCCCGCGCGCGAAAATTGATAAAACCAAAATATTGCAATTCGTTAGGAAGTTGGACGTTCTTGGACTCTGACAATTTCCGAGCTATTTTGTGTATACGTCGGCATACGTTCAGGCGATACGCTATGGTGTGACAGGCCCATATGCAATTCGTTGAGAAGTTGGACGTTCTTGGACTCTGACAGTTTTCGAGCTATTTTTTGTATACGTCGGCATACATTCAGGCGATGCGCCATGGTGTGAAATTGTTTAACAATTGGCTCTAGAACTAGCAAATACGCAAACATTTCACTAAACAAATTCACTAAAATGTCACGATATTTTACGTTGCGCGTAGTGCCGCATGATACCATGGTAACACGCCACGTGCATGTTTGTGCAAAGGCGCGCTGCCGCGGCACTGTAGGCCTACGCACAACCCCTCCCACAAACGGCGCCGTACGGGCGGCAAATAAATATAAGTCACACGGGAAATGGTTTAGGATAGGCCTAGGGGTTATAGTGATGAAATATAATAAGTACCGTCGTGTGGGGGTTAAACAACGGAAAATTGTTTAGGATAGGCCTAGGTTTATAATAGTGATATGGTATAAGTACCGTTGGTCGGGAGTTAAACCATGGGAAATGGTATAGGATAGCCCTAGTGTATGGTTATAATTATCATAGTGATGTGGTATTATAATAAGTACCATTGGGTGGGTGTTAAAGCAACCTGGATTGTGGTTTCTTAGTACAACTGCGGACATGACAGGGTTGCTTCAAAAATACAGAACCCGCAGATTTTTGCCCATTTTTGAGCCATGAACTCAAGTTTTATAGCAATTGACACCTCATGAATTCCTCTAGCGGGACCCAAGCGTAGCGAGGGTATCACGTTAGGTAATATAATACAACACCTTATTCATAAAAAAATCGAGGGGATATTTCTAAAATTATAATGACTTAAGTAACCATACCAGCCGAGCACAAAGTTTCATTAAAGCGATTTTCAATGGGATACCATTGTCTAGTGTGTGCTCAACAGTGATAATCTATGCAATGACCGCAGTTCACTATTTATTCGTACATGCCTGGCCGGTTTCGATAACACCAAACACCCAACCTTTTACCCGCTAAATGTTGTTACAAAAAATCATAAATTTTAAATTAGCTAACATTATATCACCTGGTCTGGAACGGTTTGTCATGTTAGGTGTACTCCATACTTGCAACATTATTTTTGCGTACCGATTTATATTTGTTCGGTAAAGACATTCAGAAAGGATAATCTTAAATCCATTGCCTCTCTCCTAATTTGTGAAAACCTCTGGACAAGACGCTTTCAGAATTTAATTTTCAATTGGAAACTTATCTGGAAAACAATGTACGCACAAAGCAAGGTTGCTTACACTCGATTGGAAGATTCTTCACAACATCTACCCGACGAAAATGTTGCTCCACAAAATGGATAAAGAGTCATCTAATATTTGTAATACTTGTAATGTAATTGAGTACACAGAACATTTCTTCTACTTCTGCAAAAGGGTTAAATTGATTTGGAAGCATGCAGACATTGTAATTTCTGCCAAATTAAGTTTTGTTTTTAAATTTAATGTTGAAAGCGCTATTTTGGGGTAAATAATTTTCTGACAACACTCTCATCAACTTTGTGGATGCTATTGCTTAACTCTGTATAAGTAAATTCAGATATGGTAACCACCCAAATTTGCTCTTTCTTTTTGATTCAGAATTAAGAACGCGTAAAGTTATTTAACTTCCATGACACACTGTCATAATATAAAAATGTCAGTATGAAGATATATTTGTAGACTATACCATATATTGCAATTTCTGTTGTGTAACATTTTGTGATGCTAATTAAAGACAACATGTATCATTAATATTATGTATATTTTGTATGAAGGATAATAATTTTTTTTTTAAATAACAAACAAACAAACAGTGTTTTTCCTACTCTGGCAATACAATCTGGCAAATTGTATCAGTTTATGATTTTCGCTGAACAATGGCAACAATATTTAAAACATTACACCTACTTACCCACACGGTTTTGTAAGTCGTCCAGTTGATTATAACGCTAAGATTACGAGAACAATCTGCATGCCATCCGAAGAACGAGCCATTCTGGAACGAAATGAAGTTGGTGAATGGATAAGCGATCCGTCAAATTTTCTTAAACCCACGTAAAACCAGTTATTATAACGTTGTCCAAAACTTACCTTTGACGGATGATTGACCATTTCAACAACTTTGTTGTGATTATCGCCCTGTGGATATCGCCATGTAAAACCAATTATTAACGTTGGACAATACTTAGGTTTGACAGATGATTGACCATTGCACAAGAACTTTGTGAATATCGCCCTGTAAAACCAATTATTAACGTTGTACAATACTTACGTTGGACGGAGTGATTGACAACTTAAACGTTGTATCTTGGTATAAATAAACACAAATGCTTACACAACACATATTGAACCCATCATTATCGAACAATGCCATTTGAGGCTGACACCAACTTCATATACTGGTGTGTGACAACTTAATACATCCATTTTAGCAAATCACTTTCGCTTTGCTTATTGCATTATTGCGGACACTGACACGTCTATCCCGTCATTTTGAAGGGAAAAAAAAGTTGTGCTGGAACTTCAAGGGATGAAAATTGATAAATGGATAAGTTGAACCCTATTAAAGGTATATCAAGGTATTTTGGTATCAGAAGAATCCCCATATTTTGCTCATTATGTCTGTAAAATATAAGGGACCAGAAATGTTTCATTTGGAAATTATAGGCTAAAATGTGGTGAATTACTGCCAAAGGTGGTTAACCACCAAGCAGTCTGTGTACTACTCAATGGGCACATGTCTTTTGATCTTGCGCTTCTAAAAATAGAACCATTGGAGTTATGCAACTCAAACTTTGGAATGCAACAATTTAAAGGATGACCTTTCATGTAAAATAGAAAACATCAAGTTGAAAATCGGTTTAGCAATCGGAACATCTACCTTTAATATTTTAAATGGTTACTTTCAAATGAACCATATCCAACACTGTTTTTCTTACCAACGATCTTGATGATGGGTTAGTATGCCAGTTCATGTTTCTAAGGCGGCATTATATAAGAGTTTAATGTCATATGTCCGTTGCAATAAAATAATTTGGCCTGATGTGTCTGCCTTGGTACTTACGGTGGTAAGTCTTTTTGGTTGAAGGGGGTAGTTGGTATAGGGAAATGGGATTGGCACACATGATACGGATTTTTAGCTTCATTCCCTTATGGTCACATATAGTACATATCTATAGGTCGGACGGTACACTTGTTTAAAATGAAATAAAATTGGTTAACCTTCTCAGATTTTTCGTCTGTGAGGCGGTTGTTTCTTACTTGATACTTGCATGTGGAGTCATCAGGTCAGGATATGATCTGCGCATGCAATCTCTAAGCGTGATTAAGTGTTATTTTAGACATCCAATTACTCCTGCGCCAAAACTAGCAGGCTTTTCGAAGTTGACATGTGGTAATGGGGAAGGATTTCATTGTTCAATACGTCCTAACCTGTCACTCTAACCCACGCGGTTGGTTAGACAGTTTTGACTATCAGCAGCCTCGATGATTTCCCGCATCGCATAGCATTTCGGCCTGTCACTATTTTAAACATGGAACCGGGAGGGGGGGGGGGGGGGGGGGGGGGGGTAAATTAGATTTAGATAACATGATAGCAACATCTGTCAACTATAATGTTTTGGTAAATTCTCATTTTGCTGGCTGCACATCCCTACACTCTTAGAAAAAAAAATAAGCAATGTTGGGTAAAATACTACACTTCAGGATGGTAAAAAGGGAACATGGTCGTTTGTTGGGTAAAAATGAACATAACAGTGGTTGTGTAGAGTCTTACACAACACATAGTAAACATTTTACCCATCAATCGTTGGGTAAATGTTTACCCTACAACGACCATGTTCCCTATTTTGACCCACTTATGTGTAACACTTTACACAACAGGTTCTACCCAACACTTGTGTCATTTTGGTACACATAAATTAATTTAAAAAAAATACAGGTATATATTTTAAGCCATTTTGGGTGTCATATTTGTATTCTAATCTTCTTTCGCAATTTTATTATCCACGGAATTAAAGATTTTTAGAAGAACGTACATTAACTTGACCGGACCGGGGCTCGAATCTACAATCTCTGTATTCGAAGACAGATAACTAATATTAGTAGCTTGATAATGAGCAACGAGGGATAATAAATGTTAAAAATAATGTTAAGCATAATTAAACACACAATTTACCATTTCACAACAAGAACAACTTTTTAGAAATATCACTTGATATTCACATTTCAATCGGGAAGTACAACTTTCCAAAGGCACATACATTAACTGAGACAGTGTCAAGGGGGAGCACAATTCGACAAAGGGATGCACATGTTTATCACATACATTATTAAAAGTACATTGTTATTGCAATCTCAGATTACTAAGATGCTCAAATAGTAGCAGGATATTGAGTAGCGAGGGACTATAAATGTTAAAAATAATGTTAAGCATAATTAACCACAATGTACCATTTCACAACAAGAACAACTTTTTAGAAATATCACTTGACATTCACATTTTAATCGGGTAGCACAACTTTCCGAAGGGGGAGCACATACATTTACTGAGACAGTGTCAAGAGGAGCACAATTTGACAAGAGGATGCACAAGTAAAACACATTCCTTATAAAAAGTAAAGTGTTAATGCAATCTCAGATTACTAATATGCTCAAATAGTAGCAGAATATGGAGCAACGATAGGGACTATAACTGTTTAAAATATTGTTAATCATGATTAAACACAATGTACAATTTCACAACAAGAACAACGTTTTAAAAATATCACTTGAATTTCGCATTTTAATCGGGTAGCACAACTTTCCGAAGGGGAGCACTTACATTGACTGAGACAGTATCAAAGGGAACACAATTTGACAAGAGGATGCACATGTACCGTATAACACATACACATAAATTAAATTGTTAATGCAAATCTCAGATTGCTAATATGCCCAAATAGCAGTATAATGAGCAACGAGGGACTGTAAGTTAAAAATAATGTTAAACATAGTTTAACACAATGTATAATTTCACAACAAGAACAACTTTTTAGAAATATCACTTGAAATTTACATTTCAATCGGGTCAGAGCCTAAAATAAGAAAAAATCACAGCTGCACATATTTTTGGGTAACATAAAACTGTCACCCCACAATTTTATTGTTTTGTTAATTTTAGAATTATATAATTGTTCATTAATTTCCTTTTTGAAAATCTAAGATTAAATGATCCACAAAAGCATAATCGAAGCTGAAATCATGAGAGGTTACTTTCAGGGTAACGGTGGACAAAACATCTATAGAATATCTTAACATATATATATAGGTTAATTACATTTTGGTAAACGTTGGTAAAATGTATCAATCTTTTACAAGGTTCACTCCAGTGCAGTATGTGGTTTTCACAGCGAAACGGCCGGTTAAAATTACAGGTTCTAGCTTTTGACACAATAGTCGATCTCCTATCTTACTTTTAATTTTACTAGAGCCACCCCGGGGGAGCCACCATTATCATAATCTCATAATCAGGCAATTTAGCGATGGAATCAGGAAGATGTTAAAAATACAAAGAATGGTTCTTTTATTTTTAACATCTTCCTGATTCCTGTGCAACAAGTTTCTGATTGTTAGACGGGTACGGAACAAAACAAAAAAGGAAGCTTTTGTATTTTACCAGGGTAATATTAATGTATTGTCAGGAAGTTTTCCGCGTAATAAGGGAGGGCGGGCTGGCAGCTGACATACCCGAATACAGTGGAACCTCGTTAACACAAATTTGCTTTGGCATACTAAAAAAAAACCTCTTAAAAGGCTTACTATACCAGTCACTAAAAACAATGTTCCACATTGAATTGTTTCTAATAAATGTGATACAGGGTGTATCAGAAAGAACTGTACCGTGTTTCTAAAATACATCAAAAATACAAAATGATTTTTGTTTTACTTTAAACACCTGCAATATAAAGGTGAACACGTGTCCTACATTATATGTTAATTTCATTAAGATATCACTTTTTGTTCTCGTGTGGCAAGACATAATCGAAAATCGATGAAAACGTATTTTCAATTTCAAACAATCCTCTCTACCACTTACTCAACATCTCAAACAATGTAGCCCACACCACATAAGCAATATTCAAAGCTCCCGCCAAAGAAAAGAAAGTTAAAACCACTCAAGCAGAACAAATCCTGGTTTATTTTCGAATTAAAAATCAGAATTAATCTCCAAATGTCACCCACAAAAGTATGCAAATAATAAATAGTTACAAGTGATGTGAAAAGTTAAGATATGGCGACTACAAATAAACCATGTCCTATGGACAGATGGATATCTCATAGGGTTAGTAATTTCATAGATTTTTAAATTGATCATTTCGACCAAAATTGAAATCTACCATCTTTACCAGAAAGTCTGTATTTTCCATCAGAAATGTCCGATTTTCATAATTTAAAATTCTTATGAAAGCTAGGCGTTTGCCGGTTTGCGCAAGATAAATGTGAAAACGGTTTGAACAATATCAATCGAATTCATACCGTAATAAATCATATTGCCTCGGTACAGTTCTTTCTGATACACCCTGTAGATACCTAGCTGTTTAAAACCAGCCCACATCAGATTAGTTAGCTTACCAATCGTAATTTGAACTGAAATAATTATTTCACAAAGTGCCAGAATAATTCCAATAATTCATGGTTTACCAATTTCATTTAGCAAATAGCGAAATGTATCAGAAGTTGTGTTTTTTCAGCCCCTTGAGAGCACATGATTTCCTCACGATGATTTGGAGCCTCAACATTTTGTCAAGGGCCCCACAAAAAGGCAAATCCGGTCCAGCTGGCAGCGCCCCCCAACCCCACCACCACCACCACCACCACCACCACCGATTTAGTGCGCTAGAAATATAATTCCTTCAAATGACTATAATGAATCTCAGGCCTTTGACTATTAAACAACCATTTTCCCTTGAAATCTCGTTTAAATCAATAACACTAACAATTGAAATGGATCATATTGACACATTACACGTATTGTACTTTTGGCTGGTAGTCTAATATTGTATGTAGTTATATAAATAAAAAGAAGGAAAACCTTATTGCTTTGTTATGTTTCTTTAATAAGTTGGACTACATTTTTGAAACTATAAATAAAATTATAGTTTAAAAAATGTATTTCAACTTAATTTGGTTGGCAAGGGATGAGGTTGCAAGGGTGCAGAGCTTGCTACCTATGGGTTTGTTTTTCAATTTAGTCCACTAAAAACACATTTGTGGCTGTATTTTCTAGCTATTTTCCTTCCAATTACTGAGTCTCAGGCTTTTTTTCTACGATTAAATAAGCATTTTCTTGAAATCTCATTTATATCAATAACATTAAAAAATGGAAGTGATCATATTGACACATTTGTGTACTTTTTGTTTGGTAATGTTTTTGTACGGAGTTACAAAATATAGAATGTATGAACAATTTTATTATTTTGTTTGGTAATTGTTTTTTTCCACAAAAACTAGTCAAACTTATGTTGGTGGGCAAGAGGCGGGGTTGCATCTGGCAGAGCCCCTGGTGGGCATTTTTTTCCTTCAAATTTGGATGTCAGCTGTATTTTATTTATCCTCCTTCATAATTGGGGGAGGGCTTAGGGATATTTGGTTCACATTCTTCTGAGACAATGTCAAGGGGGAGCACAATTCGATAAAGGGATGAACATTTATATTGAATACACTATTAAGAGTAAAATGTTAATGCAATCTCAGATTACTGCTGAAATACATGTAGTAGCAGAATAATGAGCAACGAGCGACTATGACTGTTAAAAATAATGTTAAACATAATTAAACACAAGGTACAATTTCATAACAATAACCACTTTTGCGTTGACGTACCCATCAAGGAAGTGCGTTAGCGTATGCCTCAACCAACACTATTGTTCGTACGCGTACGCGTTCAAAAGCACTTGTTGGTCCGCGGGCGAACAAAATTAAATTGTGCGTAAAAAAACATGTGTGTTCACGTGCCTAAAAAAAACCCTACTTATCGAAATACACATATAATAATAATTACTCGGAAAGATAAATTAATTGCTGGCAAACTATTTAATAAGTTGTAACAAATAAATTAAATAAAAAAACATGTGTGTTCACGTGCCCATCAAAAAAAACACCTTCTCATCGAAATACACATATAATAATAATTATTCAGAAAGATAAATTAATTGTTGTCAAACTATTTAATAAGTTGTAACAAATAAATTAAATAAATGCAATAATTAATCTTGCAAACATTTATATACGGCTCGTAGTTGTAATTTTAATCTACTAGCATCAACATTGACTGGCACTACGCACAATGATTTTGAAGTAGGATTCGTATCTGTAACTCATAATATATTTATGATTTATGATCAGAAATGTAAATATGCAAGAAAATCTACTTTCTAAAAAAAAAATCATGAATAAAGGGCGCCCCCTGGAAAATATCACATAATATGCCTTTATTGATTAACCAACAAGCACCAAATTTATCATTTTGTACTTTGAAAAAGTAACTCAAATTGGCGACTATACCGAGAATTAGGTTAACATTGATAGGAAAAATGAGTTTAAAAAACCTCATTTGTTTCAATTATAACGCAGAAATGTTATAGTATACATATTAAGTAAATAGTAGCACAATTACAATAATGTTATTCAAATGCATTGACATATTCGCCAAAGCACGTATAACGTGCTGTCGTATGAAATTACGGATATTCTTCAAACATTTTGTTTACAATTTTGACCGCCTAACAGTAAAGAATTTTTGGGATGTACTCATTCCGTATCATTTCTATAATATTTCGATCCATTTTGATCCGATTTGACCCATTTCGACTCATTCGACCTATTTCACTTTAATAATAATAACCTTGTTTAACACACCGGTTTGAGTCAACATGCCATAACACCGTGGTTTGAATCAGTGTCTTGCTGCTTGAGCGGGTTAGGTGTCTCAAACTCTGAAAAACATGCCTAACCATCAGAACCACTTGGCAATTGCTTAAAGTAACTAATAGTTTACGGCCATCCCATTAAGTTGATGTTCATAGAGTGTCATTGTCCTTACCTTTGGTATGAACTACGGCTGTATAGAATAGAAAACACAAAGAATCACCAAAAACATGGTATCCATGATTGTCACGATTGTAGATATTCTGGTCGTGATTTTAGTACTGTATGCGTGATGTGGGAGCACTGTACCAAATCAATGCGCAATTCGTGTAATCCTATAATAGTTCCGGAAAAGCACGAAGACTAGGCTTGTAAATGTGAGGTTTTCGGGCAATTTGTTTCTCCGGGGATGGTATGTTTGTATTTAAATGAACGAATGGGACCTACCCGTTGCACCTGCAATGATAAAATACGATATCTTTAATTTATCGACCTAAATAGTGCCCAGGGCGTAAGCACCTGCCTAAATGGTAAACAGGCATGCCAGAAAACGTGAAAAAGTGAGAGCGCTATGTGCAGGTCCGTAGCGGAAACTTTAGCTTAATAACCCCTCATGGAACAAGGCTTAAATTAAAGTTGAGATGTTACTGAAAATGGTCATAGGTGACAAGTATGCCATAAATGTAACGGAGGGTAGAAAAGGTGTCTTGAAATATGGCACTTTTACACGTATTTCAATGAGAAAGATATTTGGTGTGGTGCTCCCATGTTTGTAGGACGGCGAGTGTGTGTGTCACACAGCCCGTGAAGTATGATGTATAAACAGACAAGAAGAGTCTGAAAAAGACAAACAGTGCTCAGAAGGAGTAAAGGTATATGAAGAAGGAAATGTGACGCAATACTAGTAAAAGGGGTTTTGTTACCTTTTAAGATAAGGCGATTGCTTTTTAATCTAAAAGGTTGCAAGATATTGGAATTGTTCAATAGATGTGATAAATTCATATTGATCATATTGACTTTTTATCGTTTGGAATTGTGCCGGTCACAACAATGCATATTTGTAATGACATTCTATATTTGTACATTTGTCCTGCTATATAATTGTTCTTTATATTTTACATTTGATATTCATGGTAGTTGCTGGACTTATATTATGATGTGTATTGGTAGTTTTTATGATAATTATTATTTTTTAATGTATTTTTATCTTTTGGATGGGGCCTTTTTGCTTGTAAAGCGCCCAGGGACCAATGTTTTGGCGCTATATAAATGCATTATTATTATTATTATTATTATTATTATATAAATGGGAATTCTAAAATGCTGGTATTTGTAATGATCCTTCGTGATAAATCCAAAGTATTGCAATTTGGGTAGAGCTGACATAGTGATGGAATATGGTTTGTAGTACTTTCAAATTGAATAGGATTAACTGTTATTCTGCAAAAAATTGTATTTTACATTGAAGGCATTGCTGCACATGAACTTGATACTTTGATGTTATGCTGGTGGGTTTGTAACTGGATTTTCAGGCAATGATAATAAACTGGAATACGAAGAACAAGTCGGTAGGCTTTGTTTAGTTATGTTGATTTTATTGCTTCTTAGTTGCTTGTGTTGAGTATAAAAAGAATACAAAATAAAATATGTAAACAAATTAATATGAAAATATACATAGTTGTAATATGATACAATGGTAGTTTAAGTAACACAGCAGTATCTTGCAAGTGGTTTCGCCAGATTCAATCACTTATGCTTTGAATACAGGTAATGGAGAGATGTAAAATTTAGGATTAATTATGTAAAGACTATGGTTTGCATATTTGATGAAATCTGGAATAACCTGTTGGTGATATGTTTTGAGACTAAGACAGTGTATATTTGCATACTATCGTCCTGACTATAGTACTCTTTAAAATTGCACTATGGGATTTGAAGTTCATGTAGTAATATAATAAAATAGAAAAAGGTATTTTGGTTGCAGATGTAGTAAAAACAAGGTGTGTTTTATAAGGCAGAAAAGTTGATGAGTGTTTTTATATATCAACACATTATTCGGCCGAGTGCACCAATGACGGGTAACTTAATAGGGAGGTAAGCTACCTCCCTAGTAGTTATGCTATAACTGAAGCGAAACTTACTAACGATGTAATTCTTAGAGCATAACTCGCGAGTAACGCCAGAATAGCAACTAGCGAGGTAAATATCCACATTAATCAGCATCGTCCCCTTTTAAAATTAATTGGCGCATATGCCAAGTGTTACCCTATAGTTGACTGTAACATTCTGACGTGAATAGTCCTCCGTAATATTAAAAACGTGTCGTCACTCGCTAGGTCATAGGTGAGTATAAATCAAGAACCACGTGGAGTCGGCCTGCGATCCGAAAAAAATGATGCCATTTTATGCCCACAAATTTCGAAGTTTGTTTACCGCTTTTTCAAAAATAAGGACTATCATGACATTACAAACATATTTTGGGCGAGGGGCACATACAAACATTGCACCAAAAAGCACAATTTTATTGAAAAACACGAGTACCCGATGGAAACAATTATATACAATTAAAATACATCTCTTAACACAAATTCTTCCGTGGCGTGGATACCTTGTCCTTCGCATGATAACCGCAGAACCCCGGTTCGATCCCCAGACCACGCACGGCACGATATGCTTTTATTTTTTTTCGTTCTTCTAGTTCTACCTTTCCACTCACAATAGGCCTAATGTTGAAACTTGGCTTTATCGGTTTTTAATTAATAAAAACAATAATTAGTTTATTTATTTGATCATTATTTAAGATCCTTGGACAATTAGTATAGATTAGTGTTTCAATGGGCAAAAGGAGTTGATCCAAATTTTGACTAAAAAAATCACAAAATTGCATGAATGGATTTTCAAAAAAATTAAAAATTTCAGCTTATGAGGGGTCACATTCCACTTCAAATAGACACCCCTGGGCCTGGGCATGCAAGCGCAATTGCATATCCTTCAGCATCAGCGAATCATCCCCTCCAATGTTCACAACAAATTTACGCTACTGCTAACTCGACTGACTTGTGGCATAAAACGTTATCCCAACTTACTCTTGGGTCCGGTCAGGTATAACATTTAGCGTAAATTACCCGCCAGTTACTAGCCTAGTAGCTTACACTGCATTGGCGCTCTCAAAATTTTGGGTTACACCTCAGTTACTAGCGAGGTAGCGCTATTCTTCAGCTACCCGTCATTGGTGCACTCGGCCGAGTTAACATTATTATTGTTAGTGACTAAAATTAACAACAAGATACATACAGATTTGTTTTTAAATAGTTAAAACAAATATTAATAACAAATTAAAACATCTATTTACAATGTACACTGACAGAATAACTTAATGTAATAAAGTAGACCCAACACAATCTATCTACGATGTACAGCTGTGAAATTAGGGTCAAGTAATAAAGTGGTGGGAAAAAAGAATCTTCCGATGAATCTACTTCAACATTCAACATGTTCATGTTGTTCTTATTGTTGATATGTGTGTGTGGGGGGGGGGAGGACTTATCTAAATAAAATCAATTAATTACTAATTGATGAGACATTAGTTAAATTGCTCAAATTGATTTAGTTAAATCAAATAATTTAAATTAATTGAATTGTTAAATTAATTTATTACGAATGTATGCATTTATAAATTAATACTTAAGTAATTTCATTAAAGAAATGTACTTAGTTCTTTATTAATTAACAATTGTATTTATTAATAAACGTAATGATTAATTAATGTTTATTATTCAATGTATATTACATTAATTTATAATATGAATTAATACATACATTTTATGAATTTATGAACATATTAATTTATGAATTTATCTGGAAAACCAGCTGCCCCAATATCTGTAACAATCACTCTTTTATTTTCAGTGTTTAGGATAAACCTGTCATTGGTGTACTTTCCATCAGACCAAATGTCGTCTTTAGGGTCAATTGTGATACTAATTTGATATGACCTACATTCCAGGCATGTATCAACTTACAATGGGAGAACTATTTGAGCAAAGAGGTATTGATATACAAGTTAGCCGGCCTAAGCCATATGTCTTACATGAAGCGCATGCCTGCATTAGTGTAGGGAAATTAGCATATAACCAGTAAGTATCCTGATATGAGAACATGTTGCCCTCCAAGCTTCGTGCAACACCCAATTTAAATTCATTTAAAAAAGGACTTAAAACTCATTTGTTTAATGCACTTGGCTAGATATTCGTTTCCATCATTTCAGTCATGTCAGTGTAATATTGCAATTTCTGATAGTCTCTTGTATTTTGTCCTTCTAGAGTGAAATTTATGATGTGCAATTTCTTAAAAATACAAATATATTTAATTGTGTATATATATATATTTTAATAATGTCTTTTATCTGAAGTTGCCACGTTGTTTGCTGGTCAAAAATGTTTGGTAGTATTCTTCTTATAATGTATTTTACTATGTTCTATATTTGTATTGACAACTAGTATCTGGTTTTTCATTATTTTTAGTATGTAACTGGATATTAGTAGTATTGATTGTATATTTTTAGCATATATGTATTGTTGTAGTTTTAATGATTTTTGTTGTTGTTGTAGTTTTTAATATCTTTCTGTGTAGCGCCTTGAGGCTGTTTACATCGTAAGGCGCTTTATAAATCCCATGTATTATTATTATTATTATTATGTGATTGGATGTCAGCGTTGGGTGCCAGCGGTGTACACGTTAAGGCTGAACCAACACAATCCAAGTTTACTTGACGTTTCGGGTGACATTTTTTCACACTATGCTTAGAGTGACAAATGCGATATATCCATGATGTGACCTTGCTAGCAATTAAGTTGATCTCTGCAACGAGCACAATGACCATGTATCAGTACAGGTATGGTCAAGTGGTATCATACAGACGCGCCAAGCGCGATGAAAAAGGACACAATTATTATTTACTGTATATAACTTCCTTAAGTCACGTTAACTTCAAGTAACAACAGAATTGATCAACGTTGCGATAAGAACACAAACTGTATACACATTTTTGACGGGATTTTCCAACGGTGAATCAGAATATGTATTTAGTTAAAGAAGAGACAAACACTAAATAAAGACCGGTCATATGTAGTTTGAAATGTAGGGGAACTTGTTCTACAATGGATTTTCTAAATTTACCAATTCGTATTGGTTGAGAACTTATCGCGGATACCCCTCGAAAAGTTCTAAATATCACATTCCTAGAGCCAAAATCCGTGTATGTCACGAAAGAAGGCGAGCTTCGAACGCGAGACCAATATACGGTAAAGCGTTATTGGCTACATGTCACTCATAAAACTCGCCCATTGCTTATGTGTTTGATTTCGATCGCGACAGGAGCATGCGCAGATGCGATTTTTGTGTACATGTTCATCCCCGGTACACGCCCGTACACTTCCCCGTACACTCCCTTGCATAGCCGGGCATCGTTTTTTCTCAAATGGTGTCTGTTGAATTTGGAACCAACGTTTAATTTGAACTGTCTATTTTCAATAAAAAAAATACTCCAATTCGGGAAAAAAAATCACAAAAGCTTACAGACAACAAATAAGCACATCATTTTACTCGACCTAGAATTTCAAACAAATTTGGCGTTCCGAAAATATCGGAAGAAGTTTTTTTGAAAATTCTGATACTCTCGACTGGCTTGACCAATTTTGATCCGGTAAAAAGTATGTTGATATATCGATTCGCGCCAATACAGAAAAACTGACACGAGGGCAATCATTGGCTAGCAAAATCTTCTGCGCAGCCGTTCAATGTACGAAGTCAATTTACCAGTGAATCGATTTGGAATTTCATCGTGAAAACCCCGATGATGCGAGTGACGTCATTTAATGAGCGGCGCCCTTCACGAATTAGCTCATTAGCATAATTTATGTCCGTGAAATGTATCACGCAGTTTGATAAGTGCATGTGCCGGCCACAGAACCAACTCATTCCACGCTTAAACGTAAAACAGTGAATTTCCACTCTAGTGGAGTGAATATTCACTCTTCAAAGGAATGCCTACAGTGATCACTCTAATAGAGTGACAGTCACTCCTTGAAAGAGTGGAACCAGTTTCACTCCAAAATAAGAGTGAATATTGTTCACTCCAGGAACGAGTGAATTTTCACTCTTCGGAGAGTGCCTACAGTGATCACTCCATTGGAGTGAAAAAAGAGTGAATATATAAGGAATGAATTTCACTGATTTAGAGTGAACTTCACCCTCATTGAGAGTGAACAATAATGGAACATTTTAATTACTTAATCACATTCACATGAATAACTTGCAATTCAATAGAAAATTTAAATAACAAACAGAGAGTCATTATCGAAACTATACTTATTATCTTTTATCGACCAAACAACTGCTGTAATTTGCCTATGTTACATTATCACTTTCTTTCGGTAGTGAAACGATATCACATATCAACATGATATTTCTTCTATGTAAGGTATATACATCTACTTTCTATGGTGTTTTTTATTGATGATGTTTTTTCGCGTTTAAAATTATTGCAGAAACAATTAAAGGGACATTAAGGGGTGTTGACATTTTTTAATTTTTAAAAAATTAACTTCAAAATTCAAGATGAACATTAAAAATAGCCATTACTGTTGTTTCTACTAACAAAAACACAGCAAAACTTGATTAAAACAATACCATCGCTATTTATTGAAAAACGCCCTCATTGCAAATATGGATCGCGTTATTTATCACGCATACTGCAGGGGGATACTGTCTGACGTAAAATGTTGATCGGGCCCGATCAGCATTTTTTGAATCGACGTTTTGTTGTACAAAGAGGGCTGATTTTTCTTAATCCTTATAAGGTGTAAGTTCATACATGTAGTACAATTGTATACATATACTAATCCCAGTTTTTATCATAATTGAGGGCGCAGCCTCCAACACATCTCTTAGTGCCCCTTTAACATTGATATCATCATTAATTATCACTTCAATAATGTTTAAATTTAATAAAATATAGACTATTTTGAGTTGTTGAATATTTTTCTATTTGATTGTGTTCCGGCTCTCAAATTATTTAAATCTGGTACAACTGATCATTCGCACGGAGTGAAATGTCACTTGGCACAGAGTGAAATGTCACTCGACACAGAGTGAAAATCACTCTTTTCGATGTGACAATAATTTCACTCTGAACTCATCAACCGCACAGAGTGAAAAATCACTCGACACAGAGTGAAAATCACTCTTTTCGAGTGACAATGATTTCACTCTGAACTCATCAACCGCACAGCGTGAAAAGTTACTCGACACAGAGTGAAAAATCACTCTTTACGAGTGACAATGACTTCACTCTGAACAACGAGTGACATTTTCACTCTTTTACATTAAGAGAGTATACATTTGTTTTGGCGCCTCAGACAGTTATTCCGTGGCGGGCAAAGAATCATTTATTGTCTATAATATGATAATATGAAAAGAAGATGACGGTTACCATCAACAAGGGTCTTAAATTATATGGGTACACACCACGGTAGTCGCTTCCCGGCATTGAAACGCGATGTTATAAACCCGGTGTTTAATCGCTTCTCCTGGCTCCCCCTCCCTACTTGGGATATTTATTATTTTGTAACATTTTCGTAATTTGTTTTCTTCCACATTATCAACATTTCATATATGATCGACAATCCAAGTTTTTCAGTAATTTTGATTTCGAAAAGCACTCGTAATTAAGGGGTCACACTATATTAAATAAAATTGGACCTTGTAGAGTGATTTTTTAAAGATCTTCACTTTCTCACCATATAGGGGATACCCCATTTAGTGTAGTGCACCATAAGTTGCAATGCGTAAACAAGTGGAAAATCGGATTCCGCGCCGCTTCATACGTGTGATCAAGACTTCGCCCAATAACAATTCGTGACTTTTTACGTTTCAGATTACAATCGTGAAGGCTTTAACTTTTAAGACCTATGGCGAAAATCTGGTCAAAATATTTACGTTAGAAGCTGCAATCCAAGATTGTTTAGGAACTTAACACTGAAAACTTAAACTAGTCATACACAGGCTGGAAAACTTTAAACTAGTCGAGAAGGTTAGTCAAGCCTGCTGGACTAGCTTAAACTAGTCAAGCAGGTTTACCAAGCCTGCTGGATAGGTTATGACCGACTTGACTAGCTTAAGGTTAGTCCGGCTCAGCCTGAATAAGTTGATTTGTTCTGCTATACTAATCTGTGGCTGGACTAGCTTATTAGACAAGCTGACTAGACTAGCTTAGGTTAGTCAAGCTGGCTGGACTGGCTTTAGGTTTGTCAAGGCACTGAGATAAAATATCAATGGCGGCATGCAGACAAGACGTACTTCATCGCCGGTCCGGTGTTGCTAGCCAATCCAGACGTAATTTGCCGTAGTTATTTCACCGTGTGGCCATATTGTGTACATCATAGTGTTTGCCAACATCTGTAGACAATTGTATGCTACCTTTTGTTTGGAATGACGATTCGAAGTAGGTAAAAACTAACTGTAAAGAACGACCGTAGCGCGGGCATCTCGAACGCTAACGGGTCAGCCGTGGCTAACCAGTCCACTACAGCTAACACTGTAGCCAGCAGTTCCGCCAACAACATGGTCAATACGAGAGCAATTGAACAGACAGCAGAGCAATCACCCGTGGCGAAACCAACAACTGCTACGCAACGTGAACAACTTGAGTCAGGCGGGATCTACTGTATGGTTTGAGCTGGACTAACCTTACGTTAGTCGAGTCAAGCCAGACTAACCTTACGTTAGTCAGAATGGACACCATCTGGACTAACTTAAAGCTAGTCGAGCGACTAGCCTAAACTAGTCCAGCTTAGGACGGACTAACATCAAGCTAGTCGAGCTTAAAGCTAGTCAAGCAGTGCTGGACTAGACTAAAGCTATTCAAAATGGACACCATCTGGACTAGCTTTAAGTTAGTCAGGCGACCTGTTTAGGTTTTCAGTGTATAGTACCCCTGCACGCTGTCCCGCGAAAGGTTATGGTGGTGTGTCCCTTAGAGAGGACTGACATTTAAACATGATTAGTTATTTTATATCATCAACTTCCTGAGAGGCTCTTTACAGCATATCCTGAAAATATAAGTTCAAATTATTCATTACTTTTCTAGTTAGAGCAATTTTTTAGAGGCTATGCAAAATAATTCGGGTGCTTAAAACCTCGATTTTCCCGTTTTGGCTGCATGGGCGCGCCATGCGTTGGTTTTGTCGACTAATGAGTAACGATCGTTTACCACTTGAACCCCCCCCCCCCCCCCCCCCCCACCTCCCTCTGTCTTTCCATCCACCCATCCACCCCACCCCAGTATGCCAGTCTTCTCAATTTTGAGGAAAAAAGAAGAAAATACTCGATCTCGGGCGCGATTTTTAATTTCTAATCGTAGGCCGAATCATCATACCACGCGTGACGGCTATACATTTGGTTTGGCGCTGTTATGTTTGTCAAGGTTACTGTTAGAAATGTGTATAGT
This sequence comes from Ophiura sarsii, assembly GCA_035610835.1. Classification (NCBI taxonomy): domain Eukaryota; kingdom Metazoa; phylum Echinodermata; class Ophiuroidea; order Amphilepidida; family Ophiuridae; genus Ophiura; species Ophiura sarsii. The sequence continues at coordinate 34,683,703 of CM069457.1, forward strand.
ACCATTCGTCACTGCTACTGACGTCTCGCCGCAACAGCCCGGCGAAACGCGACATCTCCACGTCGACAGCCGTGCGAAATCCATTGGTACGGTAGCTCAAAACGTCTTGGAGAAAACTTGTAGTCTTGTGAAGAAACTGGTAAATCGCCTACTCGTAATTTCTTGGAACAGCCTCCGGTTGACACTCGATTAAAGACTGACTATGTACGACATTTAGAATGATATAAATTCCAGACTAGGAAATTACATCTTAATTCTAATTTGACAACTGAATGTCTTGCTGAAAGTTGTATGTGCTTTATTCCGTTGTGGACTGAAAGGCAAAATATTTGAATGTTCTAGACTTTTAACATGTTCGGCTCATATTAAACTTATATAAGGTCTGATATGAAATTATTTCAAAGTATATATTAAATGAATCAAAAAGCGATCTGGCTTTCGTGTTTAAAACAGCTATTCAAAATGATAACTTCCAGAAGACCTCACTTGCCTCCTTTATTTAGAACAAATTGAGGAAGGCAACCGGTTGTTTTATTGCTTAAAACAAATAACCTGACATTCAAGACTATGAATTACAGGCAAATCAAACTGTTTGCTTAAAGAAAAACCGCACGCTTTCTTAATAAAGATAGCTCGGTGAACTATTCAATAGTTGATTCGATCCAATACTTTGGATTCACACGGAAACTGAAACGTTAATTCTTAACATTCTAGAATGTCCTATATAATAAACAAAGAGTAATTATGTTCTATTAGATATTCATCCTCGCGACATGAGAGACCTAAAGAACTAACTACACACAGAATACATCAAGAACCACTAAACTTGTTAAGTAGAGATAACAAGGCTGAATGATCAGATGTTTCTTAATTAAAATGTGTATGCTTAAGTTTTTATCATGTTTAGTTTTAATGATGAACATGCTTTTTACCAAATTAGATCAGTAATAATAATATATAGTATTACTAGCGAGTTAATTGATTGTTTAACTATAACTTTACGAAATTTTAACTCAGTACGATATGTATGTTGTCATCATCTTGCCCTAAATCAGATGTTAAATATTACACACGTCTGACTGTTTTGTAGAAGTTAAACGCACATTCTTAATATATGATTGAAAGTCAAGCAAGAAAGACACTAACAAAATTGGATTATCAGATACGTTAGCATAATAAAACATTTTCTGCCATAATTATCACGTGTAAAAGGTTAATTCTATTCAATATGCCTTTAACATCAAGAATAATAACAGCATAGGTATATCACAAGTGAGGTTATTGATGCTTAGGGTGTTTTCTTTTATATATTAGAAATAGGAACATGGTTTTATATTATTTTAATGTTTAATTGGTTAATCTTGCTGTTTTATTCAAATGTTGAATATTACGCAATTCTGATTGTTTTGTAAAAGCAGCGCTGAGAGCACATTCTTAAATCTACTTATAAAGTCAATCAAGACACCATTTTGATACGACATTCCCCTCACACGTGATTCAGGGCATAAACAACTACGTCGAGTACAATTTTGCCCTTAAACCTATGCCAAATCAGCGAGTCCAATCCAACTGTTCTTAGTCAACGAAGTTGAAGTTGAGAACAAATGTGCTACCTACGAATACTTTAAGTTGATTATTGCAATGTAAGCTACCGTGTTTTAAGTCTTAACATGTTTTTCTCTTATAGGAATGCTTAAAAATGTTGCCTGATATATTGTTCTTAATAAACCTTTTAAAAATTACAACTGACAGTTAGATATTCTATATTTTTTTCAACATTAAATTAATATTCTAGTATCTATTTAAAGTAAACTACTGGGAATATGTTCATAATATAAGGATTTAAACATGTTTTAACATGTTTATTTAAAAAAACAAATATTGTTCACAACCCTGCATGATTATTTCATCCAAAAATGTAACATAAATTAAGTAGAACATTCATTTATTACAGTTTTACTTCTCTTACCTACATGTACGTATACATTAACTATTACCTTCGAATACCAAATTTCCTCATTCCTCTATGTACTTAGGTTTTGGGGCAATGCTCATAATTCTAAATTTTACAGAAAGGGTCATTCCCCCTCTATGAGGAACATGAAAACAAATGTTCATTAAAAATCATCTTGGTGAAAGTACACAAAGTGACTCAACCTCATGTTTCAAAGTATTGAGAGCCTGCAAATGCTACCTTACTGTGTGAATCTAAAATGTAAACAAAAAATGAGCACCTGAACAAATATGATCACTTTCTATCAACATTAGCATCTTCTGAATACAATACAATCACAAATTTGAATGAAATATGTAAATAGGTGGAATAATCATCACTTAATCAAAATATGGTACCATTGAAAAGTGTACCTTCAACTTCATCATTCCGTCACGTGGTCAATTGGAGAGATTGGTGATGGCACTTTTTTCCATACAAGCTTGATTTGTTGACTTTGAGTGGGGAAAAGGAATAAGAGATCGAAGCATTTTGAAACTGGACCCTAAAAACCTAGCCGTGGACACTTTTCGTTGGATTCGACCATTTATATTGTGGGCGCAACTGCGTAATGGCACATACACGCTAGACAATGCAAGATACATATCTTGCTTAAATAGTATTATTACGCTTTATTCCTTTTTGGACTTGATTACAAGTCTAGCATGGTGTATTCAACAGTCGCCCAATTCTGTTTGTTGTTGTTGTATAATTTAATTTCAAAATGCCAGGTAAACTGAATAATTCGTAGGTGCCACAATTTACACCTATCCTGTTTGTTCAGAGAAGTATAGAGGGTGGCAGGGGAGCTGGGTGGATTTGTCCCCCTTTCAGACGGCTTGACCCCCCCCCCCCCCCCCCACCCCTCCCCCACTCCTGATGCCCCTAAATGATATGATAAACCGGTGGGCCGTATTCTCGTACGTATTTAAACGTGGTTTTAGCCTAACACGCGTTTAACTTTTATTTTAAACATACCGTTCAACTAAACGCAATTCTCGACAATGTGTTTAATTTAAACACGCGTCTAACTCACTGAAAAGTGTATATCTTTAAAAATTGGTATGGGGGTAGTTTGACACGCGTTTAACTAAACTTCTACATCAAGCATATGTCGTGATTTTCCTGTCATGATACTATGGAATAAAAGGAATACAGATTTGTCAAATCATGGCCCTTAATATAAAGACAAACAATCAGTTAATACATATAATTATTAGTTAATCAACACAGTCATTGGTAAATGTTTTTACCTAATAACATTCGTGGGTTTTGTATATATTAAAATACCTGCCTGGTTATCCGGCGGACAACCAGGCAGGAAATTCTGGTTGTCTGTTACAATTGTTGGTTGTCCGTATTTTATGTGTTTATTTGGTTTAACATGTTTAATGGGTTATCGTAATTAACTTTAAAACGAAAGTTCACTCGCTATGTTTGCAAATTGCAATGCCTAGACCGTAAGACACAGATCTTTATGCGATTTACTACATGTACATGTATTACTTACGGAAAGCCGTATTGGATATGTTGCGCGACCACGAGTGAGTTTTCAGCGACCACGAATGATGTACGGCGGTCATTATGTGTGTGCGACGACGAATGGTGGTCGTCGAACGTAATTCGTGGTACGTACATGTCATCGTGGTCACTCATACATCGTATTTTCGTGGTAGTCGAAAATAAACTGGTGGTCGTCGAACATAAATTGGTGGTAGTCGAACATAAATTGGTGGTCGTCGAACATAAATTGGTGGTCGTCGAACATAAATTGGTGGTCGTCGAACATAAATTGGTGGTCGTCGAAAATTATGCACCGTACATGTACGTATATTGCATCGTGGTCACTCATATATCGTGTTTTCGTGGTTGTCGAACATAACTTAGTGTTGGTCGAATATACACACTATTTCGTTGTTGTTTTTTGGTAATTATGCATGTGTAACCCTGGTATACCATACCCTACCTGGTATACCATGCACTGGTATTCTGCCCAGCCAGTGGTCAACTGCCCTCATTAGGTAATAATTATGTAATGTGATACCTTCATTCCTGGCTACATCCAGACAGGGTGATGTAACACCCTATCTGACCATTGTTGAGATTTTGTTTCACAGTATAGCGCACTCTATAAGTTCATATCTGGAAGTTAAGCGCAAACTGTCAATCATTCGTTGTGAATGAATATTCATTTATTTAAGGTTGGTGACTGCGTACGGACTATTCTAAGGTTTTTGTTTGAAATCGCTGACTTTGTTTTGGTACCAAGGGATAGCCCCGAGGGGGCGGCAACTGTCATTTAATGTTGATTAGCATCCAAATTGTAAATATTAAGTTATTCTAAAGGTTTATATTTTGACTTTGGAGTTCGTATTTTTGTGTCATTTCCTCCTGAGGTAAATAAACACCACCCCATTGAATAATGGAGCAAACTAGGGGGTTCCCCACACTTCGTCATTGTTTTCTCCGGATTGACCAATAGCGGAGAAGCTTTTATAAAGAACAGTTATGAGATAAACCAATCACAGTTCTGCAACTATTATGCATGTTCGGGGGCCATAAATTAATCTAGTTTTTGATTTGCAAACAATTACAGAAAATAAATAAACAAACAACAGAAGTTTCTTCATTCCCGAGCCTGTAAAGAATTCAGAAGCAGGAAACATCAATTTTGCCGATTGGATATAATATTATATGAAATATGACTTCATACCCTGGACGAATATTTCGTCTCAGATCTACCGTACGAATACGTGTTTGAAGCTATTTTTGTAAGCTTATTTCATCATTGAAAAAGTCAACACAAATGAATGATGTCTCATCATAATCATGGATCCATGGATCAAAGTCGAATCACTTCAACAACCTTCTTATGTTTATGGTCAATTGATGGGGAAATGTAATCAACATCGCAGCTAAATCGTGTTGTACGATTCCATTCTTTGTATTACCTGCTTGTTTAGAGACGACATTATTCGGTGAGTAATGATTGATGGCCTAGACCTACATTGATTTAATCATGTTTAATTAGGATCGTGAGTCTTTTTGACAAACAAAAGTATGTTGTCTTGCCATAGTATTAGTTGCAGTGTTAGTGTTTGTCAAGCTTTGACAAAAATAAAATGGGATGTCATGTGTCGTAGACGGGATGGCCATCATAGGCTATTATAGGCCTAGCTAGGAGTAGGCTCGTACATAGCCTAGGCCTAGTTAATTAACATTTTTTAATCTTGTCAGTTTCGGTTTTACAATAAAAATGGAAGACGCCCGACTTCGATTTTGAATACGTTTCTTGAATTGAAACATTTATAAAGTCACCTTTGATGAGACATATCCCTGCCCTGTAGGCTGTTTATCATGGTTTTTTTGCGTCCCAGTCAAATTTCATACTAGTTTGTTAGCCCTGTAATCAGATTTATTTCACTGATGCTTGATACGGTCGTGTTTGCCGGTGAGACTGAGACACACACGCAACGTCAGAGCGGTGTTTAGCTTACAATCGCTTGACACATGACATACATGGTACGTCCTCGTCACTTGTGTTGTGTTATTTGGGGTCCATGATGAAGCTTACAAAATTTTACCGAGTCTGCTGAGGGACGTCCAGTTACCAGTATCTATAGGCCCATAATACTAGGGCAGGCTAGCCGCTGCGCTGGCGGTACAAACACACGCCAGTTATTCAAATCATGCAGACCAAATTTGCCGTTCATCATTGACATTTTAACGATATAAAAATGGTATTTTGTTGTGTTTTCATGTAGTATTTATTGTTGAAAGTACAGCCGCGAGTAGTCGTGTCACGTGTATCCATGTCCAGGGCCCCACTCGCAAACATCTGCCTCTTGTTACCATACGACGTCACACAAAACGCCCCGCCCCAGGTCATTGATGCGCGTACAAGTAAATTTTGAAGGTCTTGGCAATATATCGGGCCTCATTGGCTTTCCAGTCTTCTCCTCCATATTGTTTTTTTTTATATATGTGATTGTGATTTGATGGGGTTTTTTTTATATGGAAATAAAAGATTGATTGATTGATTGATTGATTGATATCAATAACCTGCGTTGTGCGTTCGCGTTTCCATGTAACGATCAATTTGAGTGGAAGCGCGATGGTACGCACATATTCAAAAGTTATGAATGACTATTCATGACCTCACACGATGTGATGGTCGCGATCCAGCATCCTTCCCAACTGATCTGATTACAATATTCATAATATGCAAATAACGTGAAAATGAATTTCAAATAACCAATTCTGAATGTTTCGTGTCATATAAGAACTAAATTCTGCTATCATCAAAGCAAATAAGTTTTACTCTAAATCACAATCAGCTTTTGTTTACCATTGATGTACTATTTTTCTGTGTCACAAATCATGTTTTGAGCCGATAAAATCCACCGTGTCTTAGGTCGTCTGTTTTGTTACGACCATGATAGTGCGCCCTCTTTAAGATCATCATTCGTCAATTTAAGCATATGTGATGCGATCTGAGAAAACCCGTCGGATGTCGCAAAATGTGAACTAGGGATTATGGGTAAAATAGAAAAAATATAAAAATCAAAAATAGAATTTTTTTAAAGATTTTTTTTAGATTTTTTTAAAGAAAATTAGTTTCCAGTACTTTGTGTCATCATCTTTCATGAAATTTCACCTTGACAAACTTACTTAAGGGAAGTGTCAACCCTAAATATATGAAATTTATCAAGCACTGTAACTTTTAAACTAATAATGTAATGTACATAAAAGTATACAATTTTTCAAATGAAATGAGTCGGAGAATCTATATTTGGTATTGAATTTCCCCCAAAAAAGTGATTTCTACATTTTTGCCCAAAAATCACTTTTTGGCGCCAAAAATTTTCAGACAACCTAACAAAATCAGTTTTTGATTAACAATTTCAATATTTCACCAAAATCATCTTAAGTAAATTATCTAGGAAGCACTTTTTTTTTTGCTTAAACAATTTTATTTTTGAAAATATTGACCAAAAAGTGCCAACAATGAGATTTTTATCTCAAAAATCACATTTTTGGCACTTCTCGAGTTTAAAATCCATAATCGAAAAAATAAAAAATTGCCTCCTAGCGCTAAAAGTCCTCTACACAATGGTAGTAAAATCTTACCTGATAGTTTGATATCTTTTTAGTTATGCTGTCTGAAAAATCGTAAAATTCCTTCAAATTTGAACTTCTAGAAAACAGCGATTAAGTAAAAATATTGACATTTTCTACCATTTAAAGCCAAATCATCATCATCATCGGTCGTCCTTGGACGGAATATTGGAAGCAGCAGTTACAAATTTCCTCCAAGCAAGTTTATCCAACATAAGCTGTTGAACTTCATTGGGTTCAAGATCAAGGTCCTTTGAGATGCTGTCAGGATAGGTGGTGGATCTCCTGCCACGGGATGAATGGCCTTCACTTGGAGTCCAGAAAAGCACTCGGGAGACAGGTTGATCGGATGCTCGTAGGCAGTGTCCAGCAAACTGGAGCCGTCGCTTCCTTACTGAGTTAGCCAGCGGAGGAATTTCACCATACACCTCTTCATTAGTTTTGTGGTCTCTCCAACTGATGTTAAGGACTCTCCTCAGCAACTGTGTGTAGCATCCATTTATTCTCTCCTCAAAAGTCTTTGTAACTGTCCATGTCTCTGAACCATATAGTAGAATACTTTCCACGCAAGCTCGGAAAAACTTGATTTTAGTTGGCCTATCAAGTTTAGATTTCCATATCTTCTCCAGCTTGTTGCATGCAACCCAGGCTTGAGCTTTCCGGCACTTGAAGTCATGGAAAGAGTCTGGCATTGACGATCCTAGGTACTTAAACTCCTTGATGTTGTCAAGTTTGGCACCACTCAGTGATGTGACATTTGTGGAGGATGGGATGCCGACTAGCAGAGTCTTGGTTTTTCCAACATTAAGGTGCAGGCCAACACAGTTTGAAGCTTCTTCGATATGCTGTAGCAGAATTTCAGCTGACTCAATGGATGAAGACAAGAGTGCTATGTCATCAGCGAAGTCCAAATCATGAAGGCGTAGCTCTGGATGACGTCGACTCTTCCTTCTCTCAAGAACGATCCCGGTGGATTGGTTGATGTCCTTCAAGGCATGCCGCATGATGTAATCTACTACCACTATGAAGAGGAATGGAGCAAGGGTGTCTCCTTGTAGAACTCCAGCCAGAATCTCGAAAGGTTCGGTATCACCGTCTGCAGATATCACTAAGGCAGATGAATCTGTGTAGATAGCCTTGATTGCATCAATGATGACTCCTGGAATACCATACGCATGTAGGATTTGGAACATCCGTTCACGATGGATCGAATCGAAAGCTTTTGAGTAATCTATGAATACTACTGCCAGAGGAAGATTCTTTGTCTTCATGCCTTCAATGATACGTCTCAGAGCCAGTATTTGAGAGACGGTTGATCTATGCTGTCTGAAGCCATTCTGGTTCCAACGCAGCAAGGGGTCAACAAATGGTCTTATCCTGTTAATACCATCCTGTTGAAGAGCTTGGCTGCAATACTGGTAAGGGTGATGCCCCTGTAGTTGGTTGGTTTTGATAGGTCCCCTTTCTTTGGGATGGGAATGATTCCTCCTGTTGACCATTGCTTAGGTTTCTCTTGGTGTAGCAGAAGATTGTTGCACAGATGAAGAAGGTGGGGTTTAAAGGTGTCCGACTTCCAGAGCTCAAGTGGAATGCTGTCCAGTCCTAAGGCACCTCCTGGTTTTGACTGTGAAAGCGCTTCTTCCAGATCAGCTAACGTAAACTCTGAGGTTGAGATTGGTAGTGTATCATCAACCACCTTGGAGATGGTGAAGTCTCTGTCTGGTACTGTTGGTGGTTTCCCAAGAAGAGTAGAGAAATGCTTCAACCATGAACCTTTCCTGTCATCTGGCGTTCCTGAGAGCATAGATCGCTTGCTATCCTTTCTTCCACTGATGTCGTCCACAATTTTCCAAGCAGTGCTGTGTTTGCTGGAGAGAGAAGCTTGTTGTACCTGCTCGATGCTGGACTCCAGTAATGCTTTCTCCTCTGCTATGTACGCATCTGTCAACTTTTGTTTGGCCATGTTTTTATCCACCTTGGTTGACGAGATGTAGGCTTCTCTTGCCGCTTTTACTTTCTGGGTCTGTGATATGTTCTTGAAAGTATTCCTTGGTTTCTTGGGCAAGATTTCCTCTGCTGCCTTGATGCAGGAAGATTGGAGGAGGTCGTACTTCTCTTGGAATGGCATGGTGCTCTTCTCTTGGGCCAAAGGATCAAAGAAGTTGGATACTTTGATGGTATATTCATCCTGGAGGTCTCTGTTGAAACACAGTGCTTTGAAGTTCAAGGACCGTGCTGCATTAGGCGGCTTCTTCTTTGGAGCACGCAGACGTAGCTTTACCATCGCTGTGATGATTCTGTGGTCAGACCCCACTGTTACAAAGGTGTTGTATGCCTCTACATTTTGCACAGAGTTTACCCATTTCTTCCTCACCAGAATGAAGTCCAGTTGTGCCTTTGTGGTGTTTGGGTACTGGAATGTCCACAGCTTCCTGTTCGGCTTCCTGAACTTGGTATTTGTGACAACAAGATCGAAGCTGTTGACAAAATCTAGAAGAAGGATGCCATTCCGATTGGTGGAATCATGGTAAGAGAATAGAACTTCGCCTGTACCAAGTTTTGCATTGAAGTCGCCACCAATCAAAACCATGTTGTGTGCGGGGATGTCTCTCATCGCATCTGAGAGGTTCTTGTAAAAGGCGATTACATCCTCTTCTTTGGAGCAGTTTGTAGGGCTGTAGCAGCACATGATGGTTGAGGCTGGATTCCCTGTGAAGGAGGCAGTAATGATCCTATCAGAATGTTTCTTGACCTCAGTAAGACATTTCATGGTGTAGTGGCTCATCAGTAATCCTATCCCACCAGTAGCAGCTCCACTTTTATTCCTTGTTGCTGAGGATGTTACCAAGGTGTACTTTTCAGATACCTTTGTATAATCTATGTCAGCATCGTGTACCATTCGGTGTTCTTGCACGCAAATCACATCGATTTTGAATTTGCTGGCTGCTTCCGTCAATTCACCCATGTTGTGCGGTTGTCTCAGTGTCCTGGTGTTGAAAGACGCGAAACTAACTGACTTTTTGCATCTCATGAATTTCGAAATAGTTCTCCCTCGTCCATGTCTGTTCTCAGCTCCTGCCCTCCCTGAAGTGTTTAAGGCAGAGGCGTTATATGTTCCGTCTTGCGGATCAGACCTGTCAGAGGAAGTTGTTGCAGGGGCTTTAACCCTGGTGCTATAATTTGCTTCCATTATTCTTTCTTGGCTGATTTACTCCATTGGTGCGCCACGCCTAGTGGAGTTTGTGCTGTGGAACAGCACAGGTTTTCTGGTGACCGTTAAGCTGATTCAACTAGTTCACAACTTCTCCGCCCTTAACTCTGGAGATCCAGACTCCAATCTTAAATTCCAGTTGTTCAGACAACCAGACTGCCTGTTGAGTCCATTGGCCGGTAACATTTATAATATTTATAATTGTTGCGCCCTTTTGCCGTTGGAGGTTGCTCCTCTCTTCCGCCCAAGGTAATGGACTACCTTTGTAATCATAGTGTTCTCCAGATATTGTTTGCTCCGCTCCGGACGCTGGGACGGGTGATCGGCCCTGAGCAGCTAAGCGGAGTTTGAACATGCCAGTCATTGATGGAGATTTGACCATGGTGGGATGTTCAGCACCACCCTACTGATGGTTCACAGATGCTGTTGTCGACCAATCTTGCCAGTAATGGAAATGATATGGCTATGAGGTAGGGACCCACAAAAAGACCTACTCAATCTCTATGATAGGTTAGAAGGAAAAATTTTAAAGAGAAGTAACAACACAGGTTGGCATCCACACAAGTGTAAGCCGACAAAAGAAGATGGAGGTCATTATCCATTTGTGGACAACATCCCCCCATCTCCTGATGTCAGTGTGGCGATGCGCCGTCACCAGCACAAAGGGGATCTGTGTCCTGTACCCCAGCGTGCTATCACCTATTACCATGACCATTGCGGGGTTCAAGCGCCTCTACCCTACACATGGGATTAAAAGCCTCCTCCCAGACAAACCAGATTTCAACAAACTACCAAGCCAACTAACTTGGCTTACCTTTCCTAGCCAACTGTGTTGTGAAAATGAAATGAGGTAAAGAAGCTAATAGAATAGATTGTAGAAAGGATGAGAATAAAGGATAGAGATGAGTAGGAAGGAGCACCCAAATGGAAAAAGAACCCATTTGGGAAAATCCAACACTGATGGAATGTGTTGGCAAAGGTAATTTTCAGCTCCTCGACACAGGGATAGTGCCTTCCTTTGATAAATATTCTCGGAATACACGGGCGTGTGACCTTAAAGGCGAGTATACTATTATGAACAATCAAAATAAACTTTCAGATTCAATTTATATTGTCACAATGTTAAGAAATTGGAAGAAAACTGAAATTTAAATGATCGTAAGATTGGCCTCTGTTTACATTTTTAGGCATTGTTTTGCGCTCTTTTGTTTTCGCGTCTTCGTCGCGGATATTAAGCGGCGCGTCTAGTATTACGCACGGGAAGATTCAGCGCGCGACGCAATAATCGAACAGCTGTCGCATCATTTGAAAAGCGCGGAACTCCGCTTAATTTCCCGCCAAATAACCATGCGCCTTTTCCTGGCTCAAACTTACCAAAACAACAATTTAAAATCACCCAAAAGAACGGGAAATAATCGCTTCCGATTAGTAACTTATGATGGTAATGATAGAATACATATAAAAGTATAAAATAATAGAGAAATATGAAATTCAATTTTTGAAACAAGTGCCGGGTTGACACTGCCCTTAAGTCACTTTTATTATTAACCTTATACTGTTATTATATTGAATTATGTATCTTTTTTGGCCTGTTTTCATGATTTCTTGTTTTGTAGCTTTTGGTGACATCACAATCATCATTCACTCATAACTTTTTTTGTAGTGATCGTAGAAAAATGATCAAAACAGTTCTGTAATCAGCACAGTTTTAGCTTTCTTATGATATAAATATCTCCAATATGAAAAATGCCACCATGTGGCGGGTTTTCACAGATCGCATCACATATAGTAAACGGGGGACTTTGCCTCCGAGATACTTGTCCCATAGTTATAGGGTCTCTGATCCAGAGCACACCTTGCTGAGGATACAGTCTCCTGACCGGCAGCGACCAGCATGGTTTAGGCACTAGGCTCCGCAGTCTGCCTATGCCCGATCACAACTGTTAGAGGTGGACATTATTGGAAAACCAATCGATCTGATTGACATGCCTTTGTGTGACATATGCTAAAAATGGAAAAATCACATGGGTTTTGCTTAAAACATTTTTAGCATTAAAACTATACATAGGAGTATAAGGTCAGAAGTCACAAACTGGTCCAAAAAAATGTTTCACTTCTAATAATGTTGAGAAATGCACCAATTCTGATTAAACGGGACAAAACTTAAGTTTTACATACTTATGAACCACAAACTATATATTGTTGGAAAGCTTATGATTCAAGGTTTTTCGTTTTTGCAAAAAATAATCAAATTATACAGGGTGTGTAACATTTTTACAGGGTGGAATATAAAAAAGTTGATCGTTTTTGCTCCTCACAAAATATTTTTATAGTTTGTACAATTAGGGTTTAGCTGAAGATAGTCACCAAAATCAGAACAACCGCAGAAGGTGCTACCAAATTTGCTAAGAATCACCTGCCCAAAATGTACACAGGAAAGGTACAGGGTGTCTAAAATTATGATGAAATAATGCATAAAATGAAGGTTTGTATATAATATTCTATGAAAATTAGTTAGCATGGACTATTTAATTTAAAGGAAAATGGTTATCAAAATGAACTACATGAATATCATTAAAGTTCCTTTTATTTTGAATACAGGGTGGTTCAAAATAGGTCTAAATAGCAAATTTTTCATGAATCTATGAACAATTCTGTGAAGAAACACTTCTGGTTTTTTTAGTTAAATGTTTTACTACCCAGGGTAAAAAAGGACCGAAGAGTCACACAAATGAAATAGAGAGACCGCGATTTGGCCATTGTTTAATCAATAAAATGAATAAAACTGTGTATTTTTTACGTTAAAACACTCCCTGAATTGAACATCATATTCTAGTAGAGAATGTCTAGATAACAATTCAATATTATTATTCATACTAGCAGGCACATGTTATTAACACATATGAGAAGTTTGAACACTTTCCTATGTATACTTTTAAAATGGCATCAATTTCAAAAGTTCTAGTTTTCCGCTATTTTGTGTAGAAACCTATGGGCGCCTCACCCACCGGCGCCTCACCCACCGGCTCCACCCTTGACTCACTCGACGTTTAGATTGATAACTTCACTGTTGCTAAACATGTGGATTTAATTCTTTTTTTATTCGGTAGCTGGATAAATTGTCTTTAATATGATACCAAAAATGTTATGTTTTTTTGACAACTTCTATTTAAAATAGAGACACATATCACGATTTTATGGATTTTTTGAAACGGCTCCACCTTATTTTATATACCTATTAGTGACCTGTGACCATAAGGAAAGTATACATTTCCTAAAAGCATATACATTTCCAAATCTCACAATAACAATATCAAGGTCATTATACAGGGTGGGTAGATAATATGTAGGGTGCAAACATCAAGAAATGCACTAAAAATACAAAATTACTGGTCATTTACATACCTTGAAGATAAAATTATATTTTTTAAGCTGCATAATTCAAATGTATACACTAGTATTACAAAGAAAAATGTTGCCACTTTTGTCTTTAGTTATAAAGGATACCTTATACAGGGTGGTCAAAATCTGTAACTGTAAGTATGTGAAAACGTATTTCTGAAATAAAGTTAACCGTTATCATAAGTTAGTGTCATAATAATTTTTAAATTGATGTTTTGTAATAATATTGCATCAAACACAAACACCAATAATTACCATGTTATACAGGGTGTACCAAGCGAAATACATATGTATGATCGAGTAATCTACGCGTTTCTTCACTTTTTGATTTTATTTTGATGAAGGCAATGATAACGAAATGAAATAAAACACACATAGAATGAGCATGTTACAATTAAAAATGTTGCCTGGATATACATACTTTATGGCCAATAATTTCATATACAGGGTGTTACAATATAAAGCATATGGGCGATTCCACGGTAACACGCGTTACATTTAAGCGCGCCATTCTTTATTCTCCACTCTATAACTGTAAAAGTAATTTGAATGAAGTTTTCATCTTTTGTATTGTAATACCCAAGACTTAAGGCTAAATCCTCATGCTAACAGTACACCAATATGAAATATTAGCTCATGTAAATGTAAGACCGCTCCGAATATCGGTAACACGCGTTACGAAAAAAGACGCACTAAAAAACTCCCAACTTTGTTTTGCTTGTGTATTTCAACTAACCAACCTACAATCAATTGGTCACTACTGTAAGCAAGTACCTTTATAAGGTTTATAAAACTAGAATAATAACAAGAATTAAAGTTCTCACTTTATTGTAAAATGCAAAATAGTCGGTAAAACGTGTTACGGTAACACGCGTTACACTTTGTCCAGCCATAATTTACTATGCTTAGTTTCTTTATTATATTTCTAAATTAAAATTAATTTTGACTTTGGCAATTGAAATAACATATTAACCATAAAAAGTGATAAATATCACTTGAAAAATTGAGGTTTTAGCACGTTTTCCTGAATATGAGTTTGGTAACACGCGTTACGACATTTTGATGGCCTATTGTAGAGTGGTGGTTATGAATTTATCTAATTGTTTACTATTTTTAAATAGGGCCTAACTAGTAGAAATAAAATTATAAGTGGCGTAAATTAAAACCAAATCAATAAAGTAAATATTTTCAAAAAAGTGTTGCTCCGGTAACACGTGTTACCATTTTTGGGGTAAGAAAAGTAGAATCTTTTCATAGTAAACATTAGCCAAATGTTGTAACAATTTTTTCCTGAACCTTTGCATGAGCTTTGAACAACATAGAGGTAAAAATAAATCTTTTGGAGCAATTTTCAGTTTTTTTGCTCCGTCACATTTTCATAAAATCGCCCATATGCGATCTAACGGAGCGCTTATTTTTAAAAACAATTTTTCTTCAGTTTACTGCCATAACAAGTTTTGAACATGGGTAAAATAAATTAGTATTCAGTAATTGTGCAAGATGCAATGTAAGTACTTTTGTCCGACAATGATCAACAGACTATTAACAATGACACCGATGGACTCAGCTCCCACCCCTTCCCACATCTCGCTACGCGCCGTAAATCTTTCAAAATTGATAAAGGTCACAAATTCTGGACAAATTTCAAGATTGCGCGCATTCAATATGCAAACCGTACAGTATCGATTGGGACGTAAAAGCACGAGATGTACACGCGGGTTTTTTTTAACTCACTCGGCATGCATGCAGTAGAGCGTGCATACCTTGTAATTTGTAAGCTGTCATTTGTCTGGTTATAGTAAAGTAAACATACCACACGTACAGAATATTTATATTGTTTCACTCCATGAAGTGGTTAATTTATTTTAAGATATTATGCACAAGTGTATGAATTGTTACGGTATAAATAAATCAATCGGTATACTTCTAATCGGTAAACAACAGCCAATCCCCGGAGCCAATCTCTCTGACATGAAGTATTTCACTGCGTGTCTGTGAGATTAGCTCCTCACTGCGATTCCTCCTCCTCCTCCTCCCCAACACTCCTGTCTACTCCTCAACGGTACACATCAGCCCGATTTCTCTGATATTCCACCTAGCATGTATATTGATTATCAATAAGTGAAGTGAATGAAGTATTTTATAGCTTGTCTAGAGATTGGCTCCTCCTCCTCCGGTTCCTCCTCCTCCTCCCCAAGCACCCGTTGATCAATTATTTGCTCCCAATTAAAACTGAAATAATTAAGGCATTATTTTGTGGATGGTATGGAAAGAATATTTATTGTGCTTTGTAATGACACCAAAGTGGTTATTTTATGATGAGAAATATAGAAACGGTGATATCATAAACATCATTAACAGTGTAAAAATGTCACACCTCCCCAAAATACGGGGTTCCAATTCGTGGCACACGACCTTGAATCTAGGAAATAATGAATAGAATCTATGAATGATCTGGATAAGTGTTGGTCTTGATGGTTCTATTCATAAAATCTAATAATCAATCAAGCCAGCAGTTGAGTAGTAACGCAGTAAAAAAGATCAGGTCGGTTATTTTAAAACAGTTTCATGGTGGGAAATGAAGCGCACATGTGGATCAAGAATATTTATAAATAACTGGATGAAATATTACTAAAATAAGCATTTATATATCAATTTATATTTTACACTGAAGCTGATAATATATTTTTAAATTTATAACACATTTATAGACTATTTTTTGTTAAAGTAGGTGATTTGCATAATTAAATACCAATTTCCTCACTCAGTGATACATTTACAGCGTCAGTGTTATGGTTGACTAATGTTTAGATATTAGTAAAAGAATGATGATAATCAATAAAATAGTCATGCCATAGTGAACATACATGTATGAATATAGTGCAAACCGGAAGTGGTAAAAGAAATAGGTGATGACTTTTATATTAAGGGTAATCATTGTTTAAAAAGTTTAAAGTCATGTTATATCAACAAAAAATAATACCTATTATTTTTTAAAGCCCAATCCGGCTTAGATCAACATCTTAGGAAGCCCTATCCCCCTTAAATTATCACTAAACATGTGTCAATATTCTAAAATCATGAAATTTGCAACTGTATTTTAACCTGTTTTGGCCATCAAAATGAGCAGGCTGTTACTAAGTACCGCCCATTTATTGATGATTTCCCAGATCTATTGTTGTCGATAATGTCCACATCGTGTAGATCTCTAACGGTTATGCGATACACGCATTGGATTTCTTGAGATCTGAATGACCAACCTAGTATATTCCACACAATAGTATCACACTATCCAGTAGCTCTTCATAGGCGTAGCCAGGATTATTTTATCCGGGGGGGGGGGGGGGGGGGGGGGCACTCAGGCTCGGATCCAGAAAAGTTAATGGGAGGCCCTAAAAACTGAATTTGATTTTGGTACCATCCAAGCGGTGCGCAGCACTGCCCTCCGAGCTATGCTCGGAAGTAGAAAAAAAAAGCAATTTTGGAACTCATTTGGTGCGATCTGGTGTATACTTTTGACCATTTGACCTTTCACCCACCCACTCGGCCCTCGGGCTCTCCGGCGAAACGGACAACAATAAATGAAGTCACACAAGGACTGGTCCCAAGTCTTATCGTTTGGGGCATGTGCGTAGCGCGCAATTTTGTTTGCTATTCTATATATTTTGCCCATTTTCGCTTACAAACTAAAGCAAATATTTCGAGGCACATGAGCAAAAACGCGCGGAGTAATTCTGTTATACCCTGCGAAATATTGGCTTCTCAACACTAACTAATTTTGTCATGATCGAGATACAATTTGTCTTAAAATTAGATTCCAAAATTAAAGTTAACGTTCATGTCACGTGCGCGCGTAGCGAGCGAATTTTTGTTGGGCTATTTTACATAAATTGTGCCGCGATTGAGATACCAACCACGCAAAATTGACTTCTTTACATTAATTTTGCCAAGATTGAGATACATTGTTGCTTCTATTAAAATGTCACTTTTTTTAACTTTTTTTTATTTTTACGAAAACCCCTGGCTTCTTTATACTTATTTGCCACATTTGAGTTATATTTTGGCCTTATGACACTGCTTTTATTAATGTTTTGCTATTTTACCCGGTTTTGCTAGGATTGAGGTACATTTTGGCTTCAAACTATCTTCTTAATTTGCAATGAATTTATTTTTGGGGGAAGGGGCACATACAACGAAAAATGCTATCTTTGTATTTGAACGTCATAATTTAACTATGATTTCTCTTATCAAAATTGAGGCGACAATGGCAAAATTGGGTGACAATAAGAATAAGGGGTGGGGGGCATGGAAACTGCTCTATTGCCACTTCGTCCAATGCCATTTCGTCCACTAACCAGTTCGTCCAATGACATTTCGTCCAATGCCATTTCGTCCATTAGTCACTTGGTCCAATAACCAATTCGTCCAATAACCAATTCGTCCAATAACCATTTCGTCCAATAACCATTTTGTCCAATAGCCATTTCGTCCAAGGGCTTCAAAACCTTATGTTAGTATTTGGATTGTGTAACAACTGATATGAGCTGCGCGGATCTGATCTCGTGTACCGGAACGATCACGATGCCTGATCTCATTGTAAAGATGTTTTTTTGTTTCATATTTGCTTCTTATTGTTATTTACTGTTTACTTCTGATTGTTTGTTATTTGTTGGTTGCTTCTTGTTGTTTGGACGAAATGGTTATTGGACGAAATGGTTATTGGACGAATTGGTTATTGGACAAAATGGTTATTGGACGAAATGGTTATTGGACGAAATGGTTATTGGACGAATTGGTTATTGGACGAAATGGTTATTGGACGAAATGGTTATTGGACGAATTGGTTATTGGACGAAATGGTTATTGGACGAAATGGGTATTGGACGAAATGGATATTGGACGAATTGGTTATTGGACGAAATGGTTATTGGACGAAATGGGTATTGGACGAAATGGTTATTGGACGAAATGGCTATTGGACGAAATGGCTATTGGACGAAATGGCTATGGACGAAATGGCCATTGTACAAAATGGGTATGGACGAAATGGTTATTGGACGAAATGGGTATTGGACGAAGTGGGAATGGACGAAGTGGTTATTGGACGAAATGGCTATGGACGAAATGGCCATTGGACAAAATGGGTATGGACGAAATGGGTATGGACCAAGTGGCTATTGGACCAAGTGGCTATTGGACCAATTGGCTATTGGACCAAGTGGCTATTGGACCGAGTGGATACTGGACGAAGTGGGAATGGACCAACTGACATTGGACGAAATGGCTATGGACGAAATGGCTAATGGACGAACTGGCATTGGACGAAATGGCAATGGGCCTGGAAACTATATGTAACAAATAAAGAACTTTATACCCTCTACTATTTCTCTTTTCTTTCTTCCTTTTTCTCCTTTTTCTTTCTTTTTCTTCTCTTTTTTTTTTTGGTGCCAGGGACCCGGGGGGCACGTGCCCCCCAGGGCCCCCTGGCTCCGCCAATGCTCTTTATAGCTAAAGGGCCAACTTGGTGTATGTTACTAGACGACGATTGTTTATCTATATCAGTGTTGCTTGAATCCAAACTTAAAAGTTATAGCAGAGTTCTGCCACATAAATCATCACTAATAGTACTGGTCAGGAAAAGGCCACTTCTCCACATGGTACAGTGTAAAACCCGAGAAAAGGGCTTCCCGTAAGACATTTCGTGATACCCATCGTGTTGGAGCATGCGATTGGTATAGACATGTGGGGTATTGTCTCCTCGATAAGAATATCGCTGTTGGCATATTAAAATCGTGTGCTAATTAGCTTTAATTAAGCAAAATAAAGTGCCAATGCCTAAATTGAGTGCGGTATGTACTATTATAGCAACACTTCTCTATTGAATTCATGGCGAACCCATTCACGCGTGTCTTTGTGTCGTTATTGAATTGAGTTGCTACCTCGAGTTCGATTCCCATTGATCATGACTATTTTTGGAGGAAATAGACGCGAGTCCGTTTTAGGAATTTACTCCGGAATGCAGCTATTCGCTCGTAAATCCAAAGTCATTAGTCATAGCACGGTATTCAACTATGTGTGCGGAAGTGTGGCACGGAGGGACTGTAGTATCTGATGAATTGTACGCTAGCTAGTTATGGACGAGATCGGACTTCATTTGTCTGAATAATTTTAGAAGCCTGATCAAGGACAGTTGAAATACTGTTTCAAGTTTGTAAAAGGGACGGAGTGACATTCAAAGTTAATCATTATCTGTTAGTGCCATTTCAAAACAGTGGTCGCAACCAATATCAACGCATATCGAGGATTGTGCATTTAATTATTTTATAACATATTATTAATGTCATATCCAAGTACTAATCCAAGGAAATAATACAATCGTATTCTTTGTTTGTTCATTATCATCTCTTAACATCAAAGTAATAATACAAATGAAAGCGGATGGGAAACAGTGTCTAATAGGTCTAAACTAAAAATGAATCTTAATTGATCTAACACCTCATTATATTTATCAACTTTTTTAAAATTTGAAATGTGTGTATTTATATTGCTTATACATTATTGGTAGATACGACATCGTTTTGATATTTAGTAAATAATTTGTTTCACGTATGCCACCTATGCATATTTAGCCACATTATTAGTTTGTTTGTTGTGGTGTGTTTTTTATGTGTGTTTTTTCAGTTGAAAATCCTAGACAAAAATCTTAAATGCTGTTTTAAGACCAAATAATGCGTGAAATATAATGTCAAGACTGACAATTTTTTAAAGAGTTGAACTTGTCTTTAAGATAATTAAAAGAAAAAAATCAACGTCAATACAAATTACTTGATGAGGCAGATCTCTAGTGCTAAAATCACAATCATTTTTCACATCGCAGTTTCAGGTAACATTATACATTTTGGTAAATAAAACATTTTAATTTTCTGTAAAGTTAAGTAACGGTAAATAATTATTGTGATATGGATGTTATATCTGATGACGATAGTAATATGGTTGCTATATACTGAAGAAAGCAATGTATATCATATATGGGTGCTATCTACTGAAGAAAGCAATGTAATAGGCCGATATCTGCTGAAGAAAGCAATGTAATGTATGGGTGCTATCTGCTCAAGAAAGCCATGTAATATATATATAGATCTATCAATATCAATGCATACCAACCACTCTCCACAAGATTTAGCAGCGTTGCTCCCCTCCATGCTTACAGTGTTGCAATGCCAGCTCAGTGCCCTTTCATTGCCGACTGCCAACACGTGCTGCTAAGACAGAACCTCATCCATGCAGCCTGGAACAGTGTTTCAGACAATGTTGTTGGCAACATCCTAGAGGAAGAACTCCAATCTTTTAAGGGTCGTGTTAACAGACACTTTCTCTCCTACTAGTCAGTGTATGTTGGCTAAGCTCTCTCGATGTAAATGATTTCCAGATATTATTTTTCTTCTCTTAAGTTTTTTGATGTTGTTCTCTGTGTTTGGGTTTTTATCTTATTCCTGTCCCACGCCACTTTCATTGGGTTTTTTACTCGCCCAATTGTGTTAACTTTTATTTTGATGATTTTCTGAGTTGCAGTGAACCAATCGATTGGCCCAGCTCTCTGTAGAGAGTTACCCATTTGATTTGTAATCAGTCAATTCATTAACTTTGTTAATGTCTGTTGGGCTATTGTTCACATTTGCTCTTTATATACACACCAAAAAGCTATCTGCTGAGGAAAGCAATGTAATCCCTACCCCTAAAAAATAAGGACATCTGTAAACTGTTAGAAATGTATTTTTCTTTTATTTAGATCGGATATTGTTCTCTATGTCAGGGTTTTTATCTTATCCTTATGTCATTTTCATTGTCATTTTTAACTCATGCCTATTATTTGTGTTTCTTGTATATTTTATTTTGCATGTTTTCTTAGTTAATGCACTTGAACCATAGAATAGATTGGCCCATCAGACTCTTTGTTGGGTTACCAGATTGATTTCTATAATCACTCATTTCATTAACCTCGTAGATGTCTGTTGAGCTATAATTGTTCACGTTTGCGCTTTTTATACACAAAATACAAAAAAAACCAAGCAAAGTTATATCACGTTATTATATAGGCCTGGGTGGATTTTCGTTATCCTACAATAAGAACTATATGTGGATTCAAAACAGCAACACCCCTATTCAATTCCCTTTTGGTACCGATTCTGTTGACATATTTAGGCGTTATTGTATGATTTCAGGTATTAAATCGATTTCTCTAAGAATGTGTTCAGCCAATATCCTTGATTCCAAAGCTACAAAATGGCAACCCATCTGCCCATTTCAATAGCGTCTCTGCAAATAATATATAGACAACAGATAAAGGAATCGATATACAAATGACGTTCATCGAATGGACAGTGATGCTACATTTGGTATATGCTATAACTAAGTTTAGGGACTGATGTTTTGTTTTGCGTAATTGGGGTATTTAGCACACATTTTTAATATGCCAACAGCGGTATTCCTATCGGAGAGGACAAATACTACATGGTTACATGAATCGCATGCTCCAACACGATGGGTATCACGGAAATTATGTTAATGAGCTACCTTTTCCTGTACCAACAGATGACCACACCATATACTACTCAGGAAATGAGAAAGGAGGGAGCAAAGGTGTAGCTTTCATCACCAGTAAAATCATATCAAAGTTTGTCTTGGGCTACAACCCAGTCAGTGACAGGATCATCTCCATCAGATTCCAAGCTCGGCCTATTAACCTCTCAGTCATTCAAGTATATGCACCAACCTCCGCTGCCTCTGATGAAGATCTGGAATGTTTTTACAGCCAACTGCAGGAAACCCTTGATGGCATTCCGAAGAGAGATATCATCATGATAGCAGGTGATTTCAACGCAAAAGTCGGAGAAAACATCCAAAGTGATGACGAAACCATGGCCTTGGGCCCGCATGGCTTGGGAAGCAGAAACGAAAGAGGTAGTACACTCGTGGATTTCTGTGTAGCAAACAGACTCACTATTACAAACACAATTTTCCAACAACACCCGACACGAAAGTACACTTGGATATCTCCAAACGGCCTCACAAGAAACCAGATTAACTACATCCTCATTAGCAGTAGGTGGAAGTCTTCTATCAAGATAGCAAAAACCCTGCCAGGGGCAGATATAGGTAGTGACCATCAACTTCTGATTGCTGATTTTCAAATCAAGTTGAAGATGACCAAAGGTGCTCCAAAACCCTGCAGATTTGATTTGCAGCATCTTGATGACAAATACAGAGTGGAGACCAGAAATCTGTTTCAAGAACTGATGGTAAGAGACGAGGAAACAACTCCTGATGAACTCTGGCTGGACATCAAAAACCCTATTGTCAGCGCAGCCAAAACACATGTTCCTAAGAAACATAAGAGAAAGACCACATCATGGCTGTCACATGAAACCATCAACTTAGCAGAATGAAAGACGCCAATTGAAAGAAGCTGGTCTGCAAGGCAGTAACCTATACAGAAGACTTTCAAGTGAGGTTCAATTGAATTCTAGGAGAGATAAAAATAAGCATATCCAACAGCAATGCCAAGAACTTGAGGATCACAGTTTTCACAAAAACAGCAGAGAGCTGCTCTTTAGATGCATAAAAAACATCACCTCAAAAACGACAACTAGATTGGCTATCATCAAGGACGAGCAAGGAAAGGTCTTAACTGAGAGTGAAGAAATCAAGGATCGTTGGAAAAGCTACTGTGAACATCTGTATGCGTCCCCAGAAGAGACAAATGGCTCACAGGAGTCTCCCCCGCCTCCACTAGGTGAAGATGAGCCTGATATTCTTCTATCAGAGGTCCAGGAAGCCATCAAGAAGTTAAAAAGTCAAAAGGCACCTGGTCTAGACGATATTCCAAGTGAGCGCCTGAAGCAAGCTGATGATTCTGTAGCAGTCATTATGCAAAAGCTGTGCAATACTGTGTGGAAGTCGAGAGTATGGCCAGAGGATTGGAAGAGATCAGTTTTCCTAACACTTCCAAAGAAAGGGGATGCTAGCGAATGTAAACATTATCGTACTATCGCTCTGATATCACATGCAAGCAAAATCCTGCTGCACATCATCAACGAACGTCTTAGACCTCATCTTGAACGTGAACTTCCTGCTGAGCAAGCCGGTTTCCGGAAAGGCCGCGGCACAAGAGATCAGATAGCCAATGTACGTCACATAATGGGAAAATGTTTTGAATACCAGAGGGAGGTCTTCATGTGCTTCATAGACTACGCTAAGGCCTTTGATTGTGTAAGGTATTCGGCATTGTGGACAGCACTTAATTCACAATCTGTATGATGGTCAAGCTGCCTGTGTTCGCACTGAGAAAGGAAATAGTGACTGGTTTGCTCTAGGTCAGGGAGTACGTCAAGGGTGCATACTTTCACCAGCACTCTTCAACCTTTATGCAGAGTCTATAATGAGACGTGCATTGGATGATTGGCCAGGGGGGCTGTCAGTAGGTGGATACCAAATACACACTTTACGTTATGCCGATGACACCACCCTGTTGCAACAAATATGGAAGAGATGGCGGAACTCCTGAAGAAAGTCAAGGTGGAGAGTGAGCAGCTTGGTCTACGTCTAAATGTCAGCAAGACCAAGATCATGTCACAGATGGTGTTGGAGAGCCTCTCATAATTGATGGTAATGACCAATTCAACTCTCTTGGATCCCTAATCACCAAATAGGGTGGTTGCAGCCAAGAGATTAGACACCGTTTAGCAATGGCTAGATCAGCAATGATCAACCTAAGTAAGATCTGGGCTGACAGAGGAATAACCAGAGCAACAAAAACCAGGCTTGTTCAAGCCCTTGTATTTCCAATTGCCATGTATGCGTGTGAGACGTGGACCCTAACCAATGCTGACAAAAACAGAATAGCTGCTTTCGAGATGTGGTGTTGGAGGCGTATGCTTCGTATCGTACGGACATTGAGAAGGACCAATGCCAGTATTATTGAAGAAATAGGGGTGTCTAAACGACTTCTTCATGCTATCAACACCCAAATGCTGAGCTACTTCGGCCATATCTCACGTCGCAAGGGTAATAACCTGGAGAAGATGATCATGCAAGGCATGATTGAAGGGAAGCGCAAGACCTCGTTCCCGGTGGTTTGACCAAATAAAGTTGATTACTGGACACCCGCTCCGTGATTGTTACTCCTTTGCTGAAAATCGTTATTTGTGGCGTAGTATCTGTAAGGTCACGAGCTGTCAGTCATAACAGGACCGAACCAACCAACCAATAGTACTGTCGATGAGTGTTATTAATTCCTTATAGCACTCGGCACCTGCGCTGCCTCGTGTTATAAGTCATACTTATTACTTCAAAATAGAGTGAAAATAAACTGTTTGCTAGCGAACGATCTATTTTCAACCCCTAAAAATCATGATTTTGAAGTAATTAGGAATCGTATCGCTCTATAACTCAGGATGTATTTATGATTTATGATCAGAAATATAAATCTGCAAGAAAATCTACTTTCTAAATTTAAAAAGAAAATCATGGATAGAGGGCGCCCTGGAAAATATCACATAATATGATAAATGGAGTCGAAAGAAATATTGGCAAAATGGCAGAGGAAGGCTTACTCTGCCAGTATAAGACACCTTTTTTATTATTACATTTGTAATTTCTCAATCTATGAACTTCATATTCTTAGGCCTATAGTTCAATATATTCCGGGAATAAAAACTGCTCAGAAAAGTTTGGAAATTTGTATACAATCGCCATTTTTGTGTGAATATTTTGTGATATATTCATATTGTGAATCATATCAATGTAAAGCTGATGTGTTCGTTCTAACAATACTTCATTTGTAGCAGTCACTTGTTTCAGTCCTTAGCCAGTGAGAATTAGGGGAGGTCGCATTAAAAATTTGCCAAATTCCCCACTATTATGCGCTTAAAAGACTATCTCTGTCGTCTGTACAATGAAGTGATTCTCTACTGACTTTTGAGCATAAAATAGTGTTGATTTTGGCACATTCAGATTGAGACCTCTACATGTTCCCAAGCAAGTTGCAGAGCACTGGAACAAGGTATTGCTACAAATTTGGTATCATTGTTAAGATGAACACATCAGCTCTTTATTGATGTGCAACACAACACAGTATGGAAATATCCAAGATATTTGAACATTTTGTGATTGAAAAAAAAATTCCGAACATTTTTTGAGCAGTTTAGTATAAATATTAATTGTCCATGAATGTGAAGGTTAACAATGTGTCATTATTTTGACATCACTAATGGCAAAAATAAATTATATGTTGTCATCAGAACTTGAAATACATAAGGACTCGGGACTCAGACTCGGACATTAAGGACTCAGTCTTGGACTTGGTCTTGGACTCGGACTCGGTCTTGGACTCAGATTCGAGATGTAAAAACTCTGACTCAAAATTGATTGTTTGGATTTTGTCACACACTTTTATTCACCTTTTGCCTCTTTAGTGTAATTGCAGTCCTGTACTTCTGTATATAAAATAGCGGAGAGCATGTGTGGTCCAGCGGAACATTGTATGCGGGACTCATGATCATAATGTTGTGAGTTCTAGCCTACCCGTGGCCATAATTGTTTGTGTTCTTGGGCAAGATACTTAGTCCCAATCACCTCGTCAGCTCAAGCGATATTTGGGAAGCTGTTAGAATCAAAATACAAGTAGTGCTGATAGGATTTGCACTGTTGGCCGGTAGCCGCCAACGATCTATGCTTTGACTGTACGAAATGAATCACATGATTTATTCACACTCATTCAAAAAAGTAAATACCCCGTTTTTCTTTTTAAATAAACTTTGGATATGATGGCTGTTCGTAGTAAGCTTTGCAGGTCATAATATGACAGGAGAAAACGAACTCATGCCCGGAGTGCCAGGATTTAACAATGCATATCTTGAAGATCATATTAATCTTTATCAAACATTTGAACCCTGATGTCTTTTCGCCAAGTAATCTGGGCATATAGCTTGGCTTTGTGGTTGGTAGGGGGTAGGTCACCGGTTAACTCTGGTGTTAAAAGTGTACTTCTTTTTGTGGCTAATCATGAATTTAGTGAAAAAATGGCAAAAACATGCCTCTGTCACATCAGATTATTGGTCGAACGAGGAGAAACGATGGGGTATTTCCGAAGTTATCAGACAGAAAATGTTACCTTTTACCCAATTCTCTCACCAACGATCTATGCTTTGACTGAGTTATCTATGAATAGCTTCACTTAAAACAGTTTTGTATAAACATTTAGAAATCAGCAGGGAGTGTTGGCGGCAGGTTGACATGTATTGTACTCTATAATCGAGGATCTATGGTCAAACCATGGAATACGTAATGAATACAGTTTTCGTTTAAAGGGAACGTCAAAACTAAGATATTTCTGTCAGAAGGATGAATAATGCCATGCCCACAATATGCGCCCAACGTAATAGATTTTTTTTCAGACTCACAATTGCATGTCTGTCAATTTTGAGACCTATATCCTTTTGACGTGAGAAGCTTTTACGAGAACAATATTTGAAATATAAATGTTCAACTTGCATTTTGCCGTTTTCCAACGGACAGTCTAAATTTCCGTTTTAACGATAAAAAAACCAAAAACGAATCGGGGCTCGGTTCAATTGATGGTATGATGGTATGTTTAACTAAAAAACCGCTTCTCAAATCGTATAGTGTTACTTAGTTAATACGGATGCGCCCAAATACGTGTTTTTTCAGACTCACAATGTCATGACTGTCAAATATCCTTTTGACGTGAGAAGCTTTTACGAGAACAATATTTGAAATATGAATTTTCAACTTGCATTTTGCCGTTTTCCAACCACGGACAGTCTAAATTTCCGTTTTAACGAACATATACCAAAAACGAATCGCGGCTCGGTTCAATTGATGGTATGATGCTATGTTTAGCTTAAAAACCGCCTCTCAAATCGTAAAGTGTTACTTAGTTAATACGGATGATTAGTAAATAACTATCATGACCAACTTCAGAAAAATTGGGTTAAGGACCCTTTCCTTTACCAACGTTATAGGAATTGTTATGACCCTAACAAGTAATAATAATAACCCGAGATTCCTTATGAAATTTACTTTCATGGAGTGTATTTCCGTTCAAAGAAGAACTTTAAATGATCTTATTCTTTGAAGTTAATTTTTGAAATGGAAATGTGTAGCGCAAACCGATATGCACTGCTCTTAAAACTGTCGGGTACCACCTTTGTGTGTAAAACTTCACTAAACAACATGAACAAGGGTGATGTCTTCTCCTTTCTCAAATATTTGTTATCACCTTTTTTTTTCACCCAACAAACTTTGGATTGACATATTGCAATTAAAGATGACAGTTAATGCAAAGCTTGAAAGGGTTAATTTAAAAGGATTCGTGATTACACTAATAAGGGGGTATAATTCACTATCTGTGGTATATTTCAGTGGCTGTGTGATCTCTAGGATTAAGGGTATTTGCTGTAAGGAAATTTGGAAGGGACCAGTATTTTCAATTACCTGACATGAGATGCACGGGTACTCGAAACGTGTTGGGAGTAGTAGTTGGCCTACCGGGAGGCGATGTTCGTTACCGTAAACAACATTTGATACCTGACGGAGTAAAGCGCATAGCACATGTACATTGTACAGCAATACATTTATACAGTGAGTGTGTACGGTTAATAAATTCGCTACCGGGAGAGCAAAGGGGTGTATGGCCATACAGCAAAATACTCTATGAATGTAACAAGTTTCACTTTCAAGTGAAATAAAATTTCCCAAATTAAAGGGAAATATATCTGAATCTGTGTTATCCTTAAAGTTGTGATTGAATAAAGTTGTTAACTCTTTAAATGATTTAAAATCGCATGATATTGATAGCTTTCTGAAATTATGAATTTATCACTCTATCACTATATTTGAAAGAATGATAATGATTGTTGAAAAACCAATCACAGCTTAAGAATGTTAAGGATTCCAAGAGTCCTCCCAGTCCCTAAGATTCTTTCAAACAGATTTGCATGACATCAATGTTGATTCTTGACAATTTAAAAAATTACCCTACCAAATGTATTAAGTTAATCTTGCAGTCAAAGTCCGATGGTTCTATAATCTGACAATACAATAAGTTCCATAATCCAAACTTGTAAAAGTGTTAAAGAAGTTTACTAATCCGTAACTGATAAGGCTCAATAGTCAATAGTATGAATAATTAGAGGATCTTAAATCCGAATATTGTACATGTTCATAGTCTGAAAGCTTGAAAAGGGTTTCCTTCAAACACACGAACATGGTTCTATAATCCATTGTGAGATGAAAGGCCCTACAGTTTTTAAATAAGTTGTGCAGCTCGACTAAAAAGAACCCATAGTAAGATTCAGACTAGAGAACACTCTATGATTCGGAATAAAGTCAAAGAACCCTATTTCAAATTTGTACTACAGAACCAGCTTTAATGTTCGGATTGCAAACATACCCTTTCTTCATAATCAGATTATAATACATGATCATGATATTATGACTATTTTCAGATTTTGAACCTTATATACGTTCAGACTGTAGAACTTCGTACTATAGAACCTTTTTTTCGTATTAAAGAACCTGTCGGACTACGAACCGTGAGTAGATAAACATGAAACCGAATGCGAAATGGTCTTCACCTCATTGCAAGGGATTTTACCTGATACTGGATTTTCCCTTTTAAAGGGAATTTTTATTCGAGCTCTCCCGTTAGCGCAATCAGTTAGACGTCGGACTCCCACGTCGCTGAGGCGGGCGATCACTCTGGCGATCTTTCCTCCCCGATTGTTTAATTGGAAAAAACATGCCCAGGGAGTTAGGGTTAATGCTTTCTTAGACATTATCATATGCCCATGGCCATGGCTGATATTTCTTACACATTGTATGGTTCGATTATGGCCAACGTTTTTATGGTGGAATTATAAGATTCTTATCGCTTTAAAACACTGCCAAATTGCTTCCTGATCAAAGTAAAAGCTGACACCGCTATCAGTCGGGTTATGTTTGAATAACTTCCCGTTTAACAAAAACAATTCCTGTACGTATGAGGTTGATAACATAATCAGTCGGGAGACCTTCGAATTGTAATGCCCGGAATGATGATCGCTATCACACACATGACCCAAATAATATAGTCTTTATATCTTCTCTTGGTGTTTTTTTCACTCAACTCTGGCCTATAATTATTTGTAGTTTCTAAAATTTCACAAAATGTTTCAAAAATGTTAGAATCATTCAATTTCAGCACCATATTTGGAATCAATCAGCATGATAAATGCACTACAATAAGTACAAATATGCCTAGTATTGGTTGGTTCAGAAATCCTTGAGAGAGACATGTCAGAATCGCTGCACGGTGGCCTATAAGTCATAAGGTGTTAGTATTGATTTTTCTGTATAAAGTAATCAATCTCGTCGCCCGTTGGTTTTTATTTACATAAATCCTTGTAGTCAACATTTACAATGGAAGTGGGAGGAGTAGTTTTTTTGACAAAAGATATAATAAACATATTTTTGGGTAGCGGTGTGCCGCCAGGATCTTTAAAATGGGGACTTCGGTGAGCTGAACTGAGCGGATGTTAAAGAAAATAGCAGGGAAATAGGATCTTAGGAAGAACTGGTTTTTTTATTTTAAATTTGATTAAGGCTTTGGCATGCAAATGTTCACAATGAATTTCAATAACATTGAGTACATAGTAGATGCAGGAAATGGGCGGGTCTTTAAAGCTATATAAGAAGAAAGTGAAAATGGGTCTATAGAGCGGAACATACCTAATACCTCTTCCCACTAGTAACATACTATTGGCGACTTCACATGGTTTAGTCAAAAGGAAAGAAGAAAAAAGTTCCCTCATCCTGGTGTTTCTTCAAAAGTGTCGATTACTTGAACTAGTTTATGTTTTTATTTGGTTTAATTGAAATATCGGGCAACTCTTCGAATGTGTTGGGCCCCATGTCGACTATCATAGGCCTACGGTAGTTTCCTGTCAACAACAAACAACGTTCTGATAACGCACATCGGGCGGGACGGACATCAGGGCGCTGTGATCGTGGTGATTGTGAAAAGGCCTACGGAATAAAGGTGAAATTTTAACGAGGCAAATATTGTTGTGCAATATGTTTGTTTATTTTAGGACTGTTTGCTCACAGATAATCAACACTAATGTAATCAACACTGATTGTGACCCACGCCTCTTCAGCAAGAGGAAGACATACAGATGAGGTTGCGGGGGTGGGGTGGGGGAGGAGTGGTGGGGGTAGGGGCGCTATAAGTGCTGTCCCCTGTTCCCAAAATTGACATGACATTTTCATATTTTAAAAAATTAGTAGTTTATGCCTGGATATAAAATACAGGCCAGCCCTACCCCACCCCACCCCGCCATCCCCCGTATAATGCCCCCATACTGGACCCTCTTCCCAGCAAATTGAATGAAGAGTATTACACGACGTTTCACTGAATATTGCCGCCACATTTGGACCATACGAAAAATAGGTGTGATTGAGGAAGAGCCCAAGAAGAGAGAGAACAACGGTGTGGTGCCCCCCTCCCCCCCCCCCCCCCCACCCCTCACGCGTTCAAATTGCACGCTAGACCCCCGGCGCCACTACCACACCCACATCACATTGCGGCGGCACCCATAAGCACCACCGTAGCTAGCTACACCCGAACCCGGCGCCACCACCAGCAGTATGCTTGCGGCAACAACCACCACCAAGCATCGCCTCGCATTACCAATGCCCCCCTCGCACCACCACTACACCCAATGCACGACCACCATTTTGCTTAAATCACCAACACCGCCACCAACACAGAGCACCAAAGCTCCACCAATATCGCGGCACCACCATACACCATGCACGATCACCATTTTGCTCTTAATACAAGCACCGCTACCAACAGTAATAAAGTAATAATTAACAAAGAAATGATTTAAGATATTAAGATCTGAATTAACCCTGGGTTGATAGGGTTAGGGTTAGGGTTAGGGTTAGCGTTAGAAACAGTCCCTGGGTGGACAGTCAGTCAGCCGTGCGTTTTGTGTCGCGGTGAACACATATAATTATTTCAAATGAATAAACCCTAACATGTACTAGGTCTATACAGAGATTGTGTGGAACTACAGAAAAATTCATATTCAAATGTTGTAAACGGTCGCGTCCAGGGATTTTAGTCGCATAATCACACAATTAAGAATATTTCACAACGACTTTAAACTCAGGAATTAAATCATTTATATAGTCATAAATTAACAATATTTGATATGAGGGGTTGCAGAAAATACTAAATCAAACAACTGTGAATGACACAGGTTTCCTACATGCGCTGGTTTTATGAGATAGCGATCTAAAGCGATCTTTTCTAGTGTATATGTTTATTGAAAAAGTCCTATTCTGTTATATTGGAGTTTTGTTTTAAATTTCATAGTTTTTGGGACAAATGTATATAATATAAATCAAAAGTTTGACTAAAACAACGTAATATGTGACAAGAAAAGACACAAAAGAAAGTGACTAACTCGAGTTTTGAACCAACGACGCGAAATGAACATACTCGGTATAAGTCTAATGCCACTCGGCCAAACTGCTCGATGAACAAATCAAGTAGCGTAACATTTGAAAGTACCTACTACTTATAATATTGTCGAAAAATAACACTTTCAAATATTCTCAGTCCAATGCCATAACCACTCGGCCACACCCTTACAGTTGCCAAATTAAACGGCGTATTAACAAAATACCTACTATTCATTAAATATTTGTCCTTTTTCACCAAAACAAATCATAAAACTATATTATGAGTCTATTAGCTATGACCATGATGACTATCTCTTTTCTACCAGTTCGCCAACATATTGAGTTGCATAATATGATATTTCGGGTTACACACGGGACTTATTTGAAATTAACGGATTTGTTCATGATCATTGTTTTAACCTAGGAAGAGAAAGAACTGGAGTTCGTTATCCAAGCGGTTAAGTTCCCCTACATTTCAAACTACCTATAACCGGTTTTTATTTAGTGTTTGTCTCTTCTTTAACTAAATACATATTCTGATTCACCGTTGCAAAATCCCGTCACAAATGGGTATACAGTTTGTGTTCTTATCGCAACGTTGATCAATTCTGTTGTTACTTGAAGTTAACGTGACTTGAGGAAGTTCTATACAGTAACTAATAATTGTGTCCTTGTCTGTTTATACATCATACTTCACGGGCTGTGTGACACACACACTCGCTGTCCTACACACATCACGCATACAGTACTAAAATCACTACCAGAATCTCTACAATCGTGACAATCATGTATACCATGTTTATGGTGATTCTTTGTGTTTTCTATACAGCCGTAGTTCATACCAAAGGTAAGGACAATGACACTCTATGAACATCAACTTAATGGGATGACCGTAAACTATTACTTTAAGCAATTGTCAAATGGTTCTGATGGTTAGTTGTGTTTTTCAGAGTTATAGAGACACCTAACCCGCTCTTAATGCAGCAAGACACTTAATTTAAACCATGGTGTTTATGGCATGTTGACTCAAACCGGTATGTTAAACATGGTTATTAGTATTAAGTGTAATAGGTCGAAATGAGTCGAAATTGGTCAAATCGGATCAAAATGGATCGAAATATTATAGAAATGATACGGAATGAGTACAACCCAAAGCTATTTTACTGGTAGGCGCTCAAAATTGACAACAAAACGTTTGAAGAATATCCGTAATTTCATACGACAACACGTAATGCGTGCTTTGGCGATTATGTCAATGCATTTGAATAACATTATTGTAATTGTGCTACCATTTACTTAGTATGTATACTATAACATTTCTGCGTTATAATAGAAACAAATTAGATTTTTAAACTCATTTTTCCTATCAATGTCAACCTAAATCTCGGTATAGTCGCCAATTTGAGTTATTTTTTCAAAGTACAAAATGATAAATTTGGTGCTTGTTGGTTAATTATTAAAGGGATATCATGTGATCTTTTCCAGGGGGCGCCTTCTATTCATGATTTTTTTAGAAAGTAGATTTTCTTGCATATTTACATTTCTGATCATGAATCATAAATAATTTTATTATGAGTTACAGAGCGATACGATTCCTAATTACTTCAAAATCATTGTGTGTAGTACCATTCCCGGCACTACACACATACACCCATTAGCTATAATACGGGGTTAGAGTCAATGTCAACCTAAATCTCGGTATAGTCGCCAATTTGAGTTATTTTTTCAAAGTACAAAATGATGAATTGGTGCTTGTTGGTTAATCATTAAAGGCATATCATGTGATCTTTTCCAGGGGGCGCCTTCTATTCATGATTTTTTTTAGAAAGTAGATTTTCTTGCATATTTACATTTCTGATTTTAAATCATGAATATATTATGAGTTACAGAGCGATACGATTCCTAATTACGTCAAAATCATTGTGTGTAGTGCCATTCCCAGCACTACACACATACACACATTAGCTATACGGGGTTAGAGTCAATGTTGATGCTAGTAGATTAAAATTACAACTATATTAATGTTTGCAAGATTAATTATAGCATTTATTTAATTTATTTGTTACAACTTATTAAATAGTTTGCCAGCAATTAATTAATCTTTCCGAGTAATTATTATTATATGTGTATTTCGATAAGTAGGTTTTGTTGATGGGCACATGAACACACATGCTTTTTTACGCACAATTTAATTTTGTTCGCGCGCGGACCAACAAGTGCTTTTGAACGCGTACACGTACGGACAAGTGTTGTTGAACAAGTATTGTTTGAGGCATACGCTAACGCACTTTCTTGATGGGCACGTCAACGCAAAAGTGGTTATTGTTATGAAATTGTACATTGTGTTTAATTATGTTTAACATTATTGTTAACAGTCATAGTCGCTCGTTGCTCATTATTCTGCTACTGCATGTATTTCAGCATATGAGATTGCATTAACCTTTTACTTTTAATAGTGTATTTAATATAAATGTTCATCCCTTTATCGAATTGTGCTCCCCCTTGACACTGTCTCAGATGAATGTGAACCAAATAACCCTAAGCCCCCCCCCCCACCCCCAATTATGAAGGAGGATAAATAAAATACAGCTAAAATAAAATTTAAAAAAATGCCCACAACAAGGGGCTCTGTCAGATGCAAACCCGCCCCTTGCCCACCAACTTAAGTTGGACTAGTTTTTGTTGAAAAAACCAATTACCAAGCAAAACAATAAAGTTTTTCATACTTTCTAAATTTTGTAACTCCGTACAAAAACATTTCCAAACAAAAAGTACACAAATGTGTCGAAATGATCACTCATTTTTTAGTGTTATTGATTTAAATGAGATTTCAAGAAAAAAAGGCCTGAGACTCAGTAACTGGAAAGAAAATAGCTAGAAAATACAGCCATAAATGTGTTTTTAGTGGACTTAATTTCAAAACAAACTCCACCGGTAGCAAGCTCTGCACCCTTGCAACCCCAGCCCCTTGCCAACCAAATTAAGTTGGACTACATTTTATAAACTATAATTTTATTTATAGTTTCAAAAATGTAGTCCAACTTAAAAGAAACATAACAAAACAATAAGCGGTCGAGTGCACCAATGACGGGTAACTTAATAGGGAGGTAAGCTACCTCCTTAGTAATTATGCTCTAACTGTAGCATAACTTACTAACGATGTAATTCTTAGAGCATAACTGGCGAGTAACACCAGAATAGCAACTAGCGAGGTAAATATCCACATTAATCAGCATCGTCCCCTTACAAAATTAATTGGCGCATATGACAAGTGTTAACCTATAGTTTACTGTAAATTCTGACGTGAATGGTCCTCCGTAATATTAAAAACGTGTCGTCACTCGCTAGGCCATAGGTGAGTGTAAATCATGAATCACGTGGAGTCGGGATGCCATTTTATGGTCAAAAATTTCGAAGTTTGTTTACCGCTTTTTCAAAAATAAGGACTATCATGACATTACAAACATATTTTGGGCGAGGGGCACAAACAAATATTGCACAAAAAAGCCCAATTTTAATGACAACAAAAGCACCCGATGGAAACAATTATAATATAATTATAACACATCTCTTAACCCAAATACTTCCGTGGCGTGGACACCTTGTCCTTCGTTTGATAACCGCGGAACCCCGGTTCGATCCCCAGACCACGCACGGCACGATATGCTTTTGTTTTCGTTCTTCTAGTTCTACCCTTCCACTCATAATAATGTTGAAACTTGGCTTTATCAGTTTTTAATTAATAAAAACAATAATAAGTTTATTTATTTAGTCATTTTTTAAGATCCTTGGACAATTAGTTCATTTTGGTCAAAATATGACCCAAAGTCGGTGCGATTAGTGTTTGAATGGGCAAAAGGAGTTGATCTAAATGTTGACTAAAAAAATCACCAAATTGCATGAATGAATTTTCAAAAATATAAAATCTTTCAGGTTATTAGGGGTCACATTCCACTTCAAATAGACACCTCCTGGCATGCAAGCGCAATGGTTCTTCAGCATCAGCGAATCATCCCCTCCAATGTTCACAACAAGTTTACGCTACTGCTAGAATCGACTGACTTGTGGCATAAAACGTTATGCCCCAACTTACTAGAAAACATTTAGCGTAAATTACCCGCCAGTTACTAGCCTAGTAGCTTACCCCGCATTGGCGCTCTCAAAATGTTGGGTTATGCCTCAGTTACTAGCGAGGTAGCGCTATTCTTCAGCTACCCGTCATTGGTGCACTCGGCCGTTAGTTTTCCTTCTTCTTATTTAAATAAATACATACAATATTAAACTACCAGCCAAAAGTACAATACGTGTAATGTGTCAAAATAATCCATTTCAATTGTTAGTGTTATTGATTTAAACGAGATTTCAAGGGGAAAATGGTTGTTTAATAGTCAAAGGCCTGAGACTCATTATAGTCATTTGAAGGAATTATATTTCTAGCGGACTAAATCGGTGGTGGTGATGGGGTTGGGGGCTCTGCCAGCTGGACCTGATTTGCCTTTTTGTGGGGCCCTTGGCAAAATGTTGAGGCTCCAAATCATCATGAGGAAATCATATGCTCTCAAGTGGCTGAAAAAGTTCGATGACGGAAGCACCACTTATGATACCTTTCGCTATTTGCTATTTTTGTAGTAATTTGGTCATTTAATGAATGAAATTGGTAAATCATGAATTATTGGAATTATTCTGGCACTTTGAATTAATTATTTCAGTTCAAATTATGATTGGTAAGCTAACATTGTTGTTAGTGACTGGTATAGTAAGCCTTTCAAGAGGTTTTTTTAGTATGTTAAAGCAACTTTGTGTTAAGGTGGCTCTATTGGCTGATGAAAATTTTAGATTTCCTTTAAAATCTAATATGTTCTAGCCCTTGGTGTATCAATTCTGGAACTGAAAATTTTATTTCAATCGGACATTCGGTTGCCGAGATATGGTAGGTCAAAGAGGCATAATACCAACATCTTTGGCAACAACTTTCTTTTTATTTTCTTAATTTTTTCCAATTCCAGTTGCCATGAAATGTCCTAATTATGGCTAATTATGTATGCATGAAATATGCAAAGTAAAGTTTGTAGACTAATGAGATGAGCTATGATGCTGTGACTTGGTACACGGGTAGAACACTTGAAGAGCTAAAAACGTATGTTAGCTTTTGTCTAATTGCCATTTGCATAATTAATTAGGCCCACTAATTAAAATGTTTAAACATTTCTTAATTAGGACCTAATTAATTATGCAAATGGAAATTAGACAAAAGCTAACGTACGTTTTTAGATCTTCAAGTGTTCTACCCATGTACCAATTCACATCATCATAGCTCTTCTCATTAGTCCACAAACTTTACTTTGCATATTTCATGCATACATAATTAGCCATAATTAGGACATTACATGGCAACTGGAATTGGAAAAAACAAAGAAAATAAAAACAAAGTTGTTGCCAAAGATGTTGGTATTATGCCTCTTTGACCTACCATATCTCGGCAACCGAATGTCCGATTGAAATAAAATTTTCAGTTCCAGTATCGTTAGACCAAGGGCTAGAACATATTAGATTTTAAAGGAAATCTAAATTTTTCATCGGCCAATAGAGCCACCTTAACGAGGTTCCACTGTAAACCCGAATTTCGGGTATGTCAGCTGCCAGCCCTCCCTGATTACGCGGAAAGCTTTCTGACAATACATTAATATTACCCTGGTAAAAATACAAAAGCTTCCTGTTTTTCTGTACCCGTCTTACAATCAGAAACTTGTTGCACAGGTATCAGGAAGATGTTAAAAATAAAATAACAATTTTTTGTATTTTTAACATCTTCCTGATTCCAGCGCTAAATTGCCTGATTATGAGATAATGATTCTGGTGGCTCCCCCGGGGTGGCTCTGGTAAAATTAAAAGTCACATAGGAAATCGACTATTGGGTCAAAAGCTAGAACCCCTGTAATTTCAACCCGTTTTGCTGTGAAAACCACATACTGCACTGGAGTGAACCTTGTAACAAGATTGATATATTTAACGTTTACCAAAATGTCATTAACCTATGTTAAAATATACTTCTTCATATTATTATCAATAATAACACTTTAGTTAATTAAGATATTCTTTAGATGTTTTGTCCCCCTTTACCCTGAAAGTAACCTCTCATGATTTCAACTTCGATTTCCCAATATGCTTTTGTAGATCACTTAATCTAAAAGGAAATTAATGAACAATTATATAATTCTAAAATTAACAAAACAATAAAATTGTGTGGGTGACAGTTTTAAGTTACCCAAAAATATGTGCAGCTGAGATTTTTCCTTATTTTAGGCTCTGACCCGATTAAAATGTAAATTTCAAGTGATATTTTTACAAAGTTGTTCTTGTTGTGAAATTATACATAGTGTTAAATTATGATTAACATTATTTTTAACATTTACAGTCCCTCGTTGCTCATTATCCTGCTACTATTTGGGCATATTAGTAATCTGAGATTGCATTAATAATTTAATTCATATAGTGTATGTGTTATACATGTGCATCCCCTTGTCAAACTGTGCTCCCCTTTGATACTGTCTCAGTCAATGTACGTGCTCCCCTTCGGAAAGTTGTGCTACCCGACATTTCATGTGATTTTGTTTATAGATGTTCTTGTTGTGATATTGTACATTGTGTTTTAATAATTATGTTTAACATTATTTTTAACAGTTATAATCCCTCGTTGCTCATTATTCTGCTACTATTTGAGCATATTAGTAATCTGAGATTGCATTAACACTTTACTTTTTATAAGGAATGTGTTTTACTTGTGCATCCCCTTGTCAAATTGTGCTCACTCTTGACACTGTCTCAGTCCATGTATGTACCCCCCTTTAGAAAGTTGTGCTACCCGATTGAAATGTGAATGTCAAGTGATATTTCTAAAAAGTTGTTATTGTTGTGAAATGGTACATTGTGGTTAATTATGCTTAACATTAGGCAACAAATATATTTGTGTTACCCTCATCCGGCCGGGTCAAAATTCCGAGAATGTGGGCCTGGTATTTATTTAATTTGTTTTAAAGAAATTTTTTCAAGATTTTTTTTTCTCAAGATCTTCCAATCTGTGAAAATTGCACAGAGATGGGCAAGAAACCAAAATATTCACCATTGGGTTGAAAATACATCCAGTAAGCGTTTTCTTTAGTATCTTCACACATGTTGACTTAAATATTAGGTATAAAATCGTTGCTTTGGTCAAATTAAAAAATAAATGAAAAATAATCCGGCCGGCCGTCCTTCCTGATTTTAGGCTTGTGAGGGCAACGCAACTATTTTTTTGGGCCTTATTTTTAACATTTATAGTCCCTCGCTACTCAATATCCTGCTACTATTTGAGCATCTTAGTAATCTGAGATTGCAATAACAATTTACTTTTAATAGTGTATGTGTTAAACATGTGCATCCCCTTGTCGAATTGTGCTCCCCTTGATACTGTCTCAGTCAATGTACGTGCTCCCACGGAAAAATTGTGCTACCCGATTGAAATGTGAATTTTTTTAAAGATGTTCTTGTTGTGAAATTGTACATTGTGTTTTAATAATTATGTTTAACATTTTTTTAACAGTTATAGTCCCTCGTTGCTAATATTCTGTTACTATTTGGCATATTAGTAATCTAAGATGAATTAACAATTTACTTTTCATAGTGTATGTGTTATACATTTGCATCCCCTTTTCAAATTGTGCTCACCCTTGACACTGTCTCAGTCAACGTATGTACCCCCCTTTAGAAAGTTGTGCTACCCGATTGATATGTGAATTTCAAGTGATATTTCCAAAAAGTTGTTCTTGTTGTGAAATTGTACTGTGTGTTTAATTATGTTTAACATTCTTTTGACAGTTATAGTCCCTCGTTTCTCATTATCCTGCTTATATTTGAGCATCTTAGTAGTCTGAGATTGCATTAACAATTTATTTGTAATAGTGAATATGTTATACATGTGCATCCCCTTATCGATTTGTTCTCTTCTTGACACTGTCTCAGTCAATGTTTGTGCCCCCCCCCTTTAGAAGGTTGTGCTACCCGATTGAAATGCGAAATTCAAGTGATATTTTTAAAACGTTGTTCTTGTTGTGAAATTGTACAATGTGTTTAATTAAGTTTAACCATATAGTTAACAGTTATAGTCCCTATCGTTGCTCAATATTCTGCTACTATTTGAGCATATTAGTAATCTGAGATTGCATTAACAATTTACTGTTTATAGTGTACTTACCGTCTTACCGCTCCCATAACCCTCCAGGGTCATAGGGGCACTGCATGACGGATTTCTTCACCACCTCCCTCCATCTGACTCGGTCATGCGCTAATGCTTGGGTTTCTGCGAAGGTTTTCCCAGTCCATTCTGTGATGTTGTCTCTCCAACTTTTCCTCTGGCGACCTCTTCTTTGCTTGCCCTCTACGGTGCCCTGCAGGATGGTCTTGCAGAGGCCACTTGATCTGGTCACACGGCCATACCATTTTAGTTTCCGCTTTTTCACGGTAGCCAGCAGGTTTGTATAGTTCTTCATGTGCTGTGCCACTCTTCGACGCACTTCCTCGTTTGTGATGTGGTCAGTATATGAAATGCCAAGGAGGCGTCTAAAACTTCTCATCTCTACCGCTTCAATCTTGCTCTGTAGTTCTGCCGTCAGAGTCCATGACTCGCATGCATACAAGAAGATGGAGAGCACAAGGGCATGCAGAAGCCTTAGTTTGGTGCCGAGAGTGATATTTTTATCTCTCCAAATGGGTTGTAACTTCGCCAAGGCAGCTGTTGTAAGTGCGATTCTTAAAAGGATTTCTGGCTTTGAACCTTCGTCGCTGATGATGGCCCCAAGGTATTTGAACTTCTTAACTGTCTGCAGTCTTTGGCCATTGACTGTGATTGGTGTTGTTATCACTTCGTCTTTGTTACTCATCAGCTTAGTTTTCTCTGCACTTATTTCCATGCCGTATCTTGTCGATGTTTTGTCCAGTTGGTCAACCAAACTCACCAGCTCTTCTTCGCTACCTGCCAGTCCGTCAATGTCGTCAGCAAACCTCAGATTGGTGATGTTTCTCCCTCCTATGCTGACTGTTCCATTGTGATCTGTTAGTGCATCAGTCATGATTCTTTCTAGGAAGATATTGAATAAGGTAGGGGATAGTAGGCAGCCTTGTCGGACCCCAACTGCGGTGTGGAACCATTTACCAACTTTACCTTGTGCAAGTACTGCGCTGCTGGCTTTGCTGTACAGTTGCTCGATGGTTTGAATGAGCTTTTGGCCCATGTTGTAAAGCTTCATTGTGGCCCACCGTGCTTTGTGCCACACACGGTCAAAGGCCTTGTTAAAGTCAATAAACACATGGAAGATATCTTGCTGATGTTGGTTATACTTCTTGCACAAAACTCGCAGGTTGAATATTTGCTCCATTGTGCTTCTTCCACTTCTGAAACCGGCCTACTCTTCAGCTATGATTTCTTCCGCCTGTGGTCTCAGTCTGTTCAGTAGGACTTTGAGCATGACTTTGCTGCCATGGCTGATTAGACTAATGGTTCTGTAGTTCTGGCATTGCTGTAAGTTGCCTTTCTTGGGTAGAGTGATGATGAGTGACTTGGTCCATGGTGTTGGCCATTCACCAGTTTGCAAGATCTTGTTGAATATGTTGGTGAGGAGGTCTACCACAGCTTCGCCACCTTGCTTAATGAGCTCTGCTGGATTGTCCACTCCTGGTGATTTTCCATTTTATTGCTTGCTCCACTTCTTCCCTTAAGATGGGAAAGTCATCATCATTTGAAGATTCGTGGCATACAGTTACATTGGGATCGCCTTTAGTCTGGTGGTTATATAGGTCTGAGCAATACTCTGTCCACCTCATAAGAATGTCTTCCTCCTCTGTGAGACAGTTGCCATTTTTGTCGTGAATGGTGCTGACTCGCGTCTGTCTTATTTTTGTGAGTTCTTTGACAATCTGAAATGCTCTTCTACTGTTGTTTTTCTACAGACTTTCTTCCATATCTATGCACTGCTTCTTGATCCACTGATCTTTCGCCATGTTCATCCGTTTCCTGACCTTCTTGTTGGCTTCTTTGTACGCTGTGGCACCTGTAGGAGTATTCTTCATTTTCTTAAGGTCTCTTCGTTTATCACACATGTCAAGAATGTCGTCTGTAACCCATGGTTGTGTTTTCCTGCGATATTTCCCAAGTGCCTCTTCTGCTGTCTTGATC
Organism: Ophiura sarsii; assembly: GCA_035610835.1. NCBI lineage: Eukaryota > Metazoa > Echinodermata > Ophiuroidea > Amphilepidida > Ophiuridae > Ophiura > Ophiura sarsii. Next base: position 34,726,165 of record CM069457.1, read on the forward strand.
ATTATCTCGTTGAATTTCGTTGTCAGCATTTCTGCACTATCATCAAGCATCAACAAGGGTGCAAACTTTCTACCCACTGTTGCCTGGAAGGTTTCACAGACGCTAGGATCTTTCAGTCTATCCAAGTTGAACTTCAGCCTGGTGCTCTTGCTTTTCTTGACATACTTCAACCTGACACGAAAGTTCAGTATTACCATATCATGGTCGCTTCCAACATCTGCGCCTGGGTATGTCCTTGTTGTCTCTTTGTTAATTCCTGACTGGAAGCGTCTCCGCACCAATATATAGTCGATCTGGTTGTGATATCGGCCATTGGGTGCATGCCAAGTCCAACGTCTAGATGGCTTGTGCTTTCCAAGTGTGTTTGCAAGTACCATGTTGTTGTATCTAGCAAATTCCAGCAGTCTTAGCCCTCTGTCGTTGGTTATGGTATTGCAAGAGCCGCCGCAGATATCTTTCCAATCCTTCTGTGCATCTTCGCCGACCTTCGAGTTCCAGTCTCCCTGAATGATCAGAATGTCCTTTTTGTGGACTTTATCAATGACCTCTTGGAGTTGGGCGTAAAAAGATTCCACCTGGTTATCATCATAGGCTGATGCTGGTGCATAAGCCTGGATCACTGTGATGTTAAAAGGCGCTGCTCGTAGGCGGATAGTTATGATCCTGTTTGATATTGGGCATCATCCCATTACAGTATTCTTGATGTTCTTGTTTACGAGAAAGCCTACTCCATTGGCATGTCTGTCAAGTTCGCCACTGTAGTACAACACATGTCCTTCATCTGTATAGTGCTCCCCACAAGTCTTCCATCGCATCTCACACAGAGTCCTACAATATGCCACGTATATTTCTCCAGCTCATGTGTTAGTTCATGAAGCTTCCCTGTTTGGGCAAGAGTTCTTACGTTCCATGTGGCTATTGAGATACGATTTCTACCACGGATCTTCTATGTGGAGGTTTCACCAGTATCGTATTTTTCACGCCTGTCCTGATGTGAGGCAGATCGCGCGGTCCTTGTTAACCCGGGCGACGACCGGTCCGGAATAGGGTATGTAGTAGGTGTATCCATCATATAATGTCTCTAGGGCAGTTAAGGCCTAGCGGAGCCCATCCCTCTCCAGGCCTGATGCTCAATAACTTCAAGATGAGACTTGGTGTTGATGCTTCTAGCCGCCCTGGTCTGTCCGCCACCTGCTGAACAAGTCAGCAGGCTCACAACCCCCACCAGTCTTGAAGGTAGACCAGGACGCTTACCCATTATCTCACAAGTCGGTCGTCCCCTCACACTACATGCTACACTAGTGCTACAACTAAGATATAATTACACTACATGCTACATGCAAGATGCTACCAGGGACGGTCTCCTCCTTGTATGGTCCATCGTAACAAGTATGATAAGAGATCAAAGGTCAATTAGGGGGGTTCAGTCATCACAATAAGTAACTGACCAGGTTATAAACATGCTGATAACTCTAAAAGTATAAATCTTACATTGACATATATACTTATAAAGTATTATTTTAATTATTTTAATTATTTTAAATATTTAATTATATTAATTTGTAATTATGAAGTATCTTGAAATAATATAAAGTTGTTGGTAAATGTCTCTTAATGAATTTGAGATATTACACGCTAGTAATTATTGATTAATGAGGAAGTTACGATCCCAAACGTTAGGGCAAGTCTGATTTTCATTTTAACATTTTCTTTTCAACACGGGGAAAGTATGACAGGTAAAGCGTGTGTGCCGTCGATCAACCGTAACAATGTCACCGGCCGACTAACCAACAACCAGGCCATCGACGGGTGAATTGGCACTACATGTACCACTACCAGTAATCAATCATTTGCCGGTCTGAGTCCCCGTGTTGAAAATGAAAATGTGAAAATGAAAATCAGACTTGGCAGTACATTTGGGATTGTAACTTCCTTAATAATCAGCCATTCTTAGCGTGTAATATCTCAAATTCAAGAAGAGAAATTTCTCAACATGTTTATAATGTAATATGTTTATGTAGGAGTTATACTTTTAGAGTTATCAGCACATTTATTACCTAGTCACTTACTTATTGTGATGACTGTATGTGTTATACATGTGCACCCCTTTCGAATTGTGCTCCCCCTGTCTCAGTAAATGTATGTGCCCCCTTCTGAAAGTTGTGCTACCTGATTGAAATGTGAATATCAAGTGATATTTCTATAAAAAGTTGTTCTTGTTGTGAAATTGTTCATTGTGTTTAACTATGTTTAACATTATTTTTAACAGTTATGATCCCTTGTTGCTCATTATTCTGCTACTATTTGAGCATATTAGTAATCTGAGATTGCATTAACATCTTACATTTAATAGTGTAATAGTGTATGTGTTATACATGTGCATCCACTTATCGAATTGTGTCCCCCCCCCCCCCCCCCCCCCCCTCGGAAAGTTGGGCTACTCGATTAAAATGTGAATGTCAAGTGATATTTTTAGAGAGTTGTTCTTGTTGTGAACTTGTACATTGTGCTTTATTATCATTATTTTTAACATTATAATAGTCCCTCGTTGCTCATTATTCTGCTACTAATTGAGCATATTAGTAATGCGAGATTGCATTAATAGATTGTTTTTAATAGGGTAAGTACATGTGCGTTCCCTTATTAAATTGTGCTCCCCATGACCACTGTCTGAATCAAAATATTTTTAATTTTAAAAATCCTTCGGAAGTTGTGCTACCCGATTGAAATGTGAATTTCAAGTGATATTTCTAAAAAGTTGTCTTGTTGTGAAATTGTACATTGCGTTTAATTATGTTTGGCATTATATGTTAACATTAACTTTAATTTAATGGCACAACAGGCTCAATTTTCTATCTTATAAATGGATCAATGTCAAAGGTCAATTAATTTCCTATAGTAATGCTATATTTTATAGTCTGTAAAATCCGGATGCAAACTCAAATAACAAGTTGGTAGCATATGACTGAAATCCGTTACAGCATTTGAAATGTATTAGTCTTACCACTACTTAACCAAACATACATCCATATTTGTATGTTTTAAACCGATATCTTCTAATTAGTAATCAAACAATTTATAATAATACTATTTCCTTTATTCTCTCACTTTACAGATCTTCAATATTTTCAAGGAGAGAGCCTCTGTACAATGTCCATAGACACTCAACGACGCATGTTGTACATAGGAGGCAAGAACATTTTTTACATATTTAGTCTGGACAACGCAATTAGTGACGTGTCTACAGTTAGGAATTATACGTGGCCTGCCACTGATGATGTAATAGACAGTTGTACAAAGAGAGGCACCCAATTTTGGGAGTGCCAGAACTATATCCAAGTGTTGCTATATAACCATGTGGACAATAAACTGTTAGTGTGCGGGACAAATGCACAGGCACCAAGATGTAGAGAGTTTCAAGTAAGTGGTGGTTTTAAAAACAGTTTTTTGGTAGAACTTCAGAATACCGGAATTTTGAAATAAAGGTAATCTGGCGTTGTATCAAATAAAAATAAAAACATACAGTACAGGATTTTGCTTAAAGGGGCGTGAAGATCTCAAAGTGTTTGCCCAAGGCAAAAGTAAAATTACCCCAGTCTCCGCGAGTATGGTGCGGGATCCGCACTTATCGACGCTATCTACTGTACTTAAGCCTATGGAGGGAAATTCCTTTTCCAACAGTTACATATGATATTTCGCTATTCATAACAGCATTATCCTAATTATCGGAGACAAGGTGGCTAGTTGCTAAGTTGGTACTTAGAAGGTTTTGTGTACTTCTTCTTTATGTGTTGTTAGTCTATGTTTATATTATTGCACAGGGTCGCGTTGCTACCGCGCTATTAGGCTATTTAGCTATTGAAGGAATTTATCAAATGATGATATCATTGCACAGGATCGCGTGGCTACCGTGCTATTAGGATATTTAGCTTTTGGAGGAGTTTAACCAATGATTGTATTATTGCACAGGGTCGCGGGGTTACCGCGCTATTAGGATATTTATCTATTGAATTAATTTATCAAATGAGGATATGATTGCACAGAGTCGCGTGGCTAGCGCGCTATTTAGCTATTGAAGGAATGTATCAAATGATGATATTATTGCACAGGGTCGCGTGGCTACCGCGCTATTAGGCTATTTAGCTATTGAATGAATTTATCAAATGAGGATGTTATTGCACTGTGTCGCGTGGCTAGCGCGCTATTAGGCTATTTAGCTATTGAAGGAGTTTAAGAAATGATGATATTATTTTACAGGGCCGCGTGGCTACCGCGCTATTAGGCTATTTAGCTATTGAAGGACATTATCAAATGATGATATTTTGCACAGGACGGTTCGCGTGGCTACTGTGCAATTAGGCTATATAGCTACTGAACGAATTTAACAATTGATGATACATTGTACAGGGTTGCGTGGCTACCGCGCTATTTGGCTATTTAGCTATTGAAGGAATTTATCAAATGATGATATAATTGCCCAGGGTCGCGTGGCTAACGCGCTATTAGTCTATTAAGCTATTGAAGGAATTTAACAATTGATGATATTATGGCACAGGATCGCGTAGCTAACGCGCTATATGGCTATTTACATGTAGCTATTGAAGGATTTATCAAGTGATGATATTATTGCACTGGGTTGCGTGACTACCGCGCTATTGGGCTATTTAGCTATTCACTGATTTTAACAAATGATGATATTATTGCACTGGGTTGTGTGGGTACCGCGCTATTAGGCTATTTAGCTATTGAGGCTCTTATGAAATGGTGATATCATTGCACAGGGTTGTGTGGCTAGCGCGCTATTAGGCTATTTAGCTATTGAAGGAAGTTAACAAATGAGTATATCATTGCACAGGGTCGCGTGGCTAATGCGCTATTAGGCTATTTAGCTGTTGAAGGAATTTAACAAATGATTATATTATTTCCTGGGTCGCGTGACTACGCGTTGTTAGGCTATGTTGGTATTGAAGGATTGATCAAATGATGATATTATTACACAGGGTCGCATGGCTACCGCGCTATTAGTATTAGGCTATTAAGCTATTGAACGAATTAACAAATGAGATATTATTGCACAGGGTCGCGTGGGTGTCGCGCTATTAGGCGGATGTTTCCGTAACCTGACATACTTTATCTGACACACTGAAACACTTTTATCTGATACAGTTTTTTAGGCGTTTGATGAACTCCTGAAATAAACTCACCCCCCTGAAATGGCTATTCCATCACATAAACTTACCCCCTCTGTAATAAAAGGCTGTTCCATCAATAAACGTACCCTCCTTTATTTCAGAGGGAGTAAGTTTATTTGATGGAATTTCAGAGGGAGTAAGTTTATTTGATGTAACAGCCTTTTATTTAGAGGGAGTAATTGTAGAACAGCTTTTTATTTCATAAAATAAAAGGCGGTTATATTAAATAAACTTAGTCCATCTGAAATTCCATCTAATGAACTTACTCCCTCTGAAATAAAGGGGTAAGTTTATTTGATGGGAAAGTCTTTTATTTCAGAAGGAGTAACTTTAATTGATGTAATAGCCATTTCAGAGGGGGTAAGTTTGTTTGATTGAACAGCTTATTTCAGAGGGGTATGATTATTTGATGGAAAAGGGCTGTTCCATGAAATACACTTACTCCCTCTGAAATAAAAGGCTGTTCTACACTTACTCCCTCGGAAATAAAAAGATGTAACATATAATAAACTGACTCCCTCTGAAATAAAGGAGGTGGTAAGTTTATTTGATTAAATAGCTATTTCAGGGTAAGTTTATTTGATGGAACAGCCTTTTATTTCAGAGGGGGTCAGTTTATTTGATGGAATTTCAAAAGAAGTAAGTTTTTTTGATGCAACAGTCTTTTATTTAAGAGGGAGTAAGTGTAGAACAGCCTTTTATTTTAGATGTTGATGGAACAGCCTTTTTATTCCATCAAAAAAACTTACCACCTCCTTAATTTCAGAGGGACTAAGTTTATTAGTAGGGTAGGGGAATCAAACATACAATAAACCCTTTTTTAGAATATTCATAAATTTACGCTTTTAAGAACGACGCAACATCCTGTCATGTCATTTAGTAAAGTAGTTAAATGACTCAACCCCCCCCCCCCCCCCCCCCCCCCTCGGATCAACAAGTTCTGGTTAACTAAAACACCAAACAGACCGGTTTTTACCGGTTTTTTAAGTCCACCACCCCCCCCCCCCCCCCCCCCCCCTCCGGATGTAACCTACCAATCCCTTAGCATTCTTTTTTAATTTTACGCCTTTAAAAACGACGCAACACCCTCTTTGATGAGTTAGTGGGAAAAACATTTTTGTATTATTGACTAATGGCCCGAAATATCTCCGATTTTTACCGCCTATGCAAATCATCCCGAACAATGTCTGGTGTTTTATACCACTTATGCAAAAAAAAACACCTCTTAAACATACAATAAACCATTTTTTGGAATATTCATAAATTTACACTTTTAACATGTTTAAGAACGACGCAACATCCGCTGTCATGTCATTTAGTAAAGTAGGGTGGGGAATCAAACATACAATAAACCTTTTTTTTAGAATATTCATAAATTTACGCATTTAAGAACGACGCAACATCCTCTGTCATGTCATTTAGTAAAGAAGGTAAATGACGTATCAAAAGTTCTCTGAAGTGTTCAGGTCTGTAATGAAAACTAATATTGTTTTGTTTGTAAGAGGGACAAACCTAAAGAAAACAAACAGAGAAAATTATGAGAACCTTTATCTTTAAGTTAAAATTGACTGATGTTTATCCGTTGCGGACGTACATATTAGTGTTGCGGACGTACATCTGTGAAAACAGATGTACGTCCAACACAGATGTACATCCGCAACACTAACAAGAGACCATGTATTAAACATGTAAACAGATACAGAACAAAATAAGTTTTAAACATTAAGTATGAATCATCAGCTTTAGAAAAATACTTACTTCATTGGTATCCAACATTGCCAAAGTATTGAACAGAGTGGTTAAAAGTAGCAGCTTTTGGGAAGTGTACGTCCGCAACATTACCAAATTTAATCCAAAAAGAATAATTCTTAAATATTTTGGTCATTTTAAGTAACTATTTTATATGATACATAACACATGATCATTGTTGTATTGATTGTATCAATTTGTAATACTTGCCTTAGTTCATTCATGGAAATAATTGCGATTTCTACTAAAAAATGCCCGTACGTCCGCAACAACCTCAAAATCAGCCAAACCGGGAATGTTAGATCAAATTCCAAATTATATCATGAAACTACAACCCATAACCTTTGATATGATACATAAATTAGGTTATATCGACGATTTTCAATTTTTTCAATTTTTTCAATTTGGGTTACCTAATTACGGAACTGCCCTGTATTTGAAAAAGATTGGACGGGCGGGCGCCTTTAATAACAACGCATCCTACCCTCTGATGTCATGTACAAACCCTTAAGCTATAACAAACAAACAAAAACACTTTTGAAAACTCTTAATTTGACGACTTTAATAACGACGCAAACTTCCGACCCCCACCCTCTCGAATGTCATATACTAACACATAGTTGATATTTCTGAAATAATCAGTGGATAATTAATAGTGGATAAGCGATAGCCTTATATGCTCGTAGTTTTAATAAAAACCCTTTTGTTGTTGTTGATAATTCAGAAATAATGATTGTATATATTACAGGGTGTCTCAATAAAAACCGTGCACGTGTTGACCAAACTTATTGACCATGCACTTCTAGAATTTGGTGTAACAACTGTTTACATATTGATATAACGCTATCAGACTATTTTTAGGTTTCTATTAGCGAATTTGCCAATTATACACCTTAATAGCTTCATTATCACTATCAATTATACACTATATATTAGCCTTCGCTATAAATTTTAAAATAGCGAATTTGCCACATTATCTCCCTGGTCGAGGATATTCAGATAATACGTGCCAAAAAAGCAAATTAGCGTATTAGCTCTTGATAGCAAATTAGCCACATTAGCCCCTTGAATTATACATTATACAATAGCTAATGCTAATATAAATATCGATTATACACTAGCTTCCGCTAATAGTAATATATTTAGGCTATTATGCTATTGCGATATTTGGATTTTAAAAAGAGAATTAGCCACATTAGCACCTTGAAATAATTATACATTATACATTAGCAAAAGCTTCTCGCAAAATGCATTATACAATAGCCGACGCTAATCGTGAGATAGTTTGGCTACTTACGCTATTGCGATATATCAATTTTTAAAAAGGAATTAGCCACATTAGCACCTTGAATCATACATTATACATTAGCACAAGCTACTTGAAAAATGCATTATACAATAGCCGCCGCTAATCGTGAGATATTTTGGCTACTTACGCTATTGCGATATATCAATTTTGAAAAAGGAATTAGCCTCATTAGCACCTTGAATTATACATTATACATTAGCAAAAGCTACTCGCAAAATGCATTATACAATAGCCGACGCTAATGGTAATATATTTAGGCTACTTACGCTATTGCGATATATCAATTTTGAAAAAGGAAATAGCCACATTAGCACCTTGAATTATACATTATACATTAGCACAAGTTACTTGAAAAATGCATTATACAATAGCCGCCGCTAATCGTGAGATATTTTGGCTACTTACGCTATTGCGATATATTAATTTTGAAAAAGGAATTAGCCTCATTAGCACCTTGAATTATACATTATACATTAGCAAAAGCTACTCGCAAAATGCATTATACAATAGCCGACGCTAATGGTAATATATTTAGGCTACTTACGCTATTGCGATATATCAATTTTGAAAAAGGAATTAGCCACATTAGCACCTTGAATTATACATTATACATTAGCACAAGTTACTTGAAAAATGCATTATACAATAGCCGCCGCTAATCGTGAGATATTTTGGCTACTTACGCTATTGCGATATATCAATTTTGAAAAGGGAATTAGCCTCATTAGCACCTTGAATAACATTAGCACAAGCTACTTGAAAAATGCATTATACAATAGCTTCATTATCACTATCAATTATACACTATACATTAGCCTTCGCTAATTTGCTATTTACACGGCTATTTGCGATAGTGTATGATCCCGCACCTTAGTGGTCTCCGCGTGCTCATCATAAACTCCCATGGTGCAATGATAAATTATATGACCAGAGTTTTGTTTATTAAATACTAGTATTCTATGAAAGTTTTCTGTCTGGGGTCAAAGGATTACATATTGATTGAAACATTGAATGTAATTAATTGCTACCTACCGTGCCATCAATCTAGGGATTATAAATTCATAAGACATTGAGTTGGGAAAGTTTAGAGGGATATTATGCGATCTTTTCCTTTTTAAGAATTAGATTTTCATGTTTATTACATGGTGTTCCAATTAATGAACACGTACTTGACCTAATAATAGTGGTATCCATGGTATTCATACACAAAATTACATGAATGCGATGGAAATAAAACAGAATGGAAATGATGAATGGAGGAAACGGCGCACCTGTGTAACCTACATTTAAGTCTTACAACAACAAAACAAAAAATATCGGTGGTTTATGGCGGGTAAGTAGTCCCTATTTATGCATTGTATACGCACGTTTGACCGAAATTTGATCTACATTCGTAAATGGGGGGGGGGGCATTAAATTGTAATTACATCAAATAGTGTTAACTAAATATCAATAATGTGAAAATTATCACACTTAACCGAAATATTAATTAAAATGGTGTTAACTTGCCTAGAAAATAGTAGTCTCAAACTTTTGCTTTGTTAACAAATTGACGTCAAAGCAAAAGTACTCAATATGAGTGTCTAGTGGTCTAATACATTCCACTATTAAAACTAGTCTTTTACCATAATTTTGGATCCCGATTTTGATTGATATATGTCATTGTAGGAAATTTGACCTTTTGGTGGCCATTTTCGACGCCATCTTCAATAACCCATTAGCTTTGGTTTAGAGGAGTCATGGGGGTGCACTGAACCCCCCCCCCCCCTATAATATACGCACCCTCAGTCAATTTTGTGACGCACCATTGGTTGATTCTGACGGACCATATGACGCACCCCCGTTGACTACTGAAAATGAAACTACTTTTAATTCACGGGGGATCTGCCCTTATTCGTTGTTGTCAACCCTGGTACATCACATATCAGCATGAAACGGAGTTGTTTATTACTCATGACTATTTGAAATAATAGTATATATTAAATTTATATTATACTTAATATAATTCATAAACTCTTGGACACTTGCAATGGCGATCGAGTGATTTCAGGCATTTTAGAACATGCGGTATATCGAAAATGTGATGTTTGCTGTAAAGTAAAGCCTGGTTGGTGGTATAGTATGGCATATACACTGCCGCGCATAGGTATTTCCCCCTCTGGAAGCTTGCAAGTTATCACTGTTTTGTCGACAAAGTATTAAACCATCAGACCGAATTACCAGTTCATTGTGTTTATTGTACATTTTATACCTATAAATTCATGTTTCCTATTCAGATTCATGATTTAAAAGCATTACAATTCATGATTTTATCGAGCAAGTCAAAATTCCAATGTAAAATCGCCGTAGTAAATCACCTCATGAATATCAATTAGCTCATTATCGGCAATGTAACGCTATGGGAATTTTCAACTGAGACTCAACTAGTGATGGAAAACTCCATGTGCAATGTATACATGATAATTGGCATGCGCAGTTTATCGGAATACCTTCGTCTAGGGTTCTGCCAAACTTTTACTTTTTACGTTGCTGAAACCTGGCATGGCAACAGAGGGTTGCTGCATTTGTTTAATGCCATATCTTTACATAACTACTAAATGTCTTTCACCTCCCAAACTTTAGGCAAAATCTAATAGATGGCGTGTCCAAAAGTTTGTCAATCTAGAAAAAAAATCACTTTTAATTGACGTTATTGTGACGTAATGCTTGGGATGTTTGTTCTTGTTTTGTATGAAAAGAGGAGACCTCTAGCTATACTTTACCGCGGTACCAAAATAAGCATACCCTGCATCTTGGTATGGATTTTAGTTTATCGATCCTAGTCGATGGGCATTACATTCCAGTTGCCTGTAAAGTTTGAGCCAAAGTTTGACAGGTTGAACTGGCCATGACGCTAGTATTTACGTGTGCACATGGTGTGAATGGTGTGAACACCCTGGACCAACTGTCTAGACGACCCAAAAGTCAGTCAACACTCCAGCGATGTGCCTTGCCACATATGTCGACATATAGCCCCATTTGGGCTCACTTCCAATCTAAAATCTGCTCTATATCGTAACCTCTGTCGAAATTTGAACTTTTGATTTGACAAAATCCGAAATAGCATTAGTTTTTTAAGCAAATTGAAGTTCAAACATTTCATTTCTTAACACAAGAACTTTGAAAAGTCTTATGTTGTGCTCTAAATTCCACCCAAGTGTTTCATTCATCCAACCCCATTGACCGCATGCTGGAGGACCTTGAGTGTGGCAGCGGTGGATCTGGTAGCAAGCACACAGGCGCTGCAGTCTCGCCACATGACTTGGCACACATGATTACTTTCAGCCAGATTTTGGATAGTTTTAAAACTAAAATCTGCTCTTCGGATAACTTTTGTTTTTTACAAAATATGATATAGCACTTGTTTCTATGACAAATTGAAGTTAAAAGTTGGAATTTCTTAACACAACAACATTTTTCAAAAGTAATATATAGAACAGGCTCTCGTGTCGGAATGGACCTCGAAAAGTCCAGATTTCTTTCAAAAATTTGAAATTAAGAAAAAACAAGAACATTTGAGAATAGATAGAAAGAAGAAAAAATGTGAAAGAAAGTAATCATCCTAGTTTTGCCCCCCCCCCGAAATAAACATTGATGTGTGTAAGTGGGGGGGGGGGGGGGGGGGGGGGTCAATGCATGCCCCACCCATCTCAGTGTCATGAATTAAAATATTAAAAGTTAAATGATTACGTGAAAGGAATAAATTGACTGAATCAAGTAATTAATTTTGCCTTCCCGTCCCATACTCTCTGGCACGTCATTATAATGAAAGGCGCACACAACTAATTCAGTCTAGAAATCCACTTCCGGCCAAAAGTTGAGTACAGCAATAGTTCCTATAAAGCACAAAAAGTGTGCGAAATCGACACATTAGCTGGCACTGTCCTCTCGAATGTTGCATGTATGTGTTGTGTGGAATATGTACGTGAAGTTTGTAAAAGAAACGGGATGATTTGAGCTTGATTATAATTTTATCCACCGATTTACCGCCATTTTTGCATCCCAGCCTGAGGACTGAAAATTAGGTGATGAAATTAATACTTCCCAATTCAGCGGTATTTACTGAAAAATGTGACGAATAACTTTCCTTGATATTCAGATATGTTATAAATAAGCGTTTATGGCATAAGATTGCAAGTTTTCACAAAAATTGACTGGTGAAGTTTTGAAATAGAGCGGTTTTATAATAGGCCGACATTTGTGTGTAAAGCCTATGGGGAGCTAATTAGTTGCGTGCTCCCTTCAGTCTGTAAACTTTCGACGAATAGGGAAAGTGAGTGTTTTGAGACTTGGTGAAATAAGGTGGGAATTCATCTTGGAAATCGAATACTATTTTTTTCTAACCAAATCTATGTTAAAATAACCCATTGCATTACAGGCGTAATTGTATTTCACACATTGCCACATTTGAGTAATAAGCTTAAATTTCTGTTTCTAAAATCTCGAGTCCGACTCACTCCCGAGCCCAGCAAAATAGGCCTACTCGAGGTTGCTCATGTTCTCTGATCTAAGTGGGTTCAAATCAGAAACCTTGTCCCAAGTTCAATATCTTTCAACGCTGAGGATTTATTTTATTAATTTAAACACGCAGTACAGCTTGAATTAGGCAAAGTAAAAATTAAAACATGTTTAGCGTTGTGACTTTTTTTCAAAAAAGGAAGGAAGAGGCCCTTTTTTCCTTCTTCTTTTTTCCCCCCACTTTTAGTACAAATTGGCCTGGAAAGCGATAAACTTTGGGAACCTGAAAAAGTTATGACTGAAATTAAGAGAGAAAAAAAAAATTGAAGCGGACCCCAAGCAAAAAGGAAGCGGGAGGGGACGCTAAACAGGGTTTTTTTGTTGGCCTTAATTAGTCTAGTGTATATTAGACACATTCGCAACACAATGCTGAGCGACGTAGTCCTCGATCCTGTTGACCGCTGCGCTGACATGGTGCTGGCATCACACATGCAGTAACCCCCACATACAAATGGTCTGCGACAAGCCTGGGCAATTCCATGGTTCCGCTGACCCGACCCCAAAAAATATTCCCATGGCCCTTTTCCATGCGCCCTCCCTGTTTTTCGCTCGATCAGCAATGCAAAGCGTCCTGTAGTCACGCGTCTATAGTCTATTTTGTCTTCCTCGATACAGTGATTTCACTGCATCATCCTTACTGATCGCACTGAATAACCCCCTCCCCCACTGACGTTCGGTCGGTCGGTCATATTAATTTTAGGTGAATTTTCACCTATTGTTTTCAAAAACATTCAAAAAATGCATTAATTTTCACTTTTTTTCAAAAACATTCAAATAATGCTTTAATTTTCACTTTTTTTCAAAAACATTCAACAAATGCATTAATTTTCACTTTTTTCCAAAACCATTCAAAAATTGCATTAATGTTCACATTTTTTTTCATAATTTTCACATTTTTTCCCCCAAAACATTCAAAAATTGCAATATTTTGTTCACATTTTCAAATCATTTCAACAAATTTCAATAATTTTCCAAAAAAAACCCCTCAAATTAAAAATAAATGTTACAAATTTCTAATATTCCATACAAAACTGAATTCAATTTGTTTGTCTCAAACAAAAAGGGGGGGGGGGGTAATTTGAGCTCATTAGGGGAGGGGGGTAATTTGAGCTCATTGGGGGAGGGGGGGGGGTAATTTGAGCTCATAAAAATCTGTCGGTACAGCAATTGCTCTGACAAAACACGCAATGGTTTGCGCGTTCATATTCTGTGCTTCAGACAGCAGGCAGGCAGGCAGGCAGGCGATAACTTAATCGCTTAAAAAACTCTTCACGGTTTAAAAATATTTATTCTAGAAAGCTAGCTAGGCCCTATGTCATATCATGACAGGTACTGTAAAAGTGGAAATGTTCACGCGTGTAAATCTTCGCGCATTGCACATTTTGAACAATTTTGCTTGTTTTTATTTTCGCGATTTTGAGGTTCCATGCATACTTCCATGCATAGACAGACCTATACAAAATGAATATATTCGCGCGTTTTAATTTTCGGCTTGCTGATTTGAGCGCGAAAAGCGCGAAAATAAATGTAGCGCAAACATTTCCACTTTTACAGTATTATGTTGTGATTACTTTTTGTCTGTGGCTGATCTTTTTGGCCCAATGAGGTGCATTTGTGATGATAAGGTTTGTCAATTGAAATAATATATAGGGAAATCTATTGTTCATTACATAATTGGGCTATTATAGTTGGTAACACTTGGTGACCCTGCCTGGACACACAGCACATGTATGCCATTAATCACACATATTTACTCAGAACTTTAGGATGCCTTGTTGTCTTCACTCATTGGACCATTATGTAGCCCAATTCTTGTCATGTTGTTCTTAATTGCACATTATTTGGGCTGCTTTTACCTGTTTGCACATTATTTGGGCTGCATTTCCCTTTTTTGTGTGATTTCAGGAACCTTTTTGGGTGCATTTGCATTACATTTTGGAAACACTTGCTGTTTGCCTTACATATAGCATAGCTGCACTGTGTAGGTACCATAGACTGTAATAATCATGCAGATGACATTGGTTTTTACTCTGATTTTGTTATGGCAAGTGGAACATATACCAAAGACGAATGACGAGTTCGGACCGATGCGCCCTTTTTAATCTTAGCGCGCACACTCTGCTGATCTGACAATGTCACCATGGGATCAAAATCAAAGATCTGCAGTAATCGTATTATGAACATTTGTTGGATATATCGAATGCTGTGCTGGAGCACACTTAATAACTACTGGTATTATAGTACTGCATGCATAGATTTGACATGGACATTTCAACATTACGCACAAACTTGCATGTCTACGAGACGTGAAAGCGTACATACATTGCATGACAAAACTGTACGTATGTCGACCGCTTGAAATAGTCAACCGCTTGAAATAGTGCGCTAACAGTAACATTGAATGGAAGTAAAACATGTAGGTTTTTTGCCTTGCATTGTTGTTGTTTTGGTACAATTGGGCTTGTAAGGAAAACCATTGGCAACATGTAAGCCCAAATATGATGGCAAAACCATGAATGATAATCATGCTTAGCTACACATGTTTTGTATTGAGGAGGTACTGTGGACTTCAAATTTTTCCTCTTTCAAATCCAATTGTATGTTTGTGCATTCATTTAAAAAAAAAAAAAAAAAATTGTGGATGGAAAATTTGAAACTTAATTTGAAAAAAATTAGAGAAAAAAAAAAAAAAAAAAAAAATTGGAATAAATTGGACTTTCAGAATCCAGATTGACAAAATATCCTGTTATAGGGCTTCTAGTTATACCCAGACTAAAGAGCCTTGAGCCATGCTTAGGACAGCGTTGGAAATCGCAGCAAGCACGCTGACAAGACACATGGGGTGTGACATATATCAGATAAATGGTGTAGGAGGGGATGATTTATTACCCTGGATAAAGCATCAAAGCCGTGGTAAAGGAAGTTGGAAAACATACAAGGAACGGAACCGTAATGGCCACGATATCTAATGGGCAAGCTTACTAGTTCCCCAGTAGAAATACACTCTTATATAATTGATTCTTACTTTATGTGTGTTTGTTTATATTAATCCTCTACGATTTATGATGGAATATTTCATCAATTTTCTTTGATATAGGAGTGATGCAGTTTGGATTTATAGTTTTATTTTTATATATATATTATAATCGGTTTCAGCTCAGACGTATTAAAATATATTTGTCATTTTTATTATTTAATTCCCTGCTATCTTCTGTAGGATGACTCATTACAAGTTTATGATGAAGAAAGCGGAATAATAAGATGCCCATTTAGACCCACACAAAAAAGTACCGCAATATTTGTCGGTAAGTTTTTCTATGATGCACAAGTGTTAGAGACGTTTCTTTTTAGTTTTTGTTATGATGATTACTTTGATCAAGCAAAATGGCAAGAAATGAACAATGGAATCACTATTTTAAACTTTAACAGGAACTTCCATACTTGTTGGTATGAAGTTATGAACTCCTGTTGATATAATGTCCGTATACCTTCAAATTTAACTCTGTGTAGGTATGAGTGTCAAAACTTGACATTATCACGATTAATAATATCATATTTATATTATAGTATCAGAGGGAAGGATCCATTAAAGGGTATCATTTTTTTTTCTTCAACAAAACACAAAGAGAACGTTCAGATACTTTCTAACATGTCTTTTTAGCGGGTTCGAGACAGTGTATTTTATGGTCTTTGTTAATTTAATTCACGCCAGTTTGTCCGAGTCTTTATATTACTTAGTTCTTTTTTGTATTAGGCCTATCTATACAGGGTGTTCCTAAAAAGGGTGCACGTTTTTACCCAACTTGTTGACTATGAAGTTTTACGATTTGGTGTACGATATTTATACATATTGGAAGGCTAAACACATGACTTTCAGATGCTGGTTATTTCACCTGATGCGAATTTGAAATTCTTGAGATATGGCAAATGAACTAGAGCTGCCCGAATTCGATGTTGTGCCACTTTACAGTTTCAAAGGTTTACTCTAGATACAACTTCCACTTGTACGATTGCCCTTCACATGTGTTATGCAAAACAACATTTATTGATATTGAACAAGCTTAAATAATTGAATGAGTGTATGTATATCCAAGCAGAACTGAATATAAAGATGTTTGTTAAATGATTCGAACCAGTCCTTCTGAAGAGGTTTCCCAAAATGTTCATTAGGCCTACATTTTCAAAACAAGACATATGGCGGGGTGCGCTCTCAATTTACATTAGAATGGTATTAACATATCATGAAACGAGGAGTCCAGCTGAAGTCTTCAGAGCCTGTTTACCATTCATTTCCCAAACACTAACGTACTATCTTGGAATACACCTGTAAATGAGTATTGGAAATACTTGGTAAATAGTACAAGCACCAATATGAATCATAAAGAACATTCAGGAAGACTAAGACATGAGAAGTGGCAGGACACAGTATCACATTGATGACGTCCGGCGTGGACTTCAGAGGGATCCCAATAATAACTGCTCGTATAAATCCCTTAACACATATTCCAAGGACAACATTTTTAGTACATTGATTCATTTTTGTTCCTCAGTCACTTTTAAACAATTCTGGCCAAATGCCCACCCCAACGTTTCAACATGATTGATGACAATGGATAGACCAATGTTAGTATCGTTTTATTCTTACTGTAAAAGTGGCAAAACGGTGATTTTGGGAAGCTTTGATCTCAAGATTGACAGATTCAAATCAGATGAATTAAACGGCATCTGAAAGCTAAGTGTTTCCCCTTCCCGTGTGTATAACAATAATACACCAGACTCCTGAACTTCATGGTAAACAAGTTGCGCAAACATGTGCACCCTTCTTTTAGGGTCACCCTGTAAATCCCATCATGATTTGTCCTTTTTGTTTCCAGAGGGGAAATTGTTTACAGGCACAGTGGCAGAGTTTAGCGCGAGAGATTCAATATTTGCTAAAACAGTTGGGAGTCGTAGTCTGATACAAAGTAAAAGATTGGATTCAAAATGGTTAAAAAGTAAGTTTTAATATTGACAGAGGATGAAAAGGAACAATTATAGCCACCTTTTCCCGTCATGGCTTGGATTCATCATCCATCCATATTACTCCGTGCGGTGACATCAGAGCGTATCCCAATAAATGCATCCCAGGATCGTGTTTGTAATTGTTATGCGCCGGGCTTGATTATTCAGGCAATTAAAGAATAGTCCCTGAACACACGCATAAATGCTGTGTTGATATGAATCCACCATGATTTTTTCATCGGACCAATAAAGAAAGGTTAAATAATGTAATTTGTCTGATGAGGCTATTCCGTATCATATCTAATTAAAATTAATGACATGGCATCTCTGTATGTGATCCTGTAAAGCTTAAGTTGGATTAATTCAAAGTCAAATTGATTGAGGAGACAAACTGTACACATTTTCACACAGTTCAAAATGCAGCATATGCATGATATGAGAATCCCCAGTTTTGATCGAGCCTCAACCCCAGTTACCAAGTCGTATTATCTGCCATTTTGCAATACATAAGCAGTAGATTGTCATTTTGGTAGTGAGTTAAAGGATAGCCTCTGTAGCTGCTTGAGATAGGGTTAAACAATTCTTGTGTAAGCTATAATACTCTAAAGCGGAGTAACAGTATGATCATACTGTACCTTCTGGATTACTAGAGCGTAGACAGTTATCAGGTGTTATTGTTCAGGACTATTGTCGGCTCATACTAGGATTCTGGAAGTTCGCTAATTCTTTATTATTCGGCAAAGATGATTAAGCTATCATTTTGATGAACCATCCATTTGGTATTTGAAATAATGACAAATTTGTCACCACGTTGATAAAAAAAAACCACCTGTGGATTTAAGAAAGAATAAGTAAAACAATGTACTAGTTGGCTTAACCCTAACCCTGTAAAATCCAACAGAGTCAAACGAGCCGGGCTGTTTGATCCACCCGACGTGGACATTTTTGGCAGCCAAGTAGACTTGACCCCCGTGGTGTACTGTATATTCCGGGGGGGGGGGCGATATTTTGATAATTTTGGAAAACATTCTGAAAAAGGGGCCTATAGGTGGTTAGGGTTAACGAGCGAATTTGTTTCTTCTTTTATTCCACCATTTCCCAAATTTGGTTTCTATAACCCTAACCTGCTAACCCTGCTAAATCCAACATAATCCGACAAGCCAGTCTGTTTGTTCCACCCGGCGTGGACGTTTTTCGCAGAAATTCTGGCCCCAGCCTATATACACTCTTAGAAAAAAAGGGTGATTCAGGGGTTCTTGGCTGTCCCGTATATGGAACCCTCAGGGTTAAAGGTTCTTTTAGTTTAAAGAACCCAAGAAACTTCTGTAGAGAACCTTTAGAGGTTCTAAAGACGCATTTTTGTTCTTTTTTGAACCTTTTTAGGTTCCACAAAGAACCTTTAAAAAGGTTCTTTGTGGAACCTATAAAGGTTCTAAAAAGGTTTCCATATACGGGACAGCCAAGAACCTCTGAAGCACCCTTTTTCCAAGAGTGTACATGTAATTGTCGCAGTATACTGCGCCAGCCAAGCAGCCTTAACACCTGTGGTGTCCAGGAAAATCTGAAGTCCCGTGTGCTGGAGGTCCGTGGTTCAAATCCCGGGAGAGGGAGGTCGCGGTGATAATTTGAGTCACTTATCAATGCGGGATTAGGGTTATTGTTGCTTCCGTTCCCAAGTATTAAACCTTTATTGGTCGCACAAATACAGTATTCAATGTTTCAGTTCTATTTATTGAGTCGAGTAAATTCATCTTCCACATAAGGGTATTAAATCAAATGAATTATTATTTCATAGACTCAAGGTTAACTCTATTATTGGCATTTGTCCCGAGAGTGTAATTGATGTAGTAATACTTGTCTATTTATCCTCTATTTCTATTTAGTTCCTGAATTTATCAACTCATTTGAGATATTTTGATAATTTTGGAAAACATTCTGAAAAAGGGGCCTATAGGGGGTTAGGGTTAACGAGCGAATTTGTTTCTTCTTTTATTCCACCATTTCCCAAATTTGGTTTCTATAACCCTAACCTGCTAACCCTGCTAAATCCAACATAATCCGACAAGCCAGTCTGTTTGTTCCACCCGGCGTGGACGTTTTTCGCAGAAATTCTGGCCCCAGCCTATATACACTCTTAGAAAAAAAGGGTTATTCAGGGGTTCTTGGCTGTCCCGTATATGGAACCCTCAGGGTTAAAGGTTCTTTTAGTTTAAAGAATCCAAGAAACTTCTGTAGAGAACCTTTAGAGGTTCTAAAGACGCATTTTTTGTTCTTTTTTGACCCTTTTTAGGTTCCACAAAGAACCTTTAAAAAGGTTCTTTGTGGAACCTATAAAGGTTCTAAAAAGGTTTCCATATACGGGACAGCCAGGAACCTCTGAAGCACCCTTTTTCCAAGAGTGTACATGTACTTGTCGCAGTATACTGCGCCAGCCAAGCAGCCTTAACACCTGTGGTGTCCAGGAAAATCTGAAGTCCCGTGTGCTGGAGGTCCGTGGTTCAAATCCCGGGAGAGGGGGGTCGCGGTGATAATTTGAGTCACTTATCAATGCGGGATTAGGGTTATTGTTGCCTCCGTTCCCAAGTATTAAACCTTTATTGGTCGCACAAATACAGTATTCAATGTTTCAGTTCTATTTATTGAGTCGAGTAAATTCATCTTCCACATAAGGGTATTAAATCAAATGAATTATTATTTCATAGACTCAAGGTTAACTCTATTATTGGCATTTGTCCCGAGAGTGTAATTGATATAGTAATACTTGTCTATTTATCCTCTATTTCTATTTAGTTCCTGAATTTATCAACTCATTTGAGATAGAGGATTGGGTGGTGGTCTTTCTCAGAGAGATTGCAGTGGAAAATGCCAACCCAGGAGACGTATGTCAACCCTATGTTGAATTTGCTAGTATGGTTCATCATAGCTCCCCTCTGGATAGCAAAGCAATAACATGATATATAATTGCAACAAGAAAATATGTATTATAAAAGTGTTCAAGTTTTATAGAAATAAGATTAAGTTTCTTAACAATCTTTAACAAACAATAAGTTATTGAGGTAAATAGTTATAAATATTAGGTCAACTATGTCTTTGATCACCCCAAATATGGTAATTATTTGGATTTTATCATTCTATTTATACAAGTTTGGTGTAATGTTACATGATTACAGTATACGATAATCTCGTTCACATATACAATGTTGTGTTGATCAATGTACCTATCATGTAGATGTCAAGACGATACCAATGGTTTTAACACTCTGAGTAATAGGGTAGGTGGCCTAAATTGACACACAGCTGTTTGTATATCAGTGCTAACTTGTTTGGATATCAATCGACCTAAATCTATTACCAAATTCAACACTTGGTGTATTGTGTAATATAGGGGGCCGCCAATTTTGAAAAGTTGGTTTGCCAGGGTTCCACTTAAAGCAGAAAAGGAGACATTCTAATGTACAGCGTGTATCAAAAAGAACGCAACACTTTTTGTCGAGAGCTGTACGGTCACAGTAAAAGACAAATCAGTCTAAAACTTATATATTCTGTTAGATCTACTTATTGGCTATCACATAGTCAAATTACAACGATATCAATCATTTATTCGCTGAGATATTAAAGGTATAAGTAGAAAATAGCAAAGCACGTTTTACATCGTTCGTTCTAAAAACTTGGATTTTCCTGTCCGATTAGTGTTATGGGTTAACTCAGCAGTTGCACAATTTTAATTACACAACAGTTGGGTATTATTAATTAACCATTTGTTGGGCATCTTGTGACAGTTGCTTAATTTGTGAATTGTTTTCATTATATATTGAGCATTTTTATATAGCAACTGTTGCTTAATTTATCAAATGTAGCCATATGTTAGGTATTTTATTTGTGACAAGTTTTTATTATATATTGAGCATTTTTGTATAGCAACACGGGGTAGGCAAATAACGTGAATTCTGGTTGATGCAGCAGAGCTACATACATCACTACCTCCCGGTAGTGAACCGGTAACTTAAATGGGAATTCTAGGCGATGCAGCAGAGCTACATACACTATTCCCTTTCGGTAGTGAATCTGTAATTTGTTTTAACATGTTATTTAACTAGGCCTATATATATAATATCTGAATCTCTTATCATTGATGGTTTTGACTGTGAACGTTTGCCAAACGTATTCTTGCTATCTGGGTATGAAGGTATAAATAGTCCATATTATATAATACATAAACATATTTATATGATTCTTTTGGTGGAAAATAGATCACATGATATGAACTATTCAGTATTATGTCCATGTCGTGTATTTTTTGGCTATAAAAATCGACTATTCAATATTCATCGCTAATGACGTCGCTATAACACCGTTGAAATGATATTCATAAACAAATATTTGTCAAACAAGGATGGAAATTTTAAACTATTTTGTCAGTGTTAGCGATTTATTCCGTTTTGGATGCCAATACAGAATAAATCTAATTGTGGTCCTGCGCTGCAAAAAGGTTGCTTGAATATTTACTCAACATTTTACACAACGTTGTTCAAGTATGCAACCGCTCAACTGTTAAGTAAAATTTGCCCAACAGCGTTGGATAACATGTTTTCACCAACAGTTGAACAATTCTAGTTACTCAAAAGTTAGGTAATTATATTCACTCAACAGTTGTTCAAGTATGCAACAGCTCACGAAACTGGCTTATTTGGACAACAGTTGCCTAAAATTCACATGTGCGTAACTTGCATCAACTGTTGCGTGATTGTCCTCAATGCTCATGCAACAGTTGCCAAAGTGAAATATTTTTACGCAACATATTTTAGCAACATAAACAGTTTCAACCAACATTTTAAGGACGTTTTTTTCGACGAATTGCTCAACGCTGGGGAATTTTTACTTTTATACAACGCCTAACTTTCTACATATATTGAATGAATTTTAATCAACACGTCAACCAACGGATGATAAAAGTACTTTTAGCAACGTATTTTAAGCAACCTTTTTGCAGTGTAACAAGAGAAAACGAGAGAGGATTTGCAAACAGACTTAGTAATCTGGATTGTCAAGCTGTGTTATTAACTCAGCTATGGCACGATTTAGGGTCACTTTTGAAAATGATATTTTCTAAAACCTCATTCCTCATTTTCGATGGTGTGATTCCCGTCGTGTTTTTTCAAGCGTCGTAGCTGATCGGTATGAGCGTTGCTGCTTTCCGTGTCGAGATTTCATCAGATGTCGGCTTCCATCATTCTCTGTCATAAAAATAGTTTCGGGTTTTGGATGTTCGGCTAGCTGACGTTAGTGTCGGCTTGTAATTTGTTAAAGCTGACGTTAGTGTCGGCTTGTAATTTGTTAAATTGGGGGTAAGTAATTGTTTAATTGGGGTAAGCTTAAAGTTAAAACAGGCCCGTGAACTGAACATAAATTTGAGCTCTACACTGTTGACCGTACCATTCCGTGCAGGTGGACAAATTTGCCCAATGGGGAGACGGCTTGTACTAGTAGTGGGGAAGGGGATGGATGCATAGGGTGGGAGGGTTGGCATGTGGGTGGGAAGGGTATTTGTGGGGGAGGAGTTTTGTGGTGGGGGTGTTTTGTGGTATGGGAGGGGAAGGGTTTGTGGTGGGGATGGGAAAGGGAGGGGTTTGTTGTGGGGAGGGGAGGGGTTTGTGATAGGAAGGGAGGGGGTTTGTGTTGGGGATGTGAAGGGAGGGAGTTTGTGGTGGGGATTGTGATGGTAAAGAGGTTGTGGTGGCATGGGGTGGGGAGGGGAGGTTGTAGGGGTGGTTTAGATGTGGGAAGATGGATTAGCTAGGTTTGTGGTTGGGGTTGAGTGGGTTTGTGCATGTGGGATGGGGTGGGAAGGGTTTGGGGTGGTGGGGGAGGGGTTTTGTGGTGGGGGTGGGGGAGGGGTTTGGGGTGCGGTTGGGAAGGGGTGGGGGATTGTGATGGGGGAGGGGTTTTGTGGTGGGGGAGGGGTTTGGGTTGCGGTTGGGAAGGGGTGGGGGATTGTGATGGGTATGGGGTTGTGGTGGGGTGGATGCATGGGGTTGGGAGGGTAGGGTGTTTATGGTGGGAGAGGGTTGGTTGTGGTGTGAGAGGGGTTTTGTGGTGTGGGGGGGTTTGTGAATGGGAGGGGAAGTGTTTGTGGTGGGGATGGGAAAGGGAAGGGGTTTGTTGTGGGGATAGGAGGGGTTTGTGATGGGAAGGGAGGGGGTTTGTGGTAGGGATGTGAAGGGGGGGGGGGGGAGTTTGTGGTGGGGATTGTGATGGTAAAGAGGTGGTGGCATGGGGTGGGGAGGGAGGTTGTAGGGGTGGTTTAGATGTGGGAAGGTGGGGTAGGTTTGTGGTTGGGTTTGTGCATGTGGGATGGGGTGGGAGGGGTTTGGTGATCCCTGTCAAAAATCCTAAACCGGGGTTAGGGTTATTATGGTAACATTTTTGTTTGTTTTTTGTGTGTGTTCTATTAACCCTAACCCCCCCCCCCCCCCCCCCCCCCTCGAGTGCTAAAAAATGCTAATCCAAAGTCCCTCTCCAAACGCATGCGCCGTCGTTTTTCGATGACGTAGTCAACAGAGCCTAAAGTGATATAATTAGGAGTGGGCTATAGAGGTCATTTTTAGGTCATAGTTTCAGATCACGCTTGCTACATAATTTTTTGATGACTTTATGCATACTGACAACATTTTCAAAAATAAATTGAAAAAAATGCGAAATCCAGGGTGCCCCGGCCAAAAAACCACAAAAAGTCAGCCATTTTGGAAAAAACAGACTTTTGATCATAACTCAGTCATTTTTGGTCTAATTTATTTGATTTTGGTGGCAATACCCATGTTTAAGGGTACAGGATGTCATTCTATGTTGGTTTCGTCATATAACCGGGGCTTGCGAACGGAGGGTCCCCGGATCGAAGGAGATTTAAGTTGGTGTTTTTTCCTCGAAAATTGTGATCTTGGTC
Source organism: Ophiura sarsii (assembly GCA_035610835.1). Classification (NCBI taxonomy): domain Eukaryota; kingdom Metazoa; phylum Echinodermata; class Ophiuroidea; order Amphilepidida; family Ophiuridae; genus Ophiura; species Ophiura sarsii. The sequence continues at coordinate 34,750,913 of CM069457.1, forward strand.
AAAAATCCTAAACCGGGGTTAGGGTTATGTGGTGTTGAAAATTTTAAATGTTTTAAAAATTTACTTCAGAATTCAAGATGAACATTAAAAATGGCCATACTGTATTGTTTCTACTAGCAAAAACACAGCAAAACTTGATTAAAACAATATCATCGCTATTTATTGAAAAATGCCCTCTATGCAAATATGTTTGCGTTATGTATCATGCGTACTGCAGGGGGATACTGTCGGATGTAAAATGCTCGTCCCGCGGGACGAGCATTTTTTGAATCGACGTTTTCTTGTACATACATGTACATGTAGAGGGCTGATTTTTCTTAATCCAAATAGGTGTAAGTTCATACATGTAATACAATTATAAAAATATACTAATCCCAGTTTTTATCATAATTGAGGGCGCATCCTCCAACACATCTCTTAGTGCCCCTTTAAACAATTGATATGAAGGGTAGAATATGCCATTTTTTGTGTGGAAGTGCTACTTTTGGATTTACTGTAAATACTGGCATATATGCCCACTTAGCAAATATGCCCACTTAGGGGGCTTGTCAGTGCACTGGCAAATTTGCCACCTGCTAGAACTGGTACACAGACACGTATGTTGTAATGTGCCTGGCTAAAGCATACCATATAATCATTATCTCCACAAGTTGTTTTTTTGAATGGTAGGAAAGTTTTTTGAGAAGGCAAACATAAATCACAATTGACATGCTTCACAATGATCAAAAAAAACTTGGAAAATTCTGTTAATAAATAGCGCTAACGAGCGTTGTGGAATGACATGTTGCGGAATGACGGTGCGGATTGCGGAATGACAAAGGTATTCCCTATATTTAGGTAATTTATTAAGCAAATTGTGATATTTTTGTGTACTTGGTATAAGATCATCCTTATTTATGATAATTCATTCAAATATGGACTCTAAACTTCTAAAAAAGTTTTAAAATTGATGAAAACTCATAATTTGCTGAATTAGGCAACTTTGATGTGCAAGCTGTTGAATTCGGCAACTGTATCACAAAATCATGGCTACTTTACGGTTTTACCTGTAAATGATTATTTCAATGTGAAAATAGTTGGGTTACTTGTATTCACGAATTTGTAACATATGAAATGCCACTGAATACTCTTTCTTTTATTTTTTATGCATATTAAAGCATAAAAACATGTTTTTTCTTTTCTCTATGGAGTTTTGCACACAAATTCACACTGTTATTCCGCAACGTCATTCCGCAACACCTACTTTTTTTTTGATGACCTACTAGAAATCCTAGCTGATGATTTAGTTTTATGAAAATGATTTTGTCAGTTAACTTAGCTAACACTTCAAACCTTCTAAAAAGTAACTTCAATTTTGATACACTTTAAAAAGTTCAGAGTTTTCACTTTGTGTAAACATGTAAAAAACAAACAATCGTCTGCGTCATTCCGCAACGCAAATTTGCATATACAAATTAGGATACTTGGAAGCGCAGTCTAATATTTTCCCTAGGTTTATTTTTTGAGTATCAATCGCTATTATCAAATAAAGTTGTAAAATGGGGAGTAACTATAAATCTCTGGGTTTTACACCCAAAAGAAAGTGGATATTTGTGTGTAAATGTCATTCCGCAATGCGTGGAATTGCCCAATTATCTTCTTGAATTATCATAACAAAGGACGTTGAGTCAGGATTAAACGGTTTGTGTAAATTCAAAATGGCCGACTCAACTGAACCATGCTTTCAAATGCCATGCTTTGCCTCACAATTTGTCACCAACATTGCCAGTGGTGTTCTAAAAAAGCAACATTGATTTATGTTAACAGTGACGCCACAGATTTTCCAATACCAATAAAAAATATGAATTATTTTAGGTCAAAATGTTTTCAGGCACATTGTAATTTTGTATTGTTTCAAGAGATATAGCATAGAGTAAATAAACAAAAACAAATTCCGTTCGACATTGTCAAAGTTTCCAAAAAGTTTTTCCTAGAAAAAAAACCTACATTTTACTAAATTGACATGTCAAGTACAATGTATCATATGAATTAGGACGTGATCATGTGCATCAGAAGCAAAGTCAATTTCAAGCTCATCACTGCACGTTTTAAAACTAAAATGAGGCATCACATGCGACGCTGTGAGTCGTAGCAGTCGCGCAAGCTGAGAGAGAACCGTGAAATTCTAGTTTTAACCTAAACAGCATGCAACCTTGTTTTTTCTTGCAATTTCTCGGGCAAAGAAGTTTATACATATAGGATATATCTTGAAGCTTCTCTGGGAAGCTTCTAGAAATTATCAAAACAACCTTGTTTTAGAGTACTCCTAGATCCCTTGCTGGTATGGGAAAAATCAACAAATGTATGGAATAGCCTATGAGAGGTATTTTTGTGCACTATTCTTTTCAACTTATTGTATACAACATTTTGATATTGACATGCAGGTAGGTGGCCATGGCTTTGCCATCTAAACGGCAACATTTGGAAGATGAATCCAAGCGTACTGCCTACCACACTCTACAGGATGCCTTCGAGGTGGTGAATAGAGTAGACCGTTATCCAAATTTTAACCATGACCAGGTCCAGTGCATACTGTCCATGAAGCATGGAGTTTCAACGGTTGCTGGATTGGTAGACTTGCTATCAAAGGTTGGTGTTCAGTATTTTATAAATGTACATTTTTTTATGTGTGTACGTACATGATCTTCTTCTTCTTCTTTGGCCTCCCTCTGTCAGATATGACGATTGATCGCTGCCATACGATCACTTCTCCGGATCATCTTTCTCCAAGCTCTCCAAGCTACTCTGTCTTGTGCCAGACGCTTGGCCTTTATAGGCCTAAGACTCATACCAGTCCATTCCTTGATGTTGTCAAACCATTTGTTTCCTTTGACGACCTCTTTTCCTGCTGCCTTCCACTTTACCTTCTATGATGTGGAGTGCCAGTAAGCTACCACTGCCTCTAATGATGTGCCCGAAGTAGGCCATGATACTAGTTATACAAATATTAAATGTTTATGAGTGCGATTCATCTTCACAGGTAGAGGTTGGCGAGCTAGGGGAACTGTCAACATTTTGTAGTGACCTGATAGGTCATAGGTCATAGGTCAACTAGAGGTAAATGAGTGCAGGAATGCCTTATGGCCGCCAAATTTGGTTAGAAATTGCTGACTGACCCACAGAACATTGCTTAGGTCAAAGGTCATACCAAGGTCAAAGGTCATGCAGGGGTTACCAGGGGTCAAATATCGTCGGCCACCAAATTTGGTCGGGATTAGTGTTGATGAGTTAAAAGTGCATTGCTGAGGTCAAAGGTCATGCAGAGGTCTCTCTGGGTCAGCCTGGGCAGCTTAAAGTGCTCTGGGTGCTCTACAAGCTTGTATTACTAAGTTAAATTCATAGCGTGTATCTGTCTGTCCGGCTATGTGTTCGGCGTGCTTTGACTTACGAACCTGATATTTGGCACGCGAATAGGGTTTGGCAAGCTGGTGGGAACCGTCAACTTTTCGTAGCGACCCAATAGGTCAAAGGTCAGATAGGGCAGTTTAATCACAAAAGCAGGCAAACCCCAGGTTTAAATTAGTTAAAATATGATAGCCTCAAACTCAAAACGTACAATCTAATAGACATGACTGATATGGCCTTTCATAAAGGTATGTGGGTTTTCCCACTGAGGCTGAAGGATATGTCAGGCAATAAAATGTCAACAGTAGTAGTGCAATAATTGCAACACATTTGGCAATTGGGTCAATCTGAGGAGCCTTAAGTGTTAGCTTGCTATCTATATTTCTAAATTCACTAGAGCACCCAGAGCATTTTAAGCTCCTCATACTAACCCAGGGTGACCTGTGCGTGACGTTTGACTTTAACAATGCACTGTACGCCCATCAGCAGTCCTTTCAGTCAAATTTGGTGGTCTTAGGACATTTGTATAATTGTCCCCGCTGACCCTTGCCTGACCTTCGAACTCAGCAATTACCTAAGGGTTCCTTGTGACTAAATTTAACACCCACATGGCATTCTTAGGCAAATTGACTTTTAAAAGATCACCTCCAGTGACTCCTGCATGACCTTTGGCCAGGTGAACAATTGCACACGTGCACATACTTTTTTTTTATCTGTGCACCTTCAAATTTGCTGGTACATACACCGGTGCACCTAAAATATCATGGCCATCCATGCATGTATTCACAAGAGACAAAAATGTCTGACCATGCACTTTCTAAATTTACCTTGTCAGAATTTCAATACCTATTTTTTCTCTCCATTTCTTTGTCCAATGTTCCTGTTTTGGTTGCATATTATTAATGTGCACGTGCACACTGTGCATGTAAAAATGTCACTGTGCACCACATTTTTTTAACTTGAGGTGCACCATGATAGTGCACGTAATTTCAAAATCCTAAATTGAGCAAGGTCATCTAGGGGTCATAAGCAGCTTTTCCCCTGCAGGCGACTAACATTTTGCCTGCCCCCATCCCCAACCGACCGCTGTCAATTGTTAACCCTACGCCTTATTGATCACAGTGTTCATATACTTTATCAGATTTTCATGGCACTTGGACTCAATGGTCCTTAGGCCAAAAAGAGAGGAGGGGCGGGCGGGCGGGAGGATTTTTTTGTTGTTGATTTTTTTTAAATTTTCTTTTACCAGCGGAAGCTCAAAACTCAGCCAACAAGAAGTTGAAATAACTCTGAGAGTAGCACCTATTATGTTATAAACACTTAATTTAATATTCAATGCCATTTAAACTGTTAAACAAACAAAATCTGAAGAAAAAAATCGGAGCTGCCCTAAATCCGGAGCGGGCGGTCGAGGACAACATAACACATTTTGTTGTTGGCCTTAGGTATTGGCAAACAAATGACCCCTATGTGAGCGAGGTCAAATGTCGTCTAGGGGTCATAAGCAGGTTTTTTACCTGCAGACAACAAACATTTTGCTTGCCCCCCACCCCCTCCCCCCCACAACCGACTGCTGTCCCTGCTTTTTGACTATTATTGATGAAAATTAATTCGTGAACGCGTTTGACACTGATTGGCACGCACCCATTCTCAGCGCGGTGTAGACACGCACATAAATACGCCTGACTCTAATTTTGCTGTAGGGGGGACTTTTGGCTTCAGGGCAGTTCCGTAATTAAGTAACCCAAATTGAAAAAATTGAAAATCGTCGATATAACCTAATTTATGTATCATATCAAAGGTTATGGGTTGTAGTTTCATGATATAATTTGGAATTTGATCTAATATTCTCGGTTTGGCTGATTTTGAGGTTGTTGCGGACGTACAGGGCATTTTTTAGTAGAAATCGCACCATGGAAGCGTAATTATTTCCATGAATGATCTAAGGCAAGTATTACAAATTGATACAATCAATACAACAATGAACATAAGTTATGTACATTGTATCATATAAAATAGTTACTTAAAATGACCAAAATATTTAAGAATTATGCTTTTTGGATTAAATTTGGTACCTTCTGTTGCGGACGTACACTTCCCAAAAGCTGCTACTTATAACCACTCCGTTCAATACTTTGGCAATGTTGGAAACCAATGAAGTAAGTATTTTTATAAACAGCAATTTCACTGTGTTATTTTCTCGAGGGTGAAAATCCAAAATGATGGCCAAAACGTGTGCTCGCGCAGTGTTTTGGGCAGTAAAACAATGACTTTTTCAATATTTTACACTCTTGAGAAAAAAATTGAAGGGTGAAAATCAAAAGTGAAGGGTATTTTACCTTTTGTATAGGGTGAGTGAAAACACTGCTACAGCTGATGATTCATACTTAACGTTTAAAACTTATTTTGTTCTGTATCTGTTTACATGTTAAATACATGGTCTCTTGTTAGTGTTGCGGACGTACATCTGTGTTCACAGATGTACGTCCGCAACACTAATATGTACGTCCGCAACGGATAAACATCAGTCAATTTTAACTCAAAGATGAAGGTTCTGATAATTTTCTCTGTTTGTTTTCTTTAGGGTTGTCCCTATTACAAACAAAACAATATTAGTTTTCATTACAGACCTGAACACTTCAGAGAACTTTTGATAGGAATACAGGTGTACTGAAAAAATCACTTTCTCTGCGTACGTCCGCAACGGAGGGTTTTCACACCATTTAACCGAAAATGGTATAGCAAAGGAATTTTCAGGTTTTATACTCCTACTAGAGATACTTGAAACCCAGGTGTTAACAATCAAGCAACTGGTATATTTTAGATTTTGCAAGCCCTCAAATTGTCTGAAATGTACGTCCGCAACTACGGAACTGCCCTTCAGCGGACAATTTCTCCAAGTCAGACTCTGTCCCCAATAGGGACCCCCCCCCCCCCCACCACCAAAAGTTTTGTGAAATAAACAATCAAGCAACTGGTATATTTTAGATTTTGCAAGCCCTCAAATTGTCTGAAATGTACGTCCGCAACTACGGAACTGCCCTTCAGCGGACAATTTCTCCAAGTCAGACTCTGTCCCCAATAGGGACCCCCCCCACCACCAAAAGTTTTGTGAAATAAAACCTGATTAGAGGTCAACAAATTCCAGTTGTCACAATTATAAGATTGTCACCTTGTCCAAATCCTTTGTTTGACTTTCATAAAACTTGGACACAATGGTCCTTGCAGGAAGAAGAATCTTGCCTGGTTTACAACCGGAACTACTTTACGGAGTAAAGCGCATCAATCTACGCAAATCTATCAATTTTTTTTAACTAGGCAAGATTCGTCTTGGTGCATGGTCCTTGGATAGGGCTACACATGTGACCTCAGCAAAAGTGGGGTCAAAGGTCATCTATGGGTCATAAGAGGCCAAAATAATAAGTTTGATCACCAAATCCACACCTAAAATACAAACCGTAAATATTGTATCTTTAAAGGGAAATCAAAATGTCACTTGAAGTGCCTCTGATCTTAATTATATATATTTACATGTACATAATTTAACATACTTGAGGTTTAATCATTTTAGGATTTTAGATTAAAAGTTTTAAAAAAAGTATGTATCCAGCATCTATTTCCATCACGAATTCAGCCTCAGCGCGATTGGGTGCTTTTTGGGCGCATTTTTTATGACGTAATTTTGTACATAATGTAGTCTTTTGCCTTACAGGAAATGTGAGGGTTATACTGTTTAATCAATTTCTTTTGTAATTCCAGTCTCATCTCCAGGGCTGCATAATACTTTCTTTTGCAAGCCTGGAACTGCTGACCCATGACTAATATATATTTTTATTCATTGTTTTCAGATACAATTTTATGAGCCAAAGACCAAACGTTTTGATGTATATAAGACCCTAGCAAGTACTTGCATGTATGATGATCTGGTCGTCAACGAGGTGTTTAACAAACTGGTACGTGTCCCTGTTACAGCAAATGTGAATGATCATGTATTATTTGCACCACCCACCACCACCTGCTGCAAGTGTAGCAAACCATTAACACTTCATAATGCACCCATTGAAGTGAAATACTACGGGTTGCAGGGGTTCCAAAGACGCCTCAAAGTATCAACAAGGTGCACGGACAGGAACTGCCGCACGAACCATCACATTGCAATGTATGGGAACAAGAAAGATCAATTTGTTCTTTACCCTACAAGGTTGGACATAATTGAAGTGACAGATGGTGTCATTGTTGACAGGCAGCTATTTGAGATGTACTGCAATTCTCAGTAAGTATATAATCATACAATGACAAAAATGGTCATTTAGACCACATTTTGAATTAACGACACAAGATGTCGCACAAAGATAAATTTATTTCAAACTGATCTCAAACACTGCAAATTATGAGCGTTTACTTTTGGACAAACTAAAAGTAAACTCAAAAGTGAACGCAATACTAAATACTTATGTGAGCCCAACAACTAAGCTGTTTTTTACCCACCCTCTAATAAATAACTGTCCCATTATATCACAGATGGTGGAAACATCTGTGAATTTATATTCACTAAGTCGGAGCATGCTTTGAGGTCAATTGGGTGCAAAATGCAAGAAATGTTTACTTTTGCGTTTACTTTTACGTTTACTTTTGTGTTTAGAATTGCCTTTACTTTTGAGTTTACTTTTAGTAAATGACCAAAATTAAACGCTCATAATTTGCAGTGAAATGATGTACAAAGTCTAAATATTTTGAAGTATATACAATATACATGTATTTTGCCTATGCATTCCGTGCACGCTTTCTTATACAAACACATGGCTATATTTTGATCGGATCCCCATCCAAAAAGATATAATCATTGATTTTGAAGCAATTAGACTGCTTTCAGCTAAATCTTTGACAGGGTATTTCAGTATGTTAAAAGGAGATATTTCACAAAAATTGAGGGTGTTCCTGTCAGAAGAAAGATCTTGACATACTATGCCTTAGTTTAAGTATTTAAAATCATTCACTTTTAATATGATGTTTTGTCTTATTAACGTACTGGATCTGGTGAAAGTTTTAGATTTCCAAAACTGATTTAAATTGTTACCACAACATGTTTAAAGGTATAAAACACTTAACTGTGGTTACACCCCAGTTAGTTCTTGATATTGGATTTTTATGAAATAGTATTTATTGCCCAGGTATCGACAAGGTATTTGCCAGTATATTTCCCGGTATTTACCAGTATTTCCCACCTGGGCAGGAAATACTAGTATTTCCCGGGAAATTGCCAACCCTGATATCATATAACATGTATGTATATTGTAGGGCAGTGCATCCAATTGCTGCATTGAAAAAATCAAAAGTGCAAGACAAGTAATTATTGATTTTTACGATTTTTGCCAGGTATATCACAACAGTTGCCTCTACTGAAATAAAATTGCATTTTTTGAGTTCCTTGGAACATTTCCAAACAAATCCATAATTATGATACTTTGCTCATCAAGATCATCAAGATCAACCTTTTTTTACTTGGAAGTACATGTAGTTTGCATCACAGACCTTTTTACTTGGAAGTAGTAAACCTTTTTGCTTGGAAGTAGTCTGCATTACAAACCTTTTAACTTGGAAGTAGCATATGCTTCACAGACCTTTGTTACATGGAAGTATCTGCTTCATAGAAGTTTTGTGTCATCTGCGAGAGGAGTCCAACTGTGTAATTCTTTCTTTTTATGTCCCTGTGTGCGTGTGCCCCTGGCCCTGTGTATGAAGCCCAAAAGGTGGCGGCATCACAGGCGACGTTGTGCTTCGTAGCAAACGCGTAAGCCGAGAACCGCAACATACTAGTTTTTCTTCTTAAATTCAGTGAATGACTTAAATCGCGATTTAAATCAGTGATTTAAATCAGCATACCCTGCCTCTAGGTGACCTTTGACCAATCAGGTTGCTATGGAAACTTGACTGTTCCCCCAGCTCGCCAACCTCTACCTGTCTGGGCGTAGACTTAGCAACTGGTCACGCGTTATGAACTCACCTCCCAATAGGGTGGTGCCGTTACATTTTTTAACTTCATGCTGTCATTTTCCTCAAATATTTTTAAAACCACAAAAGCTATCTCAGCAAATTTGGTATCATTTTAAAGCCCTAATAACAAGCTATCTGCCTGCCAAATGGCATTGGTATAGCTAATACAGAAAGGGAGATACAGCTGTTTGATGTTTGGGGACCAGGGGTGGTGCTGGAAGGAGTGCTGCCTGTACAAACTCAATGGAGATAATCCCATGCTTTGTTCTTTTTACAATAACTAGTCATCCCCTTATGTTAAAAACACAATTTTGGTCCCATTTCAAAGGATATTTAGTAGTCTTTAAGTATGTGGTTCAACAGACTTGTCAACTATTATTAACAACTAATTAAGTATGGATAAGCCAATGATCATCAGCTTTCTTCCTATTCGCTACACAGTCAACATGAATAACCATCCTCAATTTACCGGATTTATAAAAATGACTATAACTAAGTTTTCAACCTATGATAGCAAAAGTATACATTTTTGGAAAGCTTGTAACTAGAGGAATTCAGAAATGAAGTTTATATCAGGGAAGGGTTCATCCTTAAACAAATATTTCTGAAAATTCTAAAAATATATAAAATAAAAATTTGAGATATTCACTAGCCGGTATAATTACCATACCGACGTAGTCACTTTGACAAATATATATCATCTAATGGGTAATTTCATGAGGAATTCAAATATGTAAAAAAAATAATGATAGGGGTAGGTATAAAAAATATATTGATTTCAAATTAAAAATTAAAAAACTCAAGCTCCTGCTCATTGTGTATAAATCACTTAACAATGCTGGTCCAAGTTATGTGTCTGAATTGCTGAATCCTTATATTCCCACGGCTAACCTTTGCTCTGGCTCCCGTGAGTTTCTTGTTGTTCCAAAAAGCAAAATGAAGTCTTTCGGTGATAAAGCTTTCTCCATCGCGGGCCCTAAATTATGGAACACTCTCCCAATGGACATACGCCAGGCAGGTTCAGTTCAGGAGTTCAAGTCGAGACTTAAGACCTACTTATTTAACTTATTTGATTATTATTTTTATTTATGGTGCCAAAACCGTGTTTTAACTAAAACAATCGCTGTAATTTATATTGCTTTCTAGTAATGCCATGCAAGAAACTTGCACAATTATCATCTATGCGCTTGCTTCTTCTGCACATAATTTTAGCAACTAAAAGCCGTATTTACAAATGTTGCTATTTTTGCTCATTTCTATTTGCCTAATTATATCGCAATTTCCTTTTGACCGCCACCTTTCCATTTTAATGGAATTTTTATTTATATCATTATTGTCCATTTATTTTCAGCCTACATTGCTGGTGTACTTTTGAAGGTTTTGCGGAGACATATAATGAAACACATAAACTGAAAGGCAATGATGGTAAGTAGATTAAAATAGAAGTGGGCTATAGAAGGTCTTAGTTTCAGATCAACACGAATACCAGAGTTAGTGTCTTAAATATACCTACTGATCCCATTTTCGAAGACAAAATTGGAAATGACGGAATCCAAAAGTGATGATGGCGGGGTTTGTTGGAAATAAATTGTCTACATTGTATTTTGAACTTCATTTTTTGCAATAACGTTACGTGGTTTTTATTGGAAAAGTGCTTTAGAATTTTAATAGGGGGAATGTGTTGACGTGAGCTCAATAGCAATGGAAGAAAATGTAAATTTTCTGGAAGAATATTAATCCCCGGAATATTTGACAATGATGCCCTGGATTTTCATTTTTTTTACCAATCAGGCTGTTTCAAGTCACCATCTATCTGAGTCCACACACTGGGGGTAATCACATAAGGGGTGTATATTTGTCCAGAAAACCTTATTTTTTCCAAGACGCTGTTTACACTCAGATCTTCTTTCCCGATTCTAAACCACTCTTTATACACTAGGAGTCTAGGACATAAAAATCTTCCCAAAATCTCCCAAAACTGTAAAATTATTCCCTTTTGATAGCTGTTTTATGGGAAGTATATTCACCCCTGGGTCACTGCTGGGTGGGGGTTGTACTGTACGTTCTATGGACTTACCTTTACTTAGTTAATTACATCACTTAAATGATCTATATGTTTCAAAAGTAATTTGTGTTTTGGAATTGTACTTTTCTTGGTGTGGTGATCCCTTTGCAGCTTAAGGGAAGTGTCAACCCTATTATTTTGATGATCAACTTTTGCTTCTAAGTTTGAGAATATTTAATAAAAGTACATAAAAGTATACATTTATAGAAAGGAAATTTGATAAGGAATCCGATGGTGATATCAATGTGATACCAAATAAACTAAATTTTGAGAAATGAACCAAAATTTACCCCCAAATTTTTCAGACAGCATAACTATAAAATAAAAAATGGTAATTTGTTCTAATATACATTTTTGTAAACAAAACAATTTTGTATAGGAGGCAATTTTTTCTTTTTCCAAAATAAGGCCTAATTTTGGAAATATTGCTAATAACATCGGAAAAGGGTAAAAGTCATGTTTTTTTGCATACATTTCGCTAGAAATGGATGCATATCTCGAGTTTAAAATCCATAATCGAAAAAATAAAAAATGCCTCCTAGCGCTGAAAGTCCTCTACACAATGGTAGTAAAAGCTTACCTGATAGTTTGATATATTTTTAGTAAATGTTGTCTGAAAATTCGTAAAATTCCTTCAAACTTGAACTTCTAGAAAACATAGATTTACTAAAAATATTGACCTTTTTCACCATTTAAAGCTAAATATTCTCGGAATTCACGGGCGTGTGACCTAAAAGGCAAGTATACTAATCAGATTCAATTTATATTGTCACAATGTGAAGAAATTGGAAGAAAACTGAAATTTAAATGATCGTAAGATTGGCCTTTGTTTACATTTTTAGGCATTGTTTTGCGCTCTTTTGTTTTCGCGTCTTCGTCGCGGATACTAAGCGGCGCGTCGCAATGATCGAACAGCTGTCGCAGCATTTGAAAAGTGCGGAACTCCGCTTAATTTCCCGCCAAATAAACATGCGCCTTTTCCTGACTCAAACTTACCAAAACAACAATTTTAAATCACCCAAAAGAACGGAAATAACTTGTGATGGCAATGATAGAATAGAATACATATAAAAGTATAAAATAATAGAGAAATATGAAATTCAATTTTTGAATGAAGTGCCGGGTTGACACTGCCCTTAAATAAAGCTATACTGGGATTGGTTGAAGATTCATCACCAAGAGAGAGGGGGGGGGGGGGCACTCCGCACTCAAATATGAAAGTGACGGGTATTGTGCCAACCGGAAAATAAGGGGCTTTCGGTGTAGGATTTTATAATAAAAAGGGGTGGGGGGGGGGGGCATTCAGTGTGAGCTCGATAACAAACAGGTGTTTTTGGGTGTGAGCTTCCCAAAATATAACCTTGGTCTTTCAGTGTCAATTTGTACAATTTTGAGAGAAGGTTCATCTTAAAATGGCTGAATTGTTTGAAATGTGCGAAGTGGCAAAAAAAAAAAAAAATTATGTTCATGTGTTAAAATGCTGAAAAGTGGGTAATTGAGTGTAGACTTATAAGGACGCACACCACTAAAAAAAAGTCGCCTACACAATCCTATTCAAAACAGCTTCCAAATCATGGAGGATTTCTCGGCTATAATGCGACTGGTTAATTGCTTCAACTCTTGGTTTTATCTAGAGATTCTGATTTTGGTACGCATACAGTGAAAAAAAGTATAGGGTAACGTGTACATTTAGGACAAGATAGGACTTGCTTGCAGTGGTTACATTTGTCTTCGACTCAAACTCGGCGAACAATTTCTCTAGTCATACAAAAAGCGTTCACAATTTAAAATAACAGAAAAATTGGTCATTTTAAACCACTTTGATTTGTAATGTACCACAAAACATGATTAAAATCAATTTTTACCAAAAAGCACAGTATTTGCTATGTTTCGGAGGGTTTTTGTTAAGTGGAGCCCTTGGTGAAAAACGGGGTCGTTGGGTGTACAAATTGGCGTAAAAATTAAAAGGGGGATCTATTCACAGGTAATGCTAAAATTCCTAAATCACAGAGACATATTCTTTACATTTA